>CM066329.1:218476132-219076132 GCA_033807585.1 Hydrophis major
GCAGTGATAGATATGCAGGATGAGCAGGCTTCAAAGGAATGTTCCCCACCCCCAGCCGAAAGTGAGCCTTTTCTGTAGAGCACCAGGCTTGAAATTTGGGACCTAGGCAACTTAGAGCTACGCTGCCTACAGTCTGACCTAAGCTTAGTACACCAAATTGTCTGCTACAACGTCCTACCTGTCAATGACTACTTCAACTTCAATCACAATAACACACAGGCAAACAACAGATACAAACTCAAAGGAAACCGCTCCAAACTCAATTGCAAAAAAATACAACTTGAGCAACCGAGTGGTCAATACCTGGAACTCACTACCTGACTCTATTGCTTACATTCTCAAACCCCCAAAACGTTAACCTTAAACAGTCTACCTCACTCCATTCCTAAGAGGTCTGTAAGGGAGTATGCCTAAGCGCACCAGCATGCCGACTGTCCCTGTTCCCATTTATTCATACTCATTTATTGTGTATATACTTATACCTGTTTATACTTATATGTTTATATATTATGTTCATACTTATGCTTGTTTTCTCATACATGCTTGACAAACTAAATTTAATAAAAAGAATGTTCTCAAAATTGCAGGTCTTTTGCGCCCACACCCCGTGGGTGGGGGAGGCCTGGAAGTGTGAAGGGACCCATCTCCTAGCTGTATTAGTGACTGTTGACTGCAATACTTCCTGGGCTACTGTGTATTTTCATTCTTGTACTCGTTTTTATTTTTATTTTGACATTGTTCGCCGCCCAGTCCCTTATTGAGATGGATGGCTATACAAATTATGATTTTTTTTTAAAAAAAAATGGCTAAATTAATTTTCATGTTCTGAGCTTTTACAATTTTTACCAGGCTAATACCCTCATTGCTCTTTTGAGTGGTATGCCTACCTATTCTGTACTATAGATGCATACAGAAGACGATCGAACTAGGACAAAAACTTGACTTGATGCAATCACTCCCCAGATGCCTAATCATCCTGTCTCCTGCCCTTTGAGAAATTGTCACAATTAGTGGCAATTTTTGAAGGGCTCTATGAGCTCTATTCCAGGTTTACCACAAGGCCATGGGGCCTTAGATTGTACATGCCTGATTTATAAAATCTTAGGACACCGTTTTTTCATTGAATGGGGGGAAATGTGGATAGTGAGTCGCCGAATTCCATTGTATATATGTGAGAGTAGGCAGATATGGTGGCAGAGGAAAACCAAGTACTGTAACTGAGGAGGAATGGTTCACCGATTCCTTCCAGATAACTTCATTGCAGATGAATATAAATAATCTCTTAGAGTTGGGGATTGAGCACCATTTGTTTTGACCAAAGCTGTAAAATGTTCTAGAACTATTCTATGTAGGAAAAGAAGAAGCCCCATATAGGTCACCAAATATGTATAAATTATTAAATGTGTCCCCTTCCCAATTGAATTATAGTTCCTTCCCTCACTTATTACATGAGTTTAATGTATATCAGCGTTTTCCAACTGATGCCTGGTAGCATCAAACCCCAGAATTCATCAGGACCAAATACATTTTGTTTTAGAGGATGGGACTTATTCTTAAACACAGGAATGAAGAAAGACAGCTGAAAATGTTTAGGGAAAGGAAGAGTTCTTACGTCAGCTCCTGAAGTTTTTGTGTTTTCTCTTGCTCCTCATTCTTGAGTTTCTCATAGTCAGCACGAAGTTTCTCCAGTTCAAGTTCTAACTTCTGGTTTAAGCTGGACAGGAAAGAATGTATGCACAAATATGCTATTGTTGGGATGGTAAGCAGATCTTAGTTATTCAGCAGCCTTTCAATTTAGCATAAGGCTAAATTGGCTAAGGACTCAATGCTAAAGGCTCAAGACATGGAAACTAAAATCCACAACTCCTGATGCTTAAAGGACTGCATTTCAGGACAATGTATAAAAGAGGATATTTGAGTCAACCATCTTTTTAGCCTTTTCCAACGCAACCAGCTGCTAATTTTGAATATACCTACAGGTTTAGCATTGCTATAAATGGTTTTTTAACTCCAGCAATCCAGCCTAAGGGTTTTTTATTAAGACTAGTTCTATTGAATGAACTTCAGTTCTCAGGAAGGAATTACTAGCCTTAAATTAGTTTCAGTTCATACTGTCTCAGGGGTCTTAATTATCAGTCTATAAATCCTATTCATTATACACAACGAATACCAGACAGCTGAATTTATGTCACACAAGGCATATGGGTATACAGTAGTGCAACAACCCTAGCTACACTACATTCCCATTACTGTAGAATTAATTAACATGAGATTTCTCCTATTTGGTTCCTCCAGACTTATTAAGAAAGACTATAAATCTCAAATTGTTAGTAAGCATGCTGATTAAGAATTGTGGTGGTCCTAACAGTGTGCGAGGTTGGTGTTGATTTACCCTTACTCCTACTTCCATCTTTGCTCCTAATTTCTATTCTGTACATGCTCATAAATGGTTGTCGCTTATTTTATTCTTTTCACACATTAGCCCTGCCTTGTAAACCTTATCCAATTTTCTGCTGATATCCGCCACCAGTCTCTTGAAACTGATTAAGTCAGGCCCTGCCCCCCCAAAAAAATAAGAATAACCCAGCTTCTCATCTCCAACATAACCTATCTTATAATAAGAATCTCTCTCTTTCCCATCAGAACAATTTGCCCCAGCCTAAAAATGACTCACTCTTTAAGCTCATCAATAATTTTCTGCTTCTGGTTGATCTCATCACGTAGACGTGCCAACTGCTTGTGGTGAGCTTCACGATGACTCTCCAGCTGCACTTCCAAGGCCTTCTGTAGGAAAGGAAAACAGTTCAGAAGTGTAGATGGCAGTGCCAGGACCCCTCTTAAAGCAGCAAATCTTGGACATGCTTCAAAAATGTATTATTCTCCAGCAAAGCTATACTCTCTTCAACAGCCCATTGTATGCTTGTCCTCTTTTTTCTTGTCCCATCCTGACTCACGGAAATCACCGATGCCCGATTAAGTCTTATATCTTTTACTACAAAGGCTTTTTAGCAGAACTCTAACAGCAAAAAAGGTTGGACAAACAATTGTAGTCCTTCATGATTTACCCAGACCACAAAACTCAACCAGCTTAAATCAGAGGTGAGAGAGTATTCAAATCATAAATAAGGTACCAGAGGGTCAGTCAGTTGTGGTATCAGAGTCCAGAGTTACTACTTGAGAAGGCAAGCTAAAGAGTTGGGGAAAAAGGTGGAGAGCTGTTGCCAATTGATGGACGAGGCCCTCCTTATATAGGGGCAGTGTGATTTGGATTTATTCCTGGGGAGGGGGCATCATGTGTGTGTCTGTGTTTGTGTCTCTATTCTTTCCAGCCAATTGTCTTGCTGAGCTTCTTTACTCAGTCCCCTTCTTTTCCCGGTAGACCCTTGCACTGGGGAGGAGGAGGTGTTCGCTCAGCCTCTTCATCTTTTAAGGCCTCTGACAGCTGCCTCTTCAGGTTGCTAGGCAACACTGCTTTCCCTGCCTGCAACTTAATTTCCTCAGGCTGATGACTCTCCTGTAACTGCTTTTCATCTTCTGAATCTGAGCTGGCCATGCGTGACAGTTCTCCTTTTAGAGCCCGAAATATGCTTGTCTGGCCCTCTATCTCTCTATCTTTCTTTTATTTCCTCCAGCTCTACCCTTCTTTTTAATTAATGCTAATAATTTAATTAATTATTAATTAAATATTAAAACAGAGCTTTGTGTTTCATAGTGATCTATAATTAGATTTCTGATTATTTTCAAATGCATTTAGAAGCAATTGTGAAAAGCTGGAAAATGGATGAGAACAGTGCCATTTGAGAAAGATGGATAATATATGAACTAGTGCTTGAAAAAATGGAAATAGGAGAAAAGTTAAGCCCTCTCCTCTGAGATTTAAAAACAAACAAAAATCCTACTTTGAGGTTAGCTTCCCATGACACCTGCTCCACAGTTTAGGCTGATCCATTATTACAGATATTACAATGTCCAAAAGAATATTAAGATGCCTATCTGTAAACAGCCGAGTATGTGCTTCTGGTCATTCTGCTGGAGCTTGGTCTCCCAGATATGTATGTATAAATATTTAAAGATACATGCCAACCCTTTAACTTCTACAGGTCTGCTGTAAGGAATATTCATGCACTGCCAGGAGCCGAAAGGATTGTGTAAGAGGAATAACACCTTTGATGAAAAAAGACATGCCTCATCTCTTGTACTAACTTTGACTTCATCTGTATCTTCTATTAGGTCCTGCTCCTTGGCTACGTCATGCACGGTCTCTGTGGGAGAGAAGAAGGATCCTCAATGAGAGACTGGAGATAGAGTTAAAGCAGTGAGTTGATGACCAGTGTTAGATTAGTAATTTGCTTTCTTGATCTAGGAGATTAGGCTAAAACATCAATTGCTCCTTTAATTTTCTATGATTTCTTGAGCAGATGATTCTCTTAAAGTTATCTCTCAATCTCAAGGTTTAAGTGTAGAGTAAAAAGTTTCTTTTAAAAGACTTCTTCTGTAAACCCTTCTCTATAAAATGGAAACAGTAATCTACTTCATACCATTATATACATAGGAAAGACTTTATGGAAAAATAAATGAACAAGCTACCTACAAATAATAAATAACAACAGGAAGGAGTTACCACGAATATATTTACACATGGTCAAGGATATTTGTAAGCAAATACACAAGGACACAAATATTCTGCATGAAAATCTCTTCAACCACTCTGACCTACTCATTTCCTGAATTATTCACATACTTCTGTACCGATCCTAAACTATACCATAAGTCCAGTACCGTACACATTACCTTGGGCCTGCAGTTTAGCCAACTCTTCACTCAAAGCATCATAGGATTCTTCCAAATTCCGTTTCTTCAGCTCCACACTCTGCATGTACTCAGTAAGTGAACGGATCTTGGCTTCATGCTGAGAAGATAAGGAAATGTAAGCAGGTAAGAGATCCCTTTCACAAACGAAGTCCAGCTTCCAGACTTCCCAATCTCATTTTCTATAAGGAAGAATTCAGTTTTTTGCTTGTTCAAGCTTGGAAACCGTCCTCTCTCCTTAAATTCATCTTCAGAGTTCCAAAATAAAGAGAGGATCAAGCAATCAAAAAGCCCCTTCCATGCTGCATTTCAAGGTCACAGTACCCTTGAAGTTTACAATACAATTCTATACAAGTATATCCAGAAGCTGCAATCAATAGGACTGCTTCTAAAAACACATGATTCATTAGATTAGACTTGGATTAATATTAATTAGATGGATCATTAATGATTATTTGAATCAGGATATGTTTTGGGAGCAAAAAATATTCAGCTTATGTGCTTGTGGGTATAGATGTGTTGTGTGCTTTCCCCATTTCACATACACTCTCATAAAGTTCTTCATGGAGCAGTAGAATTCATGAACATTCACTAGCAGAATTTTTTAATTAAAAGAAAGGAATGTCTGTGTGATCTAGAACCAGAAAATAAAAAAGGGGGAAAGAATTTAACTTATCTTCAATCTGCTACTTCTCTGATCCCATTTTAAAAATTGGTATCGAGAATGATGACATGCAACAGCATGAAATCTGGCCCCAGAGATACATCTCAAAATATTAAATATTAAAACAGAGCTTTGTGTTTCAAAGTGATCTATAATTGGATTTCTCATTATTTTTGGAAAATGGATGAGAACAGTGGCATTTGAGAAAGATGGATAACATATGAACTAGTGCTTGAAAAAATGGAAATAGGAGAAAAGTTAAGCCCTCTCCTCTGAGATTTAAAAACAAACAAAAATCCCACTTTGAGGTTAGCTTCCCATGACACCTGCTCCACAGTTTAGGCTGATCCATTATTACAGATATTGCAATGACCAAAAGAATATTAAGATGCCTATCTGTAAACAGCCGAGTATGTGCTTCTGGTCATTCTGCTGGAGCTTGGTCTCCCAGATATGTATGTATAAATATTTAAAGATACATGCCAATCCTTTAACTTCTACAGGTCTGCTGTAAGGAATATTCATGCACTGATAGCAATGGTATCTTCCTGTGCACAAGGAAAATGCACATTTGGGGGAGCTTCATCTCACTACTGAAATAATGATAGTAGCAATAAACTAGATCAGCAAGACCAGTGGTGCAAGCTCCAAAGCTCCTGAATTACTAGACCCTGAACCAAAGCTGGAACCAGTCATCTAAGATAAGGTGTCCTTGAATTAGGAGCCCTCACTGATCTTCCCAAAAAGACTTCCCACCTTATCTGTCTTCCTTTATGCTGGAGCTTAAAGTTTCCTGCTGCCTGTTTATAGCAGCTGACCAAGAAATAACAGAAAGCCAGGATACACAAGGAACTAATTCTTTCTTTTTTTCAAGCTTTCTCCAACATAGTCCTTTCCTACCAGCATGGGAGATCATCCCTTTTCTACTCCAGATTGGAAGAAAAGAAAGCCAATGAAATTCCCGATCCAATACGATTTCCTTTTATATACTCCTAGTTCTCAAACATAGATGGAAAACTCTAAAACCGAGATGGGTAGCCTATAAATCCCAAATACTGCTGAATTATAATTTCCATCAATCTCAGCCAGTGGTGGGATTCAAATTTTTTTACTACCGGTTCTGTGGGCATGGGATGGTGGGCGTAGCAGGGGAAGGATACTGTAAAATCTCCAGTCAGAGGTGGTATTTGCCGGTTCTCTGAACTACTCAAAATTTCCGCTATTGGTTCTCCAGAACTGATCAGAACCTGCTGAATACCACCTCTGAATCTCACCCAGCATGGTGAATGATGAAAGATGGAGGGGATGTTAATTCAATAAGATCTGGATTACCAGAGATTCCTTGCCCAGATTGTGAAAATCTAGGTGCTTTTCTGTGTTCCTCTTATTTCTTCTACCCTTTTCTGGTTCCTCTTATTTCTTCTACCCTTTATCTGTTTTAAATGCCACAGCTAGTGTCCTTTCATCCCCACTTCCACAGAATCTGACCTGAGAAATGAGAAGCTGGCAGGAAGACAATTCCCGTCCTGTCACCTCCATCTTGCGGTGGCACTCAACTTGAAGACCTTCCAGCTGACGGCAACGCTTCACAACGGACTTCACTTCTGATTTGATCTTGCTGATGTAGAGCCGGGCAACAGTAAATTCTTCCTCAATGGCACCACTAATTTCTATTGGCTAGAAATTAACGATTTAAAAAGAGAACATATTATTTGAGGAATATACAGGTAGTACTCTACTGAAAAATGTGATTTTTCACAGTTATGATCTTTGTAGCATTCCCATGCTCATATAATTAAAATTTAGATACTTGGCAACTGGTTCAAGTTTATGATGGTTGCAGTGTCCCAGGGTAATGTGAACATCTTTTGCAACCTTCTGACAAGTCAAATCAGTAGGGAAGCCAGATTCACTTAACGACCAGATTACTAATTTATCAACTGCAATGATTCATTTAACAGCTGTGGCAAAAAAGGGACAATAAAATGGGGAGAACTCACTTAACAAATGTCAACAGAAATTTTGAACTCAATTGTGGTCATAGGTCGAGAATTGTCTGTAGTTCAATGTATGATTCTAAGAAGCAGAACTGTTTATACAGCCTTCCTTCTTTCCTTTGATCATCAGATGACACAGTTCCCAGATCACTAGATTCCACTATTTTCTAAGTAGTTTGTCTCACTTTCTTCAATTTTGTTTGTGGTAAGGTCAGCACTAAATACTTTAAATCAGGGGTATCAAACTCGCGTTGTCACAGCATTGTCATGTGACGTATTTGTGACTTTTCCCCCCTTCGTTAAACTGGGCATGGGTGTGGCCAGCATGTGACGTATCCAGCCTGTGGGCCCCGAGTTTGACACCCTTACCTTAAATGAACCCTTCTATTTCCATTTTTTAATTGGACAACCATTTAATTAAATAGAGCAAAGAAAAAATTAGGAATTTCCCCAGATCCATCTTATATGTTTCTAAACTAAGAGTGAATGACTACTTTTCTTCTTTCCAAACATTGACACTGCTCCCCCAATCAACTGCTTACCAGTTTGATCTCACCGTTGCCCACAATGACACTGAATTCACTCAGATCCTTCATAAGTCCGTTGAGGACTTCAGCAATACGTTTGCGCTGGTGCCCACTGAATTCCTGTAGGCGTTGCAACTCTGATTCCAAAGACAGCATGGTGGCCTGCAAAGATAAAGACAACTATGGCTTATCCACCTCAAAGAGAATTCATCTGGTTTAGAAATGTGGCACCCTCAATTTTAGTTAAGGGGAAAAAACCTTAATTTCCTTAATTAATTTAATTAATTCTTAAATTAATTGTTTAATTTCTCAAGTGTCTTAATTTAAATGTAAACCCTCTGGTAGGAATTAGATTATACAAAACAAATAAGAAGAAAAAGATGGTTTAAACTTGAACATATGCAAGGGCTCTGAGTAAATATCTAATTGGAGATCCATAGCACGTCCATTCCCTTTGTTATGGGAATGGAAGTTTCACCAGTTAAACCAAAAACAAAGGCTATGGTGAATTTATTAGCCTGATCTATGAACACCTGGCACTGCAGTTCTGGAATCTTCTGGAGTTCTGGAATCACTGCAGTTCTGGAACCTTTCTCTAAGGAATCTCTCTAAACCACAATTGGTATTCTTTAGTTACTCAATGGCTTTTTAAGAACTTTAGTAAATCCTTTTGAAGTTTTGATGAATGCATTGATTCTAGAAAGGCAAGATTTGAACCTGTTACATTTTAGCTCGTGTTTTACAGTTCCGCAAGGAGATCTTGGCACTTACCACTTTCTGAGACAACTCATCCACCAATAGCTGATTCTGCTGACTCTTCTCTTCTACCTCCTGGGATTTCTGATCATAGTTGACAGCCAGTTCCTCCAGAGCTTGCAGTACTTCCTTTACCTCTTCCTTAGCAGAATCATTCTCAGATTGCAGGTGGCTTAGTTCCTGCTGCACTTTTTCATTGTCCCCACGAGTGGACATTAGAAGCTTTTCAGAGGGAAAAGGCAGGGTGAGTTAGTGAGTAGTTTGAGAAATGTCAGGGGAAATATAAGAAAGGAAGAAGAACAGGAAGGCCAAGTGTGGGTGATGTAAAAAGAGGTAGAAATATAGAGAGATACACAGTGCTAAAAAATAGACGGGCGTTACAGTTATATTAGTCTACTCTACCCAGTTGCTTTCTGATAATATCTCCATTCATTCCAGTCAGGTGTAGCTTGCTTAAAATTATCACAGCTGTAATCTAATACAGCCTGAGGACACCTAACTGGGGAAGACTGGAATACAATTACAGTATTTAATTAAAGTGATGGGAAGACCAAGGACAAAATTCATAGCCAGCTACTAAGCTTATTAGCCAATATTGGACACATCATTATCTCTCACAGGACTGTTGGGAGGGCAATGTGATGAGAAAGAATGATCTATGATATCATCTGTTCCTTTGAGGAAAGGCTGGCTTAAACCAAATAACAAAGTCAAGGTGCATTTTTATGCATGACTGTGCATAAAAGTACTCTTGGGAAATTGCTCACCTCCTCCTGGTCCAGCATCTGCTCTTTTAGTTTCTCCATCAGTTGGCTCTGCTGATTAATTTCATCATCCTGATTGGACAAAAAGATATCACTGCTAACTACCTTATGCTGTGTCCATGGTTTTAGACAGGTAAGGCTCAAAGAAAAGACATTGTGACTGAGATGAGGTTAAAAAGCAACCCAGGAGTTTACATATGGGACGGAGAAGAGATCTTTACCTTGTCATCAAGCTGCTTGTAGAGTTTGCGGATCTCCTCCTCATACTTATGCCGCTCTTCATCTGAGATCCGGATGACGATGGAGGAGTTGTTATCATTAATGGGTGTCTCATCACAAGTGTCAGGTTCCACTTTTTCCTCATCACTCAGTTGCTCTGTTTCTGGGACATTCTCACCTAAAAATGTTTAAATAGAAAACAAGGGACATTTTCACACACATATTTTACTGCTGTATTTATTATGATTCACAAGGTACCACAGTGCCTTTCAAGGACAGATCTGTGCAATGATTACATGAGAAATCAATTTTTTCACCATCTTAGAAATGTGAAGTCCATTCAGAGGAATCAGAATTAAGGAAACTAGATGCCTTTTTCCAGTACTAGACAAACTGCAGTTCAAGGCCATTTTGGTCCAAATCTCTGAATGGAGAATGGATTATAGCATTAATTTTTAATTTCTATTAAAGGAGTTTACATCTGTTTCATCATAGGAATAAAGATCAAAAATTCAATGAAGAGAAATTACTTTGCACAAGTTCCCAAGTTCACTCCTCAGCATCTCCATCTCCTGGCAGAGCTGAATAGTCTGACTTGATACATGACAGTTATCTAGGTTTCTATGACTGTCCCTTGAAGTTTATCTCTCTAAGACCCTTGTCATATCTGCACTTATTATTTAGCTCCTAGGCAACCTGAGGCATCTTTATTACATCATAATACAAGCAGCATATGTCTGGGATCACCTGTCCTTAAACTAGATGAAGCAATGTGATATTTCAGGACACTGATAACCATTTTCAATGTCTTTCTATTAGGCAAATGCAGTCTAGCCATAGTCCTTGCTTGCATCCTTTTTAAAAAAATTTCCACTCCAAACATTTATTGGCAGAATAAAAAATGAGGAAATGTGCAATTATCATTGCTTGGTTACAGGTACAAATAAAATTTACCCCAAAACCAGCCTTTTGTTCATATCTTATAATGTCAACATATGCTTGATATACAGAAAATACATCTTGATGTACAAGAAATACATTTACTGCTAATCTCACAATTGTGAAAGAGCAAACAGGAATGTGGTCCACAGCAAAGCAAAGAGGACCTTTGTTTTCCTTGCATCCAACTTACCATTGCGCCAACGTCCTAGCTCAGCCTCCAACTTGACAATTGTCTCCTTGAGGGTCTTGTTCTTCTCCTTCTCCTTCTCAAATTTCTTCTTCCATTGTTCTGCTGTCAATTCCAGATTCACTGATGCTGTATTCTTGATTGTCTTGGCTCTGAAATGGAAGAGAATAGCTTTATGGATAAGACTTTGCTTTGTTTAGTGGATGTTCTGCTTTGATTGATTGATCGATTGTGCCAACTTGTTTTTGACTCCTCGCAACTACATGGCTATGTTTTCTTCATGATAATATATCCATAATTGGACCTTTCAGGTTTTCCAACAATGCACTCATTGCCACCAGAATTGAGTCCAGTCACCTTACTGCTTCTTTTTCCTTCCAAGTGTTATGGTTAGCCAGCAGCAGGTGCGGACGGCTGAGGAGAGTGAGGACTCAGATGAGGGGCCAGGACCATTAGGGAGTGGACTGCTGCCTTCAGAGATTTGTAGAGGCTGGCAGCAGCGATGAGGAGGTTCCCAAGGAGCCTGTGCCAAGTGCATGTGTGTGCAGGGCTGCTCGAAGGAAAGAGCAGCTGCAGCAGCACGGGCAACTCGGCAGTAAGGCTGCAAGGTAATGGCCTCTCCTTCAAGAAGTTAAAAGCCAGCTGTGAATCAGATGTTCTTTGTAGGAAGCAAAAACGTTTTGAAATTCCAGCCTCATGGACATTGCAGTATTTTCAGTTGGTATTTGAAGACTCTTGTGTTGTAAAATATTTCTTATCTGTTATTTTTGGCAGCCTCGCACAGTTTTGGTGAGGCTTGTGCTTACCAAAGATAATTAGTTTGCAGCAGCCTTTTAACCGGGGATTCGTAAGAATCATGAAAAGGTTTCTGTTCCCTTTGGTTTGTGTTTGTTTTATTGGAAAAGGGTTTGGGTCAGAACACCAAGACATCCCAATACACGCTATCTATTATACTAATCATCTTCCTAGTATTAACAGAGATGACTGATGTTAGATCTGGGATGGATCGGTTCGACAGAGACGCGAGACCATCATAGTGAGTTCAGCTCTTTATTTAGTATTGGAATAGTCTGAAGAATACAAGCCGCGGCAGCCCCTCATATAGGGCTGGCTCGCGGCTCGGCGGCCCATGGCAGCGCTTTGAATCTCCCGCGATCGGCGCAGCCAATCGCGGTAGATCCCTAGCACTCCAATCACGGCCGGGGTCTCGACCAATCAGGTCGCTGTCCATCCGGACCAATCAGTTGCGAGGGTTTGGAGTATGCTAATAGAGTACAACTGAAGCTCTAAAAATACAGGAAGCTCTTACTATACTGCATTGCTTATTGACTAGCAGTAATAGGTTTTAAAGCTAGAGTTTACCTCTGCAGAAGATGCTTATGATCAAACCTTGGCTCTTTCCATGCAAGGCTTGTGCTCCACAGCTGAAGTCAGTCCTTTCTTTAGTTGCCTCATCTCCGAAATAGCAGCAGAATAATTTTACCTGGCTATTCCTATAGCATAGTGGTGGGATTCAAAAACTTTTACTTCCGGTTCTGTGGGCGTGGCCATGTGACTGGGTGGGCGTGGCTTTTTTTTGCAGCCCCCATCTGTTTTTGGGAGCTTCCTAGCCACAGAGGAGCCTCGGGGGGGGGGGGTGTTTGCTCTCCTAAGGCTCCTCTGGGGCTCTGGAAGAAAAGGAACAGAGCATGGGAGGGGCATCAGCATCCCTCCAAGCTCTATTTTGGGAGCTTCCTAGCCTCAGAGAAGCCTCTGAGGGGTGCGTTTTTGCTCCCCTAAGGCTCCTCTGGGGATCTGGAAGGCAAAAAAATGGAGGGGGGGCTGATTTCCTCCCTCCATTTTTTGCCTTCCTGGGCTTCAACAAGGAGAATCCCGACACAGCTGATCTTATCTACAGCTGATTGTCGGGAGGGGGAAAAAAATACCTTAGGAGAATGTCAGGCAGGCAGGCAGAGTGAGCAAGCATCGGATGGGAGGGTGACCAGGTGGGGGGCGTGGCCAGCCAGAACTTACTACCGGTTTGGCGACCCACGCCAAATTCTTGCCACCAGTTCGCCCGATCCGGTGCGAACTGGCTGAATACCACCATTGTTATAGCAGCCTTTTCAAAATGCTATTCAAAATACGTATCCATTCAAAAAGCAATTCTGTCAGTATGCTTACCGCTGTCCAAACATGAGAGTAGATTTGGTCTCAGCATCATTATAGCTGGAAGGAGAGCAGCAGATAAACATTGTGGTGCGGCAGTTCCCACCAAGGGAGTCTTGTAGGATACGGGTCATCTTGCTATCTCGGTAGGGCACATAGCTTTTCTGCATGAGATAATGGGAGTGAACATATTTGGCGTTTTTCACACAAAATTGACCACAGAAATGCCAATCTACTCACTTCTTATCAATTAAAAAAAACAAAAACCCAATGGACAGGGACATCCAATGGACAGGGACAAGCAAACTCATTTAGAAATTTCATCTTCCAGATAGGAAAAGAAAACCTAAATCATCAGAAGCAAATAATTAATATATAGCAGCATATTTTCTAGCGCAGTCAACATATTCCCAGCAGTTCTGACTGTATCAGATGCTTTTGCTACATCTTTCCCCAAATTGATGTTCTTCAAGCCTGTTGATCCACTATTCCCAGAAGTCCCAAAGTCATATCAGCTATGAATTTTGTGAGTTATTTGGGGGCTATAACTTGAGATATTAGGCCAGCTCCCATACTCCCAAAATAGCTGGTAGATTATGTTTCCCCTTGGTTGTGTTAATTGGAAGGGTTGTTAGTTTTGTCTGTTGGTTGCTGCATATGTTATTTATCATTTTGCTTATTGCTTTCATTCCACCTGCTGTCATGCACTCGGGATGGGTGGCCATATAAATGTAATAAATAAATAAAACTCTAGATATCCATATAGCATAAGGATGGGGAAAACTGGCCAGCAATCTTTTTGTTAAGGGATGCACGACTCACTGTGCCCTCAGCCAGAGCTGAGATAACATTCCCAAGTGCCGACAGAGATTTGTTGATATTCTTGGCCTCATCCAACACAGCTCCCTCAGCTCCAGTCTTGCTGACCTGCCAGGAGAAGGTATTTGTTTATTATAGTGGAAATAAATCTCTGTGTTATATGGACTAAATCCTAAATGAGACTTTATTCTCTGAATAAACATGCTTCCTAGGTATTGGGAGAAAACCAACGGACCCAACTAGAAGGCCCAGAAGAATAGGGACAGACGTGGACACCAATTAAAAGTAATTGTCCCAAACATCTGAAAGGTATTTCAGTCCAAAAACAGCTCAAGCAAACTCCTTATCAATTCCTTTGAGTGGCAGACAGTTATGGCTGGCAAATCAGGGCCTAATCTCCCATTCAGTGATTTCCCAAAACACTATTCAGATTTGCCACCTAATTGCATTTAAGGCACATAGCTCTCTGGAGATCCCTAAGATACTGATTTGGAGACCCAACATTCAAATAATGGGATTCCTGATGCTCAGGAGAGGAGAGTGCAACATTTTAATGAGCTTCAAAATATATATTTTATGAAGGCATTGCTGAGATACAGTATGTGTATGATGCTCACATTGCACTCGTGTCAGAAGCATCAAGGCGCTTCTGGATTAAAAGTTTTAGCTGGTGACATCTTTGTTTCCCAGGGGACACCCAGTTTGGGGCTCCTTTCATGTTCCTGGCAGGAGCTGGAGCAAAGACCAGGTGCTCACCCCATCCCATGCCAGGACTCAGGTTTCAAACACAAGTTTGCTAACCTCCAACCCAGCATCCTAACCACACAAGTCACCGTGCTCCTTATGTATGATGTGATCTTAGTTTATTAAATAAATAACTCTGCTTGCTTCCCCGCTCAGATCCCTTTTAAGCCCCGAGCACCTTTTCGCTGCCTGCCAAATCCACCAGGTAAAGCTTCCCACTCAGTTTTTGCTCAGTCTCCATGTTCTCCTGTTTAATGTTGATAAGGAAGATGCTGTGACTCCGAGAACTGTGCTCATTCATGTCTGCAAGGTTAAGAGAGAGAAAGAGACACGCCTGTTTTATTCCCCCTCCCCCCCAAAAAAATCCTGGGCAGAGATTTCCTGCACTGAAACTGTACAATATTCAGCCTAACTGAGGGCTCTTCAAGTGATTGGCAGTATTATTGAAAAAAGCTTAGCAAATGATTTGTTTCCTGTTTTCTATAATCTTCATATATGCGAGTCTAAAAATAAATATTACAGAAACTTGTAAATTGTTTGATTTGAGATAATAAGCAATTATTATTTAAAGACAGTATCAAAATGCTTCTTCAATTGAATATATTAAGAATTATATTACTTTCAACTCTCTACAGGAAATCCACATTCCCCACACCCCACACCCACAAGGCCTATGCAACACTTCGGGTTGCAGAAAAAAAAAAAACACAACACAACAAAATAGGTGATAAAATAGTTGCAACTGTTTTCTAATTATAAATTGAGAACTAAAAAAAATTCATTATGTAAAGAAAATTAAATGATAAGCTGGTCTTTGATGCAGGATTTTTTATATACTGGATGATTTGTATACTTTTTTCCCCCTTCTTTCCTTCAATTGTGTTCAAATCTCACAGACTACCTGGACAAGTTCATGAAATTTTCTTGGCACATTTTTTTCAAAATTGGTGGAGAAGGCGGAGCTTCGTTTTGGCGATACAGCTGCGATCTCGGGGCTCTGAGATCGCAGCCGATATTTTCGCTCCTGGTCGGTCCCAACGGACCTAAACCGTCCCGTAGAGACGGGGATTGAGAAGAGTACTGTCCCAGGATCCCAGAGATATCGCAAAATCTCTGGTTTGATCCGGAAGAAGCCCTTTTGCTGGCGGCGGAGAGGCAGCCTCTATAGCTGCTGAAGTCAGGACAGCTCCAGAAAGAAAGTGGCTGGAGTGAAAGTGTGTCGGCTGGGTGAGAAAAACTCTTTTGTGTTGTAAATTCGCTGAGGTTGGAAAGGACATCCTGATCAAAGAAGAAATCTGTGAGACTTTTTTTTTGACTGAAACTGTCTGAGCGGCGTTTTTTAAAGTGGTGTCAAATTGAGGCTTGGGGTTTTTTTTTTTTCTTTTCTCTATATTTTTTGGGGGGGACTTTAGTGTGACTTTGCAGGTAACCAGATTGAATTTTCTCTTATATATATTTTTATGCTCCCTTTGATTTTTTTAACTTTCTTTAGGATAGAGGCTCCCTTTGGCTATTTTTTTTTTTTTTGTCTCTGTATATATTACTCCCTTTTTCTGGCTGGGGGGGAGGAAGAGCATTAAGAAACTTTGCAACACTGCCAACTAGAGGCTTGAAAGTATTTTATTTGAATTGGAGAGAATTGCAAAAAGACCTCTTCTCAAGGACATTTTAACGTGATAAGATAGAGGGAGAGCACAGCAAAATATTATTGCAGGTGCTTTCCTGGACTGTTATCAATAATTCAACACTTGAGGTTTGGCTTTGAAGCTGCTGGAGAAGAGAGTCGTAACAAGAACCTTGGATAAATAAATAAAGTGCAGTGTGCATATATATATATATATATATATATATATATATATATATATATATATATATATATATATAAAAATATATCCTATTCGCCAGCCTTTTTCTAAATTTCAATTCTAGTAATATTTTTATTTCTGCATTTTATTTTAAAGGGAAAGCCTCAGAGTTTTTTCTTTATTTTTCTTTTCTTTTTTATTGGGACTTTTTTGCTTTTCCTATCTATGTTTTTGGACCACTTTGTTTTTCTTTTTTGATTATTGAGACTTTTCAACTGGATTAAGGTGTGAAGAACCTGAAGGAACTTTTTGTTTTTTCTCTTTTTGCTTTTTTTTTTTTTTCTTTTTTTTTGCTCTTAATCAATATTATTATTTTTGGATTTGTTTGTTTTTCTCCTTTCTATTTTTTCTTTTTTATGGTGGACTACTTCGTAATTGGATTAGGGTCCAGAAGAACCTGAAGATCTTTCTTCTTCCTTTTTTCCTGTTTCTTTTTTGGTTTCGTGCCTTTTACTATTGGAGTTTTCTATTTTGGATTATAATTGGCTGCTCTACCAGTTGGATTAAAAGTCAAGAAGAATTTGAAGCTTTGGAAGCATTGAAATGAGCAGGAAACCAATACCATCTGGCATTTCTACTTCTACCTATGCTTCCCCACCAGCTGGAGGACAACGTTTAATTCAGACAATGTTGAAGCAAGATAAGGAACAAGAAAGAGTAACTTTACAGATGATTATGCAAGGAATCCAAGATCTCAAGACAAAATCAGACATCATTGAACAAAGAACAGAAAATATTGAACAAAGAACAGAAAATATTGAACAAAGAATAGAGAAGACTGATGAAAAAGTGGAAAACATTAAACAAATGATGGTCAAGTATGAGGAGAGATTCCAAAAAATTGAGAAAGAAGGAAAACAAAGAGAGAAGAAGATTGGAAATATTGACAGTAGATTAACAGCGGTTGAACAAGAAAAAAGTGGAATGTTGAGGTGGGAGATGGAAAGGTCAGAATTTTACCTCAGATTTCAAAATATAGAAGAGGAAAAAGGAGAAAATTTGGCAGCGGTAATGACAGAAATTTTGGCAGATGCTTTGGAAATTACAGAGGAAAAGATGATGGATGGAATAGATGAGATATATCGAGTCTATACAAGGTATGCGATGAGAAATAAATTACCCAAGGAAGTCCATATTAGATTTACCAAAAAATCCATTAAAACGCATATATTACAAGTAGTAAGAGAGAAAACATTGAAATACAAAGGTAAAGAGGTTGTGGTTTTAGAACAAATACCTAGAAGAGTGAGAGAGATGAGAAGAGAATATCGATTTCTGACCAAAATGCTACTGGAAAACGAAGTGAATTATAGATGGCTGATTCCAGAAGGACTAATGTTTAGGTGGCAAGAGCAGAGATATAGAATTGATTCAATTGAGAAAGCGGAACTTTTCCATGTAGAATTTTTTGGAGGAAGAAGAGAGGAGGCAGAGAAAGAGGTCTCATTAATTGAGTTTCAAGAGGAACAACTGGAGACTGAAAAAGAGAAAGGAGCAGTAGGGGGACAGATGGATAGCAAAGAACAGCGTGAAGTGAGATCCACAAGAGTGGTTAGACCTAAATATAAAGCATAATCATGGAAGAAAGAAAACTGATTACAATGAATATAAATGGACTTAATTCAGCTGTTAAAAGAAAGAAAACTTTTCATAAATTAGAGAAATTAAAATTTGATATAATTTGTCTACAAGAAGTTCATATTAAAAAACAACATGAACAATTGTTAGTACAGCCAAAATTGGGGAAAATATTTACTTCTTTGACTCAATGTAAAAAAAGAGGAGTGGTTCTATACATTAAAGAGGCTATCCCAGCAAAATTGATTTACACGGATGAAGATGGAAGAGTATTAATGGTAGAAATAATGGACAATAATATAAAAATACTCTTGATTGCAATTTATGCTCCGAATGATAAACAAGAAGAGTTTTATAAAAAGTTACACATGAAAATAATTGGGCTGGACTATGTTATTATAATTATGATGGGAGATTTTAATGGAATTGTGGACAATAAATTGGACTATATAGCAACAACAACAAAGCAAAATAGGAAGGCTCTCCCAAGGTCTTTTTTTAAAATGACAGATGAATTAACTTTAAAAGATATTTGGAGAGAAAGAAATGTTAAAGCTAAACAATATACTTTTTATTCAAATAGACATCTATCATGGTCCAGATTAGATATGATTTGGATCTCAACAGAATTAATATCCAATATTCAAGAAACAAATATTGAAACAAGTACTTGGGCAGATCATAGCCCAATGACAATTAAATGGAAGGGACAAAAAAAAAGATCGAGATGGACATTAAATAATACTATTTTAAAGGAGAAAGATTTTATACAATGGATGGAGAAGGAATTGGCTTTTTTCTTCAGAGAAAATAAAAAAGAAGATACTTCAACGTAGAATGTGTGGGATACAATGAAGGCATACGCTAGAGGTTTGATAATAGATTATACAAGAAAAAAGAATATTAGGAAAAGGCAAGCTTCTAAGGCCTTGGAAGATGAGTATAAAATTCTTGAAAAAGAATTACAGAAAATGCCACAGAAAAAGGATATTAAATTGAAGCTGAATGTAATTAAACTTAAAATGGAATTAATAGAGAAAGAAGAACTGGCACAGAAAATCAGAAACTCTAAAACAGAATTATTTTGAAGATGCAAATAAACCAGGTAGATGGCTAGCATATAAATTGAGAAAAGAGAAGGAATCAAGAAAAATATTAAAGTTAATAGATGAACAAGGCCAAGTTTGTTATGGTAATAAGGAGAAAAAGGAAATTATTCGAGATTTTTATGGGCAACTATATAAACAAGAGAATATTGATGAGGAAAAAGTCAAACAGTATTTACAGGAAGCTAATTTACCGAAGATACCTAAAGAGACTGAAGAAATGCTAGAAAGCAATATAACAATGATGGAACTAAATGAAGCATTTAAGAGACAAAATAATGGGAAAGCACTGGGTCCAGATGGGCTTCCAGCAGAATTCTATAAAATATTTCAAGAATCTTTGAGCACCTCATTGTTAGACGTTATGAATGAAGTTATGTTAAAAAAGATGATACCCAAAACATGGTCAGAGGCTTATATTACACTTATACCGAAGGAAGAGACTGACCCACTGCAAATTAAGAATTATAGACCTATTTCTTTATTGAATGCAGACTATAAAATCTTTGCTTCAATCTTAGCAGAAAGACTTAAAAAATATTTAAATAATTTTATTCACCCAGATCAAAATGGATTTCTGCCAAAGAGACAAATTAGAGACAATATGAGAGTAATCTTGGATACTTTGGAATACTATGAGGCTCATCCTGAAAAGCAAATGGCTTTGATATTCCTAGATGCTCAAAAAGCATTTGACAACGTGAACTGGAGATTTATGTTATTATTATTGGAGCAGATGGGTTTTGCTAAAAAATTTATTCAAGCAATAGAAGCCATATATAATAAACAGACAGCAAGGGTAATGATGGAGGGGGAACTTACAGATTTTATTAATATAAGGAAAGGCACAAGACAAGGATGCCCCCTATCTCCTTTGCTATTTGTGTTGACCTTGGAAGTGTTGAATAGAAATAATAGGGATGATAAAAGCATAAAAGGAATGAAAATTAAGAAGGAAGAATTTAAGCTACAAGCTTTTGCTGATGATTTAGCTTTTATTTTAGAAGACCCGCTAGAAACAGCTCCAAAGTTATTGGAAAGGATAGAGACATATGGAGAGGTGGCTGGTTTGAAAATAAATAAAGATAAAACAAGGATTTTGACAAAGAATATGCTATTGAGACAGAGAGAAGAACTGGCAGATCTTTTGAAAATTCAAGTTACAAATAAGGTTAAGTATCTGGGGATATATTTGACAACAAGATGTAGCACATTAAAGGAGAATAATTATATTAAACTTAAACAACAGATAACTACAGATTTGAAGAAGTGGGAAAACTTGCAATTGTCATTTATAGGGAGAATTTCAACAATTAAGATGAATATTTTACCTAGAATTTTATTTTTGTTTCAAACAATATCAATTAGGCTTGGAAAAGACTATTTTGAAGATTTAAATAAAATTATGTTGAAGTTTATATGGCAAGGGAAAAAAGTGAGAATAAAGCTAAAGCTTTTGCAAGATGCTAGAATTAGAGGAGGTTTTGGCCTGCCTAATTGGGAATTGTACTATCAAGCTGCAAGTTTGATGTGGGTCAAAGAATGGATAACGTTAAGGAAACATAGGTTGTTGACATTAGAAGGGCATGGCTTGCTGTTGGGCTGGCATGCTTTTTTATGGTATAAGGGAACTAAAACACAGGGTTATTTTAGAAGACATTATGTACGGGAGTCTTTGTGGTTAAATTGGGAGAAGATAAAAAGACAATGTTATTTGAAAATTCCAGTTTGGTTATCGACCATTGAAGCATTTTCCTATCCTATAATCTACAAGAAGGAACAAACAGTTAGATATGGGGAACTTTGGGATGAAAAGGGTGAACTTAAATCGATCCAAAACTTAGAGGAACAAGGTATAAGGATGAATTGGTTTTCATATGCACAAATACATTCAAGGTATGATGAAGATTCCAAAACGGAGGGATTTTATGATAAGCAGACTGATTTAGATAAGATCTTGATGGGTACTGATGAGAAGGTAATTAAAAAATTATATGGTTATTTACTGGGAATGAAATTAGAGGAAGAACAAGTCAAAGAAACTATGATTGTTTGGGGGAAGAATTTTGGATATGGGATTGATTTAGAGAAATGGCAGAAATTGTGGTCTCAAAATTATAAAATGACAATGTCAACAGCATATAAAGAAAACTTGTATAAGATGTTTTACAGGTGGCACTTTCCTCTGACAAGAATAGCAAGAATGTTTAAGAACAAATCTGAAAAATGCTGGAAATGTCATCAGATACCCGGCTCGTATTACCATATGTGGTGGACTTGTGAGGATGCTAGAAAATATTGGACTATAATTCGCATGTGGCTGGAAAAAATGACAAAGAAGCATATAGACTTGAAACCAGAGATCTTCTTATTGGGAATTTTACCTGATATATATAGTAAAGATTTGAAATACCTGATTGTAAATGTAGTAACAGCGGCCAGGATTGTATTTGCTAAAAATTGGAAGAATGAAAAAATACCATTACAGGAAGAAATTATTAAGAAAATATTGGAATGTGCTGAGATGTGCAGATTGACATTTGAAATTAGAGAGCAAGAGGATAAACAATTTTATGAAATTTGGGATCTTTTTTATAAATGGCTAGATGATAAAATACGATAATAGAATATTTTAGATAGTAAGAAATATCTTTATCTTGCTATTTTGCTATTATTTTGTTACTTGATATTATATTTATAAAGGGTTTTTTTAGGATTGATTTGGTATGTTTATATGATTTGTTGAATAATCTGCTTAAAGTATTGTTAGCTCATAAAGCATGAATGATTAAAAGTATAGTCAAAAAAAAATTTTTTTTTTTTTTTTAGTGATTATAAGATATATAAGTTTGGATTGATAATATGAGTTGTTATGTAACATAATTGTAACTGGGACTACAGAATGAATGCACAAAAATGATGAACCAACTGACACACTGGATGTACATACGAGAGTTGAATGTTTTAATGTGTTGTTTGTCTTGTTTGTTTGTAGAAAATTAATAAAATTTTCTTTAAAAAAAAAAATTGGTTTGCCATTGCCTCTTTCTTAGGGCTAAAAGAAAGTGACTGGCCCAGGGTCAACCAACTGGCTTCATGTCCAAAGCAGTCCTAACCTGATGGGTTAATTACTACACCAAACTGGTTCTCATTTGTATACTAGGCCATACTAAAATAATATTATCTCCTTACCTTCAGTTTTTATTAGTCTTAGCCTGTTATCAATTTACATTTTACACTTTAAGCATGATTGAGAGTAAGAGACAGCAATGTTCTTACCTTATCTTTTGGTGGCAATTAAAAATCTTGCTGGATGGTTACTGCTTTCTCTCGGCTTTAAATGGAGAGCTGAGGTTTCCTGATAATCTCTGTCTAAGAACTATCTCTAATCCTGCTCAGCTTTATCAAAATCAGCTGCTGTAACCTTTTAGGGATAGTTCATAGTTGTACTTTTTTATTTGTGTACAAATATGTTAATGGTAGCTCATTCAGCCTCACATAGTCATTATTATATAGATCTGGATTAAACATGGAGGTGTCTTTGTCTGCCCCTTCCTGAAAGTTACATCTCCACTGCCTACACACCAGTGGTGGGATTCAAACATTTTTACTACTGGTTCTGTGGCTTGGTGGGCATGGCTTGGTGGGCGTGGCAGGGGAGCGATGCTGCAAAATTCCATTCCCACCCCATTAACCTGCTTTCCAACTCTGTTCTCTTGTGCAGGGCAACAAAAGAAGACCCAGAGGATCAGCTGGGACTTGAAAGGCAGAGAAGAGATGGGGACGGGGCCAGTCAGAGGTGTTATTTGCCAGTTCTCCAAACTACTCAAAATTTCCGCTACTGGTTCTCCAGAACTGGTCAGAACCTGCTGAATATCACCTCTGCTACACACATAGTCTATGTTCCGTCCTTCAGAGCATGGTTCTTACAATCTTAAGCGATATCACTCTGATTTTCCCCAAGTACAAGAACTTTTCTTACATTTTCTTCAGTCTGTGACCAACTGAACCAATGAAGGAGTTGCTCCAAAGCTGAAACCAAGGGGTGTTTTTTTTTCCTGCAGCCTGTGGCACAGAACATGATTTTCCATTCTTTGAGCTAACCAAAACTGGCAGCTCAAGGATTTCCAGCGTCTTGCCACCAGTTCCCACCCCATCCTGGCATCTTCTGCCTGAAATCACTGCCTCAATCTGACATAAACCACCCCCTTGATTTTTGCTGCTTTTCTGGATCTGCAAAAGCAGGAGGTACAAAATTCTCAGGGAAAAAAAAGAACACTTGAAAATGCCCTAGTGAACCAGACATTATTCCTGTCTTGTGTGTGGGCTCCCCAACTGCCTGCTCCATACACCATCATCCTTTCCCAATTGCCTGTCTTCAAAACTCACTGGTGACAGCCACATGGCGGTTGGATTTTCCTTCATCAATCACATCCAGGATTTCTTCAGGGCTGGAGACAAACCGTTCAGTGCAACCCTTAAGCAAAAGAAAAAAAGAAAAAAAAAGAGAGAGTATTTTGCTCCTGGTCCCATCATTCCCTTCAGCTAATTGCCATACTTGCGGTTCCTATTTGTCTCCCTTAGACTTGCATCTCTATAACTTTTCCTGATTTGTCTCAAAGGTGCTTTTTCAAAAGGCAGCTGGACTTCTTTTTTTCCTTGAGGAAGACATTTCGCTTCTTATCCAAGGAACTTCTTCAGTTCTGACTGACTTTCTTGGATGAGAAGTGAAATATCTTCTTCAAGGAAAAAACAAAGTCCAGCTGCCTTTTGGAAAAGCACCCCTGAGATAACCATGATCTGGATGACTGAGAATTTCCATAGACTTCATGTCCTAGGAAATTCTCTGTAACAGAAGTGGGTGATTTAGTGCCTTCTGTTTGTAAGGGACTGCAAACTCCCACAATTCCTTGCCATTGGCTTTGCTACTTGGGATTGATGTAAAAATGTATACATTTGGATAATATAATCACTTAAAATCATCTGGAGATTGTCCATCTAAAAAAGTATATCTAGGAAGAGCAGAGAATCTATCACATACAATACTGTAGATCCTATTTTTACACAAGTCTCTCTATTATGTGGTGTTTTTTAAAATAGCAGAACTTCTTTTAAGGTTCAATGCTTTCGTTTATTTTAGTACTACAGTACCTAAAGACAGACTTTTCAATCTTGCTCCTCTAGCTATAAAATTTGATACTGAGATTGACCATTGCCCAGTATTGATTATTTTTTAGGAAATATCTTAGTTCAATTTCCCAACCAACTCACCTTCACAAATGGCACACGGTTCTTATCCTCATGAACAGAGAGATTGGTCTTCGTCACTGTGAATGAAGAAGAAATCGGTCCAACAGAGCTCAATGAATCCAAGGAAATATGTTTTCTTTAATTTACCAGCTATCCTCACAACTGCCAAAATTCTTCCCAGGCCATTGATTTGTTCTATCTCCTGGCTCGGTCTCCACCCCATGTGATATTTTATATCCCTTGAAACTCGCTCACCATCTAGCAGATCACGGATTTTGTCCAGGTAGATTTCGAAGTAAGAAACCTGAGAGGAGAAAGAATAAAGAAATTAAAAAAAATGGGGAGATGGGAATTACCTATGCTCTGGTCCTCAAGGACACATGCCTTTCAAGCAGCAAACAACTATCCGCTCTCAAGACATTCCAGACAGGTAACTTAATCTTCCAGATGGGAACTGATAAGCTTTTAGCCTTTTTATAACAAATACAATGGAGCAACAGGACAAAAAAAGCAAGTTTCTATCAATCTAGTGGGTTCCAAATATGGTGAACTACAGTTCCTCTCAGTCCTAACTTGTAGATCTAGCATGTCTTTAGCAGGGCTGGCATTAAGAGAACCTGCCATTTGAAGACACAGGACCTCTGCCATCATCTGGTTGTTTTCCCTAGAGGGCATGAACTGCACTAGTTGATGCAAGAAAGCAAGTGGTGGGACACCTGCCCAATGTTCTAAGAATCTTCTGGAGTTAAGGAATAGGACAGAATGCTTTAGGCAAATAAGTAACAAGCACTACCTATATCACTGGTCCCTCCTTGTACTGTTGTATGTCTCTGACCTTAATGTGGAACTCCAGGTTCTCATCCATGGAATAGATATGGTTGAAGATGTCCTGGGCAATGCGTGGGATGATGCCCATGAGCTGGGGATCATGCAGCTTGCCCTAGTGGAACAGAAGAGTTGACAGTAAGTTCAACAAGCCCCCCCAAATTCTTCAAGTAAACTTCATTCTTGAAACCTAGGACCTAACTGCAGATGCTACTATCAGGCCAAAGTTTTCTAGTTAGAGACCAGCTTTTAAAATGTATATGTGAGAAACCTCCTCACCTCCATGGTGTGAGTCTTTCCAGAAGACGTCTGCCCGTAGGCAAAGATGGTTCCATTGTATCCAGCCAGCACATCTGCAAAAAATAAAGGGGGGGGGGAATGAAGGACAAAAATAAATTTAGCCATTTTTAATGGATTTTGTTTATTCTCTTTCTGCTGCCCTACCCAAGCAATCCTATTAAGCCCCTGATAGTCTCCCAATGCCCAGACTGACCTTTGACAATCTGCATGGCACAGGCGTGATACACTTGTTCCTGTGTAGTGTTGGGTGGGAAAACCCGGTCAAAGACATAAGGCTTGCCCTGCAGAGGGACACAGATAGATAACATAGTAGATTAGATTACCCAAATGTTGACATGAAGTATCCAGCTGTATTCTTCCTGAAAAACGGTGCCCAGAGGTCTAGATGGGACAAAATAAAATCAGATTAATCCCCTCCATAATTGAACTGCTATATCTCAGTAGGCATTCAGAACACAGAACACTGGATCCAGTATTATTTCACCCGAAGTCTGATACATACTTGGAGGGTAGGGGGAGGGGGAGGGGATCCTGAACTCACAGCTGTTACTTAAATAGCAGATAGAGATCATAATGGGTAGCTTTTGCTCCACTTCAGCTAATGATTCAATTATGCTTCTATCTGGACCAAAGATGATGGTGTTATCTCTTGATAACTACTCATCCGGATTACTGTAATAAGACATCTAATGATGCAGACTTTGGAAGTGACCCAGAAGCTGCAACTGATCGCTACCTGTCATAGTCAATACAGGTAGTCCTTGATTTACAACCACAAGCTCAAAATTTCTGTTGGTAAGTGAGAATTTGTTATGTGAGTTTTGCCCCATTTTTGGCACAGTTGTTAAGTGAATCACTGCAGTTGTTAAGTTAGGAACACGGTTGTTAAGTGAATCTGGCTTCTCCATTGACTTTGCTTGTCAGAAGGTTATAAAAGGGGAACACCTAATTCAACATGCCAACAATAACTCACAAAGCCCTATATGGCACAGTGTCAGATTATATTTCTCACAAGAGGAAAGCACAGAAAATGACTTATTACCAGAATGGATAAAAGAGTTCTTCAAAACCTTGGAGAACTACATTTGTATCCCCAGCCTAAGGGCAAACCCTATTGTCACATCTTACTTTGTGATTCTTACAACAAGATCTTAGAATGGTCTAAGATGGTTCACGGCCACATATTCTGGGAAGCCCAGCCAGGAGAGTACTTGTTTCAGGGAAATGTCCACTGGAAGATGATGTAGCAATTAGAACAGGGAGAAAATAAGGTTTTACTTTCCCCACGAATGAAGCTTTTCAGTTGAATACCTTGCTGAGCATGTGCTTTTTATGTCTTAAGATTTGTATTGATGTATTTTTCTTCGTTTGTTCGATTTCTTTGGCTGCCCAACTCAATCAATGACTCTGGGTGGCTTACAGTTCCAAAAAAATATTACAGTTTCTTCCCCAGTCTATCAAAAAGACTCTGTTTATACAATCCATTTAATCCAGTCAACCACCAACCTGATGAAAAGTAGTTACTGGCTATTCTAACTATAATAATTAGGTCCAATGTTGCTATGTTATGTAACAGAAAAATTCCTAACCACTTTCTCCTGGAAGTGCCTGGTGTTCTATGAATTATTGCACTAGGAATGTATACAAGGCAAAGCTTAATGCCCTAATGGTGGCTGGGCAGACAGTAATAGACTTTATTTAGGAGCTGCAGCCAATCAGGTCATGCAATGAATTCTGAAAGCAGAGACACTTTTTTCAAAAACTCTATGTCTCCAACTCTATTTCTTGAAAGACATCTGGGAGGGCTTTAGACACTGCCCCAAATCTTTGTTCAGCTATGGTGTACCCAAAGCACTGCTGACTGAGTATTTGTAATTCAAAACAAGCCTGTTTTAAAATTAAACCACTCTTGCCCCATTATTAACCAAGTTATGATGTTCTCACAATACATTTACCCCACTATTAGGGTTCTGTTTTTGGCAAGACTAATATTTGGGCCAGATCACATGATATATACAGTATACAGGAGAAAATGAGTTCCAGGATAGACTGTGAATAAGGAGCTGTTCAAATGCTGATATGTCTAAATGTAGGTTAGGTAGCTTTTTAAAACCACTTTGCTGCATCTCTACCAATTACAACAACTATCAAAAAGCAACAATTAAGACAACAGGCATAAGATTGCTCCTGAAATTAGGCACATTGTGGTATAATCCCTGCTGTCATGCCCCTGTTGGAATCTGATTCAGAGGGGAAGGCTGAGCAGCTGGCAGGGAGTGGGAGTATGGCTCCATTGGCTGTGGAAGAAACTGGGGAAGGGCACAGTCCAGCTGGGCAGAGCAGGAGAGAAGTAGAGCAAGGGAGAGGCTATTTGGAGGAAGACCCAGGCCCACCCCCTCTTCATTCTAGGACACACAGGAATGGAGAAGGAGCAACGTGAGTTGCATGGCTTATGGGGGAGAAAAGAGCCCTGATTCCCTTCATTAGCTGCAGCTGGGAACAATGTTTAAAAAGGAAAGCTGTGCACAGCAACTTGTTGGAAGCAAATCATGAGTTATCTGTTATTGTCGAGGCTTATCTGGGTTCCTGGAATCTTCCCAACTGTGTGTGTTTTGTTGGCCTTTCAAGTCTGTAATTCCTTCTCCTGCCCTGTCCAGTTAATTGCTGCAGCATGGTTTGTGTGAATTTTTATTTACAGTTTGTATGTACTTCGTTTTCAGACTGAATTTCCTCCACTTAAAAACTGTTCTTGGGAGAGTTTTTTCTCCAGCCGAAGGTAACCTGGACATTGGGGGCAAAGTTGGAGGTATTAAAGGGACTCTTCTTACTTATGTGATTGTGTTGCCTTTTTGCCATGCCCTGGGTCATCACACCTGTCTTGTGTAAATTTAAGCACAGCAATCACATAAGGAATCTTAAACAAGTAAGGTAGCACTCACGTAGCACACTTTACTTGTAACTGAATCACACAGTATAGTGAAGGATAAAGTAGCCAAACAGGCTGGCTTTATGCAACATGCTAACCACTTATACAAAAGCTAAACAAGTTTAAACCCAAACAATTTAGCATGCTACGCGAATACATCTGCTTATTTTTTTCTGACTTCTGTGTTATGTGAATGCCGCTGAAGGTTATTCAGACCCATTCAAGCTACCGACTTGAGACAGTATAATATATACCACGGGATGCTCATGCACAATTTCTCAAAAATATGAGTGCCTGACCCAAAAGTCAATTAGACAGTTAGAAAATGATGAGGAAGCTGAACAGCACTGAAAAATATATTCAGTGATTCAGCTTCAGCTTATTGGACTAGTTTATAGGGCCCATGGACACACAATCAGTTACTTATTTTATGTCCAGGCAGATGTTTTTCCATCTGCAAATGTTATAGTGCCCACGTTTATCATCTGAAAAGCATGTCCAGGACACAAAGCATGTTTTAGCCTGTCATTACTCAACCCATTGTATGCTGAATAGCAGTGGCCTCTACATATTTTGCATAATAGCTTATGCAGTTAATCTGCACCTGCTTTTATAACATTTATTACATTTGCAAATAGTGAATTACGTCCTACTGCTCTGTTTCTGAGGGAGGCACTCCTTAAATAAAATCTGATAAGTAAGGTTGGGGAGGGGGACATTAGATGAACAGGACATGACCCTCTTGTAATATTTCTTCTAATATGGCATCCTATCATCTTGCAATAGTCCAAGATTGCAGCCTGAAAAATCAAAGCAATCACTAACATAAAGCAGGGATGCCCAATCTTTTAGGCAGTGGGCATATTTCTAATATTGAAAATCTGTCATAGGCATATTCATATTCATGTGAATGCCACAATAGGCATGGCTAATCACAATTCATTTGCCATATGTATGAACTTCTCCTAACCTTTCCCTCTGATCTCTCAGGATATTCCATACCATCTAAGTTCAATCTTTTAAACAATCTGATGCACAAGGAACCCTGCAAGGTCTGATGCAGGGCTGTCAAACTCCCGAGCCAGATGCGCCATGTACTGGCCACGCCCATGCCCAGTTTAGCGAAGAGGAAAAAAGTCCTAATATGTCACATGACAATGCCGTAACGATGTGCGTTTGACACCCTTGGTCTAATGGAAGTTTGCTGAGGAAACACTGGCATTCCAGGTACCATGCTGGACAGCTACATGGACAGAAACCAGAGGCAAACTCAGGTTAAAATCACCCTAAATCTCACTACCAAGATTTTTTTAAAATCTGCATTACACTACTTACTAAAATTCTTCAGATTCTAAAGATTCTCAACCTAATGCAATTAATTGTGCACAACATTCAATTTGAATGGGGTGCAGTATACCTTATCCACACAGGAATGTGACCTATTGTGGTCCGCCAGCTGCTAGCAGAGCAGATTCGGCAGACTTGGACAATAAGGAGGTTTGGAGAAGAAGGGACTTCCGGTTTGCAAGGTTTCGGCAGCGGCAGGGATTCGCAATACTGCGCGATCCCTGCTGCGTTCGCCACCAAAGTTCCCCCGATCCGTTTGGATCTGGGGGATATAGCTACCCCGTAGAGGCAACTGAAGATAGGGGGATCCGGACAGGGGCTTGGGGGTGTCGTAGACCCCCTCCCCAACTGGCAAAACCCCCTTTTCCCAAGGCGGAGGAGCGGCGGTCAGCAATGGCCGCCACGAAGAAATCTGCAGCTGGACAAGCAGATGCAGGAGGGAGAAAGTTGGAAGAATTATGAAAGTTGCTTTCAACTGGGACAAGGCAAGAGAAAGTGCCCTGGAATCTTGAAGGCTGCTAAGGATACATTGTTTCTAGTGAGAGTTACAAGCTGCAAATATCCTAAAAGGGAAAGGTTTTGGTTTTTTTTTCGTTTCACTCTCCTTCCTAACGTGACAGAGGATGAAAAAAATCTTTTTGGCTGTGAGTGGGAAGGGAGAGGAAAAAAAATTGGAGGAAAATTTGAAAATAAGGAGAAGATTGCCTAGAATTCTAAAGAGTTACTGAACATCAATAAGACTTCTAAAAGATATATTTCAAAGGGAACTTTGTGACTAAACTTTAACCCCAGAAAGAGAAAGTGAAGAAGGAGAAAGTATTTAAAAGAAACAGCTTGTTTGGATTGTTTGGTAATTTTGGAACTTCTGAGAATTATTTCTGATTAAAAGCACCTGAGTGGTTGTTTGGAAAAACTTTTTCTCTACACAATGGCATCACTTGTGGATGGACTGAAACTTGTATACCAAAAATATGAAAAAGAAAAGCAAGAAGGGAAAGATGTCCTTGGCACTCTTTTTCAATTTTTAGAAATGGCAGTTTGTACTTATGTAAAGCTGAATGAGCAACAGGATGATGGGGACAAAGAAGAAGCCATCTTTGATGAACAAATAACTTTGGTCGGAGAAGGGAAAAAGAAAGAGAAAAAGGAAAAGAAGACTTTAAGACCTGGAAAAACAACTCAAACAGAGAAGAATAAGGTGAAAAGAGGACATTATGTTAGGAAACAACAGAAAGGGGAAAGCAGGAGAAGGCGGAGCTTTGTTTCGGCGATACAGCTGCGATCTCGGGGCTCTGAGATCGCAGCCAATATTTTCCCCCCTGGTCGGTCCCAACGGACCTAAACCATCCTGTAGAGATGGTGATCGTGAAGGGCAAGTCCCAGGATCCCAGAGATATCGCAAAATCTTTGGTTTGATCTGGGAGAAGCCCTTTTGCTGGCGGCAGAGAGGCAGCCTCCATAGCTGCTGAACTCGGGACAGCTCCGGAAAGAAAGTGGCTGGAAGTGAAAGTGTGTCAGCTGGGTGAGAAACTTCTTTTTTGTTGTAAATTCGCTGAGATTTGAAAGGGCACCCTGAATAGAGAAGAAACCTGTGAGATTTTTTTTTGACAAAAACTGTATGAGCGGCGTTTTTTAAAGTGATGTCAAATTGAGGCTTGGATTTTTTTTTTCTTACTTTTTTTGGGGGGATTTTAGTGTGACTTTGTAGGTAACCGGATTGAATTTTCTCTTACATATATTTTTATGCTCCTTTTGATTTTTTAATTTTCTTTTAGGATAGAAGCTCCCTTTGGCTATTTTTTTTTTTTTTTTGTATAAATTATCCTTTTTTTCTGGCTGGGGGAGAAGAGTATTAAGAAACTTTGTAACACTGCCAACTAGAGGCTTGAAAATATTTTATTTGAATTGGAGAGAACTGTAAGAAGACTCCTTCTCAAGGACATATTAATGTGATAAGATAGAGGGAGAGCACAGCAAAATATTATTACAGGTGTTTTCCTGGACTCTTTCAACACTTAAGGCTTGGCTTTGAAGCTGGTGGAGAAGAGGGTCATAATAAGAGCCTTGGATAACTAAATAAAGTGCAGTGTGCTTATATATATATATATATATATATATATATATATATATATATATATATATTTACTTGTGATACCCCTACTCACCAGCTTCTTTGTAAATTCCAATTCTAGTAATATTCTTATTTTTGCTTTTTATTTCAAAGGGAAAGCCTCAGAGCTTTTTCTTTATTTTTCTTTTTTTCTCCTTATTTTTACTGGGATCCTTTTGCTTTTTCTATCCATGTTTTTGGACCACTCTGTTTTTTCTTTTTGATTATTCAGACTTCTCAACTGGATTAAGGTGTGAAGAACCTGAAGGAATTTCTTCTTTTCTTTTTTCTTTTTGTTCTTTTTTTTCTTAATCAATATTATTATTTTTGGGGGGTTTTTTCTTTCTATTTTTTATTTTTATGGTGGACTACTTTGTAATTGGATTAGGGTCTAGAAGAACCTGAAGATCTTTCTTTTTCCTTTTTTCCTTTTCTTCTTTGGTTTTGGGCCTTTTACTATTGGATTTTTCCATTTTGGATTATAATTCAGACAATGTTGAAGCAAGATAAAGAACAAGAAAAAGTAACTTTACAGATGATTATGCAAGGAATCTAAGATCTCAAGACAAAATCAGACACCATTGAACAAAGAATAGAGAACATTGAACAAAAAACGGAGAAGACTGATGAAAAAGTGGAAAATATTAAACAAATGATGGTGAAGTATGATGAGAGATTCCAAAAAATTGAGGAAGAAGGTAAACAAAGAGAGGAAAAGATTGGAAATATTGACAGTAGATTAACAGTGGTTGAACAAGATAAAAGTGGGATGTTGAGGTGGGAGATGGAAAGGTCAGAATTTTATCTCAGATTTCAAAATATAGAAGAAGAAAAAGGAGAAAATTTGGCTGCGATAATGATAATTTGGTGGATGCTTTGGAAATTACAGAGGAAAAGATGATGGATGGAGTAGATGAGGTATATTGAGTTTATACAAGATATGCGATGAGAAATAAATTATCAAAGGAAGTCCATATTAGATTTACCAAAAAATCCATTAAAACACAAATACTACAAGTGGTAAGAGAGAAGACATTGAAATACAAAGGTAAAGAGATTGTGGTTTTAAAACAAATACCTAGAAGAGTGAGAGAGATGAGAAGAGAATATCGATTTCTGACCAAAATGCTACTGGAAAACGAAGTGAATTATAGATGGCTGATTCCAGAAGGATTAATGTTTACATGGCAAGAGCAGAGACATAGAATTGACTCAATTGAGAAAGCAGAACTTTTCCATGCAGAATTTTTTGGAAGAAGAGAAGAGGAGGCAGAGAAAGAGGTCTCATTAATTGAGTTTCAAGAGGAACAATTGGTGACTGAAAAAGAGAAAGGTGCAGTAGGTGGACAGGTGGATAGTAAAGAACAGCGTGAAGTGAGATCCACGAGAGCTGTTAGACCTAAATATAAAGCATAATCATGGAAGAAAAAAAACTGATTACAATGAATATAAATGGACTCAATTCAGCTGTTAAAAGAAGGAAAACCTTTCATAAATTAGAGAAATTAAAATTCGATATAATTTGTTTACAAGAAGTTCATATTAAAAAACAACATGAACAATTGTTAGTACAGCCAAAACTAGGGAAAATATTTACTTCTTTGACTCAATGTAAGAAAAGAGGAGTGGTTCTATACATTAAAGAGGCTATCCCAGCAAAACTGATCTATATGGATGAAGACGGAAGAGTATTAATGGTGGAAATAATGGACAATAATATAAAAATACTCTTGATTGCAATTTATGCTCCGAATGATAAACAAGAAGAGTTTTATAAAAAACTACACATGAAAATAATTGGACTGGACTATGTTAATATAATTATGATGGGAGACTTTAATGGAATTGTGGACAATAAACTGGACTATATAGCAATAACAACAAAGCAAAATAGAAAGACTCTCCCTAAATCTTTTTTTAAAATGACAGATGAATTAACTTTAAAAGATATTTGGAGAGAAAGAAATGTTAAAGCTAAACAATATAGTTTTTATTCAAATAGACATTGATCATCGTCCAGATTAGATATGATTTGGATATCAACAAAATTAATATCCAATATTCAAGAAACAAATATCGAAATAAGTACTTGGGCAGATCATAGCCCAATGACAATTAAATGGAAAGGACAAAAAAAAAGATCGAGATGAACATTAAATAATACTATCTTAACGGAAAAAGATTTTATACAATGGATGGAGAAGGAATTGACTTTTTTCTTTGGAAAAAATAAAAAAGAAGATACTTCAACGCAGAATGTTTGGGATACAATGAAGGCATATGCTAGAGGTTTGATAATAGATCATATAAGAAAAAAGAATATTAGGAAAAGGCAAGCTTCTAAGGCCTTGGAAGATGAGTATAAAATTCTTGAAAAAGAATTACAGAAAATGCCACAGAAAAAAGATATTAAATTGAAGCTGGATGTAATTAAACATGAAATGGAATTAATAGAGAAAGAAGAACTGGCACAGAAAATTAGAAATTCTAAACAGAATTACTTTGAAGATGCAAATAAACCAGGTAGACGGCTAGCATATAAATTGAGAAAGGAGAAGGAATCAAGAAAAATATTGAAGTTAATAGATGATCAAGGCCAAGTTTGCTATGGTAATAAGGAGAAAAAGGAAATTATTCGAGATTTTTATGGGCAACTATATAAACAAGAGAATATTGATGAGGAAAAAGTCAAACAGTATCTACAGAATGCTAACTTACCGAAGATACCTAAAGAGACTGAAGAAATGCTAGAAAGCAATATAACAATGATGGAATTAAATGAAGCACTTAAGAAACAAAATAATGGGAAAGCACCAGGTGGGCTTCCGGCAGAATTCTATAAAACATTTCAAGAATCATTGAGCATCCCATTGTTAGAAGTTATGAATGAAGTTATGTTAAAGAAGATGATACCCAAAACATGGTCAGAGGCTTATATTACACTTATTCCAAAAGAAGAGGCTGACCCAATGCAAATTAAGAACTATAGACCTATTTCTTTATTGAATGCAGACTATAAAATTTTTGCTTCAATTTTAGCAGAAAGACTTAAAAAATATTTAAATAATTTTATCCACCCAGATCAAAATGGATTTCTGCCAAAGAGACAAATCAGAGACAATATGAGAGTAATCTTGGATACTTTGGAATACTATGAGGCTCATCCTGAAATGCAAATGGCTTTGATATTCCTACATGCTCAAAAGGCATTTGATAATGTGAACTGGAGATTTATGTTATTACTATTAGAACAGATGGGTTTTGCCAGAAAATTTATTCAAGCAATAGAAGCTGTATACAATAAACAGACAGCAAAGATAATGATGGAGGGGGAACTTACAGATTTTATTAATATAAGAAAAGGCACAAGACAAGGATGTCCCCTATCTCCTTTGCTATTTGTGTTGACTTTGGAAGTATTGAATAGAAATATTAGGGATGATAAAAGCATAAAAGGAATGAAAATTAAGAAGGAAGAATTTAAGCTACAAGCTTTTGCTGATGATTTAGCTTTTATTTTAGAAGACCCGCTAGAAACAGCTCCAAAGTTATTGGAAAGGATAGAGACATATGGAGAGGTGGCTGGTTTGAAAATAAATAAAGATAAAACAAGGATTTTGACAAAGAATATGCTATTGAGACAGAGAGAAGAACTGGCAGATCTTTTGAAAATTCAAGTTACAAATAAGGTTAAGTATCTGGGGATATATTTGACAACAAGATGTAGCACATTAAAGGAGAATAATTATATTAAACTTAAACAACAGATAACTACAGATTTGAAGAAGTGGGAAAACTTGCAATTGTCATTTATAGGGAGAATTTCAACAATTAAGATTAATATTTTACCCAGAATTCTATTTCTGTTTCAAACAATACCAATTAGGCTTGGAAAAGACTATTTTGAAGATTTAAATAAAATTATGTTGAAGTTTATATGGCAAGGTAAGAAAGTGAGAATAAAGCTAAAGCTTTTGCAAGACGCTAGAATTAGAGGAGGTTTTGGCCTGTCTAATTGGGAATTGTATTATCAAGCTGCAAGTTTGATGTGGGTCAAAGAATGGATAACATTAAGAAAGGCCAAATTGTTGACACTAGAATGGCATGATTTGCTGTTGGGCTGGCATGCTTTTTTATGGTATAAGGGAATTAAAACACAGGGTTATTTTAGAAGACATTATATACGGGAGTCTTTGTGGTTAAACTGGGAGAAGATAAAAAGACAATGTTATTTGAAAATTCCAGTTTGGTTATCGACTATTGAAGCATTTTCCTATCCTATAATTTATAAGAAGGAACAAACAGTTAGATATGGGGAACTATTGGATGAAAAGGGTGAACTTAAATCGATTCAAAACTTAGAGGAACAAGGTATAAGGATGAATTGGTTTTCATATGCGCAAATACATTCAAGGTTTGATGAAGATTCTAAAACGGAGGGATTCTATGATAAACAGACTGATCTAGATAAGATCTTGATGAGTACTGATGAGAAGGTGATTAAAAAATTATCTGGTTATTTACTGGGAATTAAATTAGAGGAAGAACAAGTCAAAGAAACTATGATTGTTTGGGGGAAGAATTTTGGATATGGGATTGATTTAGAGAAATGGCAGAAATTGTGGTCTCAAAATTATAAAATGACAATGTCAACAGCATATAAAGAAAACTTGTATAAGATGTTTTACAGGTGGCACTTTCCTCTGACAAGAATAGCAAGAATGTTTAAGAACAAATCTGAAAAATGCTGGAAATGTCATCAGATACCTGGCTCATATTACCATATGTGGTGGATTTGTGAGGATGCTGGAAAATATTGGACTAAAATTCGTATGTGGTTGGAAAAAATGACAAAGAAACACATAGACTTGAAACCAGAGATCTTTTTATTGGGAATCTTACCTGATACATACAGTAAAGATTTGAAATACCTGATTGTAAATGTATTAACAGCGGCTAGGATTGTATTTACTAAAAACTGGAAGAATGAGAAAATACCATTACAGGAAGAAATTGTTAAGAAAATATTGGAATGTGCTGAGATGAATAGATGGACATTTGAAATTAGAGAGCAAGAAGATAAGCAATTTTATGAAATTTGGGATCTTTTTTATCAATGGCTGGATGATAAAATACAATAATAGAATATTTAGAATGTTAGACAGGGAATATCTTTATTTTTTCTCTTGTCTTTGTTATTTGACACTATATTTATAAGGTGTTTTTAGGATTGATTTGGTGTGATTACGGTATATGATTTGTTACAGAATAAACTGTTTAAAGTATTGTTATCTCATAAAGCATGAATGATTAAAAGTATAGTCAAAAGTTTCTTTCTTTTTTAATAGCGATATTAGGATATATAAGTTTGGATTGACAATATGAGTTGTTATGTAACATAATTGTAATTGAGACTATAAAATGAATGCACAAAACTGATGAACCAATTGACATGCTGGATGTACATATGAGAGTTGATGTTTTAATGTTTTGTTTGTCTTGTTTGTTTGTAGAAAATCAATAAAATTCTTAAAAAAAAAAAAAGAAAGGGGGAAAGCAGAATAAAAGGGAGGTGGAGAGACAAGGGGGTAAAGAGGACAAGGAGAAGAAGAAGCAAGGGAGAAAGGAAGGGATGAGAAGCCTCAGTGGTGGGGAGCAAGATGTAAAGAAGCAAAACTTTTTAGAGATAATGGATACATTTTATTGAAAAAGGGATTCTAGAAAGGTACATAAGATTGCATTTCTATGTTTGTATTTAGAAATAACCATAGAAAATTGGAAATAATATGTAATTTAAAATGTGATAAAATATTTAGTACAATCTAGTGAAATTTTTGTTAAGAAAAGGGGAGTACTGTAATGAAACAATGATTTAAGATATGTGATGTGGGGGGGGGGAATAATTTTGGAAAGCATAAGTGTTCCCATAAAGGCATGATATTTAATTGAAATGGGTAAAATGTTTAAGATATAAATGATTGTTAATATTAATGATTAGACTATGTTATCCTAGTGAAACTTTTTGTGAAATGAGAGATTTGAAGTAGAAGAAGGGGGAACATTGTAATGAAATAACGATCTAAAATATGTGATGGGGGGTGGGGAATAACTATGAAAAATAGGTGCTCCCATAAAAGTAATGTGCTAAATGTTTAAGATATAAATGAATATCAATATTAATGAATAGATTTGTATTGGTTTTTGTTAGGGATAACATTGTTTTACCCTAACTGGTTTAAGTAAATAATAATATGTAATCATAGTTTGTATGTTAAAGTGTCTGCAACTTTAACTGTGGGATAGTAATTAAGGGAGTGGTTGTGAAAGCACTTTAAAAGAAGCAAGGCTGCAGCTTGCTCTCTCTCTGGCTTTGATGATCCCTGATTACTGCAAGGACACAAGACTGCATTGCTCGAACGGGAGAGAAAACAAAGGACTGACTTGTAAGTGAATTGACATAGGATATTTCTACACGGACTTTGCTAACTGAATATCCCTGAATGGACTGACTAAATGATACATGACTATTGGACTGTTATTTTGACTATGCTATGAACTCATAATGGAATAAACTATATTTTTAATAGCACAAGCGTATCTTTTATTTTTACTGTATGTTAATAAACATACAAGCTGAGCTCACTCATTTATCTGTGTGCCTATCTGACTAATGCTGCACATTCTGTTTAGCTTGTCTCCCTAACCCTGGTTGGGGAAACCAGGCTTAACACTGGTTATGGGCCCAGAGGCTGCAAAGTCAGTTTAACTAGGATAAAACAGATTTATGTTAAAAGTGAGAGTTTGTGTTGTTATACATTACAGTAGACAGACAGCTGTGTTTTATTAATTATAGTTTTATATCCATACAAAGAAAACATGGCACAAGTCAATCAACAAAGTTTGTCCCTTATATCCAAGCTGGATGGAACAAACTATGTATCATGGTCTATGAAATGTAGTCTGCTTCTACGAAGAGAAGGTTTGTGGAACATAATTGAAAATCCACCAAACGTAGAAGAATGGGATCCAGAGGATGAGGAAGACAGACTAAAGATAGAAGAATTTATGCATAAAAATCAACAAGCTATTTGCATTATTGCTTTCACCTTAACTGATCAGCAACTTGTTTATATCCACGGAGAGAAAACGGCTGTTGGGTGTTGGCAGAAGCTGAAGAGGATTTATGTTCGAGATAATGTTGGTGCTCACATAAATCTAACACGGAAACTTTTCAGTACACATCTCCATAAGAATGGTGATATGCTGAGTCATTTGAAAACTATGCAAAGCATTTTTCAAGAACTGCACGAGAAAGAGCTTATTTTCTCTGAACAACACCAAGTCTACATAATTCTATCTTCCCTTGACGAAAGTTATGATAACTACGTAACTTCCCTTGAAATATTGCCAAAGGAAAGCCTAACTTTAACTGATATAACTGGCAGATTGATTGAAGAGGCCAGAAGAAGGCTTGAAAGAGATGAGTTAAGGAGGCAGCAACCTCAAAAAGAAGATAATGAATCTCCTACTGCATACGCAATTAAAAAGTGTTTTAATTGTGGAGGAAGAGGACATTTGGCAAGATTTTGTAAAAAAGCAAAATGCCAGAATGCTGGCCAGAATACAAAAAGTCATCAAAATAAAAATAAAAATTTAGAGTTAGCCATGTATACTAACGGAGCTGTAAAAAATAATTTATGGGTGGTTGACAGTGGAGCATCCCATTGTATAACAAATGATTACAGAAATTTTATTAAAATGTCCAAGAGTACACAGCAGATATCGTTAGCCAATGGCTGGAAACTGAAAGCTAAAGGTCAAGGTATAGCATATTGTTCTTTTATAAAAGAGAATGTAAAAATGTTATATGTACCACAACTTAAGTTTAATTTAATTTCAGTTAAAATTTTGGTTAAACTAGGATATGTAGTTACTTTTAAAGGAGATAACTGCATAATTGAAAAAGAAGATAAGAAAATTACTGCATCTTTAAGAGGTGAATTATATGTGTTAAATGATGATGGTTTAAAAGTGGCTAACACAGTTTATGAAAATAAGAAACCTCATGATGAATGTATTCACTTGTTACATCGAAGGCTTGGGCATTTAAATTTTAAAATGCTTAAGAAAACTGTTGAATTATCTAAGGGAATAAGTTTGAAACCTTGTAATAAGTATTTGCAATGTAATATTTGCAATCAAAGCAAAGCAAGGGTCATACCGGCTAATAGAGTTGATGGATTTACTACCAAAGAGCCTTTAGAGGTAGTATTTGCAGATTTAATAGGTCCGAAAAAACCAAGTATAGGAGGAGCTCGTTACATATTAAGTATAATGGACCACTATTCTAGATATGGGTTTTGCTATTTAATGAAGAGCAAAACTGAAACGTATCAAAATCTCTTTAATTGGATAAAATTTGCTGAAAGGAAAACTAAAAAGAAATTAGTAACTCTTATAACAGATAATGGTACAGAATTTACAAATAATAAATTCCAGAACAGACTAAGAATGTTAGGAATTCAACATAAAATGTCTGCACCATATAGGCCACAACATAATGCCTTTATAGAGAGAAGAGGCCAAACATTACAATCAATGACACGAACTATGATGTCTGATTCAGGATTACCTGACAATTTATGGGGAGAAGCAATAATGTGTGGTAATCATATATTAAATAATGTTGTTAATTCAACAACAGGTGAATTACCATTCACATTGTGGCATGATACAAAACCTGATTTAAGTTACATGCACACATTTGGAGCACCAGCATGGGTGCATATCCCTACACAACTTAGACACAAAGGACAACATAGAGCTAAAAGATTATATTTTGTAGGATATACATCTAATCATAGATCTTATAGATTCTGGGAACCAGGTACATCTAGAGTTTACACCAGTGCCAGTGCTAAATTCCTAGAACATGTAGGATGGAATAGATTAGAGCAAGATTTAAATAATGAAGTAATTGTTGAACCCTACAAAAGGCAGAAAGATCAGAATAGTTATAAGAAGAGTCCAATTAAAGAAGAAGTCCATGAAGAGCAAATAGGACCAGAACAAGAGGAAACAGTTGATCAGGAAGAGTTAGATAATCAAGAAGAGTTAATAAATGAAAGTCCACCTGTAAGTCCTGTAATACCTAGACGTACTACATGTGTAACTAGACCACCTGAGAGATATCAAGCAAGTATAGTTTGCCAAGTAACTAAAGTTCCAACTAGTGTAGATGAACTTAGGATGTATCCTGCTAAGGATCAGGAGAATTGGCAAAAGGCAATGAAAAAAGAACTAAATTCATTAAAGGTAATGAAAGTTTATGAAGATGCTAAATTACCTCCAGGAGAAAAATCCATTGGGTGCAAATGGATATTTAAAGTAAAAACTGGAAATGATGGGACTGTTACCCATAAAGCTAGGTTAGTAGCTCAAGGATTTAATCAAACTGCATCTGATTATGATGAAGTTTTTGCACCAAGTCTTAAAGCAACATCTTTAAGAGCAGCATTAGTGTGGGCAGCTAAGAAAAACTATGTCATTAACCATTTAGATGTAGAAACTGCTTATCTACATGCACCATTGCAGCACACTATATATTTAAGAAAACCAGTAGGTATAAAAGACATCTGACTAACGCTGCACATTCTGTTTAGCTTGTCTCCCTAACCCTGGTTGGGGAAACTAGGCTTAACAGTTTTGATAATACTGTATAATTTTAGAACGAACCAGACAGAATCCCAATGTAAGTTATGTGTTCTATATTAAGTATTATAAATGTAGGGGAAAGAGATAAAGGCATCATACTCCATTTAGTGTACAGGAGAAGTTTTTTTCAAAGAAGAAAGATAAATGGATAGCTGGAAATAGAACAGACAAAGAATAATAAATATTATGATTTGAATTGAGAGGAGATAAATAAAATAAGATTGAGAAAATTTAAAAGAGAGGAGAAGTTATATATAAAATTGAAAATGCTAATAAGATATGGAATGATATGTAAAATGAATATGAATTTGAATTTGTGTCTGTACCAAGAGTTTTAACCCGGGACTAAGCAACTTTCAGAAAAGAGATTTCTTATGCTTTTATGTTTTGCGCTTTTGTGTATTTATGTTTTGTATGTCTTTAAAAATTAATAAAATTTGTTCAAAAAAAAAAAAAAGGAGGTTTGGAGAAGAACTTGGGCCAGTTCTAGAGCCTGGGGAAGGCTCTGATGGATACTCAGCATCAGACACAGAGATGGAGTCAGCATCTGTCTGGCATTTCCCAGCCACCAGAAAGGCAGCTGCCTTTGGAGTCAGAGATGAGTGAGGAGGAAGAACAGCTAGGGCCTGTTCCAGATGCACATATGTGCAGAGCAGATAGGAGAAGTGAACAAAGACAAGGGAGTCGACTCGAGAAGCAAATCAAACATGGATGCTGAATGGCCCCTCCAAGGCTGAGGAATAAATAGAAGTAAAAAGGGAATGGTGGTCATAGGAGATAATAGTTTACATTTCTGAAGATTTTGCTCATTGTGTTTCTGGCAAAGACTGCCTTGCCAGAACATAATTTGCAGCCTTTCAGCTGGGAGCTCACAGCCTTGCAGTTATCGAAAGGAACTGAAAAGGGCTATTGCTGCAGTTAACTCTTGCCTGGACTTTTGGTTGGTGAATGCAATTAGTTCACAAGATGTAAATAAAGAGGCATTTTTCTTTGCGAGGAGTCTGTTTCTTGCTTTGGCAAAAGCTGGGTCAGAACACCTGTGCTTTCTGCTATTAACTGCTTAGTGTTGACTGCTTTTGAAAATGGCTGTAGGCTGCACTACTGTTTTTAAGAAGAGATTCTAGATTAATAGTGTTAGATCGGGTAGATTGGTTCCCACAGAGATGCGAGACCAAAAGTGAACATTCAGCTCTTTATTTTAATGTTAAGACCTGTACAAGATCTTGGAGCCGCGGCAGCCCTTCATATAGGGATTGCTCACGGCTCGGCGGCCAATGACAGGGCTTTGAATCTCCTGCGATTGGCTCGGCCAATCGCGGTTGATTCTTAGCGCGCCAATCACGGTCGTTCAGTTGACCAATCGGGTCGTGGTCCGTGTGGACCAATCAGTATTCAGTATTTGGAGTATGCTGATATAGAACAAATAGATTCCTTCATTTCCCATTGACGTTTAGAATAACCAAATTATATTTTGTTATTTATTGTAACAAAATTACAATAAATTCTGTAAAATTACAACATATTTTTGTAACAAAATAATTGCAAGTTCTGATACTTGGTACAATTTACAGCACCAGTCAGCACCAACTATTTTAGAGCCTTAAAGATATATTGGTCCTCATGTCTGAAAATTATGGTTAATTCCCCCAAATTGGAAAATACCAATTTGGAGAAAGATTGCATTCTTCTGTGACACATTTTACCATGGAAAATTTGTATCGTGCTTTGGTTTACTCCCTTATCAAAATGCTGCATTTAATACTCAAGCTGCATACAAAATTGTTTGAAGAAAGGTGATGAATAAATTAATTCTTACACAGTCAGAAATATACAGCCTCAGTCCACCCCAAAACAAAGAACAGAAGGAAACTGTACTTTCTGTCCAAAAACAATCAAATTTAGCCCTTTACAAAGAATGGGAAGAGAACAGGATGTTTATTATCATTAACAGAAATAATATATGATGCACAGCAGTTGCTGAAATCATTCAATATGTATTCTTAGCTATTCTATAATAAATTACTCATTAGAGATTCATGGATTCTTAAATGCATGTATAATTAGCTTCAGCCTAGCCTGCCAAAAACTGATAGCTTCCAATTATGGCTTCCCAGTATCAGCTTTTCTGTTTGGTGTGACTTGATTATATTTGCTCATTGTACAATTAAGTCATCATTACCAAAGTGGAGTAATGTCCCTCTCATGTCAAAGGTGAGATGATGCATAGGTCATCCTCAGCTCATAACCAAAATTGAGCCCAACATTTCTGTTGTTAAGTGAGATATTTGTTAAATGAGTTTTGCCCTATTTTATGATCTTTCTTGCCTCAGATGTTAAGTGAATCACTGCAGTTGATCAGTAAGTAACCCGGTTGTTTAGTGAATCTGGCTTCCCCCATTGACTTTGCTTGTCGCAAAAGGAGATCACATGACCCCAAGACACTGCAACCATCATAAACATGAACCAGTTGCCAAGCAGGAGAATTTTGATCATGTGGCCATGGGGATGCTGCAATGGTTGTAAGTGTGAGAAATGGTCATAAGTATTTTTTTCAATACCATTGTAACTTTGAATGGTCATAAAGTTGAGGACTACCTGTAATAGTATATGGGAATGATCTTGGGGGGGGAGGAGGAGAGAGATGTTGCATTGTGAATGATCAGTTGAGAAAGCACACAGTCTACAGCTGCATACAGGCAGAAAGGGAGACCCAGAAAGGACCCTTCCTAATCTCCTCAGTCTATAAAAAAAAACAGCAGGAGATTAGTACTATCAAACTTGCAAGATTCTGTTAATGTAATCTTACACTAAAGTAGAATTAGCCTGATCTAATCATGTTCCCTGTCCTGTCTACCTGGGAAGGCTGACAGATAATGGGGAGAATCAGAAAAGGTACCAAGTGAGGGAATTACCTCACCTGTTCTTCAATGATTCTGACACGTTTGTATTTTTAGTGGCAGGGTGGCAGTGGACACAGAACAATAATCTAATTAATAACTGAGCTCTGAAAAAGCACTTAGGTAATTGAGACTGACCAATTTCAAACCTACCCCAGTGTTCATTCAGCAGGTTGAGAGTCTTGTGTAAATTAAAATATGAACACGAACACATACACGGCATAAGCTTTTTATGGGCTAGGCTCCATTTGATCAGAGGCAGCTGCTGAGGTGAGTTTGACTTTAAGAAAGCAGAAGTCATCATTTTCCCACTAGTTCCTTAAGAGGCCTTGAGGATGTTATTTTTGCCACAACAGACTTAACATAACTAGTCCTCTGGAAATTGACTTTTAGCTAATCATAGTTTCGTCAGGGCCAATTATATTGAGACACCTAGAATCTGCCATATTGCTTATCTTCACAGCCTCTCCTAGTACTGCAGGATGGGATGACCAGGTTCTGTAATGAAAAGACCAAGGCCTCTGAGACTGCAGCTGTATTATGTAAAAGCAGATGTGATGCCTTTTTTTGGACTTACCTAGGGGAAGGAGGCAGATGGCTCTGCTATCAGCTATTACTCTACTACTGTCTCTTCGGTGTGACAGTTTGGGGGTTCAGCAAGAAAGTTAAGAAGGTCAGACCATGAAAGGGCTTCAACTAAACAGCTTTGAAAAAAGTCAACTCCCATATACAATTCAAACAGTCAGTGGGAATTACCTTTAGATCACAGCTGGCATTTAGTTAAAGAAATGAGCAATGTGCTCAATTCAACTGCTATGATTAAGCAGAACTTCAGCCAAAGGACACAGCAGAACATGAGAGTTGCCCAGATGACTTCATTAATTGCATATATGTGCCCTTTTTTCATTTTTTTCTGCCACATTCTCCTGATGTTGTCTTTCCTGAACAGCTTCACGTAGGTATTTAATCAGCGTTTTCTATAGCCGTGTAGGATTTCAGAAATGACTTGGAAAAATTCTCTGAAGCATGCAAAAGCACAACAGTATTAATCTACAAGATGGAGGTCCTGAAAGAATATTTAGAGACCACATGGACGGGGTTAAATAAGTCCATGCTCAATCTCTGAAGGAAGGAACCTAAAAAACTTTTACATAATCTCATCTGTTGGGCAGAAATAGTTGAAGAAGATTGTCCCAAAATATCATATCATGTGTGATCATATGTGATATGTGATCACATCAAGAGCAACTGCGTTCTCTTCGCTGATGTAAAGCTATTCAACACCACAGGCAATACTGCTACCCTTCAAAAAGACCTTGACTATGTATCAGAATGGTCAAACAAATGGCAACTTCAAATCTCAACAAATAAATGCTCTGTCTTACATATTGGCAAAAAAAATCAGAAAATAAAATACAGGCCGAATAGTCATAGACCTTGTTGATGATCCAAACTCCATCAAGGATCTTGGAGTACTCATCTCTAATGATCTAAGTGCTAGAGCCCACTGTAACTACATAGCCAAAAAGGTGTTAAGAGTTGTTAACCTAATCTTGCGTAGCTTTTTCTCTGGCAATATTACACTAATAACTAGAGCATACAAAACATTTGCTAGACCAATACTTGAATACAGCTCATCGGTCTAGAACCCACATTACGTATCTGATATTAATACAGTTGAAAAAGTCCAGAAATATTTCACAAGAAGAGTTCTCCACTCCTCTACTCGTTGCAGAATACTTTATGCCACCAGACTTAAAATTCTAGACCTAGAAAACCTAGAACTACGCCGCCTTTGGTCCGAACTAAGTATAGCATATAAAATCATACATTGCAATGTCCTACCTGTCAATGAATACTTCAGCTTCAACCATAACAACACTAGAACAAACAATAGATACAAACTCAAGGTTAATCGCACCAAACTTGATTGCAGGAAATACGACTTCAGCAACAGAGTGGTCAATGTCTGGAATACTCTACCTGACTCTGTGGTTTTTTCCCCAACCCCCCAACATTTTAACCTTAGACTATCTACTATTGACCTCACCCCTTTCCGTTGGTGCATAAGCGCGCCAACGTGCCTACCATTTCTGTCCTGTTATTTATTTTATATATATTTTTTATTTTTCTTATATGTATCCATGTATTCATAACTATGTTTTTACTTATACCTATTATCTTGTAAGCAATTGACGAATAAAAATAAATAAATAAATAAAAATATCAAAGATCCTATGCCAGGGATGGCGAACCTTTTCAGCACCGTGTCCAAACTGGAACACAGATGCATGGGCACACATGCGCGCATGCCGGAGCACTGGAAACCAAAGACTAGCTGGCCAGTGCACATGCATGTGTTGGTGAGCTGGACTTCGCATGCACTGGAGTGCCAGAAACCAAAGACCAGCTGGCCGGTGCACATGCATGTGCCAGCCAACTGGTCTTCACACATGTTGGAGCACTAGAAAACTGAAGACCAGCTGGCCTGCATGCATGCCCATGGAGAGGGTTCTCTGTGCCACCTCTGGCACGTCTGCCATAGGTTTGCCATCATGATCCTATGCCATGATAGGCCCCTTAGTGGGTGACTTTTTTGTTTTGTTTTTCAGCATTATCACTTTAATATTAATATTTATTTTGTTGTTGGACTGAAGTTTTATATATATGTATGTATATATATATATGTATATGTATATATGTGTGTGTGTATATATATGTGTGTGTATATATATATATATGGATTTTATATATAAAATCCATATATGTATGTGTGTGTATGTATATAGACAGACAGACAGACAGATAAGATATAAATAGATAAAAAATCAGTGTTAAGCTATTTAATCACAGTAGCTGTACAAACACTCACACACAGGCTTTTAGAATCCATACATAAATCTCAAATGGCATAAAAAGTAATCCAACAAAATTGATTTAAAAAATCTGGTCTTCAATGGCAGCTTTAGAGCCCTATGTCCCTAATCCTTACCTGTAAGCCCTGATGTATCATGCAGATGGATTTCTACAAAATGAGGTGGTGGTACAGGAGGAAAAGTCATTGTGCTTTACCAAAAAAATGCCATTTGCATTGACAAAATGAACTAGGAATACTGTAGCACTACTCACCATGCAGTAAAATGGGAGAATAACCACATCAACCTGAACTACCTGTTTGTTAACAAGGAATTTTGTTAGCCCTGTGCAAAGTTCTCTTAGACTTAGCCCAAGGTAGACATGAGGCATTCTCAGAGGGGAATGGGGAAGTGAGAGATGCAGGTAGTCATAGCTTCTTTGCTTTGGGCAGCTTCAGATCACTTGCCTGTTGCCCACTTCTTCCTGGTGTCAGCTTTGAAATTCAGCTGCCATATTTTCTTAGAGAGAGTTAGAGGAATTGAAAAGTTCAAGGTTATTCTTTATGTCCGTATTAGGAATTTCCAGTTGCTGACTTCCGGTTTCGCGTGGCTTCGGGGCAGCAGGAATTCGCGACAGCTCACGATTCCTGCTGTGCTAGCCGTCGAGGTACCCCCGATCCAGATGGGTCAGGGGGATATGGCTGCCCTGTAGGGACAGCTGAAGAGAGAGGGGAGTCGGATAGGGAGGTGGGGGTGTCGCAGACCCCCCCTTCTCTGGGAAAACCCCTTTTTCCCAAGGCGGTGGAGCGGCGGTCAGCAATGGCCGCCACGAAGAAGCCAGCAACCGGGTAAGAACTGTGCTGGAGGAAGTGTGAAGAGTGAAAGTTCTGTCTGAGCCGGGTCAAGTAACACCTTTTAAATTGCCTGGAATTGAGCTGCTTGAATTGCTGGAGGATACATTGTATCCCTAAGAAGAGCGAAAAGCGGCGGAGAAGCTGTTAAAGGGAACTTTTTTTTTTTTTTTACTCTCCCACCCCACGGAAATAGCAGAAATATTTGGATATATTAGACATTGAAAGTGGATTGCTTTGAAAGTTGAAGCTAAGAGACAAAGGGATTTTTGGACATTGAAAAATTTAAGAAATTGGAAAATCTTTGCTAGAGGTATGGATTTCTGATTATTTAAAATTGTCATTGCAAGTGGGAAGGGAGAAAAAAAAATTGGAGCAGAAGCTGAAAAAGGAGGAGATTGTCTAGAACGTCTTTGTGGATCCCAAAGGAAGATATATTGTAATTGGACCTCTTTGATTAAAAATTAATCCAGAAAGAGAAAGAGAAGAAGGAAGAAAAGTATTAACTTTTGGAACTTTTTTTTTTAATTGCTTTTGATTGTCTTTGATTAAAAATACTTGTGGTTGTTTTGGAAAAAGTTTCCCTTTTTATAATGGCATCGTTTGTGGATGAACTAGAGATTGAATATCAAAAATATAAAAAAGAAGATACTTTGGGCGCTTTGTTTCAATTCTTAGAAATGGCGTTATGTTCTGTTGAAAAGTTGATTACGCAGCAGAAGGACTGGGACAAGGAAGAAGAGGAAGAAGAAGCCATCTTTGATGAACAATGGGTCCCTTCCGGAGAGGAGGAAAAAAAGGATAAGAAAAAGGGGATTTTAAGAATTATAAAAACAACCAAAAGAGAGAAAAATGAGCGAAAAGATGGAGGCAAGGTTAGAAAGCAAAGGAAAAGGAGTAAGAAAAGTGAAGGGAAAAAGCAAAGGGGTAGAAAGGGCAAGGAGAAGAATAAGCAAGAGAGAAAGGGGGGGAGGAGAAGCCTTAATGGGGGGAAGCAAGACTTAAAGAAAAAAGGTTTATTTAGAGACAATGGGTGAATTTAATTTAGATTAAAAGAGGGATTCTGGAGGGTATATAAGAGTGTGTTTTTATATGTATATTTAGAATATAAAATTTATTATGTAATTTTAGAATCTTTTAAACAGAATCCCAAGAAAGATTGCTATATGTAGTATTTCTAAGTTAGGGTAATGAGTTATAGATGTTACTCCAATTGGTGTACAGGAGAAGTATAGTAAAAGAAAAAAAAAGATGAATGGATAATTGGAAATAGAACAGACAAAGAATGTTGTTGAAAATGGTAATAAGATATGGAAGGATATATATGCTTTTTTTTTTTGGATTTTGTATATTGATAAAAGGCAATAAAATTTTAATTAATAAATAATTTGGATGGAAAGGAGAAGTAGGGACAAGATATGAAGTTAATATTATATGAAATATTGATATTATAATCTGGAAATGTTATGCCTTATTGGTCTTTTATTATTATTTTTTCTTAGAAAAGAATTTATAAGCTGCTATGCCTTGATTCTTTGTGCATTGTTTTTATAAAACTGATAAAAATGGTTTTTATATATATATATATAAAAGAAAATGATAATAAGATATGGAAGGAGATATGGGTTGAATATGATGTTTGAATTTGTGTCTGTGTGAAGAGTTTTAACCCGGGAACAGACAACCTTCAGAAAAGATCTTTTAGTTTTGTTTATATTTTGTGTTTGTATGTTTGTGTATTGTGTTTATGGTAAAACTAACAAAATTTGTTTTTTATAAAAAAAAGGAAAAAAGAATCAATAAAACCTTGGAGGAATGTTAGATGAGAATAATTTAAACAAGCCAGAAAGAAAAGAATATGATGACTATAAAATGGATAAATATGGAAGAGAAATGAAATTGAATAGGAGTAAAGAGAAATAATGAGAAATTTGCTGAAAGATATTTGTGTGTCCATATGGAGATGGGATAAATTGGAATTATGCTGTATAAAAATAATGTTTTGTTTGACTTGTAAGGATTTACAATGTTAAGAGGTTTTATGTGTTTATGTATTTAATGGTTAATGATGTGTTGTTTTATCTTTAAAATTAATAAAAATTTGTTTCAAAAAAAAAAAAAAAGAATTTCCAGTTGCAGTTAATTGGTTCTCGTGATTTATGAAGTGTAGAACTAGGAGGAGAGAAGGGAGGAGAAAAGGTGGATTCTGTGTAACCTGCACGAAAAAACTTTCACTTGGGAAATTGCTTTTGACATGCCAGATCTGTTTCTAGTAAATCAATTGGAGAGATAACGTCTCGGAGTGATAGATATCATGGATACTTTTTGGATGCCTTACACCTGGTTGAAGGCACTCACGCTCTTCCAGATGCGTAAACCGGATTGCTAACCCGATTTCAAAAACAGCAGTAATATAACAACTAAATAAAGACAGCCGATGAAAGTCTACTATAAAACTAATTCTACCAAGATTATGACTGAATGAAAATACCTGAGGGAATAGAAAGCATTTAGCCTGGCGTCAGAAGCATTAATAACTATGTCTTGAACTTCCCCACGGAGAAAATGCCGCAGCCTAAGTATAAGTGGAAGAGGACCGACAATGTATCTTCTCAGCTAACAAAAGTGATGAGCTTACTAGCTGGACCAACTGGTGTAGATGCAAGCAAAACTTTAGGTATACCAATTCTAAACTAGATGAGATTCTAAAATCCAATACAGGCACATAATATTGATATATGTCTTGAAACTGTCTGGAAATCACAGCAACTGTTTGAAACATGAAGTAAATTTCAGTTCCAATTTGTTGTCTTTTTCATAGCTATATTTTGGATTTATTGCCATGCTCTTCAAAAGAAGCCCAGATCGAACATTTTATGATGATCTATCACATTTGACATGGGTGGTTTAGAGGAAACATGTTACCTGCCAAGAGGCTATCTAAGAACTTTATTGTCTCATTTACAAGAGAATATAAATTTATGAGTCCACCCATGTACTGTGTATCTTCATCCTTCATCAGTGCCATCTAGTGGCTAAAGCAAATAATGACATTATCCGCACAGTGTTCACAAAAGGTTTTGCCCGAATGGTAGATTATAATAAAGAAATTAAACACAGATAGTGCAATACAGAATTCTCAAAAAATAAATTAGTGCAAATGTCAAGTTATCAAGTTATTTTATCAATTTGAGCACATAATGGGATTGATTTTCTATTCATCCTCTTACATGAAATAGCTGAACTGGTTTTATATTTGGAAAAATGCTCCTATACATATTTGATTTTACAAGCTACATGAAGCAATAATTTGGTATTTGACTGGCATCAGCATAAATATGAATTGCCATATATTAAAAAAACAAATTGGACTGCTTTCATTTTGGGCCTTGTAAATTTATGGAATATTGCTTACCTCAATCTGGCATATTAGACATAATAGGCAAATCTTTTGAGGCATATGATTAGATTAAGACACTGAAAGCAAGACATTTAACTTTTCTGCAAAACTATAATTTAATTGTAATTGAATTTAAACAAATTGTTCATTTAAATATAGTGTACATATTAGGAATACTACAAGAAAATCTATTCTGTTAAAAAAAAAAGAGAGCTTTCTCCCCAATTGTCTTTAAATAATATGGCTAGGTTCCTTGAGAATTATGATCATTCAGATATAATTTTTTTCTGACCAATCTTTTCTAAGATAATGGGATCCTCTTAAGCTTACAAGGTCCTTCCTTTATTCATGAAATTGGTGAGAAAAATAGACACTTCCACACCCAAGAATTCTAGGAGAGTATAAGAAGGAGAAAACTGAAAATATTGCAATTTATGAACTCAAAGTTAGTAACTATTTGGTTTTTCTATGGTTGAACTGAATCCTGGTCCATTTTCATTTACAACCATAATCCTTAACTGGATCTGCTAAGATTACAATTAGTCTCCTCAGTATGTGTTTCTTTTATCCGGGATAGAAACAGCCACCAAAATCTCACCATCTGTACCATGTGTGCTCAGCCATCTCAGGATGCTGGATGTGGAAAAGGAAAAACAATCCAGGGCATATGGCTAATTGTATTTTCACTCTCAGGAAATTAAAGGAAAAACTGGGAGAGAATGATAAAGACACAAAACAACAGAAAAAATATGAAATAGGCAAGAATTGTCCATTCATAAGCAGTGAATGGAATGGCAATCACAGATTCAGCAGCAACCACTTACTTTTAAAATGAAAAATACTAGGTGTCAAGGCTACAGATATTACAGATGCATTTAAAATCAAAGGAAGGTATTTACAGGTAGATCTCGGTTTAGAAGCATTTGTTTAATAACCAAAGTTACAATAGCGCTAAAAAAGAGTGGCTTATGACCAATTCTCACACTTATGACTCTAGCAGTATCCCCACACTCATATTATCAAACCGGTATGTATTTACAATGATTGCTACATCCCGCCATCCCAGGATCCTGAGAATTATCATTTGAAATCTTCCTAGAGAACTTCTGACAAATAAAATCAATGGGGGAAATCAGATTTATTCATGATCTCATGATTCACTTAACAACTATAGTGATCTGCTTAACAATCACGGTAAAAAGGTTGTAAAATGGGACACCACTCACTTAACAACTGCCTTGTTTAACAACAGAAGTTGTGGGCTCAGTTGTGGTTATATGTTGATAATGTATGTACCTGTACTCTGAACATGCTAAGGGAAACTACCCAAACCTTGTAGTTCTGGAATATTCTGTTTCAAAAATGACTAACTGGATGCTTTTGAGTGCCTAAACTTAGTTCTCATATTTCTGAGTGGAAAATTTATAAATATTTGTTAGCTTCTTCTAATGCTATGGTATCTGATATCCCAAAACACCCAATTTGAAAACTATATTTAGCTATTATAGTTGAATACTTTGTTTATTATTTTAAGGCCATTTAAACAACGCAGATCATTGCATCTCCCTATTCCCTAAAGAATTATCTACTGGATGAAGAAATAGTACAGTACAGTATAAGTCAATAAGCTCATTCCTCATAAGCCAATTTAAGTTGCACACTCCATCCTGAATCTAATATGTGAGTAATGACAGAGTCTCATTTACTGTTAATAGGTATTATGATGTCAAAAACAGAGCAAGAAACAATTACAAACATGAACTGGAAATCCTACAATATACTGTACTGTATGAGTTTCTGATGCACGTGAGAACTATAGACACCCCTTGTGGTACTGCACAAAATACTTACAATTTTCTAAAAATATTTTTCACAATGAGGGCTAGAAACCTGGATGAGACAGTCAGAAACTGTCTTTTTATATATATTATTGTCTCTCGGGCTCCATCCATTTGCATTCTTAGTTTAAGGCTGATTCACTCAAACATTAATTTCTCTATGAAACACATGCTGAAAGAAATGGCAAATTACTTACGTTGTGCTGAAATAAGGCAAGACTTTCAGTTACATTAGGCAAGTTGGGCAGAAATTAAGGTAACTTGGATAAAGTTTTGAGAACATTTGACTAAATATAAAGCAAGGAAACAAAAGGAAAAGGAGACAACTAAAATATATAAAAGAAAAAATACAAACGACACATTTGTGGCTCTTGTGAAAAAAATAATTCTACAATTTAGCAAGTGCAGAGAATTCTGCACTTGCTAAATGGCACAAGTTACAGCTATTATCTGTTCATACAATCTTCCTGTTAAAGTTTTAAGTCTTTTGTAGTCAACCTGTGCCTTGTTGGATTATCATTTCAAAGCTATTTCATTATTATATTTCTCAATGTCTTCAATAAAGACAGATCTTCTAATGTACTGCCTTCACTCAAAAAGTTGGAATACATTCAGATTTGTATCTGCCTTTAAAATAGTCCATGTCGAACAATTTAGCAAAATCAAACATCATACCAATAAATGTTTTATGACATTTCATATTATGTCATAAACTGTTTAGCCCATCCTGAGCTGTATAGCACAGTCAGCACAGAAAATGTTTCATGACATTTCGTATTAGATTATAAACTGCTTTATAATAATGTTTATAACACAGAAATGTTTTATAGAATTTGCTAAATTTCAATTCCATGGAAGTTATGGATCCCAGATGGTAAGTTAACCAAGGCACCATAGTTCAAAATGTTTTGCCTTACAATGCACCTTTTCACCCAGTTAAAGATTAAAGGAATCAAAATTTTAATAGCATAATGATAAACAACTGATTCTCTGAATAAATATAATACAATAATACTTCTCCATATTTACTGTACAATACTACACTGTCAGGAAAAAAGCTGACCTGAAGATAACATCAATGTAAAAAAATCACATGACTAGATATCATTTTGAGACTGGCAGTGAAAATGCAAACCATAATTATGCTAGGCCTTTGCTGAACTGTGCCCCCTTCACTCGTATTTTGCTAAAGAATCACCCCAATAGAGAGGCAAAAGCTTTTGCCCCAATCGTGGACAAATTAAAACAACTGGAGGAGAGCATCTAAGTTAAAGCAGTACTAAGAGCTGCCTAACTCGAAGTCAGAAGCCACCACACTTGAGTAGATGTTCTCCACCTTCCTGGTCTGTTCCTCTTCACCCTATCTCTGAGATTTTCTGCAGTATGAACCGTTCTTCCCATGGTTGCCAAGCTACGAATATTCCTCCTCTTCCCCCACCCCCCATCCCTTGTGGGCTTTGGCTACTTCTTTTCTGCCTTAAAAGCAATCATCATATTTGACTGCAGGGATATTGAAGAAATCCACTGACTGCAGAGAAAAGAGTAGTCATATTTCACATTCTGCGGCAGTAGGAAACAGCAAGAGACAGCCAGGCCACAGTATGGAGAGCATTCGGTGCAGGGATGGAGAATGTGTGGTGTTCCAGGCCTTGCTGAATTCACATCATCATCAGCTGTGTTGGCTGGAATTATTGGGAGGATGAGTTTAGCTATTCTGGGAGGTCCAACAGTTCCCTGTGGATAATTGTTCTGGGTTCAGTACAGTAATCCCCTTTGTGTATTAGTGTTTCAGTTAAGCTGTTAATTACTGGCTATACACTTTGAGTCTTTGCAATTTCCCGTCAAATTTGCTGGAGGATATACATCCTCCAGGCATCTTTTTTTCCCCAATTTTTTTTTATTTCAATCTACATATAACAACAATACATTAACATTGTAGCATCAATATATCACACATCTCTCATTGCATATATTCATATTAATTCATACTTCTTCAATATTTATTTTCAACTTTATTCTCTCCACCGTATCAGTTAAACATACATAGTAATTCCATTATTCAATTTTCTCCTTGCTTTCATTTTATTTTTTTTAAATAAAAAATTCTCATTTGGCAAACAGTATGGTTTCAGGTTTCACATCTCAATACAGACATGACCATAGTTACCTATTCATTTTATTTGTTTAATTTCATATTATGTCATCTTTATCATTATTAAATATTAAACTTATCGCAATTCATGTTCTCATGTCTTATTTTACAATATTATCTAAAATTCTCATCTCAATTCTATGTTCATTTATTCAATTCCAAATCCTAATATGTCTCCTTCCATTTTTTTAGTATATTCTCATATCTTATTTTACAATGTTATCTAAAATTCTCATCTCCTTTCTATTGTCATTTTTCATATTATTTTTTTCTGTCACATTCGTCATTTTATCAATCCTTATTTGTAAATATAATTGTCCCCTCTAGTTAGTAATTCGAGCTAACCACCTTCATTCTTCTTTAATATCACTCCCTATCTAATATAAAACACAAATATATATATATTTTTCTCAGATTCTGCATTATATTTTCTCTATAAATGATCTATACATTACAAAATGCTATTTTCAATATATTCTTATACATCCCAACACTTTGCCTTGCGGAATCCCCTTCCTTATCCCTTTTTTTTCACCCATTAGCTCTCACTCTTTGAACAATATACCTTCTTTTCATCCTTGTTTGTTTCCTGTTCCTCTTTATTTTCTGGTCCTTTCTTTTAATTCCCTTTCCCCCCATTCTTATTCCCCTCCCTTTCTCATTCCAGTTATTAAACTTTTCTCTCTCCCTCTTTTAATTTTTCTTTTGTACTTTCTTTTTCTGCTTTTTCCTTCTCTCTTTAACCATTTTCCAAACCATTCTCCCTTTTATCATCCCATCAGACCACAAATTTTTAATTCTAATTCCCCCCCCCGCTTGAATAATTGTTGTTTGCTTTGTCCTTCTAAGTTGGCTTCTTCTTCATAGAACTTCTCCCCCTCTGATTTATTATGTTCTTGTGTATACAGTTACCATTTCTAATTTATGTAGTACATAATTACACATTTCAAGTTTGATTTTTATCATGTCCCTTGTATCTTGCATATCCGATCTTATATCTTGTAAGTCCAGTCTTCTATCAACAAGTAGCTCCTCCATTATATCTTCTCCTTTTTTCTTTTTCTTTCCTCTTCTTTAATAGCTGAAATCCTCTTCTTTAGTAGATATATTCAATCTCAGAGTCCAGTGTATTGTTTCAGCCAATATCTTTTGAGTTTATTTTCAACAATTCATACTCTTGATTCTTTATTCCAAATCCTCTAATTGGCCTCTCAACTGTTTCCCAGATTACTGGCAATAATAAAGTTCCTTTTATTTTCTTTCAAGTTCCAAGATCCAAACTCTCAAAAGGACCAGACACTCGTTTTAAAATACTAAAGTTTTCCTGTACCATCAGGTGGCGCTCTTGAGTCTTTTTCTTTTTAATTTTCTTTGTTGAATATAAAATTTGTATTAAGTTCACTAATTTCAATCATTAGCTATTCTTTTCAACACACTCAATTCCAGCATTTAGTTATGCCCTTTAAGTGCCTACAGTTCAATATCTGTCCAGTTTAATTTTTAAATCTTTGTTGTGTATTTTCCTTTAAGTTTCTCCTCCAGATTGGTCCAATAGAATAACCAAATCCAAATTTAAAAACCCATTTTCTTTCTCTCTCTAGTCGCCACTTCCACACACTTTCCTCCAAAATAGCCCTTTAATTTGATACTGGGGTACCTTAAAAGCGATGTCCTTTGCCTGGTTCACACTCTGCTCGCTACTTCTCTCTCCAGCACAAAATTTAGTTTCCCGGAATGTCCTTCGTGTTCGTGGTGACCATTTTGGGATCACCGCTGCAGCTTGCCTTTGGGAGGGATTTTCCTGTCAGGGAGGGGAGTTGTGGCTCCCCTCGACTTCCAGGCAATTTCCCCCTTCTTCACCATCCCACTGGTCCGCACCGACGAGGAACAAATCGGAAGTCGTCTTCCAGGCATCTTAAATGCACTGTGTTGGAGGTAGTCCTCAACTTCCGACCATAATGGAGCCCAAAATGTCTGACATTTGTTCAGTGAGTTTTGCCCCATTTTACCACCTTTCTTGCCACAGTTGTTAAGTGAATCACTGCAGTTGGTAAGTTAGTAACATGGTTGTTAAGTGAATCTGGTTTCCCCATTGATTTTGCCTGTCAAGAGGTTGCAAAAGGTGATCACATGATCGTGGGACACAGCAATGGTCGCAAGTATGAACTGGTTGCCAAGCATCTGAATTTTGATGACAAGATCATAGAGATGCTACCAAGTTTGTAAGTGTGGAAAATGAGCATAAGTCACTTTTTGCAGTGCCATTTTAACTTTGAACGGTCATTAAATGAACTGTTGTATTCAAACATTTTCTGAGGTTACAATAGTTAGCACATAAATCAGAGGTGGTATTCAACAGGTTCTGACCAGTTCTGGAGAACCAGTAGTGGAAATTTTGAGCAGTTCAGAGAACCAGCAAATTCTACCTCTGACTGGAGATTTTATACTATCCTTCCCCTGCCACACCCACCAAGCCATGCCCAAAGAGCCAGTAGCAAAAAAATTGAATCCCATCACTGACATAAATTGAAACAAATAATACTATCAAAAGACAGCAAAGCTTCAGTAATTTAGGATGGTGTGCCATTTACATAATGAAATCACCCATTTCTACATCAAGGCAATTGCTGAACAAGTTTATCAGAACAATTTGCAAATAAGAAGGAACTGAACTGTCAATCTTAGACGTCTGAAGTGACTTCAGCAAGACTTCTCCTTCATTATCTTCTAATTTAGTTTTTATTTAGTGATTCAGATAAACAGCCAATAACCTAAATTGTAAACTAAATTTTAAATTGCACAAGTCCTCTTTAATCAACATGTACAGTCCTGCAAGAAATTTATGTCCATAAAGTCACACTTCCATATTATGGGATATGGGTTAAATGCCTGAACAGCAACAGAAAGACAGGGAAGTAGCTAGCATTCACAGTGACTGCCATCGTTTAGTTTAATTACTCTTGGGGAGGGGGACTTAGAATATACAATCTTGGAAAGTAAATCAGCAATACTCCACCCCTTATTAAATGAATTCATCAACATGGGATCCCTATGAATCGTTTAATTTCTTTCTCCCAGATTATTAAATTGAATGGCTCTTTTGCTTGGGTAAGACAGAAACACCAGTCTGTTCTTTGTATGTTTTCTTTTGTGTTCTCTTTTTCTTCGCCAGCACCAATAGTTCTATTATCTATGTGCAGTCTTAATTTACAACTAGTTAGAAGTCTGCCTGTTTTAAGAATGTCAAAAAGAATCAATGCCTGTAATAGCCTTCATATTATGATCCTTTCTGACTCTAAATTCCACAACCACTGCATCAAATTCAGGAATGAAAGCCTTCTCCCGAATCCTATTTCCTTAATCTAGGCCCAAGTCCTTCCTAAATATTCTATATTTTGTTTATTTATATTGTATTAAACTTCTCCTTTACTTAAGGGCATATGGGATGTTCAGGAAGGGGGTAGCACCTATGTTGGATGGGGAAGCCTTTTTATAGTTGTTGATTTATTTTTGGGCCCCACATGGCATTCAATTGTCATCTGTGGCTCTAAGTAGCTGTAACAGGTACAGGGGCCACACCCAAGTATACCATCTAAGCAGATGGGCCAAGCTAGGTGAGGAAGCCGATGGGCCTTTGACTCTTGGTGAGATACAGGATTTGTCTATTCCAGCATGGAAATTCTGACCCTGGCAGATTGACAGGCCCATCAGGCATTGTGGAGCACTAATAGCACAATAGCACAACAGTACAACTTAGGCATCCTTATCTTCTACTGCACCAAAAGAGGTCTCCAGCTGTATGTTCTCCATGCCGCTGGATTAAAGTCCCTTCTACCAAGAGAGTGGGACTGTCCCTATACAACAGCTATGATACTTAAGACTCTATCACCCATAGGATTCTGTTGTACAATTCATCTTCCTCTACAACTCAGCTGCAAATCATCTTAACCCATACCTAATTCATCAAGTCTTTCAGTAATGGGGGTGTTGTGAATTAATAAAAGTACTTGAATAAAGATTATTAAGAGCTTGAAGTAAAGTGCAGGGTTCTGGCCCTGCACTTCTGATTGGCCGATAATAGCGACATCGGATTGGTCCGTTCAGGAGAATCTGATTGGCTATTAACGAGCCTCTCCCATTGGTTAACAGAACTAGCACTCCCTGTGTTTTCATTGGTTAAATACTCAAGAGCTTGCCTATATAAAGGGGGCCGTTGCGGCTATAGAGCTGAGCTGTTACACATGTAAATAAAGAGCTTGAAGTTCACTGTTCACCGGCTCGTCTCCTCCTTAGCGCCCATGCACAGAACTTAACATTGGCGACGAGAATGGGATCTGGAGATGTCAGAGCTGACTGAACGACGAAGAACGATAACAGAGCACGTGGTTGAAATGCACCAACGGCAGAACCATGTCCGGCGGCGTCATACCACCCGCTCCGTTCGACCCGGTGCAAGAAGACTGGGACTCATATATGGATCGTTTTCAGATGTTTCTGGAGACCAACAATTTGAAGGATGCCACTACCGGAAAGAAATGGGCGGTATTCCTAACTCATTGCGGGCCGACCGTATTCAAGATGGCCAAGGCACTAGCGAAACCGGCAGAAGTAAAGTCTATGGACTGGGATGTCCTCAAACCCCTGCTGAGGGCCCACTATGCACCGACTGTGCCAACGCTCGTTAGAAGGCATGAATTTTACCAGAGAAGTCAGTAGAAGGGCAAAAGTGTTGCTGATTTCATAGCAGATCTCTGGAATCTGGGAGGCCTATGCGGGTTTGCCGACCTAGAAGGAGCCCTGAGAGACCGAATAGTTCTGGGATTAGATGCTCCAGGCACACAGAGTAAGCTGATGGCGAAAGGTGACATTAGCCTTAAAGATGCCATCGCTGAAGCTACTGCAGCAGAAGCAACCAGGAAGTCGGCTGCCCGAATGCGCCGCACCCATGCCCCGCTTCGCCAACTCGCCCGCGAAATTTCACCTCAGTCAGAAGGACAGCCTACGACAGCCCACCACGAGGACCTCGAATTGTCATCAGAAAGCGATGAAGAAGTCCACCGACTTCGGTCCGAACGAGACCAATGCCAGAAATCGCAGTACCAATGCGCTGATTGTGGAGCAAGCCACCCCCAGTCAGAATGCAAATTCCTCGATGCGCTCTGCCATGTGTGCGGGAAAAGAGGCCATATCAGACGGTTCTGTAGAAGCAAGCTAGGACCCAGCCAGCCCTCGAGGGGGGCTAACTATCGCCAACCGACAGGAAGCCATCCTGTAAAGCGAGAACCCGTGAACCACCAATGGAACAACCACTCCTACAGAAACAAAATCCTAAACCACTCAACAAAGCGAGAAGAGGCTCACCAAACTATCACGATTGGTCACGCCTCATCTCTTGATGCCAAAAAGATCCGATTGAAAGTGGCCATCAAAAATCAGCCCTGCCTGATGGAAGTCGATTCAGGATCGTCCCTCTCGATGGTTTCCTGGAAGACCCTCAAGCAGCTCATCCCTACTGTCCGGTGGCAAGACCTCAGATTCCAAAGACTCATACTCAAAGACTATCAAGGAAATCGAATTCCGGTCATTGGATCCAGCCGAGTCCGGGTATCATTTAAGAACCGTACAGCATTCCTCCCCCTGACTGTAATCGACAGGGATCGGCCTAGTTTGTTAGGCCTCCAATGGTTCGCTCCACTCGGAATTGAAGTAGCCGGCATTCACCAAACCTGCAGCAGCGACTGGGAAGAGGACCTTGTCCAAGAATTCCAGGACGTCTTTGCAGAAAAACTAGGCGAGTACAAGGGGACCCCGATATCATTTAACCTCAATCCCGAAATAGCTCCCATGCGCCTTAAGCCTCGTCGAGTTCCATTTGCCCTAAAACCAAAAATTGACGAGCAGCTTGATAAATTAATAGCCCAGGGTGTGTTAGAACCAACCGATCACTCTCCCTGGGAAACCCCAATCGTGACACCCATCAAACCGGATGGATCGATAAGAATTTGTGGGGACTACCGAGCCACCCTGAACCACGCCCTTCAACAAAATGCTTACCCGGTACCAGTGGTACAACACCTCCTCCATTCCCTGGGGGGCGGAAAAGTCTTCGCTAAACTAGACTTAGCCCAGGCATACCAACAACTGCCTGTAGACAAAAAAACGGCAGAGGCCCAAATGATCGTTACGCACCGAGGCGCATTTAAATGTAACCGACTCCAGTTCGGAGTAAGCGTAGCCCCGGGAATCTTTCAAAGTTTGATGGAAAAACTATTACAAGGGATAAAAGGCATTGTCCCATATTCTGATGATGTGTTAATCACTGCCCCGACTCGGAAAATACTAAAGGATCGCCTGGGGTTGGTTCTCCAGAGATTTAAAGACTCAGGTCTTAAAGTTAAAAAAAAAACAAGTGTCAACTATGTACGGATTGTGCAGAATTTTTAGGGTATTTAATTGATAGTCAAAGCATTCACCCCACCGATAGCAAACTTAGGGCAATCAAAAACACCCCAAAACCCCAAAATAAGGCCGACCTCCAGGCTTTTCTAGGCCTTATCAATTTTTATAATGTTTTCCTGCCTCACAAAGCAACCGTAGCCGAACCCCTATATCGTTTGTTGGACAAAAAAGCAACCTGGGTATGGGGACACAAAGAGGAGCAGGCGTTTCGACATGTGAAAAATTTATTGACTTCTGATGCTGTTTTGATGCAGTATAACGAGACTTTGCCTTTAACGATCACGTGTGATGCATCACCATTCGGAGTGGGCGCCATTTTGAGCCACGTTTTGCCAAACGGTAGTGAAGCCCCTGTTGCCTATTTCTCAAAGACGTTATCAAAAGCAGAACGCAATTACAGTCAAATTGATAAAGAGGCCCTTGCTATTGTGTCTGCTGTTAAGAGATTTCATGAATATGTGTATGGCCGAGCCTTTACTATAGTGACTGACCACAAACCTTTGCTGGGAATAATAGCGGGAGATAGGCCAACACCTTATATATTATCTCCCAGAATGACTTGCTGGTCAGAATTCTTGGCTGCGTATAATTACAAGTTGCAACACCGCCCGGGGAAAGCCATTCCCCACGCCGACGCATTGAGCCGTGCACCACTTCCAGAGACCATTGATGACCCCGCTCCAACAGTTACAACACTGCAGATCGAGACACTTAGAACACCGCCACTAACAGCCCGAAATATCGCGATGGAAACGAAACGCAACCCCATTTTAGCACGAGTCCTCAGTTGGGTCGAGCGTGGATGGCCATTGGACCAGGTACCTGACGTCCCATTCAAGAATCGACAAACGGAACTATTTTCCCAGAAGGGCTGCATTATCTGGGGTGATAGAGTCGTTGTCCCAGAGCGGTTACGATGAGTGACACTAAGAACCTTGCACGATGGCCACCCCGGCATCGTGCGCATGAAAGCCCTCGCACGAAGCTACGTGTGGTGGCCGGGTATCGACAAGCAGATCAAGACATGGGTAAAAGCTTGTCACAAATGCCAGGAAGTAAGCAACGCCCCTCCGAAAGCAACCCCGACTGAATGGGAAACACCGAGGGGACCATGGTCCCGTATTCATTTGGACTTTGTGGGACCTACCAAAGGACACACATTTTTATTAACGGTGGATGCCTACTCGAACTGTCTTGAAATCCATGAGATGAGAAATACAACAACCAAATCAGTCATCAGGAAACTAGACAGACTATTTGCAACACACGGATTACCAGACGTTCTGGTATCCGACAATGGGCCCCAATTTACCGCGCTGTCCTTTGAACAGTACCTGGCGGACTGCAGTATTCGCCATGCGCTGACTTCGCCGGCGCATCCTGTGGCCAACGGAAGGGGCGAGTGCATGGTACAATTCGTCAAGAAAACCTTGCATAAAATGGACTATGGCGATATAGAAGACAAGATTAACCGGATACTCCTTTTGCAGCATATCACTCCGCACAGCGTCACCAACAAAACTCAATAACCGAGTTATTGATGGGGTGGAAGCTCCGCTCCCACCTCGACCGTCTGCATCCATCATATGAACCTGAAAAACCACACGGATCCAGCGGGAAATGCCGTAACTTCCAGGTAGGCGACTTGGTTTTTGCTAGGAACTTTTCGGGCGATCCGTTGTGGGTTGAGGCAACTGTAGTCCAAGTAACCGGCCCCAGATCGTACCGCGTGAGATGTCGCGACGATAGAATATGGAAGCGCCATATTGATCAGCTGCGTTCAAGGCTACAGTCGGGATCTCCGACTCCCCTGACTTCCAAACCGAGGGGGGAGGAGATACTGAGGAAGCTGAATTTAAAACGGCAGAAAGCTTAAGCGGAAGTAATGACCGCTCAGAGACAACATGTGAAGAAGGATCGGGGATGGGGGTGAGCTCGCCTCAAGGAGATGCTGAGAACATTAGCGACAACGAAAATTTGAATACAGAACTGGAGGCACCTTCTTCACCAGATAACATCCTACCCCAACAAGACTGTAGCCAAATACCGGGAGAACAACGTAAATCAAATAGACAATCAAAACAACCTGCCTACCTCAAAGACTACGTGACCGCACCCCTGAAACGGAACCCGGGGGGAAGGGGTGTTGTGAATTAATAAAAGTACTTGAATAAAGATTATTAAGAGCTTGAAGTAAAGTGCAGGGTTCTGGCCCTGCACTTCTGATTGGCCGATAATAGCGACATCGGATTGGTCCGTTCAGGAGAATCTGATTGGCTATTAACGAGCCTCTCCCATTGGTTAACGGAGCTAGCGCTCCCTGTGTTTGCATTGGTTAAATACTCAAGAGCTTGCCTATATAAAGAGGGCCGTTGCGGCCATAGAGCTGAGCTGTTACACATGTAAATAAAGAGTTTGAAGTTCACTGTTCACCGGCTCGTCTCCTCCTTAGCGCCCATGCACAGAACTTAACAGGGGGAGTGGCAAAGCAACAGATGGAGATGGCCGTTGGCAGTTGTAGTCACAAACCTGGGTATGGTTGGCCCTTGGACCAGTGGTTATTCATCTCAGGACCAGAGCCACAGATTCTGTCTGGCAGAATCCAGAATGACTGGGTAGGACTGGGTAGGATAGCAGTGCCCACCTTCATATGAGGGAGAGGGTCAAAAAAAGGACCCTACACATTGCCTGCCTCCAACATCTGACTAGCAAATCTTGTACACAGTGGTCGAGAATCAAGAAAAATGAATGAAAGAAAACTCATTTTTTAAAACTTGGAATATCCATTCCTTGCTGGATACGGACAAATTGTCATAGTCTGAAAGATGAACATCACTCATAGCAGCCAAATGTTGTCTTTAATAAAGAAAAAGGAAAACAGAATTGGAAGGGACTTTGAAGGTTTTCTAGTCCACCCTCTACTTAAGCAGGAGACCCTAGACCATTTCAGACAATGGCTGTTCAATCTCTTCTTAAAAACCTTCAGTGTTGGAACACCCACAACTTCCAAAGGAAAGCTGTTCCACTTATTCATTGTTCTAACCTTCAATTTCTCCTTAGTTCTAGGTTGCTTCTTCTCTCCTTAATTAATTTCCATTCATTGCTTCTTTTCCTGCTTTAGAGAATAGCTTGATTCCTTCCCCCTCTTCTTTGTGGCAGTCCCTTAGATATTGGAATACTGCTATCATGTCACCCTATCCTTTTTTCCATGGAACTAGACATACCCAACTCCTACAAGCGTTCTTCACATGTTTTAGTCTCCAGTCCCCTAATCATAACAGAAAACAGATAATCAGAGTTGGAAGGGACCTTATAGGCCATCTAGTCCAACCCAGTGGTGGGATTCATATTTTTTTCTACCGGTTCTGTGGGCTTGGCTTGATGGGCGTCACAGGGGAAGGATATTGTAAAATCTCCAGTCAGAGGTGGTATCTGCCAGTTTTCCGAACTCCTCAAAGTTTCTGCTACTGCTTCTCCAGAACTGGTCAGAACCTGCTGAATACCACCTCTGATCCAACCCCCCCGCCCAAGCAGGAGATCGTACACCAATCTTTGTTGCTTTTCTCTGAATTTTTTTCTAGAGTCTCAACATCTTTTTTTTAATATCGTGGTAAGATATATAACATTCTATAACTCTGAAATTACTGCATTCGGTTAAGACCAGGCTGGCAGATGAAAGTACAGTACATTACAGGCAGTGGTAGGATTCAAAAATATTTACTACCAATTTTGTGGGCGTGGCATGATTTGGGTCGGGGTGGCAGGGGAAGGATACCATAATATCTCCATTCCCACCCCATTCCAGGGGAAAGTTACTGTAAGATCCCATTCCTTCCCCACCTCACTAACCTGCTTCCCAGCTCCATTCTCCTGTACAGGGCAACAAAAGAAGAGCCAGCCAATCAGCTGGGACTAGGGAGGCAGAGAATAGATAGGGGCGGGGCCAGTCAGAGGTGGTATTTCCCAGTTCTCCAAACTACTCAAAATTTCCACTACCGGTTCTCCAGATCTGGTCAGAACCTGCTGAAGACCACCTCTGATTATGGGAAGCAGCAAGAATGGACAATACATTCTTTTGGAATGGGAAACCACAGACTGACCAACAGGACTCATGGAATAAGTTTTGCAATCAAAACTGCTGTGCTGAAAAACATCTCTACTCTACCCAGTGGAATAAATGAGCATATTATGAAGTTCTAGTTTTCTCTTATCAAGTCCTGCTATATCACCATTGTCAGCACTTACACACCAATGCTCACAGGTCTAGATGAAGACAAGGAAGACTTCTGTGAGGACCTGGACCAGACTATTCAGATAACTCTTGCAAGGGACAGATGTGTCCTTCTGGATAGTGGAGTCTTTGGGTGGCAGGGCGAGGGACAACTAAACAGCAATGGCCTCTCAATCAACAACACGATATTCAGACTGGCCATATTCAATACAAAGCTCCAACCTTACACTGGCACCTATTTGATTATGTCATAATTGATCAGCATAATCTTAACCACAATCACTCATGCCATGTAAGGTCCTAAGTGCTGGACAGATCATAGGTTGGTCCAGTCTGTCCTCAACTTGCACTTGTATTATTTTATTTATATCCCACCTTTATTATTGTTTATAAATAACATGAGCTGGCAAACATACCTAATATATTCCTTCCTTCTCCTTTTTCCCCCACTACAACAACCCTGTGAAATGAGGTGGGCCAAGAGAGAGAGTGATTGCCAAGTCACCCAGCCATTTTTTTCATGCCTAAAAGCGGGACTAGAACTCAATCTCCTGATTCCAAGGCCAGTACGCTGATCATTAAACTAAATTGGCTCCTCTACCTCATAAACAACCAAAAATCACCAGAAAGACATTCAACATTGGCTGTCTACAAAACCCAGACCTAATCCAATTACTTCCATGATGCCTCCATTGTGGTTCCCTACATAAATAAAGGAAACATTACAGATGATGGAAACTAGAGAGATATCTCGCTGCTCTCCATTACAGGCAAGATCTTTGCCTGAATTCTCCTGAACAGACTTATCACTGTCTTGAAAAGTAAACTCCCAGAGGCATAGTAGCCTTCAGTGAGAATGGAGTACAGCAGGCATGATATTTGCCACAAGGCAAGTCTGGGAGAAGTGCACTGAGCACTTCTTTACTTGGTCTTCACTGATCTTACAAAAGCATATGAAATTGTAAATAGGGAGGCTCTCTGGATCATCCTGAGATATTACAGATGCTCAAGGAAATTTGGGAAGTTGATTCTAGTGCCCCCCGCTGTGTTAGACTATGTTTCCAGATACAGAGTGCAGAGCCATCTCTGCATCAACAGATGAACTATATAATAACATACAACTTGGACTATCATATTAAATTATGCAGATTATTTCTTCTGTTACATTTCCATTCTAATTCTACAACAAAGCTATCTCTCTTCCATAGTACAGTCTATGAACAGGTCTGTCTTGCAAGTTTCAAAACTCATAGCTCTAGGTATATTTCTATACACGTTTGTATAGTAAAAAAAGATAGTATCAGGAGTGTACATACAGTTTCATGGTTAGCTTCACTGAGAAATAAGAAAGCTACATTATATAGGACATTCTCACTAGAAAAATTAATCTTAGTTCTCTTTTGGTAAGATGGGAATGTTCATCTATTTAGAAGATTATTTTGACAATGAGCAAAATATGCAATCTAAGATAATAGGTAGCCTGTTTCTTAGTAAAAGTATTTCATAGTGCAGCTTAAGGACAATTTACTGTACTTGTTAACTATATGCAACATAAAATCCCACACAGAAGGGAGTGAGTCACCTGGCTTTCTCCTTGGACAACATGGAAACCCAGCAGGCTGGTTCAGAAGGGACAAAGTAAATATAATGACCAAGTATATTACAATGTTTGGGTTAAGTATTGGAGGGCCCAACACTGGTAAACGCTGGTACAAGAGGTTTTTTTTAGGGGCGCTATCTCTTGTAGCAGTTTATACCATGATGAAGGAATACTATATGGGTTCCACTTAAAATCTAGTAATTAGTGTTAAATAAGAATTTCAATACACAAATTAAAATATGGAAATTTGGGAAAGTTGTCTCCCCTTTCATTCTCACAGTGAATCCTTCCTTTCTGCATAAATAGTCATCTAAGTTACATCTTTTACAAGGCAGATTTTTATATTTGCTAAGCATGTGTTTCCATGCCAGAAATCACTTAGCAGGTTAGTAAATCATTCTGAGGGTTATAACGATGATGATTTAGAAAATAGATTACCCTTTTAGCATCATCACAGAACAATGCACTGTTACAGAAAATAGCTCATTGGGAATGCAAGTCCTTACCAGCAGAGAGCAAAGCCGCCTGCTTACACTGGGAGATAATCTCAACACAAAAGATTGAAAACGGTCCCTCTAACCCAGTGGTTCCCAAAGTGGGCGGTACCGCCCCCTGGGGGTGGTGGGATGCCTTAGGGAGGCGCTAAGAGGCAAAAGGGGGCGTTCGAGGCACTGGTAGCAGAAAGTTTGAGTAGTTCAGAGAACCGGTAGTGGAAATTTTGAGTAGTTTGGCATACCACCTCTGACTGGCCCCAGCCCCACCTATTCTCTGTCTCCCGAATCCCAGCTGATCGGCTGGGTCTTCTTTTGTTGCCCTGCACAGGAGAACAGAGCTGGAAAGCCGGTTAGAGGGGTGGGGAGGGAATGGGGATTTTACACTATCCTTCCTCTGCCATGCCCACCAAGCCACATTCACCAAGCCATGCCATGCCCACCAAGCCAAACCCACAGAACCGGTAGTAAAAAATTTTGAATCCCACCACTAGTGAGTAGGATGATTTTTATAAATATGGTTTTACAGTGGTATCATCCTTCTCGCAAGAATGATTTCCCCAGAGGGATTTGTGATTTGCACATTGTCTATACTTTCTGACTTTTGTTTTTGTTCTAGCAGTATTTTTATCTTTCAAATAACTTCAGTCTAAAAGTTTGTTTGTTCCTTAGTCCTGTTTATGGTATTTTGCTCCCTGTTGCAAGTTTTACGCTGTCTTCTGTTGCTATTTTTTTAATTCTGCTTTCAATATTTTACCGTTTTAGGGCTTTCTAAAAACTACAACAGAATTTTCTGTTTCCATGTGGTACAGTACTAAAATACCGTGACTAAACCAAATAAGCACAAATTAAACATTAAATAAAAAAATACGAGAGTTTTTCTACAAATGCATATGCTGCTTCTGTCTATTTATTTATATATCAAACTTAGAAATTGCCCATCTCCCTCAAAGAGAGATTCTGGGCAGTATATAAGTAAAATCTAAAAACAGGTCAAAAGGTACTGGACTAAAATATACATGTTTGGAAAAAATGATTAAACAACGTACAGATTTGAAACCTGTAATATTCCTATTAGGAATGATACCAGAAGGTTACAGTAAAGAAAATATTTACTTAATTATACGTGTCTTAACAGCGGCTAGGATTGTATTTGCCCAAAATTGGAAGAGTGATAAAATACCGATAGAGGGAAATATAATTGAAAAAATATTTGAATGTGCAGAAATGAATAAATTGACACTAGAAACCAAAGAAAAAGAATATGGTATGGAATATGTTTTATCAATGGATAGAGAATAGAACAACCTAAAAAAATTTTTATGTATTGATAGAGCAATTAAATAAATTTAAGCAAAATTTTCTTCTTTCTTTTTTCCTTTTTCTTCTTTGGTTTTGGGTCTTTTACTATTGTTTTTTTTTTTTTTTTTTGGATTATAATTGACTATTCTACCAGTTGGATTAAAAGTCAAAAAGAATTTGAAGCTTCGGAGGCATTAAAATGAGCAGGAAACCAATACCAGTTGGCATTTCTACTTCTACCTCTGCTTCCCCACCAGCTGGAGGACAACATTTAATTCAGACAATGTTGAAGCAAAATAAAGAACAAGAAATAGTAACTTTACAGATGATTATGCAAGGAATCCAAGATCTCAAGATAAAATCAGACATCATTGAACAAAGAATAGAGAAGACTGATGAAAAAGTGGAAAATATTAAACAAATGATGGGGAAGTATGAGGAGAGATTCCAAAAAATTGAGGAAGAAGGAAAACAAAGAGAGGAGAAGATTGGAAATATTGACAGTAGATTAACAGTGGTTGAACAAGATAAAAGTGGGATGTTGAGGTGGGAGATGGAAAGGTCAGAATTTTATCTTAGATTTCAAAATATAGAAGAGGAAAAAGGAGAAAATTTGGCTGTGATAATGATAGAAATTTTGGCAGATGCTTTGGAAATTACAGAGGAAAAGATGATGGATGGAGTAGATGAGGTATATCGAGTTTATACAAGATATGCAATGAGAAATAAATTACCAAAGGAAGTCCATATTAGATTTACCAAAAAATCCATCAAAACACAAATATTACAAGTGGTAAGAGAGAAAACATTGAAATACAAAGGTAAAGAGATTGTGGTTTTAAAACAAATACCCAGAAGAGTGAGAGAGATGAGAAGAGAATATCGATTTCTGACCAAAATGCTACTGGAAAACGAAGTGAATTATAGATGGCTGATTCCAGAAGGATTAATGTTTACGTGGCAAGAGCAGAGACATAGAATTGATTCAATTGAGAAAGCAGAACTTTTCCATGCAGAATTTTTTGGAAGAAGAAGAGAGGAGGCAGAGAAAGAGGTCTCATTAATTGAGTTTCAAGAGGAACAACTGGAGACTGAAAAAGAGAAAGGAGCTGTAGGTGGACAGGTGGACAGTAAAGAACAGCATGAAGTGAGATCCATGAGAGCTGTTCGACCTAAATATAAAGCATAATCATGGAAGAAAGAAAACTGATTACAATGAATATAAATGGACTTAATTCAGCTGTTAAAAGAAGGAAAACTTTTCATAAATTAGAGAAATTAAAATTTGATATAATTTGTCTACAAGAAGTTCATATTAAAAAACAACATGAACAATTGTTAGTACAGCCAAAATTGGGGAAAATATTTACTTCTTTGACTCAATGTAAGAAAAGAGGAGTGGTTCTATACATTAAAGAGGCTATCCCAGCAAAACTGATCTATACTGATGAAGATGGAAGAGTATTAATGGTGGAAATAATGGACAATAATATAAAAATACTCTTGATTGCAATTTATGCTCCGAATGAAAAACAAGAAGAGTTTTATAAAAAGCTACACATGAAAATAACTGGACTGGACTATGTTAATATAATCATGATGGGAGACTTTAATGGAATTGTGGACAATAAATTGGACTATATAGCAACAACAACCAAGCAAAATAGAAAGGCTCTCCCTAAATCTTTTTTTAAAATGACAGACGAACTATCTTTAAAAGATATTTGGAGAGAAAGAAATGTTAAAGCTAAACAATATACTTTTTATTCAAATAGACATTTATCATGGTCCAGATTGGATATGATTTGGATATCAACAGAATTAATATCCAATATTCAAGAAACAAATATTGAAATAAGTACTTGGGCAGATCATAGCCCAATGACAATTAAATGGAAGGGACAAAAAAAAAGATCGAGATGGACATTAAATAATACTATTTTAAAGGAAAAAGATTTTATACAATGGATGGAGAAGGAATTGGCTTTTTTTTTCAGAGAAAATAAAAAAGAAGATACTTCAATGCAGAATGTTTGGGATACAATGAAGGCATATGCTAGAGGTTTGATAATAGATCATACAAGAAAAAATAATATAAGGAAAAGGCAAGCTTCTAAGGCCTTGGAAGATGAGTATAAAAGACTTGAAAAAGAATTACAGAAAATGCCACAGAAAAAAGATATTAAATTGAAGCTGGATGTAATTAAACATAAAATGGAATTAATAGAGAAAGAAGAATTGGCACAGAAAATCAGAAATTCTAAACAGAATTACTTTGAAGATGCCAATAAACCAGGTAGATGGCTAGCATATAAATTAAGAAAGGAGAAGAAATCAAGAAAAATATTGAAGTTAATAGATGATCAAGGCCAAGTTTGTTATGGTAATAAGGAGAAAAAGGAAATTATTCGAGATTTTTATGGGCAACTATATAAACAAGAGAATATTGATAAGGAAAAAGTCAAACAATATTTACAGAATGCTAATTTACCGAAGATACCTAAAGAGACTGAAGAAATGTTAGAAAGCAATATAACAATGATGGAATTAAATGAAGCATTTAAGAGACAAAACAATGGGAAAGCACCGGGTTCAGATGGGTTTCTGGCAGAATTTTATAAAACATTTCAAGAATCATTGAGTATCCCATTGTTAGAAGTCATGAATGAAGTTATGTTAAAGAAGATGATACCCAAAACATGGTCAGAGGCTTATATCACACTTATTCCAAAAGAAGAGGCTGACCCACTGCAAATTAAGAACTATAGACCCATCTCCTTATTGAATGCAGACTATAAAATCTTTGCTTCAATTTTAGCAGAAAGACTTAAAAAATATTTAAATAATTTTATTCACCCAGATCAAAATGGATTTCTGCCAAAGAGACAAATCAGAGACAATATGAGAGTAATCTTGGATACTTTGGAATACTATGAGGCTCATCCTGAAAAGCAAATGGCTTTGATATTCCTAGATGCTCAAAAGGCATTTGATAACGTGAACTGGAGATTTATGTTATTACTATTGGAACAGATGCATTTTGCTAAAAAATTTATTCAAGCAATTGAAGCCATATATAATAAACAGACAGCAAAGGTAATGATGGAGGGGGAACTTACAGATTTTATTAATATAAGAAAAGGCACAAGACAAGGGTGTCCCCTATCTCCTTTGCTATTTGTGTTGACCTTGGAAGTGTTGAATAGAAATATTAGGGATGATAAAAGCATAAAAGGAATGAAAATTAAGAAGGAAGAATTTAAACTACAAGCTTTTGCTGATGATTTAGCTTTTATTCTGGAAGACCCGTTAGAAACAGCTCCAAGGTTATTGGAAAAGATAGAGACATATGGTGAGATGGCTGGTTTGAAAATAAATAAAGATAAAACAAAGATTTTGACAAAGAACATGCTATTGAGACAAAGAGAAGAACTGGCAGATCTTTTGAAAATCCAAACTACAAATAAGGTTAAGTATCTGGGGATATATTTGACAGCAAGATGTAGCACATTAAAAGAGAATAATTATATTAAACTCAAACAACAGATAGCTACAGATTTGAAGAAGTGGGAAAACTTGCAATTGTGATTAATAGGGAGAATTTCAACAATCAAGATGAATATTCTACCTAGAATTTTATTTTTGTTCCAAACAATACCAATTAGGCTTGGAAAAGACTATTTTGAAGATTTAAATAAAATCATGTTGAAGTTTATATGGCAAGGTAAAAAAGTGAGAATAAAGCTAAAGCTTTTGCAAGACGCTAGAATTAGAGGAGGTTTTGGCCTGCCTAATTGGGAATTGTATTATCAAGCTGCAAATTTGATGTGGGTTAAAGAATGGATAACATTAAGAAAGTATAGATTGTTGACATTAGAAGGGCATGATTTGCTGTTGGGCTGGCATGCTTTTTTATGGTATAAGGGAACTAAAACACAGGGTTATTTTAGAAGACATTATATGCGGGAGTCTTTGTGGTTAAACTGGGAGAAGATAAAAAGACAATGTTATTTGAAAATTCCAGTTTAGTTATCGACTATTGAAGCATTTTCCTATCCTATAATTTATCAGAAGGAACAAAAAGTTAGATATGGGGAACTCTTGGATGAAAATGGTGAACTTAAAACGATCCAAAACTTAGAGGAACAAAGTATAAGGATGAATTGGTTTTCATATGCACAAATACATTCAAGGTATGATGAAGATTCTAAAACGGAGGGATTCTATGATAAGCAGACTGATTTAGATAAGATCTTGATGGGTACTGATGAGAAGGTGATTAAAAAATTATATGGTTATTTACTGGGAATGAAATTAGAGGAAGAACAAGTCAAAGAAACTATGATTGTTTGTGGGAAGAATTTTGGATATGGGATTGATCTAGAGAAATGGCAGAAATTGTGGTCTCAAAATTATAAAATGACAATGTCAACAGCATATAAAGAAAACTTGTATAAGATGTTTTACAGGTGGCACTTTCCCCCGACAAGAATAGCAAGAATGTTTAAGAACAAATCTGAAAAATGCTGGAAATGTCATCAGATACCCGGCTCGTATTACCATATATGGTGGACTTGTGAGGATGCTAGAAAATATTGGACTATAATTCGCATGTGGTTGGAAAAAATGACAAAGAAACACATAGACTTGAAACGAGAGATCTTCTTATTGGGAATTTTACCTGATATATGTAGTAAAGATTTGAAGTACCTGATTGTAAATGTATTAACAGCGGCTGGGATTGTATTTGCTAAAAATTGGAAGAATGAGAAAATACCATTACAGGAAGAAATTATTAAGAAAATATTGGAATGTGCTGAGATGAGTAGATTGACATTTGAAATTAGAGAGCAAGAGGATAAACAATTTTATGAAATTTGGGATTTTTTTTATCAATGGCTTGATGATAAAATACGATAATAGAATATTTAGAATGCTAGACAGTAAGGAATATTTTTATTTTGCTATTATTTTGTCATTTGACAGTATATTTATAAAGGGTTTTTTAGGATTGATTTGATATGATTATATTATTTGTTATAGAGTAAACTGGTTTAAAGTATTGTTAGCTCATAAAGCATGAATGATTAAAAATATAGTCAAAAACTTCTTTTTTTAGTGATATTAGGATATATAAGTTTGGATTGACAATATGAGTTGTTATGTAACATAATTGTAATTGAGACTACAGAATGAATGCACAAAACTGATGAACCAACTGACACACTGGATGTACATATGAGAGTTGATGTTTTTATGTTTTGTTTGTCTTGTTTGTTTGTAGAAAATTAATAAAATCTTTTTCAAAAAAAAAAAAAGAAATTTAAGCAAAATTATAATGTGTGATATTATTATGTATATGGGAATATATATGGGAACATTGATATATTGTTAGATTTGATAAGAAGAATATAATTTATAATGTTTAAATAATTAAAATATGTACCCAAGTCGGTGCACAGTTAAAATGGAATGATTTGTTGTATATTAAAAAACAATAAAAATTATTTATTAAAAAAAAGTAAGATCTAAAAACATAAAAACTAAATATTATATTAGGAGACAAAAGTAGTTAAAATTCAAAAGGCAGGGAGAAGGCCTTTCTCAAGAAGTTCCTTCTCCCCTTTTTAAGATAAGGTGAAAGTGAATTCCAACCCATGTCAAGAGAGAGAAGAAAAGAATGCATGATGGGACTTGGTAAGAAGTAGATTAGGCATAAGTACTGGGGCAGTTCTTCCTTTTGCTGACTCTGCTGGTAGAGTAGAAGGTCCATTTTCTAAGTTGCACCGTGCACCCTTTTAAGTTTCCATTTACCCACATGGAATATTTATACCAGAAAGGTCCACAAACTTGAATAGTTTCAAAGACTAAAATATTCCAAACATAGGTAAATCATATTGCTTGTTGCATGACTGATTAGCTATGACATGCCTCCCAGAAATAGAGGTTTCTACCAAATCCAAGACCAGACTTCTATCAGGAAATATCTCCAGTTGTTTTGAATATTACCCCAACCAGCTCTTCTATTATTTATGACTCTAAAGATAATAGGTTTAGAATCTGCCTCAACTAGATATTAACCAGGATAGAGAAATTTATGTACATGTTGCTGCCTAGTCTTTTAGAACGGTATCTAGACATTTTTCAATGATGCAAGACTATCCTTAATTTTTCTCTTTTTCTGATGAAATGGGTCAAATGGCAAAGTGATGTTGTGGGGGGGGAGGGGTTGGTTAGTTATCTTTAGGATTTTTTAAAAAAAATCTAGGTTGTATTGGTACAGAGCAATGCATGACATGGGATTTGCTTTACATCTACTGAAAAATGGAGAGAAATACTTTTATCATTTTGTGGTGATCAATTGCTTGTACTTAGCAACACAATTTCTGGAAAATATTAGGGTTTCGGAAAAGATGGTCATGCATTGCATACGGTTTACTTCTATTTTATAGCAAGAGATAATAATAGAAAAAAAAAGGTATGTAGTCATGAAGATTCCTTAGAACATGTTCAATAGCAACAGAGTTTTAACCATTTTTGCCAGGACTAAACATTCATAAAAAGATATGAGAATCATTTTCCAAGAATATTTCAGGAGAAAAAAAGCTACAGCTAAGCAGACTTGTTTTCCTTGATGTGTAATAAAATCAATTATTAATATAAGCTCTTTCCAGCTGGAAATTGGTTCGGCATCAATGGAAAAGAAATCAGCAAATCAAGCAATAAATACATAATCACTATTGCTCGTTCCATGTGTCCTGGAATGGATGCAAGCAGATAGATGTTGATTGTAAAGTCAGTGGCTTTACCTGTTGCCACAGGCAAAGGAGACCCCCACCCTCAAAAAAATGCATATGTAATCACAACTGGAAAGAGCAGTAAAGGGCAGAAGATCCAGATGATGGTGGCATCAAAACACAGATGTAACCTAAAAATGGATTCAGGAATGGCCTAGAGCTGAACACAAAGAAAGGGAGTGGTACCTAGGAAGGAAGGCTCCTAGTCATTGCTCTGAGTGATGACCAAGCAGCTGAGCCCAGGCATCCAGCTGCCTGCTCTCTCTGCAGCGAAATTCATGCCTTAGTGTGGTTTTCTTCCAGAGGAAGAAGAATGGGGTTGTCTTTCAGGAAAGAGGGGGAAAAAAAATCTACCCAACTTCAACTGCCTAAATGAATCAATCCATCAATAAAGCCAGTCTTAACTGATCTGGTGATAAACTGGAATAGAGCTTAAGCAATTTCGAATAGTTTGATATTGTAGTTCAAATGAAGAGACAACTCTAGTTCAGGCTTTATAAAGAAAGAAATGACACAAATTGTGAACGCAGGCCCTGTTCAGGAGCTCCACTGAAAATCTCTGCTGAACCCACCAACTGGAATGACTTTGCAGTGCAGCAGGATCAAATCAAAAAGGCTTTTTTTTTTTTTACATGCCAGCCTTTTCCAAGCCAAGGCAAGAGAATAAATTGGAGATCACAGGCCTTAATTTACCAGCGCAATAGGAAAGCACTCAGGCCATGCTGATTGAGAACTTTCTCTGCTGCAAGGGAATCGGGAGAGATCTTGGAAGAATAAATTCATATGCAGTAAGTAGACTATTTGGGAGTTTGTATCCTCTCATATACCACGAGGAGCTGGTCACCTTGGGTGGAACCAGACTAATTTTAATTTAATATCTATCACTGGTGGCCAGTGGATGAACCCTAACTCATAGTTTAAAGACTATTGACGTAGATTATTCATCTGCTGGCTATCTGCAGAGCGACAACTAGCTACTTCTTGAACATACACACTTTTTAGTCCCACAATTGCAATCAGCTGATAGAATAATGGCTTGTGGCATTGGTCCATTATGAGAGGGGGAGGGGATTTAAAGATCATTCTTCAACATGGTAACAGCATATACGTTTCTATTCCAAGCAAAATCAATCATGACTCCTTCCCTTGGAAGTTATATTTAGCTTCCGAAATAGCCAAACAATCAAGGACAAAAAAACCAGAATTATAACAAAAAGAAACAAACACAGAGACCCCCCCAAGGACCAGCTTCAGGGGCGTTGTCAGACATGTCTGCAGACAATTTAAACAATCTGCAGACGATTTAGCAAGCACCTGCATAATTTGTATTCTCATACTTATGAATGGAACTGAACATGGGGTATTAGGGAGGTGGATAGGATGCAGCGGTGATTGCCAGAAAAAAAATCACAATTGCTAATGTTGGAAAATCAAATTAGATATCAACTTTTCATCTTTGAGCGAATACTCTGTAGATGGGGAAGTGGAAGAGAAGGAGCAGCATAATTTAAAGTTGAAATGACAGAATAATTTTAAGGTTTGGAAAGAGAAGAAAATACAGGACTTGCAAAGAGATTTGATAAAAAGAATCCAACATTGCATTTGCTATGAAATTTTTTGTTTTTCATCTAATTCTAAGAGCTTCCTTTATTATCATTATTTTTCCCCCAGGAGTCAAACCAAGAGCTAGTAGCCACACCCAGTGGCTTCAAGGATGCAAACACAAATAAAAACCTCAAAGCATCTTTCTACCATTATCAATTTCCCCTTGGACAGATGTGAGATGCGCCTTTGTTTATGAAGATAGTTTTTAAGCTGGCAGGAAGATATAAAATATTCCACCTGGATGGCCCCTTAGCACACAAAAAAGCTGTATTTAAGCATGAATTCAGCTGGCTTTAAAAGCAACTGGCTCTTGTACCCAAGGGCAATCTGCCATCGAGAACAGGCCTTGCTAAGAGGATCAAGAAGTGAAAGCTTTTCATTTCTGGAGCATTTCCAGACAAATGTACATCTTTCTCTCACCTCCAGTGTTTGCTTACCCCAATGATGACGGTGTCATCGCCCTGGAAAACCGGGATGAATTTATCTCCCCGTATGATCTCTGACTGATTCAAGGGCCGGAACCTACAGAGCACCTTGATGCTGCATTCGTTGAGTTCGGTAGTCATGCTGGCTGGGCAATGGAGCTCTGTCCTGGTGTGCGGCTTTTGTAGCTAGAAAGAGCGGAGAGCAGTGGGAGATGCAATTCCCAAGCAAAATGAGAGACAGACAAAAGCAGGTTGCACACAGGCACTCTCGAAGGAAGGATCACAAAGGGGAAGCCTCCTAGATTGTCACCCCACAGCAGCAGAGCAGTTGGCTCTCTCAGCTGGGCTGGTAAGTCTTCCGTACCTGTGGTACCCTGGGATGCTGCTTGCAGTGCCTGTATCCCCCTCCTCCTGCTGCAGGAATCGGCAGCATCAGCATCAGGCAAAGGGTTGGGCTCTAGCAGGGTTAATACTTTTAAGGTGGAACAACCCCACTGCCTTAAGGTGGACATGATTTATTTTTTTTTTTTTAAAGAAATGCACTTTCCAGCTAGACTCTTCACTTGATGTTCCAGTTGGTAGCAGTCACTTTGTTCCCTTTATCCTTTCCAGAGACAAAACAGTACAGGGACCCCCACAGACAATAAATGTATAGAAGAGAAAATATTGAAAACGAGAGTTTGTCATGCAAAGTTTGAAAAATTTACTTTTCCCCTTTGTATGCAGCTGGTAAAATTTTTAAAAGCTTCTCTTTTATTTTAGAAATATCCACAAAAAGGAAAAAAAAATCACAATTGAATGGGACTTGAACGGGGTGGGATTAATTCAAAGCCATCGCTGAAAAATTCACCTTATGATTGTTTATAGAAGACTGGAAATAGCAAAGTGCTAATTTTCCTCAATTAATCTGGTTATTTCAAATTGGTTTTAAGAGAGCTCCAAACAAATGGGAATGAGAAATGAGCAGGTATTTTATAAATTGAAGAACATTTTATTAGAAAGGATAGATAAGTCAATATAATTGTAACTGGCAATGCCTGTTTGACTTACTGAATTGTGTTTCCAACTCATTATGTAGGAATGAGGCTTAATGTGGTAGTATCCTTAATATAGTCAACCAATAATAGGGTCAATTAATCCATGAAGTCCACACAATAACCAATATAATGCTTGCATATGTTTACATGACTAAGCAATGAGGGACAATATCTGATGGTACTGAGAGAAATGGAACTTGTGAAGAAAAGAACAAATAATTTCTCAATTTTGTTTTGATTCTCACCTTATGATCATAGAGAGCATAGAGGCAGAACTGGAGTAACTTGATCTGAAAATGAATGGTGAGTATGTCCTGCACAGTGACTACAAATAGCTTCTCTTCCAGTGTCTAGTTATACACCATAATGGCATTACATAATAGAATGATATCTACAAAACTGTATCTGCTCAGTCCAGCATTTGTGCTGGTTCTCCCTTCATCAACTGAGATAAAGGTTGACAATTCTTCTCCAAATGAGAGATTGAACCAGACATATGTTTTCCTTTCCTTTTTCTTTTAAAGACTATGACTCATTAATTTAGGGGTGAATATTCTGTTCCTAGTTATTAAAAATGAACTTTTTGACTGGCTTTTAAACAGCATGCTGTCAAGAAGTGCTCATACTTTCACAGACTCGAGTTTAGTTCAAGTCTAAGTTCCCAAATGTTTGGGGCTGGTAGAAGTACTTGGAATTAAACCATATCCTTGGTATTCTCACAAAATAACTGCCACAGTGGCACAGCAAGCTATTGGCCACTAGAAGCCAAATGAATGATATTGCTTCTCACCATTACCTGAAGCTTCCTGGAATGCTCTCCATTCCTTCCTCTTATTTCTGGATTTTTCAGATATTTTCAAACGTTGCTTGTTGCTGCTGCCCCCCATCTTTTCTTATTTTCTAAGGATTTGTTTGGTGTACATGAAGGGCCCCTGAGCACTCTCATAAGTCAGTCTTTGCTTTGCTGCCTGCTGATTTCCTTTAAAAAAATACTGAATCCTTAAATAAAGGAAGAACAAGGAGCCTTTGGATAGAAAGGTAGATAGTCTAAAGGCAGCATTTTGAGAACTCAGTGAATACTGCTTGGTGCTGGCATTAGAAAAAAAATGTAGGCTTGTTCTACAGTTAATAAGCCACATAGGATTAACATACATTTCAGCATAGGCACAATGCTCTCAAGAAGAATGGGAACTAACATGGGCTAAATTAACAAATTATCTTCCACTTTCAAAATGGTGCTAGGTTGTGTGAAGAAAGATTCTTGTTGCCTTTATTATTATTATTATTATTATTATTATTATTATTATTATTATTATTATTATTATTATTATTATTATTATTTTCCTGAATGTCCTCTCCTTTTTAACATAACCATTGATGGCAACACCTTGTGACTTTGGCTGAAAGAAAGCTAAGCAGGGTCAGAACTGGTTTGTACTTGGATTTTAGAAATTCCCTAGGATGGAAAGCTGAAAAACATCATGATAAGCAATGACAAACCATTTCCATTGTTGCCAAGACATTACCTATGTGCATTAAGTCACCGGAAACAGACCTTTTCTCAAATAAGACTTTTTAAAAAAATCATGGACTAAACCTGAGGTTGGAACAGGAATTGAACCCAGTCCTAGAATCAAAGAGTAAATCGGTTTTATTGATCCAATGGCTTCTAGGCTGTGTCTGTTGTTATTATTTCCCTGACAAGGACACCCATGCTGGCAATTCAGCCTTGCATCGTTTTCTAACTAGTCCATCCAGGTAAAAATTCCCCTCTTGCTAATGAAACTCCTTTGTAGGGCTTTCTGCCCATGTCTAACCTTCAAATGACACTATGTCTGAGCTGTATTTTTTTCTCCTATTAAATTACATAAGGAAATGTATGAAAACTATTTGTATTTGTATATAGCTACTCAATAAAAACATACCAGTATATAATTTAAAATAAGAAAGTCATGTGAATCAGCTTTTATTTGTGTCAAGAGATCATAGGCTGATACAACATTTGTTCAGATAAAGCACAGGTTTGGGCTACATAGAATTTCTCATAGGGCTTAACCAGGCAATAATTGTTATGCAATATGTTACAGATCCATTCCTCTATTAGGTGCGGCAGGAATATGGTTGAAATTGGCTACACAACCGGAGTTATTCCTATCACCCCCTTCCTCTAAGCTTCTAAGTCATGGCCCAGCCAGGAAGATATGCATACAGTAAAACCTTTTAATCACCACCACTGCTTACTCTTCCAAGAAACAGAGAGCCATTTGGGCAGATATTGCAAAAACAGCAGAAATCAAAGGAAGTCTGACACATGAAGATGTAACGATAGCCGAAGTGCAGCAGCTTTTTTGCAGCAAGCAAGAAGACAAGAGCAGAACAACTACAATAATTGGCAAAGAGGGTTCTTTTTCTTCCAGATGGATTGAACTAAATGAAGCTTTTAAAAGGAATGGCTGAGAAAAGAGAAGTGAAGTCTGCAGGTCTCTGAAACATCGGTAGGATACTGAGGAGAACGCCAGGTGCCTAATTAAATCTTGAATGACCATTTTTATGGTATATACAGTGCTACATCTTCAGTGTCATATTTTAGCACAATAGACATATGCTGCAGCATTAAACAGAGGAATACAGAGCATTGTAAAATAATCAGTTTGATGATAGACAAGGACTAAGGAGGCCATGCTGAAACTGCTACTCAAGAGTTGCAGCTAGTTGAGTAAATTGAGGCCTCTGAATAGTTTGCCCCATAGCATTGCTTTGAGATGCTATGCATGGAGAATAAAAAAGGAAAGAAGCCAAGAATGATACTTTAGTCTCCTTGAAGGCCAGCTAGATATAGGTAACTTACGTGTTATATGTAATTTAGATATTTGCGTATTTAGAAAGAAATCACATTCTACTTTATGGATTTTGCTCACTAGTTCAAGTCAAGAACGGAAGCAATGGAATGCTTTCGTTTGCTTGCCAACCTTACAAAAACCTCCATTGAATTTGACAGGACTTGTACATCATGTGTGCATATATTGCAACAATGTTTAATGTGTAAATAAATGGACAATTTTAAAATGTAACCCCTCCCTATTAACTTAACTCTATCCTCAAAAGGAGTTTGAGAACTATATATCAATCATTTTACATATTTTAATTGATACATACTTTGTTCCCAAGATATTCAAAATGATCATTCAAAATGATCAAATGTTTACTTAGTAAAGACCAATTTAGCATAGGTCGAATACTGAATGCTGAAAATTAGAAACAAATTCAATAAGGAGCAAAATTTGTACTTCTAATGAAGGAAGCACTGGAGACTCTCTGAGAAATGCTTTGATTCTATCTATGTCAGAGGTGGTATTTAGCAGATTCTGATCAATTCTGGAGAACCGGTAGCAGAAGTTTTGAGCAGTTTGGAGAACCGGCAAATACCACCTCTGACTGATCCCACCCTCATCTATTCTCTGCCTCCTGAGCCCCAGCTGATCGGCTGGGTCTTCTTTTGTTTCCCTGCACAGGACAACAGAGCTGGAAAGCAGGGTAGTGGGGTGGGGGAGGGAATGTGGATTTTGCAGTAATCCTCCCCTGCCACACCCACCAAGCCACGACCACAGAATCGGTAGTAAATTTTTTTGAATCCCGTTACTGATCTATATCACATGTAAGTATACATTTGTGTATGTCTATGGTGAACATACAAATAGTATAAAACATTTGTGCACAGAGAGAGCTCTACAAAACCTTCAAAGGAGATGCTTTGTTTGATTTTTTTTTCATCAGCAAAGCGAAGTAGCTGTATACTTCATGGAAATGCATGTGAAAATACCCACGAGCAGTTTAAAAACAGTCACGTGAATCTGGGAAGAGATGCAGCTCCTTTAACAATTGAATAAATGCTTCATATGCGCTCCCACACAGATGCAAAACCTCATATTTGTACAACGTGACAAAGTGGAATTTTGCAGTCATTTTCTGACAATGTCTGTGGAGTTTTCTTTTCATAAATTGGCTGCTAGGGGAGAGATGATTGATGATAAAGCATGGACTTACCAAAGTTAAATGAGTGAAGATGATCTCCACTGTCTCTCTCTGATCCCTGTACTGTCATTCCCACCACTGTCTCAGTAGCCATGACATTTTTATTATTTAAAAAATATGAGGCCTACATAGAATCTAAGATATTTTAATGTTAAAGATTGTGCTGAATATTAAGGCTACGCTTTGCTGCATGACAGATTCCTGATTTTTTAAATTAAAATTCTGGTATATTGTTATAAATTCAGGTAGGACAGGAAGCAGAGGTGGTATTCAGCAGGGTTCTGGCCAGTTCTGGAGAACTGGTAGCAGAAATTTTGAGTAGTTTGGAGAACCGGCAAATGCCACCTCTGACTGGCCCCGCCCCCCATCTATTCTTTGCCTCCCGAGTCCCAGCTGATCGGCTAGGTCTTCTTTTGTTGCCCTGTACAGAAGAAAGGAGCAGGAAAGCAGGTTAGTGGGGTGGGGAGGGAATGGAGATTTTGCAGTAACCTTCCCCTGCCATGCCCACCAAGCCATGCCACATCCACCAAGCCATGCCGACAGAACCAGTAGTAAAACTTTTTGAATCCCACCACTGGTAGAAAGCCATACATGTATTAAGGGAGATGTCTCTTGACACATTGGTGCCAATGAGAAGCATGTTTTGAAAACTCGGGGTACATACAGGCCTTTTTTTTACATTTTTTTATGCCCTATATTTCCACTGAATTAAGACTTTCATACTGAAACAAGAAAATATTTTCAGAATAAGCAGAATGTTGTATGAATATTTTCTATCCTGTGGTTCCATTCAAAGGACAATCAAAATATCTCACAATGCAAAAATATATTTTAAAAATCAAACCAAATAAGTATCATTAAAAGAGATACCAAAATGTTTTAAAAGTTCTAAACATTTAACATTTTAGTAAGTTTTATGACCTTTCACTTTGACTGAATTTTTTTTTTCAAGTAAGTAGATATGTAGCTGCAGAGTGAATTGTTTAAAAGTCATGTGGAAATATAAAACTCTATAAATACCAGGCATATAGAACCTCAGCTTATTTGTCATTAGTAATTCACTTTTAACATATTCCCTTGCTATGATAAGTTGGAGCATATTCACCTTTAATTCTTACAACTCACAACAAATCTGCTGAATGAATTATTTAGATTTACAATAAGGATGTTCAAATGGATTAGGTGCACATACTTAATAAAAAGGCATAATGAATTATTCATATTATACAGGCATAAAAGATGCACCCCCTGTATAATGCAGAGTACATTTTGTATTATTTCCTGACTTGCAGCAAAGTAAGTCTCTGCAAGATACAAGCAAAACCCGTAATCCTACTGAAGGTGGCTGAGGAAAGGGTAAAGGCTGGAGAGAGAACCACCACAATTATTCCCTGTTTCATGAATACCAGATTTGGCCCAATCTATTTTGTAGCCAAAGGCTACAAATTATATGTTGCCTTCTTTTTCAAAAAATAGAATAGAATATGCTTAGTACATTCTACATAACATTTTAAAATATAAAACATAATGATCTTATAATATATTAAAAATAATGTTCCATAACAAATTAATTAATTAAACTCTATTAATTAAATCTTAGGCATTTTACACATTCCCTACAATATTCTATTAACACATATTTCAAATACAAATACTACAATACAATCTTATGTACTTTTGCAGAATCTCTTTTTAAATTATGTTTTACCCTTTATCTCTGAAAAAAACCTGTTTATTAGCAACTATTTTAAGTGTTAAATTTGGGGGGGAAATAGAAAGTTGTCATACTTCAACCAGTGATTACAGGAAAAAGTTTGTGGTAAAGAGAAAAGATAAATAGATAATTGAAAAAGAACGGACAAAAGATACAAGTATAATTATTTAAATTGAGATTAAATAAATAAAATAGAATTAAGAGAGTGAAAAGAGAAGATATGAAATAGTATATAAGGTGAGCATGAATTTGATTTATGTCTGTATAAAAAGTTATAACCCGGGGTTAAGCCGCTTTCTAAAAAGAAGTTTTATGTTTTTATGTTATGTATTTTGTTTGCTTATGTTTGTTTATCGAGGATTAATGATGTTGGATAAGAACACATGAAATAGTAATAATATGAAATATAATAATATGAAGTACATGAAAGTATAAGTTTAATGAATAAAATTGAACAGAAATAAAGGAAGAAACAGTGAGAAGTTGGAAAAGAGTAATGTACTTAAATGAGATGTTTTATTTGTTTTGTTAAGCAGTTTTTAGAAAAGATGTTTTATGTTCTTATGTTTTATGTTTTGTTTGTCTTTTTATTGTCTTTGAAAATTAATAAAATTTGTTTAAAAAAAAATAGAATAGAATAGAATTGGAAGGGACCTTGAAGTTCTTCTAGTCCAACCCACTGCTCAGGCAGGAAACCCTACACCATTTCAGACAAATGGTTGTCCAATCTCTTCTTAAAAACTTTCAGTGTTGGAGAATTTACAATTTCTGGAGGCAAGTTGTTCCACTGGTTAATTGTTCTGTCAGGAAATTTCTCCTTAGTTTTAGGTTGCTTCTCTCCTTGATTAGTTTCCACCCATTGCTTCTTATCCTGCCCTCAGGGGCTTTGGAGAATAGCTTGACTCCCTCTTCTTTATGGCAACCCCTGAATACCCAGATGTTGGCTGGACTGGCAGATAAGTATTATTTTATTATAGGACAAAATTTGAGGTAAAGTGTCCAGCCCTACACTTGAAAACATTTGGCTGGTTTAGGAATGCAGAACGGGATCCTCTCCCTCAAACTCTGCAGGCATTTAGCTATCCTCTTCCATAGTTGTTGAGGGGGCCGCAATGCTTTGTGGTTAAAGATGCTGAGTTTGTCAGCTGGAAAGCTGCAGGCCGGGTTCAAGAACCAAACACTGCGCAACAGGGTATGCTCCCGTTCCTTGCCCCAGCTCCTTCCTACTTAGCCGTTTGAAAGTATGCTCATGTGAGTAGATGAATAGATACTATTTTGTTATGAACTAATAAAGGTGTTTAATAAAGTTTTAACAACCTTAAGAAAAAGCAGGGTTCTAATCCTGCACTTCTGATTGGCCGATAATAGCGACATCGGATTGGTCCCTTCTGGGAAGTCTGATTGGCTGTTAACGGGCAATCTTATTGGTTCAAGGGTTTAACACTTCCATGTTTCTCATTGGCTAATAGGACAGCAGCCAACCCTATAAAAGGGCTGCTGCTGCCCTAGGGTTTTTGCTCTGTCCAGTATGCTTAATAAAGAGTTGAAGTTCACTGTCACTGCCTCGTCTCCAATCTTTGCACCCATGCGCAGAACTTAACAACTTTGGTGGGAAGTTAACAGCATTCTGTATACCTTTGGCACATGGCCACAGAAAATGTTTTCAGACAAGCTGGCTCCTTTGACCAAGAAACATAAATGAGGACCGTACCCTAGCATCAGATTGGAGAGGGAAACTATTACTTTTATCTTCAATAGTTTGCTGCCATTTCCTGGTGTTCTGCCACTTGAAGCTGTCTGGTTTCTACTCTGTGCAGCTGGAGGATAGTCTGCCAAAGAAACTGTCTCATGAAACTGTTTCTTCCAGGTGCTTCGATGCTCTTGACTCCTGCACCTGATAGAGAGCTCTGTTGAATCCCTCTGTTTCCGTTTTTGTGAGAATTCTGCATGCATCGTGGAAGGAGCAACTGAGTGAATAGTGAAGAAAAGGCCCTACCAAAGCTGCTGCTGCTGTTTTATATCTCTGGATCAGTGGGACATACAAACTATGCTGGCTCTTCACACCTAATGCAAGCTAACTGCTGATTGGGATCATAGGCCCATGTCATAGGTGTTGTGAATGAATAAATGTTAAATAAAGTTATCTTGAGCTTGAAGTCAAGTGTAGGGTTCTGGCCCTGCACTTCTGATTGGCTGTTAATGGCAAGATCGGATTGGTCCGTTCAGGAGAATGTGATTGGCCATTAACAGGCCATTCTCATTGGTTAACGGAGCTAGCGCTCCCGGATTGCTATTGGTTGAATAGTTAATAAGTTGCCTATATAAGGAAGGCTATAGCAGACATCCAGTTCAAGCTTTCACACCATGTAAATAACGAGTTTGAAGTTCACTGTTTCTACCGGCTCGTCTCCATTATTCCCACCCACGCTCCAGACTTAACACTGGCGACGAGGATGGGATTGGATGATGTCAGAACCAATTAAAACAACAACGAAGACAACCAAGCACGTGGCTGAAACGCACAACGACGGAACCATGTCCGGTGGCGTAGTACCACCCACTCCGTTCGACCCAGCGCAAGAGGACTGGGAGTCCTATATGGAACGTTTCCAAATGTTCTTGGAAACGAATAATCTGAAGGATGCCACAACCGGGAAGAAACCGGGCAGTATTCCTCACACATTGCGGGCCGACTGTATTCAAGATGGCCAAGGTGCTAGCAAAACCGGCTGAAGTGAAGGCCATGGACTGGGAAGTCCTCGAACCGCTACTAAGGGCCCACTATGCACCGACCGTTCCAACGCTCGTAAGACGGCACGAGTTCTACCAAAGAAACCAGCGGAAAGGAGAAAGCGTTGCCGATTTCGTTGCGGACCTCTGAAACTTGGGAGGCCTCTGCGATTTCGCCGACCTAGAGGAGGCCTTGAGAGACCAAGTAGTTCCAGGATTAGATGCTCTAAACGTGCAGAGAAAAATAATGGGTAAGGGCGACATTAGCCTTGCCGATGGCATCGCTGAAGCTACAGCAGTGGAGGTGACCAAGAAGTCGGCTGCCCAACTATGCCGAAATCACGCTCCGACAAACCAACCAGCTGGTGAACTTTCACCTAAGTCGGAAGGACAGCTTTCGACGGCCCACCATGAGGACCTCTCTTCGTCGTCAGACAGCAACGAAGAAGAGGTCCATTGACTGCGGTCCAATCGGGACCGTTACCCGAAGTCCCAGCAAACGTGCGCTGGCTGCGGGGCCAACCATTACCGTTCTGATATCAAATTCCGTGACGCGCTCTGCCACGAGTGCGGGAAATGAGGCCATATTGGACGTGTCTGCAGAAGTCTCCTCGGACCCAGCCAGACCTCGAAGGGGGCCAATCTTCGCCAATCAACAGGAAACCGTCCTGTAAGGTGAGAACCAGAAAACCACTCCTACAGAAACCGACCCGTGAATCGCCTAACGAGACGAGAAGAGGCTCACCAAACACTCACTATCAGCCATGCCTCTTCATTGGATGCCAAGAAAATTCGAGTTAAAGTGGACATCGAAAATCAGCCTTGCCAAATGGAAGTTGACTCGGGATTGTCTCTTTCAATGGTCTCCTGGAAGACCCTCAAGCAACTCATCCCTACTATCTGGCGCCAAGACCTTCAATTCCAAAGGCTCATTTTAAAGGACTACCAGGGGAACCGGATTCCAATCGTAGGATCCAGTCGAGTCCGGGTTTCGTTCAAGAACCGCACAGCGTACTTACCCCTGACGGTGATCGACAAGGACCGGCCTAGCCTGTTGGGCCTGCAATGGTTCGTACCACTCGGCATTGAAGTGGCAGGCATTAACCGAATCGGCGGCAGTGACTGGGAGGAGGACCTCGCCCACAAATTCAAGGATGTCTTCATGGAAAAGCTAGGCGAGTACAAGGGGACCCCGATATCCTTTAGCCTTAATCCAAAAATAGCTCCCATCTGCCTTAAGCCTCGTCGAGTTCTGTTTGCACTAAAGCCGAAAATTGACGAACAGCTTGATAAGTTGACAGCCCAGGGAGTGTTAAAGCCAACCGATCACTCCCCATGGGAAACCCCAATCGTGACACCAATTAAGCCGGACGGCTCAATTGGAATTTGTGGGGACTACCGAGCCACCCTAAACCACGCCCTGCAACAAAATCCATATCCGGTGCCGGTGGTGCAACACCTCCTCCATTCCCGGGGGGGCGGAAAAGTCTTCGCTAAACTAGACTTAGCTCAGGCTTATCAGCAACTGCCGGTTGATGAAAAAACAGCACAGGCACAGACTATCGTAATGCACCGAGGTGCCTTTAAGTGTACGCGGCTCCAATTTGGAGTCAGTGTAGCCCCGGGGATCTTTCAGAGCCTAATGGAGAGACTCTTGCAGGGGATCAAAGGCGTTGTCCCCTACTTTGACGACATGCTCATTGCTGCCCCCACTCCAAAAATTTTACGAGATCGTTTAAGACTGGTTTTACAAAAATTCCAAGAAGCAGGCCTTAAGGTGAAGAAAAATAAGTGCAAATTGTGTACAGATCGTGTTGAATTCTTAGGGTACTTGATTGACAGTCAGGGTATTCACCCTACTAATAGCAAATTGAGTGCAATAAAAAACGCTCCCAGACCCCAGAACAAGGCCGACCTCCAGGCATTTTTAGGCCTCATCAATTTCTATAACGTATTCTTGCCGCACAAGGTGACTGTTGCTGAACCCTTACATCGCCTACTAGACAAAAAAGCAATTTGGGTATGGGGTCACAGAGAAGAGCAGGCGTTCCGTAATGTAAAAAAACTACTGACTTCTGACGCCGTACTAATGCAGTAGAATGAGACTTTGCCAATAAACATAACATGTGATGCATCGCCTTTCGGAGTGGGCACCATTTTGAGCCATGTATTGCCTAACGGTAGCGAAGCCCCTGTTGCTTATTTTTCGAAAACACTCTCAAAAACCGAGCAAAATTATAGCCAGATTGATAAAGAAGCCCTGGCAATTGTATCGGCTGTTAAAAGATTCCATGAGTACGTGTACGGCCGGGTTTTTACTATAGTGACTGACCACAAACCGTTGCTGGGGATAATCGCTGGGAATAAGCCAACTCCCTACATACTTTCTCCCAGGATGACCCGCTAGTCAGAATTCTTGGCTGCCTACAATTATCAGCTACAATCCCGCCCCGGTAAAGCCATTCCCCATGCCGATGCGTTGAGCCATGCACCGCTCCCAGAAACCATCAACGATCCCACACCAACGATGACAACATTGCAGATCGAGATACTTCATACGCCGCCATTATCTACCTGTGATATCGCAAGAGAAACAAAATGCAACCCCATCTTAGCACGAGTCCTCACATGGGTGGAACACGGATGACCATTGGACCAAGTACCAGATGACTTTGCACCATTCAAAAGTCATCAAACAGAGTTGTTCTCGCAAAAGGGCTGTATCATCTGGGGCGATAGAGTCGTTATCCCAGAACGACTCCAACAGGCACTACTAAGAACCTTGCACGATGACCACCCTGGCATCGTGCGCATGAAAGGCCTCGCACGGAGCTATGCGTGGTGGCCAGGCATAGACAGACAAATTGAATCGTGGGTCAAAACTTGCCGGAGATGCCAAGAAGTAAGCAACGCTCCACCAAAGGCAACCCCTACCGAATGGGAGACACCGCGGGGACCCTGGTCCCATATCCATCTAGATTTTGCTGGGCCAACCAAAGGCCACACATTCTTGTTAACCATCGATGCCTACTCGAATTGGCTCGAGATTCACCGAATGAGGAACACGACCACCGAAGCGGTCATCAAAAGACTGGAAAGACTGTTTGCAACCCACAGATTACCAGACGTTCTGGTATCCGACAACGGGCCCCAATTTACCGCGCTGTCTTTTGAACAGTACCTGGCTGACCGCGGTATCCGACATGCGCTCACTTCGCCTGCACACCCTGCAGCCAACGATAGGGCTGAGCGCATGGTACAATATGTCAAGAAAACGCTACAAAAAATAAACTATGACAACATCGACGAGAAAATCAACCGAATCCTTTTCCTGTAGCACATCACACCTCACAGCGTCACCAACAAAACTCCCGCCGAGCTGCTAATGGGACGGAAGCTCCGCTCCCACCTCGACTGGTTACACCCAGCCTATGAACCGGAAAAACCACTCAGATCCAGCGGCCGATACCGTACCTTCCAGGTAGGCGATTTAGTGTTCGCTAAAAACTTATCGGGTGATCCGCTGTGGGTAGAAGCAACGGTAATCCGCGTAACCGGCCCAAGATCATACCTTGTACAGTGCCCTGATGATAGACTTTGGAAGCGCCATATTGATCAACTACGATCGCGGCTGCGGTCACGCAATTCCGAACTCCCTTATAACCAAACTGAGTGGGGGGGAGATACAGAGGAAGACGAATTTCAACTAGAGGAAAATCTTTTCGAAGGGAACGATAGCGGAACTGAAATGCAGGAACAGGAACCAGGGGTGGGAGTGAGTTCACCTCAGGGAGTTACCGAAGATATTGGTGATAACGGAAACACGAACTCTGAACCAGAGGCACCCCTTTCGCCAAACAACGATCTACCTCAACAAGAATGCAGCCAAATGTCAGGCACACAACGAAAATCAAAAAGACTAATAAATCAACTGTCCTACCTCAAGGACTATGTGACCGCTCTCCGTAAGCAGAAGCCGGGGGAAAGGGGTGTTGTGAATGAATAAATGTTAAATAAAGTTATCTTGAGCTTGAAGTCAAGTGCAGGGTTCTGGCCCTGCACTTCTGATTGGCTGTTAATGGCAAGATCGGATTGATCCATTCAGGAGAATCTGATTGGCCATTAACAGGCCATTCTCATTGGTTAATGGAGCTAGCGCTCCCGGATTGCTATTGGTTGAATAGTTAATAAGTTGCCTATATAAGGAAGGCTATAGCAGCCATCCAATTCGAGCTGTCACACCATGTAAACAAAGAGTTTGAAGTTCACTGTTTCTACCGGCTCGTCTCTATTATTCGCACCCATGCTCCAGACTTAACAATAGGTACAAAGGACATCCCTTGAAACTGGTGGATTTTTATTTAAATCCATATATTTGTCTGGGCTCATAATTATACATCCAATTTCTTTCTTTCTTTTTTTTTTTTGAACAAATTTTATTAATTTTTAAAGACATACAAACATAAAATCTTTTTTCTGAAAGTTATTTGTAAATTCTAAGCAAATAAAACATTTTATACATCATTAACACATCTCCTTATAAACACATAGATCTTTCATATTCCTCATTATTTTCCCTATACTTTCATTCAATTATATTTGTTTTCTATATTTATCTATTTTATATGTTTTTATTCACTACACTTATTTTTCCTTTCTGGCTTACTTTATTCTCTTCTATCTTTTATTCTCCATTATCCTTTTCTAACATTCCTCCAAGATTTTATTAGCTCATTCAAGCATAAACACAGAGAAACACAAAACATAGAAACATAAAAAATCTCTTTTCTGAAAGTTGCTTAGTCCCGGGTTAAAACTCTTGGTACAGACACAAATTCAAATTCATATTCATTCTGTATATCATTCCATATCTTATTAGCATTTTCAATTTTCTATATAGCTTCTCTCTTTTAAATTTTCTTAATTTTATTTTATTTATCTCATCTCAATTCAAAACATAATATTTATTATTCTTTGTCTATTCTATTTCCAGCTATCCATTTATCTTTCTTCTTTAAAGAAAAACTTCTCCTGTATGCTAATTGGAGTATGACGCCTTTATCTCTTTCCCCTTCATTTATAATACTTAATATAAAATACATAGCTTACATTGGGATTCTGTCTGGTACATTCTAAAATTATACAATATTATCAATACCAATACAAATCTATTCATTAATATTAATATTCATTTATATCTTAAACACTTAGCACATTACTTTTCAATTAAATCACATACTTTTATGGGAGCACCTACTTTCCATAGTGATTCCCCCCCACATCACATATTATAAATCATTATTTCATTAAAATGTTCCCCCTTTTCCTACTTCAAATCTCTCATTTCACAAAAAAATTCACTAGGATAACATTGTCTAATCATTAATATTAACAATCATTTATGTCTTAAGCATTTTACCCATTTCAATTAAATATTATACCTTTATGGGAACACTTATGCTTTCCAAGATTATTCTCCCCCCCCCACATCACATATCTTAAATCATTGCTTCATTAAAGTATTCCCCTTTTCTTAACAAAAATTTCACTAAATTATACTAAATATTTTATCACATTTTAAATTGCATATTGTTTCCAATTTTCTAAAGTTATTTCTAAGTACAAATGTAAAAATACAATCTTATGTACCTTTCCAGAATCCCTTTTTCAATAAAGTTTAACCATTATCTCTAAAAGACTTTTGTTTCTTTACATCTTGCTCCCCACCATTAAGGCTTCTCATCCCTTCCTTTCTCCCTTGCTTCTTCTTCTCCTTGTTTTCTTTATGCCCTTATCTCTCCACCTCCCTTTTATTCTGCTTTCCTCCTTTCTGTTGTTTTCTAATGTAATATCCCCTTTTCATCTCATTCTTCTCATTATTGGCTGTTTTTCCAAATCTCAAAGTCTTCTTTTCCTTTTTTTCTTTCTCCTTTCCTTCCCCAACCAAAGTCACTTGTTCATCAAAAATGGCTTCTTCTTTGTCCCAGTCATCCTGTTGCACATTCAGTTTTACATAAATACAAACCGCCATGTCTAAAAATTGAGAAAGAGTGCCAAGAGCATCCTTCCCTTCTTGTTTTTCTTTTTCATATTGTTGGTATACAAGTTTCAATCCATCCACAAGTGATGCCATTGTGTAGAGAAAAAGTTTTTCCAAACAACCACCCAAGTGCTTTAAATCAGAGAGAGTTCTCAGAAGTTCCAGAGTCAGCAAACAATCTAAACAAGCTGTTTCCCCTCAATACTTTCTCCTTCTTCACTTTCTCTTTCCGGGGCTAAATTTTAGTCACAAAGTTCCATTCCATCCATATATCTTTTAGAAGTCTTATTGATGTTTAATAACTCTTTAAAATTTTAGGCAATCTTCTCCTTATTTTCAAATTTGCTCCAATTATTTTTCCCTTTCCCTTCCCACTTAAGCCAAAAAGATTTTTTTTTCCCCTTTAAATGTTCAGAAATCCTTATCCCTTCAGCATTCAATTACCTCCAATGCAGGTTTTCGGATTTCTCTTATGATTCCATCCGCTGTCACATTAGGAAGGAGAGTGAAAAGAAAAAAAAATACTTTCCCTTTTAGGATATTCGCCGCTTGTGACTCTCTCTGGAAACAATGTATCCTTAGCAACCTTCAAAATTCCAGGGCACTCTCTCTTGCTTTGTCCCAGGCAAAAACAACTTTCACAGCTTTTCGCGCTTTCTTCCTCCTGCACGATCTTGTCCGGCTGCAGGTTTCTTCGTGGCGGCCATTACTGACCACCACTCCTCTGCCTTGGGAAAAGGGGGTTTTGCCGGGTGGGGAGGGGGTCTGCGACACCCCCAAACCCCTAATCCGGATCCCCCCTGTCTTCAGCTACCTCTACGGGGCAGCTATATCCCCCAAATCTAACGGATGGGGGGAACCTTGGCAGCGAACGCAGCAGGGATCGCGCAGTATTGCAAATCCCTGCCGCTGCCAAAGCCTTGCAAACCGGAATTATACACTCCAATTTATTTCTAACATCCTACAGACAGTATATAAAAACCATTGGCACAATCTGGAGAAAATCTGGGCAAATTGTAATCTTGCTGATGTCATTTAAATGCTCAAGATTTGCAGAAAAATCAAGATAAGAAAGGAAAATGGGAAGGAAATAAAAAGTTAATAGAGATGGGCATCTGAAACAAAACAATAGATCAGTGAGGATGAATGTGGAATATTCAAGAGGAATGGTTTGAATATGTGAACATCCCGAATTCCCCAGCCAGCCAGTAGGCTGGCTGGGAATTCTAGGAATTGAAGTCCACACAAGTTGCCAATGTTGAGAAATGCTGAACACAGTATCCTGGAGTTGGAAATGATTAGCTAGAAATTTCATGAGCAGTACATAGTCTTAAAAGGTGAGACATCCCTAAAGTTAGTCAAATTTAGTTATTTGCTAGCCTGGGTAAACGGGCTTTTCTCTGAGCAAACCTGTCTTGTGGAGGGTCCAATTTGCAGAGAGTTCCCATTTTCCCTTCTTTTATCTGAGTAAACATCGCTGACTCTTCAGTCACAACTTTTACTCTTCGCTTTGATGATGCATTCTTAAAAAGTCAACTTTTCTATTTTGTTACGTTTACCCAAGAAAGGTATTTTTCAATATAAATATTTTTTCTCTAAGCCAACATTCCTTTCATACAACTCAGAGCTCATCTTCAAATCCCGTCACCCATGGTATGTATCTGTCCTGCTAACCATTTTGGAGGATTTGTTCCCATTAATACAACCATTGTCTCATCTAGCCCACTGAAAAAGCAGCCTAAATTTAACTGTTCCACTTTGCTGTTTTTCTGACCCAAATCTTAGCATCCAAATGACCTTTGGTGCTTCATATGCAGTCTTTGTGATGGCATAGCCAGTGATTGCATCTGCTGTACTTCTATTGGTCAACTAAAACTGCTTTGGGCAACCTCCTTTCCCTGGTCGCTGTTTTGTGCTATGTTGCAGGTATGTCTCATGTAATGCATGATCCATGTTTCATCAAAGACTGTTCAAGCATATCCAGGCTTTTAACATACAGTTACAAGGGGGAATTTCACACTGGTCTCCTAGAAGCTACTTGGCCTTTTATTAAACATTTGTTCCATAGTTTTTCAAAGATCAAATAACCTTGTCTGGAAAAAAATAGTAAAAGTTTTGCAGTGATAGTGGGTCAATTGCATTTGGAAAGAGATGTTTTGCTGATTCTGTCCTAAATAAGTGCTTGAAAATTTTCTGTTGCTTCGACCAACAAGGAAGTTTTACAAGCCCATCCCTTCAGCTGTTTTCCTGTTGTGGGAGATAGGCAGCAACATTTTGCCTACTCTATCACATCTTGCAAACACCATGGGATAGCAGGTTCTGCCAACTGTGGCCACTGTCAGCCAACACTTCCATTTCCTTGCAGTAATTTGAGCAGATGATGTGGAATCAACAGGAGTTATTATTTACAGGATTTACATAGCCATCTATTCAGGAGTGGGATTTAATTTTTTTAAGAACCGGTTCTGTGGGTGTGGCTTAGTTGGTGGGCGTGGCTTGGTGGTCATGATTGTGGGGATGCTGCAACAGTCGTAAGTGTTAGGGATAACATTGTTTACCCTAACTGGTTTAGGTAAAATAATAAATATGTAATCATGGTTTATAAGTTAAAGTGTCTGCAACTTTAAATATAGGAATGTAATTAAGGGAGTGGTTGTGAAAGCAACATAAAAGAAGCAAGGAACGTCAGCTTGCTCTCTCTGGCTTGATGATCCCTAATTACTGGATGGATGAAGACTGTGTTTTTTCCCCTACTGAAAAGGAGAGACAAAGGACTGATTTGTAAGTGAACTGACATTGGATATTCTACACGGACTTTGCTAATTGAATATCCTTGAATGGACTGACTAAAATGATACATGACTAAAGGACTGTTATTTTGACTATGTTATAAACTCTAAATGGAGTAAACTATATTTTGATAGCACAAGCGTATCTGTTATTTTTATTGTATGTTAATAAACATACAAACTTATCTCACTCATTTATCTGTGTGCCTATCTGACTAATGCTGCACATTCTGTTTAGCTTGTCTCCTTAACCCTGGTTGGGGAACACAGGCTTAACAGTAAGTGTGAAAAATGGTCATGTCACTTTTTTCAGTGCCATTGTAACTTTGAATGGTCACTCCACACAAACAAAGTACCAGCAAAAGAGGAAAAAAACCTCCAGAGAAATTCCTGAGACAGGAAGTCTAGTCCTGCCAAGAATGTAATAAGGGTTAACGGAGAGGCAGTTTCTGTAAGCAGCACCAGAATGTTTCCTTCCTGTCTTCCTTACAGGATTAGGCCTGTAATTTCTTCTAACAACCGGTTCTCCGAATTGCTTAGAATGTTAACAACCGGTTCTAGCGAATAGGTGCAAACTGGTAGAATCCCACCCCTGCATCTATTCCATATAATAAAGCAAGACAGCTTGTAAGAATCCATAAAAGCGAAAGGCTAGGGCAGCCACTGAGAAGATGTGCCTCTGACGTCCCATCAGGTTGCAACATTCCGTTCTGTTACAAATGCAGTCGTGTAAAACAGTGTATTAATCTTCTTAAAGACTGGTATTCCTCTGGCCCCAAAGAGCCCAGCCAAGATCAGTTGTGTGGAGGATAGGTCAGGAAGAAATGACTGGGAGTTTTTTAAATATGCTGGAGGAGAAGAATGTAGTATTGGATTCAGAAGTAGGTTCCTGGGCCACACATAGCTTACCTAGTTAATATTTAGCTATTATAGCTTACTTAACAAACCCAGCATCTATATTTGGAATATTTGTTGTATTTATTTATTAAATGTAAATGCTGCCCATCTCTCAGTTCAAGGTGGCTCTGAGTGGGGTATAAACTAAGCGGTCTCAAGGTAGTATGTAGTTAAGGCACCAGGCTTGATATTGTGAGATCCTGAGTGCTAGTTCCACTTTAAGCACAAAGCTGGGTGGACAACTTTGGATCAGTTACTGTCTCTCAGCCCTAGAAAGAAGCAAGTAGCAAATCACTGCACTGGTAAGACCATACTTGGAATACTGCATCCAATTTTTATTTATTTTATTTTATTTTTATTTATTTTATTTTTATTTATTTTATTTTTATTTATTTTATTTTTATTTATTTTATTTTTATTTATTTTATTTTTATTTATTTTATTTTTATTTATTTTATTTTTATTTATTTTATTTTTATTTATTTTATTTTTATTTATTTTATTTTTATTTATTTTATTTTGTCAAGCGATTATAAGATAACAGGTATACACGTACAGTATAAGCATAGTTATGAATACATGAAATGGATACATTTCATGTATGGTCACCATGATGTAAAAAAGATGTTGAGACTCTAGAAAGAGTTTAGAAAAGAGCAACAAAGATGATCTGGGGACCAGAAGCTAAACCAGATAATGAATGTTTGTGAGAATCAGGAATATCTAGTCTAATGAAGAGAGAGATTAGAGATGACTTGATATCCGTCTTACAATATTTGAGGTTTTGTCACAGAGAGAAAGGGGGTCAACGTATTCTCCAAAGTAGCAAGATAAGAAGTAATGGATAAAAGCTTAACAAAGAAAAAGCCAACCTAAAATTAAGGAGAAATTTCCTGTCAGTGGGAACAATTAGTCAGTGGAATGGCTTGCCTTTAGAAGTTGTGGGTGCTCCATTATGAAATTTTGAAGAAGTAATTGGACAACCATTTGTCTAGAATGGCATAGGCTCTCCTGCTTGAGTAGTGGGTTGGACTAGAAAACCCCCAAGCTCCGCTCCAACTTTGTTATATTGTTACTGTAACTTCTGAAAAATCTTGTCAAGAAATCTACAGGGACTAATCCAGACACATGCCAGGAGTAAAAAAGTGACTTGAAGGCACCTTACTCCATCTCTTTTAAATGGTTTTGATAAAATAGGCACATTATTTTATAAAGTTTTTGTTTGTTTGTGTAATTTATTTCGAACATGTGCAGAATGACAATAATAATCAATACAACAACAGTAATAATAATAATAATCATAATAATGATAATAATAATACACAATAACATGTCCGAAAAGGAGTAGGATGAAGCATAAGCTTATTTAATCCTACCCCTTCTTCACTTCCCCATGAATTCAACTTATATCAATAGAATGCATAGTACAAAAATGATGATAATAATAATAATAATAATAATAATAATAATAATAATAATAATAAATAATTGAAGTACTAAACATATACATATATACAAAAAAACAAAAACAAATAAGCAGATAGAAAGTAAGTAACAAATATAATTAATAAAGAAATCCAGAATGTTCGACCCCTTCCTCTTCCCTGTACCCAGTGAAAACCATGTACCTGTATCGCTTTTTAAACTGGATCATGCTTGGACATTGCTTGAGCTTAATTGTATTTGGTTTTTTTTAATGGCTATTTTTCTTGTAGAAGAATTAGGATACTAAATAAATGAAAACCCAAGCACAAAAATAAAAATAAAAAGCACCAGGGCATATAGAAGACTAAAAATAGCCAATTTCTAATAACAAAAAGAGATCCTTTTTTTTTTTTTTTTGGAATTTCTGGTTTTAACTTGGATAAGAAGGATCTTGTGTACTTTTGAAGTCTGAAATGAAAACAAAATTAAAATCAATACTGGAGAAATTGCAGACGTATGCTAAGAACATTCCCACTAACGACCAAACTTTATGTTCTTCATCCAGCAGTGGATGACTACTTTCTCTAGGACTACGGCTCCCAGAAAACATAGCGCGGCAAAAAAAAAAAAAACAACAACGCCCAAAGTCTTTCAGTCTTCCCATCGCGTGTCTCGGTTGCTCTCGCGATACTTGTTTTTTTTTTTTTCCTGCCTCTCACCGGCCTAGGTGGCTTGAACCTATCCCTGCACCTGGCTATGGCCGATCCCAAGTATGCGGACCTGCCCGGCATTGTGAGTGGCGAAAAAGAAGTCCCTGCAGGGAGAAAGGAGGCGGGGAGGCTGGTGTCGTTTTAAGGATGAGCATGAACTATGTCTCGGGAGAGGGAAAGGGTGGGGTCGGAGAGGCTAGTGGAACTGGAGATATGGGGCTGCGGGATGGCTGGGTGGATGGATGAAGAAGTGGGTGGGAGATCTGCTGGAAAGGAGTGAAGCACCTGAACCTAAATTGGGGCTTTTGATCCGCGCCAGGGAGCGGAGCTCCTTAGTCTTTGCGAAAATTAGAGGGATTTAAGGGAAGCCCCAGAGCTCAGCCTGATCCCGAAGGAGGTTTGTGTCTGACAGCCGGGATGCCATTAAGAAAGGAGTGCCTCTGAGGTTGTGCAGAGAGGTGGGGATCCCCTGCAGAAAGATCAGGGAGTGTTGAGTAATATTCTGGAGGGCAGATGTTGCCAGCTAGTTCCTCACACTTTTCAGAATGTGTATTTTGGCTGTATTTTGTATCTGTACTAATTAAACTTTTATTTAGTTACACAGAAAAGAGCCATAATGGAAATTGAGGAAAAGGTTGATAACGAATGTTGCATGTGATTTTGTTGGTGCAAAATAGAAAATATCAGCGAAATGTGTCTTGGGGTCCTCCCTTCGCTCCCACATTTTATTTAAAAAAAACAACTTTCCACTTCTCTTTGGCTTTCCCCCACCACTGCCAGGATGATAAAATGTACTTGAATGAAGAATGTGAAAATTAGATATTCCCATCAAAAGCGATTCCACAATCAAAGGGTCCATTAGTGATAATATGCCGCGCAAATTCTATGGCAGCTTTCTCTAAAGACAAGCCTGATGACTAAAAAAGCTCAAGACAGAGGGATGCTTTTGTTTCAATGTCTTAAATGCAGGGTATGAGAGTATGAAAAGCTGCTGGTGTTAATGGCTGATTGAACTGCCAGATAGAACAATAACCAATAAATTGTGCTTGTCTCAGTTAAGAAAGGGCAAGTGTCACATTGAAAGATATAGCCTGTGGGTTGCAGATACTTTATGGATATTTTATCTGGAGTGGACAAGAACCTGGAGTGGCATATTCCATGCCGTGTAGCAACATCTCTCTATTTTGTCCTGTCATTGGAGTAATTCAGTATTTGTGAGGGATTATTACTTAGTGGCTTATTCGGCACACAGGAGATTCTATATTCAGCCCCTGCAGCTTCAGTTAGCTTGCATAGTAGGAAATGGGAAAGGCCTTCTCTTCTTTAGATACTGGAGAGCCAACACCTAGCCAGAATAAACATTGCTAACTAAGCAGCTTTGTTTATTCTGCACATTGTACTGTAAAATAAAAAGGAATTAAAAGTTGATTAAAATGTGTGGATTCCTTATCTTTTATAAATGTACCATGTTAGGGAAGTCTACTTTATATTTTAGGAAATATGCTGGCAGTGTTAGGGATAACATTGTTTTACCCTAACTGGTTTAGGTAAATAATAATATGTAATCATAGTTTGTAAGTTAAAGTGTCTGCAACTTTAACTGTGGGATAGCAATTAAGGGAGTGGTTGTGAAAGCACTTTAAAAGAAGCAAGACGACAGCTTGCTCTCTCTCTGGCTTTGATGATCACTGATTACTGCAAGGACACAAGACTGCATTGCTCGAACGGGAGAGAAAACAAAGGACAGACTTGTAAGTGAATTGACATAGGATATTCTAACACGGACTTTGCCAACTGAATATCCCTGAATGGACTGACTAAATGATACATGACTATTGGACTGTTATTTTGACTATGCTATGAACTCATAATTGAATAAACTATATTTTTGATAGCACAAGCGTATCTGTTATTTTTACTGTATGTTAATAAATATACAAGCTTAGCTCACTCATTTATCTGTGTGCCTATCTGACTAAGCTGCACATTCTGTTTAGCTTGTCTCCCTAACCCTGGTTGGGGAAACCAGGCTTAACACTGGTTATGGGCCCAGAGGCTGCAAAGTCAGTTTAACTAGGATAAAACAGATTTATGTTAAAAGTGAGAGTTTGTGTTGTTATACATTACAGTAAACAGACAGCTGTGTTTTATTAATTATATTTTTATATCCATATAAGAAAACATGGCACAAGTCAATCTACAAAGTTTGTCCCTTATATCCAAGTTGGATGGAACAAACTATGTATCATGGTCTATGAAATGTAGTCTGCTTCTACGAAGAGAAGGTTTGTGGAACATAATTGAAAATCCACCAAATGTAGAAGAATGGGATCCAGAGGATGAGGAAGATAAATTAAAGATAGAAGAATTTATGCATAAAAATCAACAAGCTATTTGCATTATTGTTTTCACCTTAACTGATCAGCAACTTGTTTATATCCACGGAGAGAAATCAGCTGTTGGGTGTTGGCAGAAGCTGAAGAGGATTTATGTTCGAGATAATGTTGGTGCTCACATAAATCTTACACGGAAACTTTTCAGTACACATCTCCATAAGAATGGTGATATGCTGAGTCATTTGAAAACTATGCAAAGCATTTTTCAAGAACTGCACGAGAAAGAGCTTATTTTCTCTGAACAACACCAAGTCTACATAATTCTATCTTCCCTTGACGAAAGCTATGATAACTACGTAACTTCACTTGAAATATTGCCAAAGGAAAGCCTAACTTTAACTGATATAACTGGCAGATTGATTGAAGAGGCCAGAAGAAGGCTTGAAAGAGACGAATTAAGGAGGCAGCAACCTCAAAAAGAAGATAATGAAACTCCTACTGCATACGCAATTAAAAAGTGTTTTAATTGTGGAGGAAGAGGACATTTGGCAAGATTTTGTAAAAAAGCAAAACGCCAGAACGCTGGCCAAAATACTAAAAGTCATCAAAAGATAAATAAAAATTTAGAGTTAGCCATGTATACTAACGGAGCTGTAAAAAATAATTTATGGGTGGTTGACAGTGGAGCATCACATTGTATAACAAATGATAACAAACATTTTATAAAAATGTCCAAGAGTATACAGCAGATATCGTTAGCCAATGGCTGGAAACTGAAAGCTAAAGGTCAAGGTATAGCATATTGTTCTTTTATAAAAGAGAATGTAAAAATGTTATATGTACCACAACTTAAGTTTAATTTAATTTCAGTTAGAATTTTGGTTAAACTAGGATATGTAGTTACCTTTAAAGGAGATAACTGCATAATTGAGAAAGAAAATAAGAAAATTACTGCATCTTTAAGAGATGAATTATATGTGTTAAATGATGATGGTTTAAAAGTGGCTAACACAGTTTATGAAAATAAGAAACCTCATGATGAATGTATTCACTTGTTACATCGAAGGCTAGGGCATTTAAATTTTAAAATGCTTAAGAAAACTGTTGAATTATCTAAGGGAATAAGTTTGAAACCTTGTAATAAGTATTTGCAATGTAATGCCTGTAATCATAGCAAAGCCAGGGTTACACCGGCTAATAGAGTTGATGGATTTACTACCAAAGAACCTTTAGAAGTAGTATTTGCTGATTTAATAGGTCCTAAAAAACCAAGTGTAGGAGGAGCTCGTTACATACTAAGTATAATGGACCATTATTCTAGATATGGGTTTTGCTATTTAATGAAGAGCAAAACTGAAACGTATCAAAATCTCTTTAATTGGATTAAATTTGCTGAAAGGAAAACTAAAAAGAAATTAGTAACTCTTATAACAGATAATGGTACAGAATTTACAAATAATAAATTGCAGAACAGACTAAGAATGTTAGGTATTCAACATAAAAAGTCTGCACCATATAGGCCACAACATAATGCCTTTATAGAGAGAAGAGACCAAACATTACAATCAATGGCACAATCTATGATGTCTGATTCAGGATTACCTGACAATTTATGGGGAGAAGCAATAATGTGTGGTAATCATATATTAAATAATGTTGTTAATTCAACAACAGGTGAATTACCATTCACACTGTGGCATGGTACAAAACCTGATTTAAGTTACATGCACACATTTGGAGCACCAGCATGGGTGCATATCCCTACACAACTTAGACAAAAAGGACAGCATAGAGCTAAAAGATTATATTTTGTAGGATATACATCTAATCATAGATCTTATAGATTCTGGGAACAAGGTACATCTAGAGTTTACACCAGTGCTAGTGCTAAATTCCTAGAACATGTAGGATGGAATAGATTAGAGCAAGATTTAAATAATGAAGTAATTATTGAACCCTACAAAAGGCAGAAAGATCAGACTAGTTATAAGAAGAGTCCAATTAAAGAAGAAGTCCACGAAGAGCAAATAGGACCAGAACAAGAGGAAACAGTTGATCAGGAAGAGTTAGATAATCAAGAAGAGTTAGTTAATGAAAGTCCACCTGTAAGTCCTGTAATACCTAGACGTACTACACGTGTAACTGGACCACCTGATAGGTATCAAGCAAGTATAGTTTGCCAAGTAACTAAAGTTCCAACTAGTGTAGATGAACTTAGGATGTATCCTGCTAAGGATCAGGAGAATTGGCAAAATGCAATGGAAAATGAACTAAATTCATTAAAGGTAATGAAAGTTTATGAAGATGCTAAATTACCTCCAGGAGAAAAATCCATTGGGTGCAAATGGATATTTAAAGTAAAAACAGGAAATGATGGGACTGTTACCCATAAAGCTAGGTTAGTAGCTCAAGGATTTAATCAAACTGCATCTGATTACGATGAAGTTATTGCACCAAGTCTTAAAGCAACATCTTTAAGAGTAGCATTAGTGTGGGCAGCTAAGAAAAACTATGTCATTAACCATTTAGATGTAGAAACTGCTTATCTACATGCACCATTGCAGCACACTATATATTTAAGAAAACCAGTGGGTATAAAAGAAAATAAAGTAAATAGTAATGATTGTTGGAAACTCAAAAAGAGTCTTTACGGGTTGAAACAATCTGGGTTTGAGTGGAACCAATATATTGTGAAAGAGTTAAACAATATAGGTTTTAAATCTGGTTTAGCAGATCCATGTGTGTTTAAAAGAGAAAATAATGGAACGGTGTCATTGTTATAATTTACAGATGATATTGCTTTGATAACTAAGACTAATAATGAAGCTAATGAGATTATATCATTATTAGCCAAAAAGATAAAATTAAAGCATTTAGGTGAAATTAAAAAGTATCTAGGATTGACAATTAACAAAACAAAAAATGGTTTTAAGATATCTCAAGAAGATAAAATTTGCCAATTAATTAAAACGTTTAAAATGGAACTTTGTAAACCGGCAAAGACTCCAATGAGTCAGGAAGTTTGCCAAACTGATGGTCAAAGTCCCAAATTTGATAAGTCCACATATCAATCTTTGATTGGAAGCTTATCATATATAAGCAATTGGTCTAGGCCTGATATAGCTTATAGTGTAAATCAGCTGGCACGTTTTAATTCAGATCCACATCAATGTCATTGGCAATCATTAAAGAGAATTTTAAGATATCTTAAAGGAACAATGAACCATGCATTGTATATAGAACCAAAGGGTGATTTGAGTCTTAGTGCCTATGCAGATGCAAGTTTTGCAACTGATATAAACACTAGAAAATCAACATCTGGGATGGCTATATTATTTGGTAAGACACTAATAGGGTGGAGGTCAATCAGACAACAGCATATCAGCTTGTCCACGATGGAAGCGGAATTTTCATGTCTGTCATTACTATGCACTGACTTGATTTTGTACAAACAGTTATTATTAGACTTGGGTGTAACTGTCAAAGATTCCATTATTGTGTACGAGGACAACGAAGCAGCTATAAAGTTAGCTACTAGTATTGCTGTAAAAACTAGATCAAAACATACTGATTTAAGATACTTAAATGTTAGAGAATCTGTAAAGAATGGGCTAATTAAATTGGAATACTGCATGACAGAAGAAAACATTGCAGACCAATTTACAAAAGCTCAAGCAGTAACTAAGTTTCAAGAAAGTTGTAACAAATATGATATAAAGATGTAAATAGTTATATTATTATTTAACCTAAAAGGGGAGAATGTTAGGGATAACATTGTTTTACCCTAACTGGTTTAGGTAAATAATAATATGTAATCATAGTTTGTAAGTTAAAGTGTCTGCAACTTTAACTGTGGGATAGCAATTAAGGGAGTGGTTGTGAAAGCACTTTAAAAGAAGCAAGACGACAGCTTGCTCTCTCTCTGGCTTTGATGATCACTGATTACTGCAAGGACACAAGACTGCATTGCTCGAACGGGAGAGAAAACAAAGGACAGACTTGTAAGTGAATTGACATAGGATATTCTAACACAGACTTTGCTAACTGAATATCCCTGAATGGACTAACTAAATGATACATGACTATTGGACTGTTATTTTGACTATGCTATGAACTCATAATGGAATAAACTATATTTTTGATAGCACAAGCGTATCTGTTATTTTTACTGTATGTTAATAAACATACAAGCTTAGCTCACTCATTTATCTGTGTGCCTATCTGACTAAGCTGCACATTCTGTTTAGCTTGTCTCCCTAACCCTGGTTGGGGAAACCAGGCTTAACAGGCAGCCAGTAAAGTTTTAACAGGATAAAACTGGGTGAGTTTTGCCTAACCCAATCTATTATTGTTTAATTCAGACACTAGTAATTTTTTTTTTGTTAGATGGCTCTTCTGAAACAATATGGTTTCTTATCCTATTGTCAAAAGCCAAGTTGTAGAATGTTTCATTTTTCACTACATATAGAAATTTCTCCTCATTCCTTTGAAAGGACATTTGCTTTTCCCATATTTTTGCAGGTATGTGACCTTACTGCTTACATTTGGGAAACCTTTTACTTGGCATTCTTCTGAGGCAGCTGTCATATAAATGATGGCTAATAGACTTATCATGGAGTTGCCATTTACCTTATGCTTTTGCATTTTGCTCATCAGAACATATTTTTCCAATGCCCCACTTGTACCTATTCCTAGATCAGGAAGCACTGATATTTACACACACTTTAGTCAATTTCCAGTTAGAAATATTACAATGTGCTTTAAAGAGCTGCAATATGAGACATAACACCACTGCTACAAGAGAGCTGCAATGAATCCAGAGGGCTTCTGGATGCAGTTAATATTGCTGATTATCATTTTTAAAGTTTTACATGACATGGGACCAGTTTATTTGCAAGGCCACCGGTCCCTAATGATTTCTACTTTTCCCATTAAATCTGGCAGATAGGCATGCTCCAAATCCTCTCAGTGAGGTAGCGTCTTCTGTTAACACAAGGAAGCATATCTTCTGTAATAACATATCTTGTGAAACTGCTTTCCCCCAAAATACGGAGGCTATCGTGTCCCTCTTGGAATCTGATTCGGAGAGGGAGGCTGAGCAGCTGACAGGGAGTGGGAGTGTGGCTCCATTGGCTGTGGAAGAAACTGGGGAAGAGCACAGTCTGGCTGGGCAGAGCAGGAGAGAGGTAGAGCAAGGGAGAAGGAATTCAGAGGAAGACCCAGGTCTACCCGCTCTTCATCCTAGGGCACGCAGGGAGGAACAGAGAAGGGAGCAACGTGAGTTGCGTGGCTTATGGGGGAGGAAAGGGCCCTGATTCATTAGCTGCAGCTGGGAACACAGTGTTTAAAAAGGGACGCTGCGCACAGCAAATTGTTGGGAGCAAATCATGAATTATCTGGTATCCTTGAGGCTTATTTGTGTTCCTGGCCTGGCATCTTTCCAACTGTGTGTGTTTTGCTGTGCTTTCAAGTCTGCAATTCCTTCTCCTGCCCTGTCAAGTTAATTACTGCAGCATAGTTTGTTTGGATTTTTAGTTACAGTTTTATGTACTTATATACTGAATTTCCTCCACTTAAAGACTGTTCTGGGACAATTTTTCTCCAGCCGAAGGTAACCTGGACATTGGGGGCAAAGTTGGAGATAATAAAGGGACTCTTCTTGCTTATTTGACTGTGTTGCCTTTGTGCCACGTCCTGGATCATCACAGAGGCCTAGATCCTATTGGCCTTTTAGAAGGCTATGAAAATCTGGCCTCTTTTCCCAGATACTGGAGTTGGTGGAGCCACAGCGTGGGTATTGTTTTGTTTGATGTTCTAAAGATGTAATTTTTAGGGACATTGACCTAATTTTTTAAAAAATTGGATTTATAGAATTTGGTTGTGTTCCACTTCTGTTTGCTACCCAGAGATTCTTGACTACATGGACAGTTATTTAAATTTGTTAAAAAAATAAAAGCCAATTGATAATTTGGGAAGAACAATGCTGCAATTCGAAATCCCCAAACAAAGCAATATGCACCTTCTGTACTTATTTTATATATTTCCTATTGTACCAGTGATGATCATAGTATGTACATTTTTCTGCTGAATTTTTTAAATTATCTCCAACATGCCTTTGCCATGGGCCTGGTTTAGCACTTGTGAGGCCAATAGTTTGAGATTCTGTCTGGCGTTTATAGACCTGGTTCTGAACAGCAGATCTGGTAAAGATCCAATTGGAAAAAAATCCCTAGCATGATTTTTCAGGATGGTTGCAATAATAAGCCCTATCCCCAAAAGAAGTCCCAGTTAAGATCGTTAGCCAGATGGATGCATTTAGTATCATATTTCCCTGAAAATAAGACCTAATGCATTTTTTGGATCAAAAATTAATATAAGACCCGGTCTTGTTTTCGGATATCAACTAACCATCACTATGTATTTTCTGAGCATGGAAACACCAGAAATAAATGTAGATTATACATGCAATTCAGTCAGGTTCATGAATCTCACCCTGAGGTCTTCCCTTTGAATCTTTACTTATTATTGAAAAAAGCTGCTTTCTGGTGAATGGGCTAATAAATATTCCTTGGGCCAGTAGGTGGGATTTATTTCTTTTGAAGGTTCCCAATTCTATCCTGCCTCTGGGAAACATACAGCATAAGATAAATTAAAAATAAAAATATACAAAGATACTACAAAAGAAAAGTTTGTTACTTAACTGATCATACATTAAGTGTGTGATCCATCTAGTTATATTCTCTGATTTGAGTTCTTTAGATAAAAAGAATTCATGCATACTATTATTTATTTATGGTGGATTTTTTTTAAGGAAATGTTATTGTAACAGGATCTGGAGTAATATTCTGATTTCCCCCCCCCCCTTATTATTTTTCAGGCCAGGAATGAGCCTGATGTTTATGAAACATGTGACCTCCCTGAAGATGATCAAGCAGAATTTGATGCGGTAGGAACATATAAAATTCTATTGTTTTTTTAAAAATTATGAATACATTAAATGAGGGTATCTATCCTTGGACTATTTCCAAAAATGTCATTTCACCAAAGTGACTTGTACTCAGGGGTGGGATTCTACCAGTTTGCACCTATTCGCTAGAACCGGTTGTTAACATTCTAAGCAGTTCGGAGAACCGGTTGTTAGAAGAAATTACAGGCCTAATCCTGTAAGGAAGGCAGGAAGGAAATATTCTGGTGTTGCTTACAGAAACTGCCTCTCCGTTAACCCTTATTACATTCTTGGCAGAACTAGACTTCCTGTCTTAGGAACTTCTCTGGAGGTTTTTTTTCCTCCTTTGCTGGTACTTTGTTTGTGTGGAGTGACCATTCAAAGTTACAATGGCACTGAAAAAAGTGACTTATGACCATTTTTCACACTTATGACTGTAACAGCATCCTCACAGTTATGAGAGGCCAGGTGAGGAGATGCGTGTTTCGATGTGAGGGATGTTGAGTTGGCCATGCTCAGCCAATAACACGACCACCAAGCCATGTCCACCTAGTCACATGACCACCAAGCCACGCCCACAGAACCGGTTGTTAAAAAATTTGAATCCCACCCCTGCTTGTATTGCCTACTATTGTTATATAGAGTGACCAAGTAAAAGAAAATATGGAAATTGGAAAGTGATATAATTTGGAATTTGAAATCTTTGTTAAATAAAACTGGATTTCATTGTTTCTTTTAACCTGAATAAACTGAAAGAAACTTTCTTAAAAACACCAAACTGTTAAACTGTTGATCTTCTTGACTGCCTCTTGTTTCCTTAATGTGACTCCACAAAATAATTCTGAACTGTAGATTTTCTAAGGAGAATATTTGTTGTTTTGTAATAATAATTTTGTAAATCAAGTATAGATATTAGAGAATTGTTTTTGAATGTTTCAAAGTTATTCCTTCTTGCCGGAAAATAGTTGTTTTTGTACTTTTGTATATGGTTAATTGTGTGTGTGTGTTTATTAGTTATATATGAACTTTAGTCAGTTTATACTCAAGTACAAGATTCCCTTGACAACTTCTTAAAATTCTTGGTGGAAAACCATCAGCAAAACTATATTGGGCAAGCATTAATTGACTTTGGTGATGAAACCTTTGCTGTAATGAACAATTTTATACTTCTTGTTTTATTTGATTATTGAAGCTGGTCAGAACTGCTATTTATAAGATGGGCAACTATACAGATAAGATTAATAAGAAAAATAAATAAATCCAAGCTTGTACAATTAGATGTAATAATTAGTAGTCCAGTCTGAAAGAAAGCATTCCAGGAAAAGCTAGGGGAAAAAAATCTTAAATAATTCAGAAAGGCTGGCATGAATTTTAAACTGTCGTAATATGATATGTGGAACCAGACAAGTATTTCTTTTCTTTAAATATTTTTAACCAAAAATATAACTGAAAATATTAGATGTATCATTTGATAAGCTATACTTTTTTATATATAGGCACTGTTTAACATTTATGTTCTACATTCAGAAAGGAAAAATACTTGACTTACAAGAGACGATCTCACAAGTTTAAAATCTTGAGATGTCTATATATATGGATGAAGAAGCTGTTTTATGTTTTTCCATGTAATGAAAGTAAATTTAGTATTACAAAACTTACTTTTTTGCAGTTACATAAACTTTCATTTACTTAACTGCACAAATACCATGTTTCTCACAAAATAAGGCTGGGCCTTATTTTTTTTTGACCCCCGAAAAACTGGCTAGGCCATCTTTTCGGGGTGACTTAATTCCACCCCTTGCATCCTTGGGCAGGCGGCGATGGCTTGGATTTTGACCTCAGCATTGGTGGGGCACTTCGTATTGGGAGACCTTCCTCCTCTGCCCCATCCTCCGAGCTGAGCCCTGCCGAGTGAGCGCCTCTGCCCGATGCCCATGCAGCTGCAGCGTTTGGAGCTGCCGGCACATTTGGAGATACATGGGGACAGGGACGGGCTGGGTGAGGGGTGGAAAGGACGGGCGGCTTCGGGCTCTCTCCATCGGACCTGCTGGCCAGGGAAGCAGCGCTGCCGTTGCCTCGCCAACGCTGAAGTCAACGCAGGCAGCACCATATCCAGGTGTGCAACAAAATACTTCCTAACGGCAAGCCCCCCTGCCATTCCCCCCCATTTCGCATGTTTAATATAGGCCTTAATTTGGGGGGAGGGGCTTAATTTGATTTTATGCCTATAAAACATGCTGGGACTTTCTATTGGGGGAGGCCGTATTGTTGGAGAAATACGGTAGTCCTTGTTTAACAACTGTCTTGTTGCTAAGATCGTTTTCAATTACGATGGTAATTACAATGTAAAAGTAAGCTTATGACCTAATCCTGACATTTTTTGTGTGTAAATTTTATTTGAGTTTTCACAAAGAAATACAAAGTAGCATAATCCTGGGTTACATTTCTTCGTACAGACACAAATTCAATTTCATGCTCATTTTTATGTTTTATTCCATATCTTATTACTGTTTTACATTTTCTACATAGCTTCTCCCCTCTTTTAATTTTCTCAATTTTATTTTAATTATCCCAATTCAAATCATTATATTTATATTTTTTTTCTGCCCTGTTTCAATTTCATATTATCTTTTCTCATTAAACAAAGTTTCTCCTGTAGTTGCTGATTGAAGTATGACACCTTTATATCTTTTAATTTTATCCATTTAACTCTTATTTAAGCTTCAATATATACCTTAAAGTTATAACATTCAATATAATACATAACTTCCATTCCGATTCTGCTTGGTACATTCTTAAAATACACACTATATTCTTTAAAAAAAAAGATTATAAATATATATAGTTAAAACAACACATTCCATTCCAATTCAATTCTATCATTAATGTTAATATTCATTAAAATCTTAACTTCTTTAACATTACTTTTCAATTAAATATCATACTTGTATGGGAACAGTTATAAGCTTTCCATAATTAATCCCCCCCCTTCACTGATATTTTATAAAACATTAATTAATTAAAATGTTCCCGTTCCTTCCTAATTCAATTCTCTCATTTATTTTATTTCATTTATTTTATTAACAAACATTTCACTAGATTACAGTAACTATTTTATCCCTCATTTTAATCATACATTGTTTCCAATTTTCTAAAATTATTTCTATTACTAATATAACAATACAATTTTATGTACCTTTACAGAATCCCTTTTTCAGTTAAATTTTCACCCATTATCTCTAAATAGGCCCTGTTTCTCTATATCTTGTTTCTGTCCTTTGTAACTTCTTTTCCTTTCCTTTCCTTCTTCCCTCTCTTCTTCTCTCTCCCCTTTTTACCCCCTTGTCTCTCTACCTCTATTTCTCTCTTCTGTATTCCCCTCTTTTGTTGCTTTCCAATATTATACTTATTTTTCGAACTATTTTTCTTTTCTTTGGTTGTTTTTTTAAGTCTTAAATTATCCATTCTCTTTCCCTCCTTTCCTTTTTCTTCCCCACATAGAATTACTTGTTCATTAAAGATGGCTTCTTCTTTGTCCCAGTCTTCTTGTTTTGCAGACGTTTCTTGTTGTTTCTCATAGTTTGAGATCTCCATTTCTAAGAATTGAAAAACGAAGCCAAAAGAACCCCTCCCTTCTTGTGCATTTTCTTTGTACTTTTTAAGTTCTATTTTCAATTCATCCAGAAGTAGTGCCACTGTATAAATTTTTAAACAACCACCCGATTGATTTTAGTCATTCAAGTGCAATAACCAAGAATCCAAAGTTCACCAAGTAATCCAAATACATACAAGCTGTTTCTTTTTGCTTTTTTTTTCACTTTCTCTTCCTGGGGTTCTACTATTTAGTTGCCAAATTTCAGTTAAAATGTATCTTTTAGAAGTCTTGTTGAAGTTTTACTGTAGATTCCTTTTAATTTCAGGCAGTCTCCTCCCTTTTTTCCAGATCCTGCCCTTTTATTCTTTTTCTCTCCTTTCCTGCTTATAAAATTTTTTTAGTGTCCAGGAATCTTTATTATCCCTTTGACATTTTATTTTATTTTCAGGTTAATTGCCTGTTGATGTCAAAATGCATTTTTTCAGATTTCTTATTTAAGTCTCTTAGTTGTCAGTATAGGGAAAGGGAGAGAAGAAAAAAAAAACCTTTCCCTTTTCACTTTCCTTCGCTGCTTCAGAATTTTCTTTGGGAACGATGTTATTTTTTTAGTTTAAATTGCTTTTGCAATTTAACCCGGTCAGCCAGAACTTTAACTTCTTATCTTCTTCCTGCACATTCTTTTCCGATCCAGTTCTTCTTTGGGGTGGCCATTTCTGACCACCGCTGCAACTGCCTTCAGGAAAGGGAGTAATGGCCAGCTGAGGAGGAGAGATGCGGCTCTCCTCAACGCTGCTGGCAGTCTCCCCCCTCTTCACCACCTCTGGCCTTATGTCCTAACTTTTGATTAATTTGAAACTGATTAAAAATAAAACTGAAAACTTCAGGTCATTTTATCCTCATTAAAATAAACAATGATTTAATATGATGTCAACCTGCGGTCATTTTAAATTAAGCTTTTGGCACTTCATGGTAATATAGCAAGTTAGTTTATTAACTTTAATATCCCTCTTTGGCTCCTCCTTGAATCAGGGACCCCGTTTCATCTCTCATAACATGTCAGAGTTGAAAAACATGTTTGTTGTTTCTGATCCCTTGCTTATTAGAGAGGGAGTGATTCTGGTTTGGTTGTTCCATTTGTTTTGTTTTTTAAGGTTTTTTGTATTTTTATCTTAAAAAAAGAACTCACAATTATGTAGAGAAAATAATTACTCTAATTAAAAATTTTGTGATTTAAAACTTATACGATTGAATTTTTCAGGAGTTTTCAACAAAAACAAATGTTCTTGTATAAAAGTGGCAGTTGAACAGTGTTACAATATTTTTGATACATGTAAAAACCAATATAAGATATATCTTATATATCTTATTATTGCCTTAGACCAACTGCATATATGGGAAGGCTGTTTTTCAGGCTGACAAAATTTAGGAGATGGTATTGTAAATAGACAAGCTTGTCCATTGTGTCAGTGAAAATATATATTTTCTGTTGAAGAGAAATTATGAAAGATTCTGCCCTAATGTCTTAGAAGATGCATTACAGTGGTCGCTAACATTTTTGGGCGTGCCGAAAATTGGGCATGCACTCGCATGCCAGCACCTAGAAGGCAATGCACATGCCCCCCCGTGCCCCCTACGCATGCATATGCGTCTCCCATGCCCCTTGCGCATGGATGCCAGATACCCGACAATCAGCTGTCGGGTGGGCGGTGCATGCGAATGCACAGTGGAGCTCTTCCAGGCGACTTCTCACGTGCCGGCAGAAGTGGCTCTGCGTGCCACTTCCAGCACATGGATCAGTTAGTAATACATCTGTAATTTGATTCCTTGTACTTCCTTACACACTTAACAAGAATACATATCAAAACCTCACAGTCCTTGAGGGATTGTGCCTGGAAAAAGGATTTATGCTCATTTGAGTCAACTGTTCAAGAGTTTGAGTACATAGCAATGAGTCATTATATTCAATTATTGTGATAACCTGAAAAGAATGGACAGCAAAATAATGCATTGTCTATTGTTTCTGCTTTAGTTTTTACCTGGGCGCATTTTGCTCTGCTCTTAGCATTTTACAATATTTTCCTTCTAGTAATATGGAAGGAAATATGCCAATTCATTTACTGTGGCTGCAGAGAAGTTGCCTTTCATATATGTCAGTTTGCTGAAGTAAAGGGCCTCTTTTACTGATCTCTCCCCTCCAATGGGAATAGGATAGGACCCATGCAGTTTTGATGGTTGATATTGAAAACCCATGCCCAGTTTCAGCATTTGGTATTTCTAGGTGCAAAGAGTTTGGTTAATTGGGATGAAAAGCCACAGTGCCACATACCTTACTTGTCATTATTGAAAAGAAAAAAAATGCCTACTTTTATCCAGTTTTGGATAATTTACCTAGTTTTGGGAAGCACACAGTCCTTAGTTGGCCCTTTCCATAAAGTAATACATAATAAAATGCACTAATGTAAATAAGACACATTGATGCCTCAAATACAAGAACTGCTTATAGTTGAATGGAGAAGGCACACCACCCCTGTGTTTTTCTATAGGTGTTATGTCCCTGTGTTCCTATGATAGCATGTCTTATTCTTTGTCTCTCTAGATAAATATCAAACTCAAAACCATATAGTTTGTATTTAAATTTTCTCCCATCTCCTGTTAAAGGCTCGCCTGTTCCTGCAGTATGATATGTAGCGTTGATGTACGCCCTTAAATGTTTTGCAGTGAGTTGCATAAAAGCTATTTTTCTCTTCTTGGCATGCATGCATTCCCAAAGGGAATTGTGGGAGGTACATTTAGTCTCATAGTAACGGGGCATAGGGATTGAGGAGTAATCAGGTCAACAAAGCATTACCTGAGTAATGCTAGCTAAAAGCACTCTGAAGTAGCGGTTCCTTTCTGTGGGCTTAGTAAAATCTACGGCTAGCGATGGAAGTTATATAACAATTTAACCAATCTTTGAGATAAATGGTGTCTGATATTCAAGCCTTAGATCTAGTGCCAAGTGATACGGGAAAATCTTACCTTGGTGTTAATTTACATAACTATTTAATTTGCTGCTTGTCACCGCGTGCTTTGTACATCTTTGAGCTTAATATGTCATCTTTGGGCTTTAATTTAACCTTTCATTTTGAATCAAGACATTGAATCAGGATATGCATGTTTGTCAGAGGCCGATTAAAAAGTATGCTGATAGAATAAAAAATACAGAGAGAGACAGTAAAAAGCAAAACGTAGGATTTGCATTTGACCCTCTCCATTGTGCTTCAGCAAAAGCTCCAGAAACCCTCTTGGCAGAAGAGATTATGGATAAAATGGTCCTCCTATCTCATCTTCAAAATTACTGCAACAGTCCTGACTCCCTAATGCTGGCATGAAGCATTTATCTTATTATTTTGTGATATACTTTTTTTTTCTTTTCACAAAACTCATCTAATATAACACAGTGTATGATACCAGGAAGACACTGGGGTGCAGTTTAAAGGCTGCCTACTTCAACTGGCATATTCATGCTTATTGGGTTGTAGTTACTGGAATTCTAGTCCCTGTGACCTTGGCAATCCAGATAAAGCATGATGTCATATAACCTCATTGCTTAGTGATGGCAATCCTGGCACACCTCATTGCTGTTGTAAACTAAATCCCACCAGCTGCTAGCTGGGGACCACCCAGTTCTAAGCCAGCCATTATTAGGTTAAGGATTAGGACCAAAGAGTAAGTAGGAAGAAAGAAAAAAATAAAAAGAGGAGATTGTCTTGAAGATGTCAAAATGAAAAGCAATTCCTTATGTTTAATTCAAGCTTGATTAAGCTTATCTTGTAAGGTTAGTTTAACAGATACAGCTTCTAGGCCAGTGGCCCCTTACCTTTTGGGTACCAGACCCCAGTTCTGTAGAGAAAGGTTTTTCCATGGACTGGAAGGGGCGTGGTTTTGTGTGCTGCGTATATCTTGTGAATGGGGCTTTGCTTGTGAACATGGCCTGGCTGCTGGTATGCTGTGGACTGGTGTTGATCCATGGATTGGGAGTTGGGGACCCCTGCTCTAGGCAATCTTTGGTGGTATAACCGAAAAGTGGGGAATGTGACCCTCCAGGTATTGGTGAACTATGACTCCAAGCCTCTCTTATCATTCGGTCCAGTTGGCTAGGGCTGCTAAGGGTTGAAGTTAGTGGCATCCAAAGGATATTAAACTTCCTTAAAGGTCAGGCAACCGTGCTGCTCCACTTGTTTATTGCAGAATAATAACCCTGGAGCTTCTAGCACTGAGTGCCCCAAGGAAACTGAAAACAGCTGCCTATCCAGCTTTAACGGATAGCATTACATTTTTAGCATGTCATTACCTGCTATGCAAATGAGGGAGATCGTTTGCTTTGTGTCTAAGTGATGAAAAATATCATCTCTCTGCAATTGAAGAGGAAGAGTTACAAAAGAGAGAACAAAAAAGAGTAGAAAGAAATCCCCCCGGCAAAGAAAAAAGTTTTCTTTGCTGGGGATTTAAAAAAGCTGCCATTAAAGATGTCCAAATGAAACATTGGAATACAAAACCTGTTTTAATGGGAATTAGTATAAAGATTTCATTGTATAACATGTATATCTAAATGGTTTATTCATTTGGTTAAAGAAGGAAGTACTTTTTCAGTGACGGAGTTGAGAAGAGAAAAAGTTTTTTTTTTAAATAAAAGCATTTGATAATATTTACTGAAATCTTCAAATAGTTCACTGAAGTCAGTGCTGTAAAATGTTGGCGCAGTATAAACACTAAAAAGAAAGATATCAGCATGTGTTGTTATGGAAGCTCTGAAATAATTATGAATTAACTTCCAGTCTATTTATATCTCTTGCTGTTGTATTTGTTTGCCTTTGCCCTATTTCTCCAAATACTTTCTTCACATTTAACTTATGCCTCATTTCTGGGCTTTTGTCCTTCACGCTTGACTGTTTTCCCCACTTTCCACTGTTATATTTTTAATATATGTAAATGTATTCCTATTATTACTTCTGTACATAGTATTTTACTCTATAAGCATCAGCAGATCTTTGTGCCAAAAGCATAAAACTTAAAATTTGACTCTGAGGGGACGGTAGAAAGACCTGTATTTAAATGTTTACATAGTACAGGAAGTCCTCGACTTACAATTACAATTGGGACCAGAATTTCCATTGCTAAGTGAAACAATTGTTAAATGAGTTGAAACCTATTTTATGACTTTTTTTTTGGTCACAACTGTTAAAGGGAATCGCTGCATTGAAGTGAATCATGCAGTTCTTAAGTGAATCCAACTTTCCCTATTGACTTTGCTGCTCGGATATTGCTGGGATGTTGTTACAAATGATAACCACATGGCCTTTGGATGCTGCAATCATGCCAGTTGCCAAGAGCCTGAATTTTGATCTTGTGAATTGTCAGTATGTTGCAGTGGTCATAGGTGTGAGGAATGGTCATAAGTCACTTTTTTTCCATGCCATTGTACCTTTGATCACTGAATGGTTGTAAGTTGAGGACTACTGTACCTGTTATTCCTTTTTCCCCAGTTTCCGTACAAATCTTTGAATATTTTGTTCCTCTTACTCCTTTGACAAATAACCAAAGCTATTTCTGCTGTAATGAAAGCTAGATATATTAATATAGAAGCTGTAATTGTACAATAAATGATTGCTTTATAGCTCATTTTCAGATGAACCACCCCTCCATAGCCAAGCATTTCTCACTGCTCACTGTTTTATATAGCTTAAACTACCATACAAAGCATTATTTAAATACAGGTAGTCCTTGACTCACAACTATAATAGAGCCTGCCCAGTACAGTTGGAGGTTGTGGCAGCTGTTAAGTGAGGCACCCATGTAATCACCTCATTTTCAGTACCCCCCCCCCCAATCTCTGTTCCTTCTGGTTGTTAAATGAACCTGTGGGTTGTTATAGCGCACAGGGTGCCTCAGAGGCCTCGGGGGAAGGCCTCGGAGGCTTAGTAGAGACCCTTCCCTAGGCTTCCCAAGGCCTCCCATACTCCCTGAGGTATTGCAGCAGCCATAACTTAGGGACTGGATCATAAATAGATTATAGGGGGTCTGCCATAATTTTGATTGTTCACTAAGCAACCAGTTGTAAGACGAGGATACCTGTATTAGCTGAGATATTCACATATCTTAGCCCATTTAAAATGTCTGCTGCAACCAGTTGAATTAATTGTTTTACAGTAGGGTTGGAATTGTTGAAGAATTCACTCCTCCTCCCCTTTAGATGTAGGGAGCAGGCTGTGAAAACCTGCTTTGGCAACAAAAATCAGCTGTGTGTGGGCAGGAGAAAGAAATCTCCTCATCCTTAAGCATGCCATCTTGGTGGAAGTCCATTGTAGTTTTACATCTGATATAATCAGTTGATGATGTTTTTAATGGAGCTATAACAAAATGGAAGAAACCTTGTGAAAATACTGCTAAGTAAAATGCAGTTGTGTTGCATTTTTGCAATACCTATTACTGCATATATCGAACCCCAGCCTTTTTTCTATGGAAGAATGTGGATGGAAAGATGTTTCTCATAAGCAAATCACATATTTTTTTCAAGGAGAATGAGGTTCACCTTGGTCCATAATGAAAAATAAATAACTTTTGCATTGTCTCAGAAGCTTTAACTGCTGAAGTGACATACACAAAGATTTTGCTCTTTGCGGTGGTTGTATTGAAAATTTTATTGATACAATTACAACCGTACTGTGTAATAAATATGCATTGTCATAGTTTAGATGTATTTTAGTTTCATAACATTCATTGGTAAGTCTTATTTTTCCCATTTTAAAAGTGAATAAGAAGTGAAGGATCATGTTTTTTGCATTTGGCAGTTCTGAAACCCCCAAAAGCAATTGAAAACATCATGGAAAAAGAAAATGACAAATTCTTTATACAGTTCTATTTTATTCAGCTATCCTGTATTTATAGTCAAAGACTTATAATATCTATAACAAATAAATACTTACGGCAAAGGTCCTTTCCAAAGTCAATTAAAAGCTTTCTATTTGTAGATCCTGCTCATCTTATTGATGTATCGATTATAGCTGGGAGAATATGAATAGCCATTGTATAGTTTTTACTTATAGTTTCTTTTGAGGTGTTATATCTGAGAAGAGAACAGCAATATGCATAACAGGTTTGCAGATGGTAATCCTGTTCTCAGCTTCCCTACTTTCTGTATAATTGAAACCCAGATCAGAATGATTTAAATTAAATAAATGGATTTTAATATACGTCCACTTGTGAAATCAGGTTAATTAATTGGCAGTCCATATGTGTTAAATGAGGAAGTTGCACTATCTTAATTTACATCCACATCATTCAAGTTTTTTAAAATTTATTTTCATTATATTATCACAGGAGTCTGATCTTTGGGTTCCATGTCCAATGTGTAGGAATTCTAGTAATTGGTAGAAGTGTGAATGTTATCAACTTCTATTCAGCTGCATTTTGTGATGACCAAATTCTGAAGCTGCCGAGCAATTTGGGCACTGAATCTTTGGTGCTGTTTATCTCTCCCACCCCCCCTCCAAATGTGAGCTTGAGCAGAGGAGATGAGCCTTTAGACCTTCAGGAGCAAAGCTTCTAGTCCTAATAAGATTTACTGTAAGCTAGAATCAGATCTACAGATCTTACATAAGCTAGGAAGAAACAGTATGGTGCATTTCTAGATTTCACCTCCCACACAGAAAAAGTGAGTCCTGCTAAGAAGCTTGTTATAGAGTAGAATTACAAATATTGTAAACAAAAACAAAAAACCCAATCCCAATCCAAAGTTGATTTAAAAAAAAAAAATAATTCAAATGCCTAACTTTACATGTAGCCTGAGGTTAATGCTGGTTTCTATTCATTCTAATGATTTCCCAAGATGAATAACTAGGTTTTTAAATTATATTATTTATTTTTATTATGTTATAAATATAAACAGCTGCCTAACGTTGTGTTAGATCAATAGTTCATGTAGTTCGGTGTTGTTTGCATCTACCCTTGATGGACAAAATGGGAGAAAAAGCTTGTCCACATTTTAAAACTTCAGAAGGAGGCTTTCTTTTCCCTTCCCTCTGCCCACAATGTCTACTTCTAAACAACTTGGCGGGGGGAATCTTGGCAGCTCTATTTGCTCAGGTATGGGTTAAGGTGCTCTGTTAGCTAAAATGGATGACAGCTTGAATTAGTGATTAGCAGTTTGCATCCTTCTCTCCTACCATGCCTTGGGCTTAGCAAGCGGGATGCTAAGGCAATACAATTAACAGTGCATGCTGGCATGAACATTAATGTTGGTGTATAAAAAAGGGACTGTGGTAGAAAAAAAAAACTCCTTGAATTTCCTTACCATTTTCTTTAGGATGATTTTGTACCTGTTGGTTAGTTGCAATACTGATTTCTTGCTTGTGTGAAAATAATATTGCAAATCAAGCATTGCAGAGATTATATAGTCTGACATAAAGAGATCAGATGGTAACTTCCCAGATTATCCCTTAAGTGGCCACTAACCCACTCTGGCCTCCAGCCAACAGTTACTTAGAATCCTTTCTTGGGATATAACAGGATATGGTCTTTTGGGCTCTAACAGGATTTTCTTTTGGGTGTTACCTGCAATCCAATTGTCCTTATCTGCTGTATAGGAAGGAATCCACTTGAGTGTTACATGTGCTCTGCAATAATGAGCTATAGTGAATCTAAATTTATTTTTAAAGATCTGTGTAACTGATATACCCTCAAACTGGAAGGGACCTAGTGTAAAGTTGGGTTATTTGGTCAAATGTTCATGATAGTGTTTATTTGTTCCACTTCCTGAGCTGAGCTTTTTCTAGAGAAAGTCATGACCATGTGAGAAGAAGCAAGAAGCATATTTCTGCTTTTGAATATACTTTTCAATAGTAGCCATGACATGAAAACACATTAGAATATGCTATATTCAATAGTTTATGGTAGATTTCAGATGTGAGGATAATTGGACAATATAAATTTTCAAAATCTTACTGGGAATGTATAGTGCATTTTTATTACAGGCATTGCATCTTAATGCCAAGCTAACCTGAAGCTGTACCTTAAGTATACCTTCTCAATATTCATTCTTCCAAATTATTCCAAGACTTTCTTTTCAGGGGTAAGGAATAAGAGTGATGGAGAGAAGAAAAAGAGCTAGAATTCTCAGACAGTGGAATTTATTTTATACAACAGTGTTTCTCAAACTTGGCAACGTTAAGACATGCAGGCATGGCTTGCTAGGGCATTCTGGGAGTTTGTCTATGTATCTTACTTAAAATTGTTATGTTTGAGAACAACTTGTACAAAAGGACCTTTCCTTTCTATATTTCATGTACTATTGATGCATTTAATCCATAGTCAGACTTGATAGAATAAAATGTGATGTTTTGCAGGACCACACACAATTAATCCTGGTTTAGAGATGCAGAAGGATAACATAGGGCAGGAGTGTCTAATTCGCATCATCGTGTAGTCATGTGACATATTGTGACATTTTTTCTCTTCTCTAAACCAGGGGTAGGCGTGGCCAATGCATGATGCATCTGGCTCATGGGTTGCAAGTTCGACACCCCTGACAAAGAAGAATTATGAAGTAACCAAAAAAAGTTATCACTTCAAATGATAGAGAGCGCCCATTGGGATTCTATTTTCTGAATGTCCAAACCAAGCTCCTCCCATAATACATCATATTAGTTAGTGTCACTGTACCTAAAGTTGTAAATTGCTGTAGGGAAGATTCACCAAGAAGATGAGTGCTAATATTCTTATGTTTAAGCCAGTGTTATTGATAAGGATCCTTCAGATTTGATCTAGCTTTATTTAAAAAAAATCACATTTTTACCGTCCTCTGCTAGTTATAAGGCCCTTTTTTTATAGCCACTTCCAGGAATCTATTGGGATGTTGAGAAAATGCCTAACCATTGTTATAACTGTGTTTATATTGAATTATTGTACCACTTGAACTTATCTGAGTTTTCCTAATGCTCTTCCCCATCACCCTTCACACCACTTGCCTGGATACTAGTTTGCACAAGTAAGACCATTAAAAATGCTTTTTTTTTTCTTCTGCATGCTTCTAGAATCTGTGTTTGCATGGTACTAAATCTGCATTATAAAAAATTAAATACGTTTTTAAAATCTCTTTGTATAATCTGTATTGTTTGTATTTTTATGGCACTGTTATCTTTTCATTGGGTCATGTCACAAAAGAGGGGAGAACAAAAACACTCTAAAATTGTAAGTTTTAAAAAGCAAGAGAACTTACTTAGCGAAAGGAATTAATTGAAAGATCAGTAAAAGAATTTGCATTATTAGGCCCTATTTTTATACTCCTGAAAGTGAAGAAAGTCAGCGTGGAGTTTCTGGAAGTTGTAAAAAACCAGCATTAAGTGCCCCAAGGGCATGTGAGGCAGCAACCTTTTAGATTTTAGAATAAATGTGTTGAATTAGACATCCAAGTAACAGAGCACTGATGGAAATCTGCATTTTAATAGCAGTAATCAGCTCTGCATCAACCATGCAAAGTTATTCTAATTTTGGGGAGACTTATTAGTGATGCTTAGTGCAATATTTAACTGAAATGAGCTAAGAAGGGGAAGGGGGATTTTTTGTTGGAGAGAAGGGTATGCCCTTAGCCTGAGAACTGATGGCTCAAGGTGCCAAGTCTATGGAAAGTGTAACAGCCAGCTCTGACTTTTGGAAAATCTGCAACAAAAGTCTCTAGATTGTTATACCTTGGTGTATTTTTCGCCTGATCTATAAGTAGCTTCTATGTGCTTCCTGTATTGCTTAATCAAATTAGGACTGGAAAATCTAAGCACCCGATTTACAAAAATTGAATCATTTAATGCTGTTTCTTAGAAATCTAATTGAATTGTGGGAAATAAGTGATTGAGTGAAGTGGATGTGCTGAAGATCCTCTCTTAAAAGTGCTTGATTTCTATTAATTCTGGGAAGTTATTGTCAATATTCCATTTTCAAAAATCTTACCGTTTATTGAATGCAGTGCATGGTAATGTTGAGGCCAAACTAACTCTGAGGTTCCCAAACACCAGTCCATAGACTTAAACAATAATTTCCCCAGCCAAATCCCCAACCTCTCATGTAATCCATGTAAATAATTTCACTTATGGGAACTTGTCTGCGTCAACTCCACACCTGTTATGATGTTGTTGAAAAAGTTCCAGGCTCTCATGGTCTCCAGCAGACTCGTAGAAGTTTCGTTTTTCCATCTAACCCATTCGAAAGCAACACCTCCCCCCACTTACTCTAATGGCAAGTTGAAACGAAGAGGCACATAGCTGCCAAAAGATTCATCCTTACTTTGCAGAAGCACAGAGAGGACTATCGATCTCTTAATCACCCTTGCCAATGCTTTTGTTGAAGCTTTTTCAAAGAAATCAACTGGGAAGAGAATCTGCCCCAAGCTGAACATTTTAAAGAATATTTAAAAAGCTCACACTGAGATGGGACTCATATTTAATGCCCATAATGATTATCATGGCGGATGTTCTGCTGATACACCTGGATACTTGGTTCCTGTTTTTAGTCTACATGTTTAGCTGCCTTTCATTAGATCTAATGGAAACCTTGTTTAGGCTCTGATTGTGACTGTGCTGAATGCTTGACCAAGGGTGGTAGATGCTCACTAGGAAACAACAGTGTGATGACCCGGAATGTAACACAAACGTAACAAAATCCAAAATGTAAATAAATGTCCTTTAATACCTCCAACTTGGCCCCACTGTTCAATACTTCTCAGTTGGAGATAAAATGTACTCAAAAATAGTCTTCAAAATAGAGCAATACAGTCTGAACGTAATGAGCAGATAGAGGTGAAATAAAAAAACCCAAACAAATTACAATGATGACATTTCCACAATGGAACAGGATAAATAATTACTAAATTCAAGGAGATAACAAGACACAATCTGTTGGAAGGACGTAAACCAAGATAACTTCAGCCCAAAATAAAACACGCTTTGCTTCTGGCAATGCTGTGTTGTAATCGTCTGTCTTATATACTAGTCTCCCCAGTTGCAATCAATGAGGAGGATCATGGCCGCTTCCTGTCTTGCAAGCCAAGTTGTTGCCTTCTGCATTCCTCCCTGCATGTCCTAGGATGAAGAGGGGATGGGCCTGGTTCTTCCTCTGACTGCCCAGCCAGCATCTGCTCTTCCCCAGCCTCCTCCACAACCTCCGGGGCCACACCTCCACTCCCTGTCAGTTGTTCCTCCTCTCCTTCAGAGTCCGACTCTACCAAGGGCATGAAACAATAGTGATCTATTTTGCATTGGCCTTGTTTGCCAAAGGAATTACCTAAGGAAAAACATCTGATGACAACTAACGTATGAGATTCATTTTTCTGAATAAAGGAAATAAGACCCCAATAAAATTAGATAGATACTCTGATGATTTCAGTAGAGCCTTAATGTATTCATTGTTTATTCATTAGGCTTATATGATGCTCCAATCAGAGTGGCTTGCTTACCTAATAGTACTGTTATTCAGCAGTAGGGTTCAAACAACCCAACAAAGCCGACACCATCAATTTCCCATCTCCCTAACCATCCTGATCAAGCAAAGGAACAAATTAATCTAATTATAGACTCTTACTGGAAAAGGATTAATGGTCCAAGGCATACATGCATATAAAAAATTTGAAGTGGCAAAATTGGATTCTTCCGTCTACCTTTTACAACATGGACTTTTATCTAAATACGCTGAATATAGTTTTCAGCTTCCAAAATTTTCAGCAGGGAAAGTCTTGGGATTAAAAGTTCAAGTATTTGTAGGGTATCTGCAGAGCTTTCTTTGCTGTGGGAGCACCCTCCTCCTTTACTTGCCAGTAGACAGCATCTTCCATCTAAGACTTCCTCTATTCTCAGACAAATGTCTGCAGAATGCTGCAATTAGAAGAGGAGACAAAAGGTTGATACAGTCTTGCTAGCACATCCAAGCACACATCCACGAAAAGAAAATCCCATAAAAGAAAACCCCTTTGCAGAAAATAAGCATCTCTGAATTTTTGCTGCACGCATCCTAAGGCGATGTTTAATTAGCTAATTAATTCTGTAGTGTTCCTTGAAATTATGAGGTCTGCTTTCTTGTAGATAAACCCAGTTTTGCAGACTTTTAGATCTGTAAAATATCAGTTGCCTTTTTATAGCTCCCACAGATTTTTTTTTTTTCCATCTTAACAATCAGGTTTTTAGTAGAACTAGCACTACAAAAGAGAAATGACTTTCTTATGTAGGTTTTGGGGAAAAAAATATTGACTTCTGTGTCTCTGAGATGCTTTTTTCATGAGGCAGCTGGACTTTCTGGTTTTTCTTTAAAGGCATTTCACTTCTCATCCAAGAAGCTGGAGGAATTTCTTGGATGAGAAGTGAAACAGTCTTCGAAGAAAAACTGGAAAATCCAGTTGCCTCATGAAAGAAAGCACTTTTGGAACAACCATGACCTGAATGACTGAGAATCTCCATAGACATTGACTTCTAAGGCTTGTTATGTACGTCAGTTACTCAAGGAGAATTTCCATACAACCGATGATCTTGCTGTTCTTATGCATTTCTGTAGGCTGATGCATATCAATGGCTGATAGTCCACTGTTGGTGTTTTGTCCTCTCATGTTGCCAGATAGTGCCCCCTCTAGCTACCAATGGCAGGGAGCAAAAAGATCAGCCAAACTGCTATGTCCCCACCCATGTTCTTATTTCAGAACAATTGCGAAGAAGGGAATGTGATGGCAAGGGGAGAAGTCTGGGACACCAAGAAATGAAATACAGTTAATTCTTGACTTACGACCACAATTCAGCCCAACATTTCTGTTGTTAAGTGAAACATTTGTTAAGTGAGTTTTGTCCCATTTTTATGACTTTTCTTGCCATGGTTGTTAAACGGATCACTGACGTTAAGTTAGCCAGTGTTTGTTAGAAAAATCTGACTTCCCCGTTGAGTTTGCATGTAAGAAGGTCACAGAAGGCGATCGCGTGACTCCGGGACATTGCAACCATCATAAAATATGAGTCAGTTCCCAAGCGTCTTAATTTTGTCCATGGGGATGCTACAGTGGTTGTAAGTGTGAAAAATGGTCATAAGTCCCTTTTTTCAATCCCATTGTAACTTTGATCGCTGAATGAACTGTTGTAGATCGAGGACTACCTGTAAAGCAGGATGTCAAACTCACGGCCCGCGTCCTGGATGCGTCCTGCATTGGCCATGCCACCCCCATTTTAGCGAAGGGGGACAAAGTTGTGATATGTCGTGTGACGACAACGAGATGCTGTGAGTTTGACACCCCTGCTGTAAAGTCAAATTCCTACCTAGGAGAGAACCATTATAAAACTGTGTTTGTAGAAGATGAGCTGCACACAAGCCACACAGGGGTAGTGGGGACACAGTCACAGTGTCAGTTTCACATTTCAGCGTTGCACAGGTAGAAGAAGAGGGAGTATTTTTTTCCCCCTTCTAGTTGCTTGCAGCCCTAAACTACGAGGAAGCCCTTGGCTTCTTCCTGATAGGCAACTTAGTTCTCCTCCCTGAGGTTTGAATTAAAACGGAAATGTGCTGGATACTTTGAGTATACTTTGGATCGTAATTTGGGGGGGGAGCATCAAGTAAAATTGAGAAGGGGTTCTGAAGGCAGCTAGAGGCTTGTTTTGCCTGGCAGTATAGTGGCTGTATGGATTTGAACTTCCCACAGATGTAATGCCGATAAGTCATTGTTGTATCAGTGTGTTTCCCAGTTTGAGAAGCAGCCTTCAAGGGCAATGGGGGATTTAAACATCCCTGCACATTGTGCATCAGTATTGCTCCTTTCAGTGATTACAGGTAGTCCTCGACTTAAAACAGTTCATTTAGTGACTGTTCAAAATGACAGCGGCCCTGACAAAAGTGGTGTAGGACCGTTTTCCCACACCTTATGACCATTTCAACATCCCCACAGTCATATGATCAAAATTCAGACACTTGGCAACTGACTCATATCTATGACGGCCACATTGTCCCAGAGTCGTGAGCTCTCCCTTTGCGACTTTCTGACAAGTCAAGTCAGTGGGGAAGACAGATTCACTTGACGACCATGTTATCAATTTAACAACTGCAGCGATTTCACTTAACAGATGCGGCAAGAAAAATGGGGCAAGACCTCACTTAACAGATGTTTCACTTAGCAACATAAATGCTGGCCTCAACTGTGGTGGCAAATCGAGGACTACCTGTGCTTGTTTCCTCCTGGTGGACAGAATACAGAACGCAGATTCAGTGTCAGTTGCAGCCATCTTGGAGTCCAGAACCTATAGCCTTTAAACCAGCTTCACTTCAGTGAGAGTTGAGCGGGGTAATTTTGGGGTTTTATTTGCCTGCTCTTAGTTGCCTCTTTCATATGGATAAAAAAATGACCCTGGCTGATTAAGTATACCCTGGGAATACCCTTACAGCTTTTAATCTTTGCTTTTTAAAAATTTAACCTCCAGAGTTACTTAGACTTAAACATGGTAACTATTATCCATTTATAAATGGTAGCTTTCTAAGCAAAAGAGGGAAGCTAACATTTTTTCCCCTCGGAGCTTCCCACTTCTGCTGTCCACAGTTTCACGAGCTGCTCTAGAAACCTTAAGCCATTGGGTGCTTGGTCCAGCAAAGCTTCATTGGACGCTGCGGCAGAAACCCATTGGCCGTTGAATTTTTAAGGCCTCTTTCTCATGATCTCCACCCAGCCTGCACTGCTCCCAGTGACAGGGGAATCTTCAACCTTCAGCAGAAGGAAGAAGAGGCAGGGAGCCCTCCCTTGAGCTCTTTGCCATAACCACTTGCTGCTCCCATATCTTGACCCTCTCTTCCATTTTCCACATATGCAGATGTGGCACTGTAATCTAACATCCTCCAGCTGCCATTTAATCCAGTAACTACTTGGCAACCTTGCATGGTCAACCTTCTTCTTTTCAAAACATCTCCCTTTCATGGGGCCTTCCCTCCAAGGCACTGAAAGTTTGAAACAAATTGGGCAAGGGGCAAGCTTTGCAGAAATGATTACCTTGATCGGTGAATATATTTGAATGTTTGGTGTGTAGTGCATGTGAAAGCGTTCTAATAATTTTTTTTTTGTCTTTTCTTCCCTTCCTTTTCTTCGTTTCCCCCTCTTCCTTCTTCTTAACTCCCCCCCCCCCAATTCTTCCATCTCTGGTGGAAACGCAAGGAGCTGGTAAGAAGTCTCACCTTCCATCTGCTTTGGTATTTGTGCTGAGAAGTGGTAGCTGCTAACCTCTTTATCTTTGCCACTGCTTGCTACTGTAGAGGACTGAACTTACTGTATTTTAGGCAGACAGTTGTTCACTGGCTGCCCAGATAGAAACAAGTGGTCCTCATTTAGTGATCACAGTGGGGACTAACAACTTGATCATTAAGTGAAGTGATTGCCAAGTGAAACTGCAACTGTGCTGACAGCCTTCCTTCAGCTTCCCTTGGCTTTTCAGACTTGTAAAGGACTGGTTACAGACTTACTTTTTCATTTGTAACTGCAAACAGTCAGTAAACAAGGCGGTCACTAAATGAAGATTACCTGTATTGTTATCGGAAACTGAAAATGCACATGATTGCTTCCTCCACACCACATTAAAACAATACTAAGAAATGAACAACCATTGCTTTGCTTGCCAGGTTTTCATACCATGCAAAAACTGCCATTCAGTTTTGATAAAGACCTGATAGGTGGCATGCTCTCTGTATTGGCCCTTTCTGTATACCCTTTCATTAATCAATCGCAGGCAAGTGAAGTGCAGAGCCATTTAAGTTTTATGGCTATTACAGTTAGGCGAAGACTCCTTCTAGCAGTCTGCCTCAAAATAGAAAATGAAACCCATTGCCATCTAGCTTAGTGTCAGTTTTTGCATGGTGGCCTCCCTAGCTTCTTGATCTTGAAGACTCACAAACAAGAGTTGAGAGCAGTAGCCCCTTTTGGTGGCCCTTGAACATGAAGATGCAAAATATACCTTTCTTCCTTTCTCAAAATTGGATAACCAGAACAACGTACAGTATTCTAAATGGATTGCTCTGGATTAGCTAGTCTTTGGGCTGAAAAAAATCTTTATAATTCTTACAACCCAACAGATTACAGTATTGGAAAGGAACTATATACGGGGTTTTAGCCCCCTGTCTAGTGGCAGGGAAAACTCTGTAAAAACAGGGCAAGATTTGGCATAGAGACAAAGAGAAATGTAGTTCAAAAGCAAACTGATCAGGCCAGGGTCCATATAAATATATTTCCCCAAATATCCCTGAGGGGGAAGCAATTGGGAATTGACTGTTGCTAACTTTTCCTTGAGGCACTGCGTGAGTTTATAAGAAGTTAAAAGGCATTCTGAAAGCCAATTTCTGTATATTTTTCCTATCATATTTTTAAAATTGTTAATGATAGAAGTAACAAATTTTGAGCCTAGAAATTGATTTTGATTGTCTAAGTCAAGGCAGCTTGATGTCCTTTCATACAGAATTCTAGTTCTGGTTATCCAATTACCTCAAGCGTTCTCATTTCACTAGCCACCTTATTGCAGCTATTGTTTAAAATTATGCATCAATAAATCAGTAAAATTTTGCTTGCCATCATCTATCATAGAACTAAATCCATTGTCATTCCACACAGTCTAAAGATAGATTGATGGATAATCAAGACTGTTAATTTGGCCTGGGGAGAATTTCATTTTAATTGTGGAAAGATGACTCATAATGCTCAGTTCATAAAGAAAGCCAGCTTATTAAATCAACTGGAACAATATTTTGGAATACAACCTTTATTCTTTTTTATATAAGTATGCTTAACATTCCGGGTGGTTTGAAAGATTGAAATGCAGTAATATGTTGTAAATTACATACATTACATAAAATGTTGATGATGTGATATCAACGAAGGTGTAAATTAAAAATTCTAGCTATCTAAAATAGAAAATATCAGGCATCAAAACTACAGTGTATACACAATGGTTTAAAATTACACTTAAGACAACAGAGTTTTTAAAAGCTTGCAGACATAGAGCTATCCCTAAGTATAATAAAGGTGCCAGGCAAACTTCTATCACTGGGATGGCCCCACAACCAAGGAGGCCCTGCTTTATATATCCCAAATCTTGACTCTTGAATAGGATCTCATTAGATAATATTTTTCATCCAACTTTCTATATATGATATTTAATTGGGATACTCTCTGATCTTCTACATTTGAGATGATCATACTCTACTCTCAGAAAAATCCAGAAGAAGGATTTGAAGTTTGCTGGATGGACTTAACTGTCATATTACCTGAAAAGAAAATGAAGTATATTTTTGTTCCACATAAATAACAGCAATAAAATGAATTCTCTAGTTTTGGGGTGCCTTGAAATATTTTGGTATGGTCAGGTTATTGGGTTGTCTCTCACAAAGACACTTCTATGAGCACAACAGGATTTCTCTGCTGGCACACATCCCTTCCCTTGGGGTTGGAATATCTTCTGAAGCAAACTTTACAGGTCTATAAAAATATATAGGAGAGGAGAAATTGCTCCTTCTCTCCTTTCTGTTTCCATAAAGTTGCTTCCACTAACAGAAAATTGCCAGTAGATGCCACTGCAGGTACGAAATGTGGAAGCAAAGTAAAATGTCAAACATTCTGTTCTTTTTACAAGTGAAACTCATAATAAACTTGAATGAAATTTGGTAGAACCATGTGGGCTAGATGAATTACCAGTTGATTTTCCCAGGAAAAGTTCTCTGGGAAAAGGTATGAAACCCTCATCTCTGCAGCTCAAAATATTACTGTTTTCCTTACTGGTTAAAGAAAATTCAGCATTTTGTTTTTGCTTTGTGTTTGCTTCATCAATTGGAGGCCAGTGTAAGGAATTCTGGAAAAATGGTTTCTTTCCAGTGTTTATAAAGTGTTTTTTTAAAAATTAATTATTCGTTTTTTTTATTTTGGGTTCTCCACTCAGCTAGCTCGCGATTACCACGTAGCTACAGCTGGCTCCACATTTCAAAAATGTGTGTAATATTAATATATAAAATAATTTGCATAATTTATTCTAGTTCAACAATTTTCAGAAAGCAAAATTTGAGTGCTGCTCTCAAAATTCCAATTGCCACAATTTTTCTGAGTGCTCATTTATTAGTACAGATAATCCTCAATTTACAGCCATTCATTTAGCGACAGTTTAATGTTACAATAGCACTGAAAAACAGTGTTACAATTGTTGCAGCATCTCCATGGTCATTTCATCAAAATTTGGGCGCCTGGCAACCAGCATGTATTTATAAAGTCGTATCATCACCTTCCCAATTGGCTCCCAACAAGCAGAGTCAATGGAGGAAGCAGGATTTGCTTAACAATTACATTATTCATTAAACAACTGCAGTGATTTGCTTAACAACAGTTGCAAAAAGGTTGTAAAATTGGGTGTGACTCACTTTAATTGCCTTCCATAGCAGTGTTGGCTGCATTTGTGGTCTTAAATGGAAGATTATCTGTACTATAGGCTTCCTTTTAACTTCAAAAGCTGATTGTCTTTGATATTGTAAAATGGACTTTTCCACTTTGGTGCTCTCCAGATCTGTTAACTACAATCTGCATAATGTGGGTATGCTTCCTGGGTATATTAGAAATTGTAAATAAGACTTTCTTTTTAAAGAGGCAGTGCTAATGGGGTGTATCCACATTATTATTTGGCATTTGAGATAGATGAATTACAGTAATATTTTTCATCCAAAATTATAAAGTAACCAGTTAAAATATAATGCCAAAAATTACTTTAGCATTTCAGGCTTACTCCAGCAAACTCAATTATTGGGTTATTAGGTTCAATTTCACAAATGGCATTGATATAGGAACTCTCCAGAAGAAAGTATTTGTGTGTGCATCAGTGGTGGTATTCAGCCGGTTCACACCAATTCGGGTGAACCGGTAGCAAGAATTTGGCGTGGGTCGCCAAACTGATAGCAACATCTGGCTGGCCACACCCCCGACCTGGTCGCCCAGTCTCTGCTCGTTCGCTTGCCCTGCTGGCTCACTTGCCCTGCCCGCCTGATGATCGCTCACCCCCACCAGCCCGCCCGCCTGCCACTCGCCCCGTCCAGTCACTCCTCCCCTCCTGGGTCTTGCCATTCTAGCCTTCCCACATGGTGCCTGCGGCCCAACTGAGCAGCCCTGATCTTCCTGCATCCTGCTCACAGGTAAGCCTGCGAGTCGCGCTAGCCCTACCCCCAACCGTCCCTGGACATTTCTGGGCCTTCCCTACCATCCCAGGACATTCCTGGGCCTTCCCTACCATCCCTGGGCTCGGCCGGCTGGCTAAGCCGGCGTGGCTCCATCCCACATGGCACTTTCCCAGCTTTCCCTACCACGTGGCAGATGTGGCGCAGTGAGGGCGGGTGGATGTCCCAGCCGGGGTTGATGAAAATTGCACACCACATGTGTGGCCCCAGCTCTCCTGCCACTGCCTGCAAGAAAGCAAGCAGCTGCTGGAGGTCTTTGGGAGGGAGGGTGGATGCTACTGCCGCTGTCCGCTGAGGTGTTTTGGGAGGACTGGGGTGTGTGTGCTAGACGGCCCCCCCACCACCTCCCCTCGCAAATAAAGCGAGCGGTCGCCAGAGGTCTTTGGGAGGGTGCACCACCCACTTTCTTCCTTTTCATGCTGCCTGCTGCTGACTGGAGCTCGCGGGATCATTGAGTTCATCCCATACCAGGGATGTGTGTGTGTGTGTGTGTGAGAGAGAGAGAGAGAGAGAGAAAGAGAAGGAAAGAGGGAGAGAAAGAAAAAGGAAGATCAGAAAGAAATAGAGAAAGAAACAAAAGAAAGAAAAAGAAATAAGAAGAGAGTGGTGTGTGTGTGTATGTGAGAGAGAGAGAGACGAAAGAAAAAAGAAAAAAAAGAAAGGAAGAAAAAAGAAAGAAAAAGAAAGAAAAAGAAATAGAAAGGGAGAGAAAGAGAGAGAAAACTGTGCTATTATTTTTAATTGTTTCATAATTTATCATGTGTTAATACTTTACACTGTCCCTACATCTAGAGTGATTTTACTGCTTTTCTTTTGCCTATTTAAATTTTTAATATTTCTTTTGCACCTATTTAAAAAGAAAAGCAGTCTGTCATAAAGTAGAGTTGCCTTTTGGGTGAGATGGGCGGCATGTAAATTTAATAAATAAAAAAAAAATAGATAAAATCGAGAGAATCCTTGCTGTATGGACTTACACCCACTCGCCATCCTTAGGCTGGTGCTTTCGGCTTCGTGCCAATGCAAGCAGTCTGCATGATGATGCAGAATACAGAAGCCTGATGATGGCAGATGAGATTCTGCCAAAATGTTGCTACAACTTTAAAAGCACAACTATAATGACGTGGGAAAATACCCGAACAAAGCTGAATACTATACATATAAATACCCGCGAAAACTTAAGAAAACAAATATATCTCTATCTCTATCTCTCTATCTCTATTATATCTCTATCTCTATATCTATAAAACGTTTAAATATAACTATGGATTTAAAGATGGCTTGGGCTAGAAATTAAACTGCTAAAAAGTGAGGTCTTTGTTTAAATACGATGCAGCAGCAAAAGGCTTGCAAGTGTGCCAAAAACCTGGCACTGCATGCTTTTGAATGACATTGGAGCCTACATGCAAATGCAAATAAAATGTTATTTTCCTTCAGTTTAGAATCTCTGGCAATTAATTCAAGGGTGTCGGTTATCATCCTTAAAGCCCTGCATGGCATGGGTATAGGTTGTTCGAGGAACCGTCACATCCCAATAGGACCGGCTCGCCTGACCCATGACAGCAGAAGAGGGCCCCTTTGGTGAGGGAATCCCAATTATGTGGGCCCCCATTGGTCAGGGAATTTTGGCTGGCAGGGTCCAGGACAAGAGCCTTCTCTGCTGTTTGGAACATCTCACTCTCTGAAGTGGCTTCTGACCTTCCGCAAGAGCCTGAAGACCTGCCTCTGCCAGTTGGCTTGGGTTCCCAATGGGGGAGCGTCACCCATTGGAGGTGGTTGGTAGAGTAAAAACTGATCCCACCTGCTATATTTTTCCCCCTGGTTTGATTGTTTTAATCTTTTTTTTAAAACAAACTTTATTAATTTTTAAAGACATACAACACATAAACACACATAAACACAAAACATAAAAGCATAAAAAACCTCTTTTCTGAAAGTTGCTTAGTCCCGGGTTAAAACTCTTGGTACAGAGACAAATTCAAATTTATATTCATTTTACATACCATTCCATATCTTATTAACATTTTCAATTTTCTACATAGCTTCTCCTCTCTTTTAAATTTTCTTAATTTTATTTTATTTATCTCATCTCAATTCGAATCATAATATTTATTATTCTTTGTCTGTTCTATTTCCAGCTATCCATTTATCTTTCTTCTTTGAAAAAAACTTCTCCTGTACACTAAATGGAGTATGATGCCTTTATCTCTTCCCCCTATATTTATAATACTTAATATAGAATGCATAACTTACATTGGGATTTTGTCTGGTACATTCTAAAATTGTACAGTATTATCAATACCAATACAAATCTATTCATTAATATTAATATTCATCTATATCTTAAACATTTAGCACATTACTTTTAGTTAAATCACATACTTTATGGAAGCACCTATTTTCCATAGTTATTGCCCCCCCCCACATCACATATTGTAAATCATTGTTTCATTAAAGTATTCCCCTTTTCTTAACAAAAATTTCACTAAATTATACTAAATATTTTATCACATTTAAAAATTGCATATTATTTCCAATTTTCTAAGATTATTTCTAAGTACAAATTTAAAAATACAATCTTGTTTACCTTTCCAGAATCCCTTTTTCAATAAAGTTTACCCATTATCTCTAAAAGACTTTTGTTTCTTTGCATCTAGCTCCCCACCACTGAGGCTTCTCATCCCTTCCTTTCTCCCTTGCTTCTTCTTCTCCTTGTCCTCTTTACCCCCTTGTCTCTCCACCTCCCTTTTATTCTGCTTTCCTCCTTTCTGTTGTTTTCTAACATAATATCCCCTTTTCACCTTATTCTTCTCTTTTTTGGTTGTTTTTCCAAGTCTTAAAGTCTTCTTTTCCTTTTCCTTTTCCTCCTTTCCTTCCCCGACCAAAGTCACTTGTTCATCAAAAATGGCTTCTTCTTTGTCCCAGTCATCCTGTTGCTCATTCAGTTTTACTTAAGTGCAAACCACCATTTCTAAAAATTGAAAAAGAGTGCCAAAAACGTCCTTCCCTTCTTGCTTTTCTTTTTCATATTTTTGGTATACAAGTTTCAATCCATCCACAAGTGATGCCATTGTGTAGAGAAAAAGTTTTTCCAAACAACCACCCAAGTGCTTTAAATCAGAAATAGTTCTCAGAGGTTCCAAAATCACCAAACAATCCAAACAAGCTGTTTCTTTTAAAAACTTTCTCTTTCTTCACTTTCTCTTTCTGGGGTTAAAGTTTAGTCACAAAGTTCCCTTTAAAATATATCTTTTAGAAGTCTTATTAATGTTTAATAACTCTTTAGAATTCTAGGCAATCTTCTCCTTATTTTCAAATTTTGCTCCAATTTTTTTTCCTCTCCCTTCCCACTCACAGCCAAAAATATTCTTTTTTTCCCCCGCAAATGTTCAGAAATCCTTATCCCTTCAGCATTCAATTACCTCCAATGCAGGTTTTCCGATTTCTCTTATAATTCCATCCGCTGTCACATTAGGAAGGAGAGTTAAAAGAAAAAAAAAAGTTCCCTTTTAGGATTACATTCCCTGCCTGTAACTCTCTTTGGAAACAATGTATTTTTAGCAACTTTCAAAGTTCCAGGTTCCTTTCTCTTGCTTTATCCCTGTCCAAAAACCACTTTCACAGCTCTTCCAGCTTTCTTCTTCCTGCACCCTCTTGTCCGGCTGCAGGTTTCTTCGTGGCGGCCATTACTGACCGCCGCTCCTCTGCCTTGGGAAAAGGGGGTTTTGCCGGCTGGGGAGGGGGTCTGCGACACTCCCAAACCCCTAATCCGGATCCCCCCTGTCTTCAGCTGCCTCTATGGGGCAGCTATATCCCCCAGATCCACGGATCGGGGGAACCTTGGCAGCGAACGCAGCAGGGATCGCGCAGTATCGCGAATCCCTGCTGCTGCCGAAACCTTGCAAACTGGAAGTCCCTTGATTGTTTTAATCTTGTAAGTCTCCCCGAATCTTCTGGTGGCAAGATGGGTGGACAATAAAATAAAATAATGAAATAAAAATAAATAATATAAAATAAAATCAATTCAGTGCTGGATTGGAAATCAAGAGCCAATCCAGAAGAATGGTGCAGATTAATTTATTAAACCCTTTTGTTATGTTTCCAGGCAGAATTCTCCAAAATTCTGGTTATTCAAAAAAAACAAACAAACCAGGATTATGAGTGCTTTCCCCCCTTTTCCTGAATTAGAACGGAAAGCACATTAAACATCTATTGTTGGAGAAACCCACATGGTGGTCTTCTGGATGGTAATAAACAAAATTCAGGCAGTTCATTAATCAGAGAAGCAGTGAGCATCCTCTTTGGTAACCAGGGTGGTAAGAGCCATTGATTTGTTTGTTTCTAGTGATCTCTTAAAAGGGTGACTTGTACACAGGATTCCAACAAAATAAATCTAGTACAGGTAGTCCTCCTTTAGCAACTGCCCCCTACAGCAGCCATTCACAGCGATGTAACTTTGCACCCAATCCTTGCATTTATGACCTTTGCAGATTTGTAAAACAAAGGGAAGCTGAAGTAAGTTCATCAGCACAATCACAGTTTTATTTAGCAACTACATTGCTTAATGACTGAGTTGCCTGGCTCAATCGTGACACTAAACAAGGAATATATTATTATTTGTGTTGGATTTATCATACCATTAACCATTAATGTTAAGCCTTCTAGATATCTGTTATCCATTTGGTGTTCACTTGTATAACAAATCAGTCAGCTAGTTGCAGCTTATACTTTAATTAATAACTTTTATTTACTCTTAATAAGGCTAAATCTTACAGTTTTTAATCAACTCACCCTTCTAGTATTGATAACTTTGAGCTCTCCCAGATGACTAGAGATGAGAGAAGTTCATCAGCAGACCAACAGATCGGAAAAGACAATAATAGTCATTCTTTTTTTATTGTTCTACATAGTTAATACAAGTAATCTCGCTGCCACTGTAATATTACTTTGAGAGTTCATATTATATAGCTAAATTGATATATTGCAAGATTTGTTGATAGCTAGCAATTCATTTATTCTAATGGCTACCATAGTTTTACAGTCCTGTGACTTCTGGTATCGCTAGCACAAAAAAAATAATAATTTCTAATTGCATTATGAAATCATACAATTCCAAAGAACATGTGCACATTTTTCTGCCACATATTCCACATTAAAGTAGATTTTTGTAAAATAGATTTGAGTTACTTCTTGTGATGAGAAATCTTCAAGGCATAATTTGTAGAATAGATTCTACAGGCAGCATAATCCTATCTTGAGGGATCCCATATGCTTTTGACGTTCATCTTTATTGTTTTCTTTTTGTTTATCATCTCTGCCACTCATGTTGTGGCATTAGGGCTGCTTTAATCCAATGTGGTTATTGAGGGGTTGTTGTTGTTTTTTTGCCATTGGTATTTTGAGAAAAATTTATCCAGAGGCATTTAATGTGAGAAAGCCAAGGGAAATAAAAGCAGAAGTTTGAGAATCCTCTAATAGCTCTTCAAAAGCAGTCTGGCTTTGATGCAGCCATATATTTCCCCTCAGAGTCCATTAGAATCAAAAGGGCTGACATCTCTTAGCTTAGAGGAGGGGAATTAGGATCATAAAAGAAGAGAGTTATGTTCCAGTCCTGCAAGAAAGCTGCTTCTCCCCACTCCCGTTTCTGCCTCCCTCTTCCAACCCTCCCAAGAAGCTGCGTAAAGTGCAGGGAGGAGGAATTAAGTTCTAATTGAGCATGTCTAATCCCCTCAGCCAGCACAATAAGGCCACATACAGGTAGTCCTTGACTTATGGCCACAGTTGAGCCCTGCATTTCTGCTGTTCAGCGAGACATTTGTTAAGTCAGCTTTGCCCCCATTTTACAGCCTTTTTCTCCACAGTTGTTAAGCCAATCACTGCAGTTGTTACTAACCCGGTTGTTAAGTGAATCCAGCTTCCCCATTGATTTTACTTGTCAGAAGGTTGCCAAAGGGCCTGACCTTGAGACACAACAACGGTCAGAAGTATGAACCAATTGCCAAGCTTTCTGAATTTTGATCACACGACCGCGGGGAGGCTACAAAGGTTGCAAGTGTGAAAAACAGCCCTAAGTCACTTTTCTCAGTGCCGTTCTAACTTTGAAATGAACTGTTCGCTGTAAGTCGAGGACTACCTGTATTGAATTAGGGCCTCGTTATCCATGGTTTCATTTAGGCTTGTCCACAACTGCCTGTAGGTGGCGATATATAGATACGTTGCAAAGGGGCTGGTGGATAAGCCATAGGTTGCAGTGGTTGCAGATGGGCTGATGCTCGCACCTCCCAAATCTCAACTTTGTGTATTGTGTACGTCCTGCGTGCTGATTGGTTGCTCCGACTTCCTGTTGGGAGATGGGCGGAAGGCAAGGCCCTTTCAAAGGACCTTAACAGATTGGCAGAAGTCTAAATGCAACAGCTATGCAACCATCTCCGAACACTAGACACATATACTCCCTGACCTGCAGTGATGCAGAAGATTACACCAAGCTTTAGTGAATGAACCCAGCCACATTTTTGATTGCTCATGCTTTTGTGGCAGTGTGCCATCCTTTTAACATGGCATCAACTGCCCTCAACTTTGCTGGGTGCATGGCAGAGAAGAAAAAAAAAACAGCTTTTGTTCCCAGTTGGATAAACCACCATGAGAACGTAGCCCCACCTTGTGTGTATGTGTGTGTGTGTGTGTGTATGTCTTTTCAGGGCACATATTCCACTGCGCTATGTAGAGAATGCCAGAAAAGTTGGGGCCAGGCGGGAGGCATTCTTAAAATTCCCATAAAAGGAACCACCTTAAGCTATTACTGATCATTTATGTTTACAGCCTGTGTGAGTCAATCAGGCCTCTGGATGTTTTCATTACCCTGTACCAACCTTAATCTTATGTAACCTTATGTCACTTTGTGTTTTGCAGTTGGTACTGCTATTGCAAGTCTTACTTGCAAGCCTATTCTCCCTGCAACATAGAGTTCCTTCGCGTACAAACCATTTCTCTTTTCTCATATTTTGAGTGCGGGGATTGGCTGCCATTGGAGGGCAATCCTTCAAGACCCAAAGACGAGCAGGAGGCTAGGATGAGAATTTAGACCCTACTCTATTAAGCTTCTCTGGAACCTGTTGTGAAAGGCTGGCCAAAATGACTTTTCAGTTCGATTCCCTGCCTTCCTCATGGTTATTTTTTTGGTATCATTCTTTAACATGGATGAGAGCTATAACAGTACTGTAATTATCCTGTCAATCCCAGGTAGCTTTCTTTCTCTTTTTAACATAATTCTTGTTTGTAACCCTGTCCATTCTTTTGTTTTAAAGACTGTTTGGATTTTCTAAGCTAATAATACATCAAATTAATGCTTGATAATAATCAACTGCTTTGATTTTTTTTTTCCTCATCTAAAATTTCATCTTTCCTGTAATGGGAGAAGTAGCTTCCATCGTTTTAGATACTATTGGTGGTATCTAAAGATGTCTTTGGTACAGGTAGTCCTTGACTTACCACCACAATCGAGGCCAAAATTTCTGTGGTTAAGTGAGTTTTGCCCCATTTTACAATCTTTCTTGCTACAGTTGTTAAGTGAATCACTGCAGTTGATAAGTCATTAAGCCGGTTGTTAAGTGACTCTGGCTTCCCCATTGACTTTGCATGTCAAAAGGTCTCAACAGGAGATCACATGTCCTCCTGGGACACTGCAATGGTCATAAGCATGAACCAGTTGCCAAGCATCTGGATTTGGGTCACATGATCATGGGGATGCTGCAGCAGTCATGTATGAAAAATGGTCAAAAGTGACTTTTCTCAGTGCCGTTGTAACTTTGAACCGTTACTAAATGAACTGTTGTAAGTCAAGAACTCCCTGTGTACAATTGGGTTCAGAGGGATACTCTTAAGCTGAGTGTTTGCTGAGTGATTGTTGGCATCCTTGCATTAAAATTAACATGCCAGTGTCTTCACTGTGAAGACAGATTCTTCTTCTAAATGTGGACTCCATAGGCTTTCACCCACAATGTGGATTTTCCTATTTTACTTATTGATAGATTTCTTTTTATGCACCTCCATCTAAGACTGAAAGTGGTTTTCACAAAATAGTAAAACAAAACTAGTTAATCCTAAAACTGGAGTATCAGTAAATCTCATAATTAAAATTGACTTAATCATCATAATGGTTGATAGATATAATGCCCAGAATTAGAAAGCTGCTGTGAGAGTTCCACAAGCTTGTTTTTTTTTTTTCCTCTGTTGCTCATCAAACCATGGACTGGATCATTTTAAAAAAACCAAACTAAACAATTTTACATGTCTATTTGTATGTAGACAATATTTTATTTTATCCCGGGAAGTAGAAGAACAAAAGCCTACTATGATGATGAATAAATGGCTCAAAAGTAAATGACATTGTCTTTCCACCCATATACATAATAATAGTTTCTTTCCTTTTCTCATCTTTCAAGGAGGAAAAAAATGAGTAAAAAACAGAGCTTATTCAGTAGCCATGTGGACTTGGACAAAGTTAAACATCAATGTTCATCTTGGTTTTGCAAATATGGTTTGGGTCAACTTTTGGAGACCAAGACAGCTAGAATTGTGCCAATCTAAACACCTGAATGTTTTTCCTTTTTGAAAGAGTATGTGGCAATTAGTTGTTTCCCTCCATATTCAAGAGGCATTTGTGTACCCTGTTAACGTCTACTTGTATGAACAACTCTGTTTAGTTACAGAGTTGAAGATCTGACAGAGAAACAAAGAACTGTCCAGTCCTTTCCCAGTCATATATAAACCAGGTTGTCGAGGCATTTAAGCAAGCCCAGATTTATGGGCTAAGCTAAAGAAAATCTCTCTGTGGTGTAGAGGAGACCGAAATGATCCAAAACAACCACAGAGTAGTTTCTTTTAGGAAACGCCAGTAAACCAAACCCGGCTAATGGAGGAAAAATCCATTTCTCCCTGCAGCTGACCAGTGCAGAGCTGATTTCAACCTAGAGATTCCCTTTTGACTCTTAACAATAGCATTTCAAACTGTATATCCAGTGAATTGCTATTTGGGATTGTGTGTGTGTGTGTGTGTGTGTGAGAGAGAGAGAGAGAGAGAGAGAGAGAGGGAGGGAGGGAGGGAGGGAGAGAATAACAACATAGTTACTACAACTTGACAGGGTAGCCACTGGTGGAGCTTCTTCTGTGTTCTGGGGAACTTTAAGACAACTTATGAGGTCTGTAAGGAGGCGTGCATAATTGCCTACCATCCTTGTCCTACTGTTCCCATTTATTCGTCCTCATTTATTATGTATATTCTTATACCTGTTTATACTTATATGTTATGTTCATACTTATACTTGTTTTCTCTTACATGCTTGACAAACTAAAGTAAATAAACTAAAAAGAAAGTTGTTGGAAAGTAATGGGTGCAGTTAGGAGGGTGGATTGGAGAGCGGGAGGAGAACTGATGGTGTTGCTGTCTAATATATTCTCCTCTCTTTGCATAGGAGGAGCTAACTAGCACCAGTGTGGAGCACATCATAGTCAACCCCAATGCAGCTTATGACAAATTTAAGGATAAGAGAGTGGGTACAAAAGGGCTAGGTAAGTAAGTACCTGTCACCATGGAAACTTACGATAGATCCAGGGAAGAGCAATAGGTTCTCCCCCAAACTAGAAAATGTACCATGAAAAGGTGATGGTGGTAATTATACTCTTATCATAAAATCCACAGAGAGGATCTGAAGGTCATGATTAAAAACATTCTAACACATCTCTCTGTCCATTAAAATGATAATCTGGATTATTTATTCTTCGATGCTATATTTATGCGGCTCTGAAATGCTAAGTATATTTTGTACGGTTTTCCATTAGGTTTTTTTTTTTTAAAAAAATTGTAAATCATGTTATCGTTGCCTACCACTGTAAAAAGAAAAAGGACATTACCCACATGATAATGGTGGTGGTAATGCATTAGGTACACTGAAATACATCTGCAGGTAGTCCTCGACTTACAACCACAATTGAGCCCAAAAATTCTGTTGCTAAGTGAGACATTAGTTAAGTGAGTTTTGCCCCATTTTATGACCTTTCTTGACCCATTTGTTAAGTAAATCACCTCACTTGTTGAGTTAAGAACACGGTTGTTAAGTGAATCTGGCTTCCCCATTGAATTTCCAGTTTGTAGCCCTTTGGAGCAGGCAGGAATCCACGACTGTGCGTGGTTCCTGCCTATGTTCACTGCCCGAGTGCCCCGAGCCATTTGGCTTCAGGGCTAAGCCACCTCCGTAGAAGGTGGCGAAGACGGGGGGGGGGGTCTGGCAGGGTTGAGAGATATCGCACCTCTCTTCCCTAGCCAGCGAAACCCCCTTTTCCAAAGGCAGCTGAGCAGTGGTCAGCAATGGCCGCCACATAGAAGAGCTCAGCCGGAAAAAGAAAGTGCAGGAGGAGCTGTGAAGAAGTGAAAGTGATTTTTGCTGACCAGGACAAGCAACAGTGAAAGTACCCTGGACTTTGAAAACTGCTAAAGAAACATTGTTTCCAGAATGTGTCAAGCGGCAAATGTGAATTAAAAGAAAAGCTTTTTTTTTTCTTTTCACTCTCCTTCCGAACATGACAGCGATAGAACCTTAAGAGAAATCGGAAAACTCGCATTGGAGGTATGGATTTCTGAACATTTAAAGGAAAATTGCTGCTGTAAGTGGGAAGGGAGAGGAAAAAAAAATTGGATCAGAATTTGAAAAAGGAGGAGATTGCCTAGAATTTTAAAGAGCTTTAAAGATTAATACGGCTTCTAAAAGATACATCTTAATTGGAACTTTTTGACTAAACAGCAACCCCAGAAAGAGAAATGGAAGAAAGAAAAAAATATTAAAAGAAATAGTCTATTTGGATTCTTTGGTGGCTTTGGAATTTTGGGGAATTATTCTGGATTAAAAACACTCAGGTTGTTTTGGAAAAAAATTTTCTCCTTATGATGGCATCGCTTGTGGATGAACTAAAAATTGAATACCAAAAATATAAAAAAGAAGAACAAGATGGGAAATATACTTTGGGCACCCTTTTTCAATTTCTAGAAATGGCGGTATGCACTTATGAAAAATTGACTGCGCAGCAGGACGACTGGGACAAAGAAGAAGAAGAAGCCATCTTTGATGAACAATGGGTTTTTGGGGGGGAGGAGGAGAAAGAGGAAAAGAAAAAGGGGATTTTAAGGCCTGAAAAAACAACCAAAAAAGAGAAAAATGAGGTGAAAGGTGGATACAAGGTTAGAAAACAACAGAAAGGGGGAAAGCAGAAGAAGAAAAGGGAGGATGAGAGACAAGGGGGTAAAAAGGGCAAGGAAAAGAATAAGCAAGAGAGAAAGGAGGGGAAGAGAAGCCTTAATGGTGGGAAGCAAGATTTAAAGAAACAAAACTTATTTAGAGACAATGGGTAAATTAACTGAAAAAAAGGGATTCTGTAAGGTACATAAGATTCAGTTTTTTATATGTGTATTTAGAATAAAATGCTTAAGATATAAATGAGTATTAATATGTATGATTAGTTTCTTGATGGCATTGATTGTGGTTCATATGCTTTTCTTTTTTGGTTATTGTTGTATTTTTTTTCTTTCTTATAAAATCCATTGTGTAATTTTAGAATGTACTAAACAGAATCCCAATATAAGTTAAGTGTTATATTAAGTATTATTAAAATAGGGGAAAGAGTTAAAGGTGTCATACCCCAATCAGTGTACAGGAGAAGTTTCTCTAAAGAGAAAAGATGAATGGATAGCTGAAAATAGAACAGACAAAGAATGATAAGTATTATGAATTGAACTCAGATGAGATAAATAAAATAAAATTAAGAAAGATAAAAGAGGGAAGAAGCTATATAGAAAATTAAAAATGGTAATAAGATATGGAATGATATATAAAGTGAATATGATTTTTGAATTTGTGTCTGTGCGAAGAGTTTTAACCCGGGATCAAGCAACTTTCAGAAAAGATGTTTTATGTTTTTATGTTCCATGTTTTGTTTGTCTGTGTATTGTTTTTTGGAAAGCAATAAAACTTTAATTAGCAAGAAATATAATTTGGATAATAGAATGAAAAGAAGAAGTTGGGATAAGATACGAAGCTGAACAGACAACGTAAATATATATATTATAATTTGGAATTATCTTGTATGTTTTATTGCTTTTTTCAGAAAAGATTTTTTATGTTATGATGCCTTGTTTGTTTGTGTATTGTTTTGTAAAATTAATAAAATTTGTTTAAAAAAAAAAAAGAACACGGTTGTTAAGTGAATCTGGCTTCCCCATTGACTTCGCTTGTCAGAAGGTTGCAAAAGGGGATCACAGGACCCCCTCTGGACACCGCAACTGTCATAATTATGAACCAGTTGCCAAGTGGCTGAATTTTGATCATGTGAGTGTTGGGATGCCGCAATGGTCATAAGTATGGGAAATGGTCATCAGTCACTTTTTTCAATGCCATTGTATCTTTGAATAGAAATGAACTGTTGTGAGTCGAGGCCTACCTATATTTGAGTGGGTTTGTCGGTGATGTGATGACTTGCAAATGATGAGTACCAATATCAGAGTTTACATCAGTGTCAACACTGTAGCCAGGGTTTCCAGACACTTTGTGACAAGAAGAAATGATAGAAAGCTTAGAATAGTTTAGTTAAATAAATGATCAATAATTGATAATCATATACACATATATGTTAGATTGGTAATATGAGAACTTATATAAATTGTAAGTGAGGACCATGGAGAGGAGGCACAAAAGATTTGTAACCTACAGATACACTGTATGTATGCAACTTGAAGATGGTTCTGTGTTTTATGTTTTGTTTGTGTAAGTTTGTCTAAAAATAATTTTTTCTCAGAAAAAAAAAAAAGCTTAGACTACAGAGTTCAAAGGGAGGGGAGTTTAATACTCATCTGCTTTAACTTAAATTTATGGAAATATATGAACCTGCAACTCATATGGTCTAAAAATGCAAAATTTAACTGTGTTCCTTTTCTCTGTTCAATAGATTTCTCTGATCGTATTGGCAAATCCAAAAGAACAGGCTATGAGTCTGGAGATTACGAAATTGTAAGTTGTTGATTTATTTGAACAAATTTGATTGAAAAAGGAGTCTTCCAGTCCACTTCTGGCTCAGCTACACACACACACACACACACACACACACACACATACACACACACAAACACAGTTAGGTGACAGTGCAGGGAGAGAAATCCAGGCACATTTCTGAAAACATTTACGTCAAGACCGCTGTAACTCAGCAATTGGGATAAAATGGAAGGTGCTATCTTATTTTACATTACCAGCTGCTGTCCTGAAGTGCTAATCTTGCTCTTCTGCCTTTTTCATTTAGTTAGGAGAAGGACTCAATGTGAAAGAGACCCCACAGCAGAAATATCAGCGACTACTGCATGAAGTTCAAGAGTTGACTACTGAAGTGGAGAAGATCAAGGTAAAAATCGAAGATAGACAAAGGAGGTCTGGAACCTCCTGAGGGGCCTTCTTGATTTGGAACCACTGTCAGGTTAAACTTGTCCAGGACTCGGTCTATTCTTTAGTTTCTGTGTATGTAAAATTAAGTGCTTCTTCAGATTATATTCTTGCATTAAAGTTGGAGGGGAGGGAACTGCTGATTATTAGGCTTTTGAACACTTGTATTCCTGCTTCCTCAGAACAGCGTAAAGGAGTCCTCAGCGGAGGAGAAACTGACACCAGTCACTCTTGCAAAACAAGTGGCTGGTCTGAAACAGCAACTGGTTTCCACCCATCTGGAGAAACTCTTGGGACCTGAGGCGGCCATCAACTTGACGGACCCTGATGGTGCACTGGCCAAGTAGGTTGTGGTAGAGCCAGGACTTTCTTCAGGGAATAATAGCCTTTATCACCAGCTTTTTCCAATCAGACCTTCTGCACTTAAGGATCTGAGGAGATTGTGAGTGCCCCTTTCCAGGGAAGCTCAAGATCAAATATATCTTTTCTTTGTCTCAAGACTTTCTGAGGGGTATACAAGTAATCCTCAATTTACAACAGCTCATTGTAACCGTTTGAAGTTATGGTGGCCCTGAAAAAAGGGGCTTATGCTTATTTTCCACACTTACCACCATTGAGGCATCCCTATGATCCTGGGATCAAAATTCAGACACTTGGCAATTGACTCATATTTATGACGGTTGCAGTGCCCGGGATCGTGTGATCTCCTTTGGCGATCTTCTGACAAGCAAAGTCAATTAAAAGCTTTTAAGAGTTCAAACACTGACGTGGGAAAATTTTAATTGGCATTCCTGTAAATATTTGTGGACATGACAGCAATGCATGCTGTGCTCATGTTTCTATTTTAAGCTGGGGGAGGGGAAGGCACTGAAACTTGCTGGCATTTCAACACACCCAAAGAACTAGAAACATTCTTTATAACTTGAGTGTTAGGTTAGGGTTAGGGTTGTTGTTTCCATTAGGTTGTGGTTAATATATATTGTATAAAAAGAAAAAGTTGCATGCCGCGTGTGTCAGAGCAATGAAATAACTTGTGTTCAAATGCAAACGGGCAGCTCCACCATTGATCACACTTGAAGTGCAAATTGTCAGCTTTGGAAGCCATATTAGCACCAGACGTTTCCACACTGCCACATTCTTGAGCCTGGGAAAATGGGAGGAGGAGGGACACTTCCTTGGAGCGTGTGTGGTTAGATGTAATAGTATTCTTCTTCTCTAAGTCAAGGTCGTGTTATTTCTGCACTAGGTTGAGGAATGGTTGAAAGGACATCTCAAGTTGGGACAGATGGAGATTGAGGCGTGTGATGCAATGAGGGCTGCAGGGGGTGGATTTGTAATATTTTTACTTATTGCAAGGAAACCAGGAACTTTCAAATTCAGGATTTCCCAAATGCGCCAGTTTACTACTCTAATAAAAAGAAACCTTTGAGAAGATGTCTGTCTCGGGAGTTATTTGTTGGAGTTGAGGTTTTCTGGAACACTGACACAAATCTTTTGGTAACACCATGTCACTTTGTCCTCGTGTTGGGACAGGAGTTTCCAAACTTTCAACTCCCAGAATTCCCCAGCCAGCCATGCTGAACTGGGGAATTCTGGGAGTTAAAGTCCACAAGTCTTAAAGTTGCCTAAGTTTGGAGACCCCTGTGTTAGGATGTATAACTACACCCGCCCTCTCTTACCTGAAACAAGATAGTTGCCACTGCTGGTGTAATTGGTGAGGGTGCGACTTTTCCATGTGTTCTGTAAGACTTCATGGGCTCTTGTGCAACTTTCCCATGTGTTGGGCTCTTCTGCCTTTTCAGGCGTTTACTTCTTCAACTGGAAGCGACCAAAACTGCTAAAAGTGTTTCTGCTGGTGGGAAAGGTGCTGCCAAAGTCACAGCGGGCTCAGAAAACACCGTGACGTACGAACTGCATTCTCGACCTGAGCAAGACAAGTTCTCTCAAGCGGCAAAAGTAAGAATGGGACAATGACTTGTTCCCTGGGTCCTTTCTTGAGACGGTGGGGAAATGCATTAGAATAAGTGGGATGTGAAGTAAGGTAGAACAGAGGTGAGTTACCTTTCTCCAGGACCATCCTGGGTGACCGAAGTGGAGGGGCTCTGCATGCTCATGACTGGTTTAAACGAATAAAAGCTGCATTGGTGGGCTGATGTTCATGATTTCACAAACAACCCACTCTCCAGAATGCTTGGACCTCAATAAATGATGTTTTAAATTGTGTGTGTCATTTTATAATTTTTTTTTTTAGTAAATTAAAAAGGAATATTTATTTTGTTTTTAAATTTAAAAGATTTATAAGGCTGCCCCTCTTCAAATGCAACTCTGGGTGGTTCACAACAATAAAACCCTGAACTATAAAAACCATAAAGCATAACTAAAACCCACTGCTTCAATTATCCCCTTGGGATGCCCTAACAACCAATCTAAAAACAGATCCAAACAACCTACACACACACACACCATCTCTGTGTGCCTGTGTGTGTATTCGTATTTGTGTGTGATGTTAAAAACAAAATATGGCACATAGTGGAAGTAACTGAATCATAAGGATTGACAGAAGTTTACCTCTGAATGAGAATCACTATTACTTCTGCATGGAAACTGTTAAGGCCAGAGCCAGGCTGATATCACACCCACTGATGTTCTGCTTGCTGCTGAAATACTGTATTAAGATGACTTTAGAGAAGAAAAATAACGTTGGAGAACTGGAATTCCAGACACTCCAGATTTCTGGGGCTATTTCCTTACTGCTGGCACTGTATGCACCTCAAAACAGAACCTTGGCTGATCCCATTTCTAGTCAGCTCCATAAAGTTAAAGTGTATTCAACAAAGGATTTGTTCATCTGTTAGAAATCCAGGGTATTCCTCCAGAAATTGCTAAAGTAGCAGGAGCCAGCATGATCTTTGGCAAAGGATGCGGGGGGTGATATTTCTGTGCCACAAGTTCTCACTGCCTGGCCTCTTAACTCGCTTTTAGTGGCATGAAAAAAATCAAAACGATCCTGTTCTTTGAAGCGCCTGCTTCCCAAAAGACTCGTCTCAATTCAAAGCAAAACTTTAGAAACAGTTTGACTGCTTGATTCCAAGCTAGCAGATGTTTGTGGATCAGGAGAGAGGAGTGAAACATTTTAATGGGGTTTGTTTTGTTTTTCTTGTGCCCTGTCAGATAGCGGAATTGGAGAAGCGTCTAGCTGAGTTGGAGGCGTCAGTTCGTTGTGAACAGGATGTGCAGGTGAGAGACTCGGGGGGGGGGGGGGGAGGGGGCCAGTAGATTGGCAGGTTGCCTGATGTAGATGGTGATTTTAATCGGTTGTAATGATCCTTTATTCAGGCCTGAGATGAGGGTGGTTTTTTTTTCCTTATGGAGAAGCATTGGGAAAAACATGGTATGTCAACAGCTGAAACGCAGCAATGGATGGATTGCGTGAAGAAGAGCTTTCTTTGGGGGTCTTTCTAGGGCTATTCATTTGCCTTAGGAGATGAATTCCGAGATCCAATTATGTTATAGGAGAAGCAAAAACTTGTTAGAGTTCAATTTTAATACAGGGGTGAGAGGAGGAGTACCTCACATTGTAGGGGCCTTAGATAGGGGAAAACAGACTCCACTCAGACTCGGATTGAGTGCCTGAAGATTTGGGGCCTAGCTAAATTCAGGGAATTTTCATCTTTGGCTCTAGATGGGGCTGCTGCACTACTCCAGATAGGCCAAGTTGTGCCTTTTAAGAATCCCCTCTGACTCACAACTTCAGTTTGAACAGCAGATGGCAGCCATGGCTTGGCGCACATTTGACAGTCTGTTTTATAGATGCAATTTGTCCCCATACCTTAGTCCCTGTCATCTGGATTATTATTCCAGAATTTCCCCATCCAGCATGGGAGTTGAAGTTCATATATGTTAAAGTGGCCAGTTGCCAAGGTTGAGAGACACTGGCCTGTATTAAAACAATGGCATAACATTGTATTGCAGACCACCGTCCTTGCTAGAAACCGAATGGCATTGTATTAAATCACCCTTTTTCCTCCCCTCTATCTAGAATCCTCTGTCTGTTGGACTGCAGGGCGTTAGTTTAATGGTAAGGCATTGATTCAGTCTTCTTGTGCCTGTTATGACTTGGAAGGAATTAAGTGGGATGTCTGCTTTTCGGGAGTAGGCATGAAGGAATCTTGGAGATTGGTTTATACTGTGGATGGTTGCAAAACTATATTGTGATTGATAGTTGCTGTGCAAGCTATGTATATGAAATCCTGGAGAAGGGAGGGTTGGAGAAAGGAAGAAATTTGAGGGGGGTGGGAGAGATTTCAGTCAGGCATGATTGAGGCACATATTTTTCACTTTTGCAAGATGTTCTAGACCAGGCAGTCCAGACTTGGCTATGTGTCTTAGAAGCCAAAAATCAAAGGGACAGAGAAATTGCCAAGAGCATTTTGGTCTGGCAAAGTATTTTTTTTCCTGATCTCATGCAGAAGTTAGCATGAGAGTAAAATGTAATAAATGTTATAGTTTTAGGGATGTCTGTAGAAAACAGTCAGATAGTAAAAACAATGACCACAGTGGTGTGATCCAAGTCCTGCCTTTTTATAATATGCGTAGAGTTTTGAATGCACCTTCAAAGTCTTCTTGATTTTTTTTAACCATATCCTGTAGACACCCAATGTTCTTTTATAGTTTAAAACAGGGGTGTCAAACTCGCAGCCCACAGGCCGAATGTGTCACATGCTGGCCCCGCCCTTGCCCAGTTTAGTGAAGGGGGGAAAAGTCCCGATATGTCATGTGACGCCACCATGACGACGCGAGTTTGACACCCCTGGTTTAAAAGGACCTATTTTTTCCTAAATGCTATATAGGGATCGAAAGATTGTGTATAACTTCATACTTTGAATGACTAAGCTCTTGATGACATAATCTCAATCATATCTGTACATGTAGGTCTCCTCACCATAAAGTTTGTATGTACACATTAACCTCTGACAATATTATCAGTCGTAAATACTCAATGATACATAGCTAGCTATGGACAAAAGAAATATAAAACAGCTCCAAAGTATATTATTTCCCCACACACACACCAATCTGTTTTGCTTTCTAAAAATGACACAAAATAATAGGCACTTCTGGGCATTGTGAGCTAGTGACAAGAGAGAGAGCCTCCTTATATTTAGAAAAATAGGGTTCTGAAAGGAAGGGGAAAACCGAGATAAAAGTCATAGGAGGCCTAGAGGCTGCATGTATATTTGATCAATCAGAATATTGTAAGCAGTTAAAGGACCTTTAGATTTTCATTCCCTGTGTTGTCAACTGAGTGATTGACACTCTTCAATCCCACCCATCCTTAGGAAACTGTGGAGCTCTTGCAGGCCAAAGTCAACTCCTTAGATGTGGCAACTCTGGACCAGGTGGAGGCAAGGCTACAGGTGGGTTTTATTCTAGGGTTTCTTTTTTAAAAAAATATAATTGTATTTTAAAAATAAAAAGAAGATTAAAAGCTAATACAAAGTATTTTAAAATAAGAAGGAAAAGAGGAAAAGAAAGATGTCAAAGAAAAAGCTAAAAGTGAGAAAAGAGTAAACTTTTCTATATACTAAATACTAATTCTAAATACTAAGAAATGGCTTCCAATCTGCTTTCCAGCACTTCTTACAATTATAAATTTAGCCCTTTCTCTAAAGTTATGTCTTTCTTCTTTCTATTATCTATCCTATCTAATCTTCAAAACCCTAAATCGTAAGTTTGGGGTCCTCTCCTTCCCCCCTCCCCCCCGGATTATGGGGAGTTTCCAGTCAGCAATAAATGTAAATATTGTCTTTTTTTTTTTTTTTAACAAAGAAGTTAATTTGGCCATCACAGCAAATTCTGTCATCTTCCCTGACCATTCCTCCACTGTAGGTATTGCCGGATGCTTCCATCTTTGTGCCTACAATAATCTTGCTGCACTTATCATAAACAGAAATGAAGTTCCATTGCTTTTCTCCCCAACATATGCTGATTTAGAGGATTTTGAAGATGAATATATAGTTGAGAGCGGAGGTCTGTATTGTGGAACAGAGGGACAAACTGTTGGAAAAAGTTTCCCATCAGGCAGTACATTCGGTTTGATCAGACGAGACACTGACATTGTGGCAAGGCATTCTGGTATGTGCTGTTAACATCCGTTTTTGGTTTCATTCCTAGAGTGTTTTGGGAAAGGTGAACGAGATTGCCAAGCATAAAGCCACAGTAGAGGATGCAGACACCCAAAGCAAGGTCAGCTTCTCTTTAGTCTTTCTAATGCGCATATCTAATGATAAATCCACAAACTTTTCTTTTTAATTCATACATATCCTTGAGTCACAACTATTCATTCACTGTTCAAAGTTATAAGGGTGCTGAACAAATGGTACAGATAGTCCTTGAATTACAACCCCAATTTAGCCCAAAATTTCTGTTGCTGAGTGAGACATTTGGTAAATGAATCTTGCCCCATTTTGCGACCCTTCTTGCACAGTTGTTAAGTGAATCCCGGCAGTTGTTAAATTATTAACACAGTTGCCAAGTGAATCTGGCTTGCCCCTTTGACTTTGCTTGTCAGAAGGTCACAAAAGGTGATTGCATGACCCCTGGGGCACTGCAACCGCCATAAAGATGAGTCAGTTATCAAGCATCTGAATTTTGATCAAAGTGACCATGGGGATGCTACAGCAGTTGTAAGTGTGAAAACCTGTCATGTCACTTTTTCCAGTGCTGTGGTAATTTTGAACAGCCAACTAAATGAGCCGTTTTAAGTGGAGGACTGCCTGGACTTAAGGCTGGTCCTCAGATTTCCACCCATTGCAACATCCCTATGGGTCACATGATCGCAATCTGGGTGGTACCCAACATGTGGCTCATGATTGCATCATCACAGCAAGCCACAGTTACGTGACTGTGATTTTTGATGTTCCTTGCTGGCTTCTCACAGAGATTGCTGTTATGGGAGGTCCTCACTTAATGATGGCAACCAAGGCTGCTGGAATTGCCATCACTAAATGTCATGGTCACATGACACCACACCTTATAACTGTGTTGCTTAGCAACAGCAATTGTGGTCTCAATGGCTATTGCAATCAGGAAAACTTTAAAAGTAATTGCTTTTTTCCCCCTCTACTTGAGTAGCAGCAAAATATGGTGGGTGGATTTATTTTATTTATCTACATGTGTCTCACCTTTATTATTTTTTTTACAAATAACTCAAGACAGTGAACATATCCAACACACCTTCCTCCTCTTATTTTAAGGCAGGGGTGGGGAAACTATGGCCCTTTCATGACGTGTGGATGTCAACTCCAGCCGATTCTGGGAATTGAAATCTACAAATCATAAAGGGGCCATAGTTCTCCACCTCTGTTTTAAGGGGTTTCCAAGAGATGCTAGGTGTGCATCTGCATTTAGGTCAATTCAGATTTTAGAGCCCTGCCCTCCTGGTGTAAAAGTCTGGCCTTCAGCAAGGGCAACATTTTTTTTCTGGCTGATAATCTAAGTCTATGGGGATTTGTACTGCCTGTTATCAATGCAGCAGCTACCCCAACTCAGATTTTGTTTCTAACATCTTGAAATATTAATACTCTGTTGCTTCAGGTAACTTTAAACTCATGGGGTCCTGATGACTCTAGATCTTGGTGGCTTCCTAGGTTCATTTGGTCAGCTCCGGAAGAGAAAAACAGAGCATTTGTGATTGCTCTGAGCAAATGGTATCCTTGATACCTTGTTCAGGATTCTACCTGTAAAAATTGGAGATTGCACTCTTAAGTGCCCGTACGATTTCTTGAGAAAGGAGAAGGGAGTGGCACGTGACATGGCTTGCTGTCCCACAGGCAGGTGCCCCATTTGTTTGCTTAGCACTTAGTGGCCAGCATGTGATGGTGTGAGCTGAACATAACTAAAGCACAACTGAGCAAGAAGACTGTTCAGCCCACACTAGAGCTGAATATTTGTGGTTTATGCACTAACTCCGTGATGGTGGACCTATGGCAGGCAAATGGCCAGGGGTGGAATTCTACCAGTTCGCACCTATTAGCTAGAACCAATTGTTAATATTCTAAGCAGTTTGGAGAACCAGTTATTAGAAGAAATTACTGGCCTAATCCTATAAGGAAGGCAGGAAGGAAACATTCTGGTGTTGCTTACAGAAACTGCCTCTCCGTTAACCCTTATTACATTCTTGGCAGGACTAGATTTCCTGTCTCAGGAACTCCTCTGGAGTATTTTTCCCTTCCTTTGCTGGTATTTTGCTTGTGTGGAGTGACCATTCAAAGTTACAATAGCACTGAAAAAAGTGACTTATGACCATTTTTCACACTTATGACTGTTACAGCATCCCCACCGTCATGAGAGGCCAGGCAAGAAGATGCATGCCACGATGTGAGTGATACTGAGTTGGCCACGCCCAGCCGGTCACATGACCACCAAGGCACACCCACCACCTCAGCCACGCCCACAGAACCGGTTGTTAAACATTTTGAATCCCACCCCTGGAAGTGGCACACAGAGCCATTATTGCTGGCATGTGAGCCCTTGTGCAGAGCAGGTCTACTGTGCGTGCGTGCTGCCTACCCACCCACCCACCAGCTGATTGTCGGGTATCTGGCGTGCATGCACGGGAGGGGGTGTGCGGGAGACATGTGTGCATGCGCAGAGTTGTGTGGCATGCAGGGGGGTCGTGCACACATGCACAGGGGGCAGAGGAACCACATGCATTGCCTTCTGGGTGCTGGCACGTGAGCGTGTGCGCAGGAGCTCAAAAAGGTGAGCCAACACTGCACTAACTACAGGTAATCCTCTACTTAACACTGGTTCGCTTAGTGACCGTTCAAAGTTACAGCTGCCCTGAAAAAAGTGACTTATGACTGTTGTTCATATGATTGTTGCAGCATCCCCCTTGGTCCTATGATCAAAATGCAGGTGCTTGGAGAGCGGATACAGATACAGATCATCAGAGTTGGAAGGGACCTTGTCGGTCATCTAGTCCAACCCTCCACCCAAGCGGGAGACCCCACACCATTTCTGACAAATGGCAGTCCAATCTCTTCTTGAAAGTCTCAAGTGATGGCGCTCCCACAACTTCTGAGGGCAAGCCGTTCCATTGGTTGATTGTTCTCACTGTCAGAAAGTTTCTCCTTATTTCCAGGTTAAATCTCTCCTTGTTCAGTTTCCATCCATTATTCCTTGTCTGGCCTACAGGAGCTTTAGAAAATAGTTTGACCCCTTCCTCCCTGTGGCAGCCCCTCAAATATTGGAAGACCGCTATCATGTCTCCCCTGGTCCTTCTCTTTACTAGACTAGCCAAGCCCAGTTCCTGCAACCGTTCGTTGTATGTTTTAGCCTCCAGTCCCCTAATCATCCTGATTGCTCTTCTCTGTACTTTTTCTAGAGTCTCAACATCTTTTTTATAATATGGTGACCAAAACTGGAAGCAGTACTCTAGGTGTGGTTGTACTAAGGCTTTATAGAGGGGTATTAGTACTTCTCTTGATCTTGACTGTATCCCTCTGTTAATGCAATTTAGGATTGCATTAGCTTTTTTGGCTGCTGCTGCACACTGTTGGTTCATATCTAGCTGGTTGTCCACTAAGACTCCAAGATCCCTCTCACAGTTACTGCTATTGAGCCTGGTTTCACACAATCTATATGTGTACTTTTGGTTTTTCTTGCCTAAGTGTAGGATTTTACTTTTTTTTTAAATTGAATTTCATTTTGTTAGATATGGCCCAGTGTTCTAGTCTGTCAAGATCCATCTGGATCTTGAGCCTATGTTCTTCAGTGTTAGCTATTCCTGCCAGCTTAGTATCATCTGCAAATTTGGTAAGTTCCCCTTCTATTTCCTCATCTGTGTTGTTAATGAAGATATTGAAGAGTACTGGGCCTAAGACGGAACCTTGTGGCACCCCACTGCTTACTTCCCTCCATGTAGACTTAGACCCATTAAGGACTACTCGTTGAGTATGGTTTGCCAGCCAGTTGTGAATCCATCTATCTATTCCACTTTTTTCTAGCTTACTAAGAAGTAGTCTACTACTTCTTGTGGTCTACTTTATTGAATGCCTTGCTGAAATCTAAATATATTATATCCACAGTATTTTGCTGGTCTACTAATTTAGTAACTGTGTTGAAGAATGAAATAAGATTGGTTTGGCATGATCTGCTTTTAACAAACCAGTGCTGACTGCTAGTTATTACTTTACTTGTTTCTAGATGCTGGCAGATCTGTTTTTTTATTATCTTTTCCAGTATCTTCCCGGGTATTGATGTTAGGCTGATTGGTCTATAGTTTCCTGGGTCTGTTTTTCCCCCCTTTTTTGAAGATGGGAACCACATCAGCTCTTTTCCAATCCTCTGGTAGTTCCCCGGTGCTCCAGGATTTTTGAAAGATATGGTACAATGGTTCTGAGATGACCTCTGCCAGCTCCTTTAAAACTCTGGGATGTAATCCATCAGGTCCCCAGTGATTTGTGTTCATCAAGATCAGACAGGTGTTCTCTTACTATTTTTTTGCTTATTTTAACTTTTATTTCTGGTCTGTCTTTTACAATTATGTTTTTGGTTGGTTGAGCTATAGTTTCTTTTTGCGTGAAGACGGATGCAAAGAATGAGTTAAGCAGTTCTGCTTTCTCTCTGTTGCCTGTTACTTCCTCGCCATCTTCTCTCTTTAGTGGATCGACTGTTTCCTTGATTTTTTTCTTGTTATTTATATGCTGGAAGAAACTTTTTTTAATTATCTTTGACTTTTGTTGCAAGTCTTTGTTCATTCTGAGCCTTTGCTATCCTGACTTCGTCTTTGCAGATTCTGGCTATCTGCTCATATTCTGCCTTAGTTGTATGTCCTTCTTTCCATTTTTTGTACTTGTCCTTTTTTTCTTTCAGTTTGCCAGAGAGATCTTTGTGTAGCAATGCTGGTTTCTTCTTGGATTTCTTGTTTTTCTTTCTCAGTGGTATTGGGCTGGTCTGGGCTTCTATGATCATACTTTTTAGAGTTTCCCAGGATTCTTGAGTTGTTTTCCCCTTTAGGATTTTCATCCATGGAATCTTTCCCAAGTTCTCTCTGAGTTTATTGAAATCAGCTCTTTTAAAATCCAAGATTCTGGTGTCATTATGTTCTTTTGCTTATGTTTGTGTTATGTTGAATTCTGGTATGACATGGTCACCCTCACCCAAGGTTCCTGAAGTTTCAACTCCCTCTATCACTTCTTCTCTGTTTGTAATAATGAAGTCCAGTATGGCTGTCCCTCTAGTTTCACCCTCTACCTTTTGAACAACAAAGTTGTCAGCTAGGTTGGTTAGGAACTTATTTGATTTCTCACTTGATGCAGAATTAGTTTTCCAATTGATATCAGGATAATTGAAGTCTCCCATTACTATTGTTGTGTGTTTCCTGCATATGCTTGTTAGTTGGCTGGCAAAAAGGACATCTATTTTTTCTGCTTGATTGGGTGGCCTATGATATACACCGATGGCCATGTCATTCTTTTTTTCTTTTATATTGACCCATATGCATTCTAGGAGGTTTTCATCTTTGGTTTCATGCATTTCTGTAGCAATATAGTGGTCCTTTACATACAGTGCAACTCCACCTCCTCTTTTATGGGGTCTGGGTTTTTTTTGAATAGTTTGTATCCTTCTACCAGTATGTTCCAGTCATGGGTTTCATCCCACCAAGTTTCTCTTATTCCAACTATATCATATTTACCTTCATGTGTTCGTAGTTCGAGTTCACCCTGTTTGTTCCCCAGACTTTGTGCATTTGTATACTTGAGATCTTTATGTGTGACACTGTGTTTACTGTCTACATAACCTGTATTGTGCCTGCCTGTCCCTACTTTCTTGCCACCTGTTTGATTAGTGCACATGGTATGGCACTCACTATTAAATGCTTGGTTTTGGTTGGTATGAAGGTTGATAATTTTACCTGCACAAACATCTATTTTGCATGCACTAGTATCCTTATTAGTTTTTGGTTGCTGGGGACAGAAACGTTATGAATCCATTAATTATCTTTCCCTGCTGTTCAGTTTAAATGTTTATCCAGGAAATCTGTGAATTTAATGCCAAGTAACTCAGTCCCTTTCTTTGATGGATGCAAACCATCTCTTTTGTACAGTTTTTCATTGGACCAGCTGCAGACATCATGACTAATAAAACCAAAGCCTTCCCTTTTACACCACTCCTTTAGCCACACATTAAACTCTGCTACACGCTGCCCTTTCCCTTTTTGTTCCTTGTATACTGGTAGAACCTCTGAAAAGATAAGCCTACAGTCCATATTACTAAGTTCATACCCCAAGCTCTGGAAGTCTTTCTGAACAGAAAGTACATCCTTCTGGGACAGATCATTTGTACCAAGATGTATAATAGCATCAACATCACAGTCCTTGCTGGCATTCTTGACTATCTTAAGAATACGTTTCTTGTCTCTGCTGGCAGGAGTACCTAGTAGACACCTGACCTCTTTCAAAACCTCAGTATCCTTTCCTAAATTTACATCCCTTACAATTGAGTCCCCAACCAGAAGGTGGTTTCTCTTTTTGGATGGCTTGCTCTTCTTGTGTGACTGATGCGTAATACCTGATTCATACTTTCTCCTTTCCAAAGTAAGTTCTTCTTTTAGGACCATGATCCCTGGCTTACTTAAGTTATCATTATCACAACTACCTTGACCTGTCACTTTAGTGTCCCTATTAAGGTCAGCAAGGGCATTGTATCTGTTATGCTGGGACACAGCAAAAGTTTTGTGTTTATAGTCCACAGCTCTCACCCTGCCAGATCCCACGGTTGTCCACACTGCCCTTTTCCTGTAGGATCTTTGTGGTAGTGGGGGCTGGTAGCACGGCAGCTCAATAGATGGCTGGATTGGGCACCTAATTTCTGCTTGGAGAGCACAAATTAGAGATTCTAGATAGGTAATCTGTCCATGTAGACTGGTAATTTTTTTACAAAGAGGACAGTATCCAAGTTTGAAAAGAGTACTGCGAAAGACAGCTGTAAAACAAGTATTACACTGAACTAAGCCGGTCATTTTGAAATAAAATAAAATCACAATCTCAAGCACACTTACTCTAAATGTCTTATTGGTATTGGTAGCGGTTCATCTTTATGACGGTTGCAATGTCCTGGGGTCATGTTGATCCCCTTTTGCGACCTTCTGGCAAGCAAAGTCGGCGGGCCAGCTAGGTTCATTTAACAACCGTGTTGCTAATTTAACCAATACAGTGATTCGCTTTAACAACTCTGGCAAGAAAAGTCATAAAATGAAGGAAACTCATTGAGCAAATGTTTCACTTAGCAACATAAATGTTGGCCTCACTTTTGTTGTAAGTTGAGGACTATCTATATTCCTTAGTTAATTAATGGTCAGTTAATTATTGATTGACTGTTTCCTAGTATGATTTGATTGCTTATTGTACCCTATGACTATCATTAAGTGTGGTACCTGATTATTCTTGGCTCTTGACGAATGTATCTTTTCTTTTATGTGCACTGAGAGCATTTGCACCAAGACAAATTCCTTGTGTGTCCAATCACACCTGGACAATAAAGTATTCCATCTATCTATCTATCTATCTATCTATCTATCTATCTATCTATCTATCTATCTATCTATCTATCTATCAATCTATCTATCAATCTATCTACCTACCTACCTACCTACCTACCTACCTATCTATCTATCTATCTATCTATCTATCTATCTATCTATCTATCTATCTATCAATCTATCAATCTATCTATCAATCTATCTATCTACCTACCTACCTATCTATCTATCTATCTATCTATCTATCTATCTATCTATCTATCTATCTATCTATCTATCTATCTATCTATCCATCCATCCACCTACCTACCTACCTACCTACCTACCTACCTACCTACCTATCTATCTATCTATCTATCTATCTATCTATCTATCTATCTATCTATCTATCAATCTATCTATCTATCTATCTATCTATCTATCTATCAATCTATCTATCTATCTATCTATCTATCTATCTATCAATCAATCTATCTATCTATCTATCTATCTATCTATCTATCTATCTATCAATCTATCTATCTATCTATCTATCTATCTATCTATCTATCAATCTATCTATCTATCTATCTATCAATCTATCTATCTATCTATCTATCTATCAATCTATCTATCAATCTATCTATCTATCTATCAATCTATCTATCTATCTATCTATCTATCTATCTATCTATCTATCTATCAATCTATCTATCTATCTATCTATCTATCTATCTATCTATCTATCTATCTATCTATCTATCTATCAATCTATCTATCTATCTATCTATCTATCTATCTATCAATCTATCTATCTATCTATCTATCTATCTATCTATCTATCTATCTATCTATCTATCAATCTATCTATCTATCTATCTATCTATCAATCTATCTATCTATCAATCTATCTATCTATCTATCAATCTATCTATCAATCTATCTATCTATCTATCTATCTATCTATCTATCTATCTATCAATCTATCTATCTATCTATCTATCAATCTATCTATCTATCTATCAATCTATCTATCTATCTATCTATCTATCTATCTATCTATCAATCAATCTATCTATCTATCTATCTATCTATCAATCTATCAATCTATCAATCTATCTATCTATCTATCTATCTATCTATCTATCTATCTATCTATCAATCTATCTATCTATCTATCTATCTATCAATCTATCAATCTATCTATCTATCAATCTATCTATCTATCTATCTATCTATCTATCTATCTATCTATCTATCTATCTATCTATCAATCTATCTATCTATCTATCTATCTATCTATCTATCTATCAATCTATCTATCAATCTATCAATCTATCTATCTATCTATCTATCTATCTATCTATCTATCTATCTATCTATCAATCTATCTATCTATCTATCTATCTATCTATCTATCTATCAATCTATCTATCTATCTATCAATCTATCTATCTATCTATCTATCTATCTATCTATCTATCTATCTATCTATCTATCTATCTATCAATCTATCTATCTATCTATCTATCTATCTATCTATCTATCTATCTATCTATCTATCTATCTATCTATCTATCAATCTATCTATCTATCCATTTATCTATCTATCCATCTATCTATCTATCTATCTATCTATCTATCTATCTATCTATCTATCTGTCTATCAATCTATCTGTCTATCTATCTATCTATCTATCTATCTATCTATCTATCTATCTATCTATCTATCTATCTATCTATCAATCTATCAATCTATCTATCTATCTATCTATCTATCTATCTATCTATCTATCTATCAATCTATCTATCTATCTATCTATCTATCTATCTATCTATCTATCTATCTATCTATCTATCTATCAATCTATCTATCTATCTATCTATCTATCTATCTATCTATCTATCTATCTATCTATCTATCAATCTATCTATCTATCTATCTATCTATCTATCTATCTATCTATCAATCTATCAATCTATCTATCTATCTATCTATCTATCTATCTATCTATCTATCTATCTATCTATCTATCAATCTATCTATCTATCTATCTATCTATCTATCTATCTATCTATCTATCTATCTATCTATCTATCTATCTATCAATCTATCTATCAATCTATCAATCTATCTATCAATCTATCAATCTATCAATCTATCAATCTATCTATCTATCTATCTATCTATCTATCAATCTATCTATATCTATCTATCTATCTATCTATCTATCTATCTATCTATCTATCTATCTATCTATCTATCTATCTATCTATCTATCTATTAGTGCCAACCAGATCATGAGATTTGAGGGCCAAACTCAGTGAATTTTTGTCCCAGATTTATCCCAATACATGCGTTTGTTAACCTGAGTGTTGTGGAGTTTCAGAAAGTCAAGGCCAGGGCCAGATCATCACTCAGCTTCTCTCCTTGCTCAGGAGGTTCCTCTCTCTCTCTCCTTATAGGTTCATCAGCTGTATGCAGTTGTGCAGGAGTGGAGCCCACTGGCCAGCACCCTCCCTGAGGTGGTGCAACGTCTGGTTGCTGTGCGGCAATTGCATGAACAAGGTCAGGCTCTTTTTTGGGGATTACGGCGAGGGCTTCTTAAAAACCAGGAAAAAAAAATCACAACCAGTCTTGAAATCATGGATTAAAAAAAAAAATTCTCAGCCTTTGGGCTCCTTGTTGCCCCAAGGAGAAATCTAGTGCTGATCAGGTTTTTTTCTCCAACTGACTTGGGTTCGTCTTGGTTACAGCCATGCAATTTGGGCAACTCCTGACTCATTTGGACACTACCCAGCAAATGATTGCTAATTCCCTGAAGGATAACGTCACCCTGCTGACACAGGTAAGATTTAGAAGGCTGAGAATCGCCCAGCGTAGTGCCAGTGTCGTAGTCACCAAGACCTCTGTGATCTGAATCTGCATGAGTGATGTTTGCACATCCCTCTACAGATGAAACATGCACGCATATCTCACAGTGTTTAAGAGTAGGGAGCAAGCTTCTGTGCTCACCAAAAGATATGCGGAGTTGTTTATCCTATGACTGTGAGGTCTAGAGGGAGGAATCTTGATAGGTAACATTTGCTCAAAAATTATATAGTTTGTAGACCTTATACTTGTGAAGATATGTTTAATGTTTTCTTAGAAATGTCTCCTGAACACCAGAGGTCAAGATTTCCAAAGAGGGCTGGTACCTAGTTTTGCAACAATTCTGACTGATAGTATCAATAAAGTCCTCAGTAGCTCTGTTCCTCCTTACAATATCATAGAATTTAGGAGATGGAGAAGATCTCAGAGGTAGATCATCTGGTCCATCCAAGAATCCATTGTTAGTGCAACTTCTTCCTTGTAGTGGTAAAACTACTGGAGTCCTTCTCGTACAGCAGAGCCAGTCAAGCTCTTTTGTTTGCCACAATGGCAGCTCTGTTTGTTTTACCAGCTCTGTTTCTTTTCCCAGATGCTCAGTCAGGGTTCCAAAAATATTGTAATGGAATGAAAAGGAAAATTACTAATACAGTGTTTATCATTGAATCTGAGGTTGTCTTTTATTGATCTAGATCTTATCTAAATCCGAAAAAAAGGGGCAGATAGGGCAGTGACCACATTGGAAGATTTGGGGTTCAAGTAAATATGTTAATGTTAGACATTTTTCCTGGCATTCCATGCTCAGCTTGGGTGTTGGGTGTTTAATATTATTAAAAATAAAATGCACTGACAGATGATAGGAGAGATTTTATAGACAGACAAATGAGAGAGAGATGGGTGGGTGGATGGATGGATAGATCGATAGATATAGACGATAGATATAGAAGATAGATAGATTATGGAAAAGGAAGATGATAGATGAGAGAGAGAGAGAGAGAGAGAGATGGATGGATGGACATTGATAAGATATACATAGGAAATTATGGAACTTTTTGCAAGTTATGAAAAATGTAAAATAAATGGATGTTTGCCCAATTTCCAGTATTCTGTGGAGTATGCTGGTATTCTTGATGTCTATTGAATTGGTTTACTAAAGCATAGTCTCTAGTTATTAGCTATCAGCACTACCCTGAAGTATTTGGGGGTTCCAGTTGATAGATTATCTCAATTTGGTGCTCATGGGGTCCTCACTGTATATGGTGGTGGGCGAGGGGTTCCAGTGAATCTGTCTGGCTGTTTCCCCTTCGTGGCTGACAACTCTCCACTTACCTTCTCCTTAGGTTCAGAAAGCCATGAAAGAGAATCTAGCTGCTGTTGAAGACAATTTTGCCAGCATCAACTCACGGGTACAGAAGCTGGCCAAATAAATGTCCTCTAACAGAAAGGCAGGGTGGGAAGATTTTCCCCCACACTAATTGCTCTGTCCTTTCCTTACCTTCCTCCCTTGTCTTGCACATTCAAAGCAGTTGAACCTTCTTCCTACAGGCCAGAGGACTGTGCGCTTCTATGTTAAAAGGCAGCCGTGCCCCTCCCTCCTCCCAATGTTTCCATGTCCCCCAAGGTTGCTGATTGCAGAGAGGAAAGCTACACTCCCCTACTGGGTGAGGAAGCTCTGTCCCAAGGGAGGGAAAGTCACCCTTTGCCCATTTCTTGAGGAAGGCGCGGTGCCTCTTTGGCCCAGAAGGTAGGGCCTTTTAAAAGGTGTCTTACGCTCTCAGCATGGAGTTGAATTGTGTTGTATAATTATTTTCTGTCATTAAACTCTGATGCTTACCGCTTTGGGCTGAAGTCTTTCTTTTTTAAACTGTGAGGTAAGATGCTATGGGTCTCTTGCCTTTAGATGATTTGTTACAATCTTGTCTGTTTTCATCAGGGATTAAACTCTCCTTTGCTACTTCCAGGCCTAGGATGGTATATCACTAGGTATCAGTGGGAGACGGAGCAGCAAGGCAGTCTTGTGCCTGCCTGGGACTATCCTAGTAGGCTAGAGGGGGATTCTCCAGCTCATTGTCTAAAGTTGGGCTGTTATAAACTTGCCATCTGGCGCAGGGGGGGTTAGTGAGGCCTCACATTCTTCTCTTCCCTGTGGGGAACGTAGCAGATTCAGGGTACCTGAATGCCTTGGAGAAGTGGGCCTCGTGTGTATATCAATAAAGAATGAAGAGAGCAGAGCTTTCGGCCTGTCGCAAAGAGTTGCTTTCTTTTGCAAAGTAATACCACCATTTCTGAAGAGCCCTCAGAGCTCTTTGGGTCTCAAAGCTATACAGAACATCAGAAGCAAAGTAAACCTGTTAATCTCAAACACACCAATCACCCTTCTTAAATTTCTGCCCACCTAATTTCAGTGTGTTCAGCAAGAGTAAGAATCTTCCCTCTCGGCTCCCTTCCTAGCAGCTGCTGTATAGTATGGATACCCCTTAGAGATACTGAATTGTAGTGAACGTTCTGGAAATGAAATGCAGGTAACCAGGCTTGTTTCAAAGATTTTTCTAGGTTTCCAGTATTTTTGTATAACCAAGTAGCTTCTCCTAGAATGATAACTCAACGGAGCTTTGAAAATCAAAGCATTTGGAAGATTTGTTCTCTGGAGAAAGGGGAAATTTGTCTCGAATCTTTCTGGTCACTTAATGTCACTTAAGAGTCAACCCAGGAAGTTTGTTCATTTAACTTTGCCCTGTTTTCCTTCCAGCAGTATTTTGATATCTAGAATCCTGCAATTACATCGATTACACTCCTCTAGCCAAACATCTGCATGGTGGGTTTATTTTTGTATATGTGGATCAAACTAGTTTCATTTCCTTGTAGAGATAGAACCAATGGAATGCTACCCAATTTGTATACACAAGGTTTTAATGTCAGTGAACAGATGAACTGGGAAATATCCGATTGAAATCCAGGAAAGCCTATGCTGAGAGTTATAAAAACCATCCCACAGCTTTTTCACGTTGCATAGGTTGAACAAAGAAAAATAATAATTAGGCAAATGAAAAAAAAATGATGTCCAGTATGGGGAAGAAAAAGCAAAACTTGGTTGGAACTGTTAAAGTGATGATCAGCGAGCATGATTTATCTTGCAAAATAACCTGTCTCACTTTCTCTCTCAAGGAGTTAGAATATGTAGCATTTTTAGATCTCCTTTTAGCTTTTTTAACTAGTTTGCTAATGCAAACTGATGACTGGCTGACAAAAGACAAGGAGGTCTAGGTTTTATCATGATCTCAGGGGGTGAGCTCAGTGAGGTAATTTGGTGATGCTGCATTACCTAATGTGTTTGAGGTATCGTTAGTCATGAAGAAAACACTTTCTAATTTAATGCTAGATCTGAATGAGAATTGAAAGATGCACAATAAAGGGAGGCAGCTGCCAATCTGCAAACCACCTGCTTGTTATTGCTTGTTAAGTTTGCCTGCCCAGTAAAACTATTTCTTTTAGACAAGGCAGTTTCAGCCTCTCCCACATCCTAAGAGTACAGTCCTGTTCCAAGCCTAGAGTTTCAGCTGCCCAAAAACAATAGCATCCAGCTGTTTTAAATACATATTTTAATACTTGATACAAAACACCCCCCCAAAAAATAAACAAATAAACAGTAACTTCAATCTAAGCTTCAAAATATTTTCATCTGTTAAATTAAAAGTCGCTCCCATAGAAAAGCTACAATTCACAATTGTGTGTTTTTATTTTTACAAAACAAAATTTAAGCTCAAAAAAGGAAAAATAGCTTTCCTCCCCACCCACCCCCCCATTCCTTTTTTTCTTCTTCTTTATACAAAAAGAAAGGCCGAAGTTGGTTGGTTGAAGTGCATGGGAGGGAAGGGGAGACACAGCACAACCTGTACAGTATCTACACAGTGCTTTTGCATAATGTGTCGAGAGTTGCAACCAGTTGGGGGAAGAGGGGGTGTGTGTGAAGTGATTTGGTCATTTAGAGATGAGGATTGTAGTGTACGTGTTTGGGGAATGAAAGGAGAGGAGCAGGGAAGAAGGAGCTTGCTCTGGCAAAAGATGGGCCGGGTATATTTTTGGGCACAAAATCTTCTTTTTAACTCTCTACCCCACCCCAATATGCTGTGACCTGAGTGTTCTTTTGAGGATTTTTTTTTTAAAAGGAAAATACAAGGAAATAATATATAGTTTTAAAAAGTAGGGCTTTTAGGAGGACTTGAGGAGGAAGAGGCCAAGTCACCACTCAGGGTCTAGCATATTGTCGCTGTCTTTGAGTAACATAGAGACAGGGAGGCTGAGGGAAGAAAAGGAGGGAAGAAAAACTGAAAGAAGGAATTACTTTCCTTGAACTTAACGTGGCTTATTTTCCTTATTGCTTTGTACCTTGGCCACTGGGATCAGGACTGAGCTTGTCTGTGTGTCAGAGGGAGAGACAGAAAGAGCAAGAGAGTGTGTGTTTGGCAAGGTAGAGAGAAGAAGCGACTGATTCTTGGACTATAAACCCTGAGCCGGTTCTCACCTGCATGCGGCGCACGCAGGTCTGAGGTAAGGTGGGAAGTGAAAGGGCGGCGCTGTCCCCCTCCAGGAGGACAGAGCCCTTGCTACTCCTTGCTGAGGTTTGGGGGGCCCAACCGTAGGGGAATCTCGCCAGGGGTGGGGAGACACAAAAGCAAGGGCAGGAGGGCCTCCTGCGCTACCAACAGGAACGTTTACAAACATGGCTTCAAGAAGTGCTATGGGCATGGCCCTCTTCCTCTCTCTCTCCCCCCCCACCACTCCCCCAGCCTCTTCCCAACAGCAGCCCCCCCCCCCTCCAAAAAATTGCTGAGACCAGAGCTGCACCGTGTGCTTTTAGAGATCCCTCTGGCAGAAGATTCTGGATCCAGGCAAGTGGTGAAGCTAAAACACATTCATGGTCAAAGATGCTCAGAGCCATCAGCAACAACCGATCTTTTGCTGGTATTTCCTCCCCTCCTTTGGGCTACACCCATAGGCTGGGCCCCAGAGATGGAAGGGGGTCACGGATGGGGAGAGAGAGACAGATGTCTCAAGCTCTCTTTCCTTAAGAATGGACAGTGGTGGAGACCCCTCAGTTCAGGCAGTGTTATGTGGCCAATTTCCTCCTCCTGTTTTTTACAGGCCGGCCAGGCCGAGGCCGTCGAGCAACAGTGTAGTCAACCTATAAGGGGAACAGTGAGGAAAGACAAGTTAAGGCACAATTCACAATTTGGGGTGACAGCAACACTCCTTATTCCTTCCCTTACAAAGTGGGGGTGGGTGGGTGGCATCTTCAGGAGCAAATAATAATAATAATTAATAATAATAATAATCCTTGAGCATCCCTTCTGCAGTCTTTGTAAATGGCCCTCTGCAGCCATAATTGCCAAAAATCAGTGGTATTTTTTTCCTCCACACTGTAGTAGGAACTGCAGTAGGAACCACAAAGGAGCTGTTTACTTCAATTTAAAAAGAGGCAAAACGCATCAATAATGTACGTCAAACCTTAGGAGAATCGTCTCCCCAAGAAATACAGGCTTGGTCTATTTCACATTATCACCCATTCACCCATGAGAAAAAAAAAATGTTTACCAATGGGCTGGATCCTGGATCAATGCTAGGACCCCGAATCCGTGTAGTCTCAGGGCGGCCACTGGGCCGGACACCACTGCAAAGAGAAAATAGGGCTAAGAATACAGGAACCAGGAGCACTACTCAGCTGACCCTGAGGACACAGATAAACCTCCAAGTGCTGCAACGACACTCTAAAACGGGTGTCACACTCAATTTCGTTGAGGGCCACATTCAGGGTTGTGTTTGACCCTGGGGGCTGGGGTGGGCATGGCCAAGGTGGGCGTGGCCAGCTTGATGTCACTCATGTTGGGGGCACCTGTGGTGGCCTGGGCACTCTGCCAATGAAAATGAGCTCCTGAGCCCTCTGCCAGTGAAAATGCAGCTTGGGGAGCACATGGGGCCTCCCTGGGCCCCGTTTTTGGCCATGACAGCCTCCTGCAGCCCTCCCATCTTTGCTGGCCCAAGTGCTTTGCCAGTAAAAATGGGTTGCCAAGCTCCATTTTCAGCTGCAGCAACGGCCTCCTGCAACCTTCTGCCAAATAAAACAGGACTTGGGAGGGCTGCTCCATTTTCGCTGGCAGAAGCACCACGGGCCAGTCCATCAATATTTCCAGGGTGGCTCTGTGGGCCAGATCTAAGTGCCCCGCAGGCCGGATCTGGCCCCCAGGACTTGTTTGACACCCCTGCTCTAAAAGGATGCAAATGAATCTGCAAGGAATATAAATTCTTCCATTCCCCACTATCCTGTCAGCTGAACAAGCTTCTTGGATGAAGCTTACTGGTCTTAAAAGAGAAAACAAGAAAGTCCAGTTGCCTCCTGAAAAAGCACCTTTGGGACAACCCTGATCTGGATGACTGAGACTCTCTACAAACAAACTAATAAATAATCTCTGAGATATCCCAAGCTTGTCTTGAATTCTGCTATCCGTCCCTTCTGGCCACTGATTCTCACCTGCTTTTCCTCCTTCGGCCACGTCTGGCTGGTCGCCTACCCGGAGGGCCCTAGAGAAAGAAATGGGTTAGAAGATAAGTATCAGTTTTGAAGGTGTCAGCTTCCTAAAAGTACTCCAGAACTGGCAATAAGACCCTCCACACAATTTGCTTCATTGGCAACGCATGGTTTCACAACCGTTTTATAAGGATCAGATTATTCATTCAATTTAAGGAAAGAGTAAAGCTTTCCTAAACTTTTTTTCATTTCAATCTAAAGACAAAGTGGGAAAATGTAAGTGCATACACAAAGACACCCATAATTAAATGCTCCCTCAAATAAGGTATGCACGATATGAGATAATCTGGCACATCGCTACGTGGTTCTTCTTTTCTCTACATGCATGGGTTTATATTTAATATTGTTAGAATGAGGGCAAGTTATTGAAACAGCAACACATACATACCTCCCCCATAGTCTGAAGAGTCCAAAATTCTTCCTGAGTAAGCTTTAGAATAGTCTTTTACTTTAAAACCAAAGTCCTCTGAAGAAGGAGCAATCAAAGGAAACAAAACAATGTTTGCGTTCACACATCACACTAAGCCATAATATCAGTCTTATCCCACTAGAAGCTGGTTATGACCTGCAAACCCTCCACTATTTGCGCCTATAATCTAACCTAGGAGTGTCAATCTGGCGGTCTGCAGGCCGGAGGCGGTGCTCAGCCCCACAAAGGGAAAAACATCGCGAAACATCACATGGCAGCAAATTGACGCAGCAAGATTGACACCCGTGATCTAACCAATCCCACAAGTTCCTCAAATAGGCTTCAACCTATGACCAAATCCCACAAGATCTCTATTAGGAGAGACTGGAGCACTAAATGCAGTTTCCCTCCAATTTGTTTACGTCTCACTGAGATGAAAAGCAACAGCTTTCAGTTTCTAAAAGCAAAGCCTCCTTGTTTGACCTCCATTTAGTGTGGAGTCAGCCATGTGTCAGAAGAGCCCAGGCTGGTTTCCAACAGTGCTGACATTAAAGCTAAGACAGCTGAAGGGGTAGAAAGCACTGCAAGGATCAGGGGCAACCTGTGCTTTTAGAGTAGGAGTGGGGAACCATGGCCCTTTAATGACTGGGGCAGTGGTGGGATTCAAATTTTGTTACTACCAGTCCCGTGGGCGTGGCTTGGTGGGCATAGCAGGGGAAGGATCCTGTAAAATGTCCAGTCGGAGGTGGGATTTGCCGGTTCTCCAGAACTGGTTAGAATCTGCTGAATCCCACCTCTGGACTGGGAGACTTCAACTCCCAGAATTCTTGAGCCAGCATGGCTGGGAGTTGAAGTCCACCAGTCATAAAAGAGCCATGTTACCCTGTCCCGATTAGAGTGACATAAAACCCAAGCAGTTCTGGTTTGCAAATGAAAAGTTTAGCCTTGGTATTTATATGAATCTTGCTAACTGTAGCTTACTTAACAAATCATGATTACGAAAATGATGGCTTAGCATAATGTATGAACCTAATCAATACTATGAAATCATCTGTCTATTGGTCCAATAAAAGAAAAAAACAAAGACACACCATGAAGCGCTTTCTGGAGGACTATTGAAAAACTGGGCATCTTCCTAGCAGATCCGGACTGATGTAAAAAGAGCACTTATGATACACAGCTAGTGCTCGACTTCTAACTATTCATTTCGTGACCAATCAAAGTTACCAACAGCATGGAAAACAATAATTTATGAGTGATCCTTATATATTGTCAGAGCATCCCCAGGGTCATGTGAACAAAACTGGATGCTTGGCAACCAGCAGGCATTCACAACGGTTGACGTGTCTTAGGGTTGTATGATCCCCATTTGCAACCTTCTCAGCTGGCTTCTAATAAACGATCAATGGGGAAAGCTAGATTTGCTGAATCAGCTACACTGATTTGCTTAACTGTGGCGCGCGCGCGCACACACACACACACACACACACACAAAACCCTCGTAAAATTGGTGATGATTCTCTTAATAACTGCCTAGCTTAGCAATGCAAATATTAATCCCAATTGTGGCCAGTGTGGGACCCAGGGCTCAAACTGGAGTTATCATTCACCTAAAGAAGAGACCAACATAACTGCTTTGTGGACTAGATCAAAAGTCCTCCTGGTCCAGCACTTGGGGTTCGATAGAGTTGTCAATAAGAAAGTACCTCCAGAAAGCAAGTTTTTTTTTCCTTTTGGAGTATCTGGACAATTGTGGTAAAGCAAATTCCCTATCATTTCCTTGAACTCCTTCCTTGTTCCATCCAAGCCTTCCCCAACTGGGTACCCTTTAGTCATGCTGAGACTACAACCCCCAGAATTCAGCCGGTTGGCTGGCAATCCCGGAGGATGTAGTCTCCAAACACCTGAAGGGTACCAAGTTGGAGAGGACCATTGAAACTCTTCGACTTACCTTTATCTCCTGAACAGCAAAAGGACCTGCTTGGGTTTCTTCACTGCTAGCCACCATTTCCCCATTGCAACGCCAGGTGGGATGCGAGACATGTCCTGCGCCCAACTCAGGAAGTTGTCCATTGAAGTGCCGCCTGCCCCGTCCCCGCCTGCCCCCACGACGTCCAGTCTTGCTGCCCCGGAGTGATCCGCGTGAAAGACTGCTGGCAGAGTCCCCATTCAGCTCTTCTGGGCTACATCTGAGCCGCTTGTGGGGGGAGTGGGAACTGCTGGCTTCTTGCCCTGAGGCGGCCTCCTGCTCCCCTTGCCTGGCTGGCTCAAGGGCTCTGGGCGACTCTAAGGCACTTGTGAGGGCAGTGTCCGTGCAAGGGGGCAAGATAGCCTGGTGGCTTGGCTCAGTCTCTGGCACAGGGAGCATGCTGGACAAGGCTGAGGCTGGAGGCTCACTGGGTAGCACCAATTTCTCTGGGGCACTGAAGCCAGTGCTTAGCTGGCAAACAGAAAGAGAAGAAACCTTCATGAGGTCATTTTAATTTTCCCTGTTGCATTCAGAGGTTGCATCTCCAAAAGCTTTTCTGAATTTACATGCTGCCAAGGGGACGGCTATTCAAATATGTACATTGCTGTTGAATATTCCATTTCTTGGGACTTTCTTCCTAAAGACCATTAATATCACACTCCATTGGCTTATCCTGGTCCTTTCTCATCTTTTAACCTTTCAGAGAAACAACGTACTGGACAGAAGCCTGGCCTTTCTGTTGCTGGCTGCCTCTGACTCAACTGCGCTGCTCTTTTGCTGGCCTTTTCCCCCTGGCTCCAATTTTTTTCTTTTCCTTTATCCTTTCTGTCTTACTTATCTAACTTTCTACTCCTTTTTTTCCTCCCTCCCCCCCTCTCCTTGTAGTTTCCTACTTAATTTAGTAACTTTTCTCCCTGTGATCTGATATTGCTTCCTCCGCTGCCGCCACCTTGAAGGAACAACTTGAACAAACAACGTCTAGTTAGTTCACACACACTAAGTACAGTAGTAAACATGTTTCAGAATATATTGGTTGTTTAGGAAAACTGAATCCCAACTGGGAATGAATAGACCCAATAGAGGAGTAACGAGATTCTGCTGTCTCCCTGCTTTGTTCACCCCTAAAACTTCTATGAGCCTCACTTTAATATCTATTCAACCAGTTAACTGAATCCTTAGTGGCCCTGAGTTCTGCTTGTTGCTTTTGAAAGCTACATCTGCCCTCCTCCATGACTTGACTTGATGAGGGCACCAACCTGGCATTATTACTGAAACATAGGGGAGGCTCAAAGAAATATACCCATCTTGATTTTAGGTTTTGCATACCCTGAAAGGGCAACAGGAAAGGTGGTGGATAAGCTTCTCCATCAGTTCCAAAGAAGGATGGGACAGGACACTGAAAAAAGCATCCTATTCTTGCTGGTATGTTCTTCTTTTGATGCAATCCAACAACAGTAACTTTGTGAAACCTTTTATTTATTTATATGCTCCTTGCCCATATAATTTATGACTTAGGCAGGAATGTATTCCAAACTAGTCTTCCTGACAGCTGGTAATAAGGATTGGCTCTAACTTCCTTACAGCTCTGGAAGAAATTGATTTTATTCATTATTTGTTTTTTATCGTCTGCCCATCTTACCATAGGATAACTCTGGGTGGCTTACGGTTACCTCTTAGTTAAAACAAACGTGTTAAAATCAAACCTTAAAACCAAAGACACATGGGCAGGGCGGGAGCAGCGGGGGAAGGGAGGGACGATCTGTTATTAATCAACTATCTCCACTGCGCTGATCCCCACACCGGGGCCCCAAGCCGATAGGCACAGCCACAACTTTAGGCTCTTAGGAAAAGATTGGAAGGTTGGGGCCAGAAAATTCTACTCCTTCTACTATTGCCCACACAACAATTTGTTCACGCTGATATTTGCACACTGGACAAGACTCTGATCACATTGGTTAGTCAGTCGGGGATTGATAAATACATCGGAGTATCACCTGCATAGTGATGACCCGATTCCGAACCAACAAATGCCCTCCCTCAGTGTCCTTGTATAAACAGGTGAGGTGAGAGCATAAAGTCTTGAGGAGTTCTACAAATTGAAGTTTTCAGGTTCAACCCTCTCTTCCTCTAACTAAAACCAACAGGAACTAGCCACCCTATTTCTATTTCTTACAGCCACACAATATTTTAAAAGTTTGAGGGAAGTACAACAGTATCCAACAATTGTCACAGGAAATACAGTAATGTCCAACATCTGTCAATCATAGATAGACTAGAGTAGAAAATTAACTCCACAAGGAAGACTAAAATTCCTTATATTGTGATGGGTAAAACAACAGAATTTTGCCAGTCGGATTATGTAGTAGCTCCTCTTTCTATTTATACTTCAGTAAATTAAGAAGTGTCTAAGTCACTTCTGAATATTATCTCTCTGTTGTGGATTTAAAATAAGTTTCACTTTTCATTAACTTAGCAACAGATCTTGCGTATCCCCATCTAGGCTGTTCTTGCTCTCTACTGTCAGATATTGCAGGAACTACTAGCCTAGGGTTGCTGTGTTTCTCTTGAAAAATTTAAATATAATGCAGCATCCCAGATACACATTTTGGGAACTTGGGGCAACGACAAAGTGACTAAGACACTAAGGAGAGTCTGAGAATCACTGTTCTTCACAGGAGTTGATCTTGAGGAAGGAATCACTCTAAAAAGGATAGCTGGCTGGCAATCAGCCAATGCAATAAAACTGCAGAAATAATCAAATGTCACCAATCTTAATCCAACAGTTTAATCCCTCATATGGGTCCTTAAGCATGCTCAGCTGGTTCACTCGGTTGTCTTCCTCCAAGGGTTCTCTAGGTTTCTCTGCTGACATTTCATCTTTTGGAGTTTCTTGGAAAATCTAGCTCCTCCTCATTCTCCCTCCATGGGATTAGCAATAACATTTAGACTTGTATACCGCTTCACAATACTTTAGAGCCCTCTCTTAAGTCGTTTAGAGTGTCAGCCTATTGCCCCCAACAATCTGGGTTCTTATTTCACCAACTTTGGAAGGGTGGAAGGCTGCGTCAACCTTGACTCGGTGAAGATCGAACTGCTGGCAGTTGGCAGAATTAGCCTGCAATGTTACATTCTACCCACTGCGCCACCATGGGTCCTCATTATTGTACAGTGAGAGGCTGCGTAAGAACGACCAGGTCCAAGGCCCTCAATACCTGGCCATTTCAGGCACAAACAGAGGTTTCCAACAAATGACCTACCAGACTCTCAGGAAAAACCTCATGTGTCCTCTGAAACTCCTTCAGGTTCATCAGGCACCTGGTGCAGATAGCCTAATGAGAGCTGTAGTGGCACAGTGGTTAGAATGCAGTACTTCAGGCTAATTCTGCAGGCTGCCGACTGCCAGGAATTCGATCCTAACCTGCTCAAGGTGGACTTAGCCTTCTATCCTTCCGAGGTCAGTAAAATGAGGACCATTGTTGTTGGGAGCAATAGGCTGACTCTGTAAACTGCTTAGAAAGGGCTGGAAAGCCCGGTGAAGCGCTATATAAGTCTAAGTGCTATTGCTTATAGATCATACCCTTTTGTTAGGGGAAGGGGAAATTGCACAGGCACACCCAAAAAGAGTGATCTAACCATGGCAAAGGCCTGATGTAATGTACTCCTCCTTACATCATATCACAGCTACCCCAAGGACCAGAAACCAGATTTAATATGTGATGGTATTTGATGACTGGGTTGCCATGAGCACCTTAGCCGTCCCAGATTCAGTTACCATCAAGAGGAAGGTTAAAATCCCCAAAGACTATCAATCCCAGGGAATCAATCACTAACCTGGCAATTGAATCGATAGTCTTAATGAACTCCTTTGAACCACCATATATTGTCCTTACAGATATTAAACACACTTTTTTTTTTTGCTTCAAGCTTAATCTATGCACAATTACAATTTGCAAATGCACTACTCTTGAGTACGCATTTGGGAATGAAACCTGGATTTTGCATATGAGAGAAGAGCTAAGCACTGCCCATTGCCCATCTACCCCTGAGGCTGATAGTGACATCCTGCTTACCTGTAAGCTCTGGAGGAGGCAAGCCAGGGGGTTGGAGCCTGCTAGTAAGGGCAGTTGTCCTTGGAAAAGCTGGATTCCGAGAGGCCCTTGCAGATTGGGTGGCAACAGAGGCTGCTGGGCCTGGAGAAGAGGACTTCCAATCAATGAGGGGCCTGAAGCTGGATTCAGGGATGGAAGGTCACCTTCACATGGGCAAAAGGGAGGAGAATGTCAGCTCTGCTGCTGGCATATAGCTGTCATCAGCACCAATCCCAAATATTTCCAGGGGTACTAGCAGTAGGCCTTTGTACACCTCCCCTCTCTCCTCCAAACTTATGGTGAACTTGCTGGAAGGTGAGGAGGATTTTATCTGCTATCCAATTTTGGCAAGTCAAGAAGGTATCTGAAAGAGACATCTATCTACGTGCACACAACTGTTTTTGTTTGTAAGGGATTAAAGCAGACACATGGAGCTGAACTGAAGAATCATCCCTTTACAACTATTCCTGCACAGGCAGAAGTTGCGGCCAGTAAGTATAACTCTATTCCCTCTCCACCCAATCATATCAGCAGGGGAATGCCAAAAGGGCCTGCACAGGGAGAAGCAAATTATTGGCATATCCACATTGGGCAAAAACTTCCCTCAAACTGCAATTCTCCACAGATAGTCCATGCTTACTGATGCCTCAGTCAATGAGGGTTCAAAGTTATGATGGTGTAGAGAAAACCAGCTTGTGCTTGTGACCAATCCTCACATTTATGACTATTGTGGCAACCCATGGTCACATGATTTGGGCACTCTGCAATCAGTGTACATTGCAGTGCTCCACGGTCACACGATTGCTATTTGTGTGCTTCACCACCGGTTTCTGACAAGCAGGATTAATGAACAACACAGGAGTAAAATCACCAGCCATGGTCACAGGATGCCTCACTTGATGACTGGAAAATCACTCAACAACCAAAGAGGAAATGAGATCCTAAGCTGGTCACAATAGTGCGGTTGGTCTCAATTGCGATTGATAAGTGAGGACATGCATAAGTCCAGTTATCTCCTGCCAGGAAGAATCAGGTTGGAGAAACGAAGAGCAAAACTTTAGAACACGGGTGTCAAACTTGCCACGTCACGTTGCTGTCACATGCTGTTTTCCCATTCGTGGAACTGGAGTGGGCGTGGCCTGGGCGTGGCACATCCAGCCCTTGGGCTGCCAGTTTGACACCCCTTCATTAGCACAATAGGGCATCTGTGGGGGACAATCTCTTTCTGCTTAGGGGCAGAAATATCTTTCACCTTCCCAGGAGTTTGGCATCGGACAAGAGGATCATCAACTCACCCAGAAGTGTGGTACTCAGCAGCGGATTGACAAGCTGGGGCAATATGGGATTCAGCCGCCCCGAGACACAGGGGGTACCCTCAGTAGTTGTCAGGGTGGTGTTAGTGGAGGTAGGTGCCACAGGAGTGCTAGCCAGGCCAGTCTGGGATGGAAGGACAGGAAAGGTCTGAGACAGGAGAAGAGCCACCAGGAGAAGCCCCTCACATGACTTCAGGAGAGAACTCAAAGCTGTTGCTCAGGCTCAGCCACCAGGTTTAACCCTATAAACAGGGTTTCTATCCTTTAAAGCAGGCGCAGAGCTCTTTAAATATTGGTTCTTTCATTACCCAACAACTAGTTCATAACACTCCTTGGAACCATACTTCCTTAATACATAAAGTCAGCAGATCAGTATTACCTCCACAGTAGCTGGATATACCTTGTGAAGACTTTGCTAAAAAGCAACTACACTCCTTCCAACCTTTCATGTTCCTAAGATAGCCTTCAACCTACGATCCAATCCCACAAGATCTTTATAACGAGGGATGCACTTCCCATCTGATCCCACCGCATCTCAATGAAATTTTAAAAAACCTTAAAAGCAACTGGCCTCTTGCGTAACCTTCTTACCTGCGTAGGGATCGGTCCTGTGTCAGAAGGGCCCAAGCCGGTTGCCAACAATGCTGAATTTAAAGCTAGGACAGCTGGAGGGGTGGAAAGTGCTGGGAAGAGCAGGGGCTGCAGAGTTTCAGGCAAGCCAGCGAAGGGCTCCAACAATGGCTCCGTGGTCGCCGCTTCCCTCTGCCCTTCGCAAGCCGCCTCTGGCAGCGCCAACAGAGATGCCAGGAGCCCACTTGGCTGTTGTAGCAAATCCAGGCTGGGCAGCACCAGAGGCAACAGGGGCTGTCCGTCTGGGTCCTCCTGCAGGTTAAGAGGGGGAAGTGGTGTCTCTGGGCCCAAGGTCAGTGAGAAGGGGAAGGAGCCCAGCGGGAACAGCCCGGGAGGTAGAGCATTCCCAAACGGCAGTGCTTGCTCCTGTGCCAGGAAGGGGAATGGATCGGGGCCTGCGGGCAGCGGGCAGCCCACGCCCCCACCTTCCACGGTGCTGGTGGTGAGACTAACAGAGCTGGGGGTGGGAGGGGCTTTGGGAGTCATGAGTGAAGCCGAAACAGCAGCAGCAGCACCTGGAGGAAAGAAAACAAAGGCATCACCAATCACAGGAATGGCCACACCCCTGCCTCAAGGGATGCTTGTTCCCAGAATGCACTGCACTTGGGAGAAGCCCTTTGCAAAACCTCCAAGCCCGAATGGTCCTCTGTAGCCAAAGTCTCAGCAGACACCACTTGCTCCACTTAATTCCTTACACGAGTATTTAGAGTGGACAATGTAGGCTTGCGAGCAACGTTTTGGGATGCCAGTGTTCCTGAATAATTAAAGGGACATGAAGAGGGGAAAATTCATCCCGGTGCAACTTTCTAGAGTGTGGGTGTCAAACTCAAGGCCTGCGGTCCGAATCCAGCTTACATCTGGCCTGCAGGGCCACTCTGGAAACAGTGGACTGGCCTGCGGTGCCTCTACCAGTGAAAATGGAGCTTGGAAGAGCCATGCACAGCCCCCATGAGCTCAGTTTTTGCTGGCAGAGGGCTGCAGGAGGCCATCGCAGCTGAAAACAGATGTTGAAATGGCCACATCCCACGTCCTCTCCCTGCCCGAGGTCAAACACAACCCTGATGCAGCCCTCAATGAAATCGAGTTTGACACCCCTGTGCTAGGGGCTTATGAGTTTCATCCTTTCTATGCTTCAGCCTCAGAGTTAGTTAATTGTGCTTGAATAATTCTAATTTAATTCAGAGACCAGTAAAATCTTTTATAAGTATAGATCACCACTGAGGTACGTATCAGTCAACCATTTGGTCTTGCTTGCTTCTCCTTTGATGAGGCATCAACTTTTAAGCCTGAAGTTTCGCAGGCTTTGCTTTGGTTGGAAAAGACCTCGAGGTTGGGAAAGATTGAAGGCAAAAGGAGGAAGGGATGGCAGAGGATGAGATGGTTAGATAGTGTCATTGACACAATGGACAAGAATTCGGGCAAATTCTGGGAGATAACAGAAGACGGGCCGTGCTGTGGTCCAGGGGTCGTGAGGAGTCAGACATGAGTGAGCAACTTCAAAAATACTTTGTTTGGGTTGACAGGATTGGTTCTCAGCACTGATTTGCAAAAACACAGTTTTTGGGTTAGCATAGTATAAACCCACTCAACTGTAGCTTATTCAGCAAGCCTTAACAAAAGTGGTTTAATATAACACATGAATCCAATCAATGTTTGTTTTACATTATAATTATGTGTGTTACTAGGGCAGCATTGGAGAGCTACTTTTCTCAAATGTTGTTTTCCTTTTTTAAATTTTCCCTACTACGAATGACATTGTTTGGGGGCATGTGGGGTGGAGAATGCACCTTCTACATTAGTCCCCATGATGGAAGGAGAGGGGAATATATTAGATAGAACGGGATAGTGTTAATGGTAGGACTAACCACTCCTCACCACTGCTCCTCCATTCCTCAATCTGTAAGTTTCAAGACGGGAAGATAAACAATTTAACTGGCACATCTAATCTGGTAGTAAGAATCAGCAATTTATCTAACTGCAAAGGATTAAACCATGGCTAGTTGTTCACTGTGCCGCACCACAACAAAGGCTGGTTTGAGTAAACTTTTACAGAATGGGGTATGCCATTCTCCCATAGCTATTTCTGTCTGTATAACCTTTAACAAAACAAAGGCCTATATTCAAATGCCCGGTTAATGGGCACCTCTGATTATTTGGTGCCCACCTCCTCCATTTCATACGTATTTCTTTTGCCCAAACATTAGCCTGTTGTAAACATCATTCAAACCAGAATCTGTAACTAGAGAAAAGCCTTCATTATAAATTCAGGATTGCATAGCCTGAACTTTGCATGATCAGAAAGGATCAGGCAGCAATCCAGCTCGGGCAGGGCCTTTTGCTTCAGCAGAGATAAGATCTGTTTTCCCTGGCCAAGAAAAGGAGGCAAGACAATCATGGGGCATGACTGCTATGGGGCCAGCAATTCCCTGCCTTTTTACATTTCCCTTAAAAGAGAAAAAGCAGCAAACTCTCCAGGCGCCTCAGACAGTTGTCACTCAGCTGCAGCTCCCAATCTGGGGAAAGACAAAAAACTCGAGGACAGCTACCTCCACCTCCATGTAGAGACCTACCTGGGGGTCCATGGGATGCAAGCGGGGAGGTGGGAGGTTTCGGCTGTGGGGAACTCCCTGAGATCTGTTCGGAAGACGTGGAGGCCAGCTGACCAAAGAGGCTGAGGAGTTGGCTGTTGAAGTCCTGGAAGGGGGGCAAAGAACTGGGGCCGTCGCCAGCAGGGGCCTGGAGAAGTGGAGGCAGGCTTGGCGTAGGTGAACTCCCGGGAGGAGCCAGCAGACTGAGCAGAGAGGCCAGTGGCTGTACCGGGGTGGCTGCACTTGGGGGTCCATTCTTGGCCTCTCCTCCCGGAGGCTGGTCCCGAGGCCAAGGGTGTCGGGTCAGTGCCTCCTCAGGGTGGGTGACCCCTGCCTGCCCTGCGTGGGAATCCTTGAGCAGGCGCAGGACAGTGGGGGAGCGACGTTGCCGCCGAGGTGTCCGCCCGCCCACCACTGACAGCAGCAAGCGGTTGGGTAAAGTGCTGGCAGCCAGCTCGTCGGGACGCCCCCTGCTGGCCAGCTGGGCCTTGGCGGCTGCGCTCAACAAACTGCTGGCTGGGAAAGAGCCTGGGCCCTGTGGAGGAAGGAGCAGCAAGCCAGGCGGCCCTTTGCCTTCTGGGGCAGCTCCTAAGGGCACTGAGGGCAGGTTATTGCTGCTTTGGTTGGTTAAGGCATTGGTCGGGGGTGCTGCGTCCAAGCTGGAGGGCCTGGAAGCCAGGCGGTGTCCAGAGGGGCCCTGCTCAGAGGAGGCGGATGAGGGCCGTGACCGCTGTGGAGAAGGCTCAGCGCTGCCTGCTGATGAAGAAACGGATGAGAGGCTGGTGGGGGCAGGTGAGCCGGCAACACTGGCTTGTGACCCAAGAGGGACGGAACGACCACTCCAGGGGCTGCTCTCTTGACCAGGCCCCACCTCATCCAGTAGGGGGAAGAGGAAACTGTTGGATGAATAGGGCCGGGGCGAGGCATCTGCTGAGGTCTTGCTGGGTGGAAAAGATCCCCCGGCAGCATTCAGTTCAGACGGGAAGGCTGGGCGGGCACTGCCATTGACAGTGGCTGGCAGACGGCCTGGGAAGCCATCTGCAGAGAAAGTGTTGTGAAGGCGGGGAAAGGAAGAGCTTGGACCAGACCAGGCACTTCCATAACGATCAGAGGAACATTGCAAGGAGAGATCTGACCCCTTGGGCAAGCTGGTTGGAGCTTTGCTGGAAAGAGTCTGCTGCAGGCAAGTGCTAGGCCCTGGCATGGCCGGGTGAGATGGCAGAGTCATTCCAGCCCCTGTAAATAAGAGGAAAAGATGATTATTCTCCAAAAGGAAGGAAAAAATAGGAAGCCCCAATTTATACCAAAAGGCTGGCTAGCTGCTTCGATGGAATGAGAATGCAGAAGATTAGATAACTGATGGGTGGGGGATAGGAAGGGGGGAACCACCCTAAAATCAAGCTTCCTTTAAACAAATTGGAACATCCAAGTTTTTGTACCTCAGCAATAAAATAGAAAAACCTACCATCACATTTCACAACTTCAGAGGCCTCCTTGGTCCCCATTTTAAGACAGAGGGTTTTTTTTACAGTTGTACCACAAAGGCCATTATTGTGGAATTATTACTATCAGTGGTATTATCATTGTTATTTATGGTTTTTATTTTTGTTGCCTGTTGCTTTTAATACTATGCTCGCCACCCAGAACCACAGTTGCAAGCCATATTAAATCAATAAGATTATTATAAATTTTATAAAAGAAAAGGAAGGAAGGAAGGAAGGAAGGAAGGAAGGAAGGAAGGAAGGAAGGAAGGAAGGAAGGAAGGAAGGAAGGAAGGAAGGAAGGAAGGAAAAGGAAGATTTCAGCATGGCTTCTGTTTTCAAGGTTAATCCAGAATTCTTGATAGGCAGCAAATAAATTTTATAGAGATGGATGGATGGATGGATGGATGGATGGATGGATGGATGGATGGATAGATGAGAGAGGGAGGGAGGGAGGGATCTTGGCATGGCTTCTGTTTAGGTTAATCCAGAATTCTACTCAGACTCTTGTTTACCCCAAGCAAGAGACCAAATGAGAAGAACAGATGAAGAAGAGGTGTACAAACAGAAAAACAAACCAGGCCATTCATCAAACAACACAAGTTACCTGGCCCCAGGTGTGGCAGGCTGAGGGGTCCATGGGTCTCCATGCTGCGATAAAGTGTTGCCATTGCCACAATTTTCCGCCGGTGATTGCAGAGCTTGGTCATGTCTTGGTCTCCCTTGCTGCCTTCACTCCCAATCACCATCGCTGCAGGGTCGAAGTTGAAAACCTAACCATAACGGGGAAAGGTTTAATGACTGAACACCCAACCCTTCCCTCAACTGACAAAAGTGCTAGGGCAGGAATTTGCCCATTCTTTGGTTTTTCATAGTTGGAATGCAGCTGAACTTCAGAAACCTCATGAGTTTCTCAGAAGGACTTTCCACTGGTTTCAGGGGGATTTAAGTGGAGGAGCACAACCTCCAGCCCCTGATAATACATGCTATGATCAATTAAAACTGTGTTTAACCTGAATGAAATGTAACCCAATTGAGTATTGTCTAGGCTTCAACTCTTACTTTTCTGAGTACAAGCCACAGCAAGCTACTCGAAGACCAAGTATGGTGCTTGGCTTGGAAGAAGTTGCTTTCCCCGGCTTTAAGGGTGAGCGGGACCACAAAGCATTCTGCCTTCCTAGTCAAACGTGTACGTTTGAATTAAAATAAAAGAGCATAAAACCATTTAAAAAAGGAGATTCAAATTGACCGTTAAAAAGACAAATGGAAGAGTGTGTTTTGATTGCTGTTATAAAGAAGGGGGTTTAAATGTAATTGTTCAAAAATGCTATTCCACCACTTGGCTCAGTCTTTTTTTGGCCAGTTAAAAGAGGCTGAGAGTAGTGTGTGTGTTTAGAAGAGCCTCTCCCGCAGACCTTAATTGCCAAACAAGTATATCATGAGTGAGGGAGTCTGCCTGATATTAATAAGTCCTCCCAAAGCATATACAGTAGTTGAGCCTTCCTCAAACTGGTGTCCTCCAGATGTGCCATAATTCAGTTTTCATATATACTTCCAACCAACAGGCAAGATTACAGAAGCTGGAAAGCTGAGGTGGTAAATCATGTTCTTAATTGATCTATCACCTGACTAGCAAGAAATATGTCCCAGTGATAAATCACATGCTTTGCATGTAAATGTTCTCAGGCTCCATTCCTGCCACCTGCACAAAGACTGAGAAAGACACCTGGCTGAAACTAGAAAGCTCTAATCAGCCAGCTAGAGAACCTAGAAGGGCCCACTGATTTGCTGTCAGAGTTTCTTACATGTCTTACATTTACGTGTTATTAATCCCTTATGCTTGAGAGGATTTGTTTCCACTTGGGCAAATAAAAAAATTCTACCCCAGAATCTCTCAACATTCGGATACTAATCAGCTTCTCTCTTAAGCCCTCGCTACCTTGTGCACGTTGAGGGGACACTCCAGTCCACACTTGCAAGTGCCGTCCGCCAGCAGATACGCACGAGTCTGCTCCAATGAAGCCAAGCTTGTCCCGCTAGGACTAGGAGAAAGAAAAGAGGGACAGGCCAGATTAGCATGAAAACAACAGTGGAGAGAGCAGGGGAGAAAGAAATACATAGTCGAGGGCAGGCTGTACCTGATATAGCACACTCTGCCCTCTTCCACCCTGCGCTGCCAGCCCACAGGCACAGGTGTGACTGCCGGGCGCCCACCTCGATCCACACCAGAGCAATCATCGCCGCCATTCATTGTGCTCCCTCAGCGCTTGGGGACCTGGAAGAACCCGTGGTGGTTAGGACGTAAGGCACCATAGTGGTCAAAGAGCATCAAGAACAACAGTAGGAGAGGATCCTCGCAACCATAGTATTAGTGGGGGATGGAAATGTAAGAGATGGGTAACCTTAGTCCCAAGAGCTGGGGCTATATTCTAAGCTGAAAAGGATGAGGCCTACTTGCACAGGCCTGACAGCACTGAGGAGCTGTGGAGTCTTTGAGGCAACTGCTACCTTTACAAACAAAACATGAGATTTCACCTTTAGCTTTGCTCAAAAACTTGGCATCTGAAACTGGGTCCCCACCTCTATAAGTCTCCCAACTCCCCAGGTAAACTCTCTGGCAGAATAAACAGCCTGCCACTGAGCCTTTCCTATCAGGGAAAGGTGAGATTAGCTCTAGGACTGCAAGAGGCTTTGTGTCATGGGTAAGAGTTATTATTAGCTGAGCCAGCAACAGAATGGCTTCCGGCCAAACTACACAAACCAACAGAATCACACTTTGGGGACTCCACCACCTCAAATTCCAGGTAGGAGGAAATCCTGTTTTCTTTTACAATGGATTTCTTTTTTTAAAAAAAGGATAATAACAATAGCTCCCAATATAATTCCCTACTAATTTATACAGTCCAAAGTGGTACAGTCATAGAAGAGTTCACTCCTAGGATTCTATTCTAAAATTCTGGGGAGAGGCAGAAAGGTTGGGGTTCATTCAAAAGAAAGAGAGCAAATAAGTAGCTGGAAGAGAAAAAAAGAGAGAGGCAGAAGGGTGGCACTGCATGAACTAGGACACAAGTAAGACAAGACTTAAACCAGCAGGAAGATCTGAAGGGAGTCAGAGAAACAGATTTACATTATCCAAGTCCCATCAACCTCTCCTCTCCCAATTGAGCGGGCTCTGCCCTATTAAAGAAAATTAGGAAAGTCATGAAACAGTAAACAGCTGGCTGATCCTTTAATCCAGCTCTACTATGCAGATGGCTCCTACCTGCTCATGGCTGCAAACCTCGCGGCAGGCGATATTAAGGCTGGGTGTGTTCCCTTGAGTCACTCATAGTCAGTCCAGTGGCCTCTCTTCTGAGAATCCAGATGGTGTCCTGTCCAGCAAGCTCACGCCACTCAGGAGCCACACTAGCCTACCCCTGGAAAGGAAGGAGAACATGACTCAAGCGAGGAGAAAGAGGGAGACAAGACTCTCTACAATGGTTTTGATAGAAAATATCTGGGTCAAATACTTTTGGGGGGAGAGATATGGGGGTGGGGGGCTAATGTTAGAACACCATTCTAATGTGCTACTATTCCAGTCTGGGTGAGTAAAAGTTCTTGTTACTTTAAAATGAATCGCATTTTACTATTTGGTGTGGTACAAGGAAGTGATAGCCCAAAGAAAACAAGACCTACCATTAGATTCCTCATTATTATGGAAGATTAAAATCCCAGTTTAAAGGGCGAAGGCGGGGGGAATGGCATATTTGCCAACTTGAATGTAAACAGAGCTTAAAATATAAGGTTGTGGCAACTCTTGGGAACTGACTGCATGTATTGATACATATGATCCATATTGTACACCATTGGATCATGCTTTGTGAACATAATCTGCACAAACGTAAATCCATAAGAGACAACAGTCTAGAGATAGTCAACTTGGAATACACAGATATTTTGGATAACAGTTCCCGTATGCCACACAATCAGTTAACATGGCCAGAATCAGGGATTCTGGGCATTACAGCCCAAAGTGGACTACAATGGGGGAACCACCAGGTTATCTCCTATTCTTGGACTAGACCAGGGATGTCAAACTCAATTTCATTGAGGGCCGCATCAGGGTTGTGTTTGACCTTGGGGGGACGTGGTCAGGGTGGGCATGGCTAGCTCAATGTCACTCATGTCAGGGGTGCCTGTGGTAGCCGGAGTGCTCTCCCAGCGAAAATGGGCTCCCAAGCTCCTGCAACCCTCTGGCAGTGAAAATGGAGCTCAGGTGGGCCACCCGCAGCCGTCCCAACCTCTGTTTTTGCTGGCATAGGCACCACATGCTGGCTTTTTGTTGTTTCCAGGGCAGTCCCGCGGGCCAGATCTAAACACCTTGCGGGCCAGATTCAGCCCCCGGGCCTTGAGTTTGACACCCCTGGATTGGACTATATCACTGCAAATTTTCTTAAGTAAACATGCAGAAGAATCCAGGTTCAACCTCTGGCATATTCAGCCAAAAAAATTCTTGCCTAAAACATTGGCAAAACACGACTGTTGATAATAAAGTATTATACTGGATTAGTTGGACCAATGGCCTGATTTAACATAAAACAACTTTCTATATTCCTCCTGGCAAATAAACATTTAACCAATGAGAGGAAAGAGTTTCAGTCCAGCCCATTCCACGTTGCATGCAAAACCCAGAAATCATCTCCATTAATCCAGAATCCCTAAGAATCCCTAAGTGCATGACTTATAATGACTGGCATAAAAGCAAACCAATGGCCAATTGCTTTGGCTGCACATCTAAATCATATGCTAATATTTCTTATTCATAAGAGTGGCATTTCTAGGCAGATACGAAGTTGTAGACAAGATACTGGTTTCTCCTATGCCACAAAGAAAAGAAGCTTCTACAGGAACATGTCGATGCTGGCTAAAGTTTAGGAATGAAAAAATCAGAGTATGAGTAATGGATTGGAGCTTTACAAATACATTCATTTGTTAGTACCCCATAAAAAGCCTGTGGGCTAGTGGCCCATCTCCATATACGTAAACTTGTTAGCCTATACAGACAACAAGCATTTATTTTTGGAAAGCTCTTTGGCTGATCAGCCAAAAGCAAATCTTTGTCATCTAAAACAATTAGAAGAAATGCTTATTTAGAATTCTGAACATTATTTATTTCTAACCTTCTTTTATTATTTTTACAATTAACTCAGGATGGCAAACATATCCAATATATCTTCTTTCTATTTTCCCCACAACCAACCCTGTGGCTTGGGATGAGAGAGAGAGTGACTGGCCCAAAGTCACCAAGGTGGCTTTTATAACTAAGACAGAACTTGAACACACAGTCTCCTGCTTGCTAGCTTAGTCTAAACTAGCTCTCACATTAGCTGAAAAATCTACACTCATCAGGCTAGTAGCCAAGGATTAAACGGTAGGGAGACACCATATTATATTTTCCTTCATTGCAGTTATAAAAACTGACCGAAAATGACAGCCCAATTCGAATTAATTACTAATGGATGAAAAAACAGATTAATTCCATCTATTGTGTGAAGCCAATATTTCTTTAACCATGGTTACTATATCAACCCCAATTAAGCCAAAACCATATGAATCATATGTATATAGTTAATACACTCTTAATATGCTATGAACCAGATGCTCTACTTTTAGTGCCTTGAACAGTAGCCTGGCATGCAGAAAACAAAAAAGAAAGAAGAGAATCTGTATTAATTCTACAGATCAGGTGAATGTAAAAAGCATAAGACAGGATCAGCCATTAAAAAGTTGGCAGTTCCTCTCACTACACATAAATTGATTAAAATATATCTAAAGACTTTAGAAATCCAGGGGAAATATACTGGGAATGGTTAATAGACCTGCCTACACATTGATTGGCTCCTCCCATTCACTCACTGACAGAGCTAAAGGTTAAAGCAGTATAAAAACAGATTTCTTATTTCAGAGCAGGTGAATGTAGATTTTTTTTTGGTGAGGAAACATCTGAAAGCAATGCTGAAGCAATAGAAAAAATATTCCTCTTTCTTTTGAAACTATATGTGGTGTTCATCTTATACCTATATTATACATCTATATTTATTTACATTAAAAAAAACACTATAAACAACAGGGGAAAATCAGAAGGATGTTCATCTTATCATCCTTAAAGAAAGCACTATTCCTGAGATTGGGCCCTGTCATACTAGTTACTCTCCTGAGTGAAATTTAACACCTACATCTAAAGTGGCTGTCAATAAGGTAAGGACAGTTCCACATCCAAGTTAAAGTGCCCAGGCCTTGTATTGTCACTAAGGCTTAGGCTTAGGTAGTTCTGTTGCAAAGAAATCAACAGTATGTGTATAGGTTTTAGTATATATTTTATACTAAGTATATATTTTAAAGTGTTAAGATTTGGCCATATGTTTTTTTTCAATATATTCAAGGCATTTGAATCTTTGGAGGGAGCTTGTTAAAGCAGTATAGAAAACTACACTGACCCACTGCAGAGGATAAAAAGGCAGAAACTATATGCAGGAACCTTATTGCCACAGTTTAATGGAAGTTGGCAACATGGGCAGGATCTTGTAAACGCAGGATAGATATCCTCCATTAGGACACAGATAGCCCTCAACTTATAACAGTTCGTTTAATGACCCTTCAAAATTACGGCACTGAAAAAAGTGGCTGACCCCTTTTCACACTTAACATTGCAGGATCCCTGTGGTCCCATGATCAAATGGGTGGAAATCTGAGGACCAGTCCTAAGTACAGGTAGTCCTCTATTTACAATGGCTCATTAAGTTGGCTGTTCAAAATTACAACAGCCCTGGAAAAGGTGACTTATGACAGTTTTTCACACTTGTGACTGCTGCAGCATCCCCATGGTCACATGATCAAAATTCAGACACTTGGCAACTGGCTCATATTTATGGCGGTTGCAGTGTCCTGGGGTCATGTGATGACCTTCTGACAAGCAAAGCCAATAAGGAAGCCAGATTCACTTAACAAATGTGATACTAACTTAACAACTGCAGGGATTCACCTAACAAATGTGGCAAGAAAGGTCATAAAATGGGGCAAGACAATTCATTTAGCAATAGAAATTTTGAGCTCAATTGTGGTCATAAGTCGAGGACTACCCGTAATAAAATTTATGCAGCAAAAAGATTAGACTATTCTCTTGATTTTATAACTGCACTCTGATCTAACTTTAAACAAGGCTAGCATTGTTTATGTTCTGCAAGGTGTGTTTATCTAATCTAGCTATTTTCAACAAACACATACTGCGCCTTTTGAACAATTGGTAATATTGTAGAATCGAACCTAGTTCTTTTTTGGGGGGGAGGGGGGGATACAAGACTCTGTGCCTTCCAGTTGTTCTCAACTTCAGCTCCTCTGATCCCTAGCTACATAATAATTGCAATAATATTTTGGCAACCGTAGTCCAAAGTATCTGGAAGGCAGCATATTTTCAAATGCATCAATATAAATAAAACAAAATAAAATATCGCGAGGCAAACATGCCTGGATGAAAATTATATTGTACCATTAATTATTTATTACTGCCTAGATTCCTGCAAGTTAATAAGAAATGGGAATTTTGCATAGGAAGCGAGTGTGGCTTTCAAACTTTTTAACAATTACTGAGGAGTTACCCTAGCTGATAAGCAAATTCCTGCTGAATAAGATCAAATGTGCTATCTAGTTTCCAATTTCCACCCCCCTAAAGATAATCGATGCTTGGATGGGAACAGCCAGAGCAATTCTGTAATCTGAAGAAAAGGATTCTAAGAGAGTCCTTCTCTACTCTACCTTCTCTACTCTTGCCTTTCCCAACCTGGTGCCCTCTGGGTATGTTGGACTACTATTCCCACCATCCTCTTTACACAACACTTCTAGACAGAAATACTTTATGCATATTTGGCCTCCAGCTTTCCTAAATGATCACAAGAAAGTTTATTAATCTCCTTTTATTTGGAACTCCTAGTGAATGAGAGTCAGGAAATGATCCTAACCGCTTTCCTGGTGACTTTTTAACCTTTCAATCACACTGGAGGAAGTGAGCCCTCCTTTTACTTTTCTGCACACAGTCTGAAAAGATATCAACGCAGGGATGGGAAATACACAAACCGGATTCCAGGAGAACCCTCTTAAGAGAAATTTGTGGGGAAATATATCGGTGTCATGCATCTCTTCTGTCTACCTCCCTCCTTTTTTTTTTTAACCACCTGCAGTTGGGAGAGCCTGAAAACAGGAGCTGGAAACAGTACCCAGTAATCTTCTGCTACTGCCCCTTCTTCCTTAGGTCATAGACCCCTTGAAGGATGGCTGAACTTTTCCCACCATAGCAGTAACTGAAGATCTAGGGGTGGGGTCTGCAACCTCTTCCCCCCTCCCCCCCCCTCCCCCAAGTAGAGAGAACATAAGGCAACCAAGCACCCCGGCAACCTTTCTCCTTAGCTTTGTGCAATCGGGTTTAAAAGGGAATCTCCCTCCTTCTCCCCCAAAGCTATTATTCATTCCCTTTTGGTACAGGAAGAGTAGTAATTTAAGAGGTGGCGGCCAAATCGCCTTTTCCCAGCAGCTCCTCTTTAATGGAAAGCCTGGGCAACTCCGGCAGAAGTTTGAACTGTCAAGAGAAGCTGCAGCGGGAGATCGGCTCGACTCCGGGCACTCACGACTCCCCTCGCCTATGCCAAATGCACCCCTCGAGTCCGACTTCAGAGTGTGCCCGGGGCCCCTTTGGCACTTACCTTGGTTCATGGTGCCCCCTCCCCAGAAGCAGCTGCAAGCTCCAACTTGTAATCGCGTCTCTCCCCGGGGGGAGGGGGGGCTACGGGAGGCCCCCTCCCACCTGCGGTGGGTGCCGGGTGGGTGCGTGGGTTGGGTGGGGGGGTCAGGGTGCAGAGGATCGCTGGTGCTCTCCACCCCCACCCCCCAGTACCTACCTCACTCCCTCCCTCCCCCCTGGACTCAGTGCCAGGAAGAGGAGGGGGTAGAGCAAGGGAGCTTCCTCCCTGGCATGCGCACTGGGGGCCGGCTGAGGGTGGAGGTTGGGGAGTGGGGGAACAGCCCTGGGAATTCCGTTCCCGACCTCCTTCGCTCTGCGCTTAGGGCGCAGGGCTCGCAGTAAAATCTGGCCTGGGCCCTTTGGGTTTTTTTGAAGTTCCGGTGCGGAGATCGGAGCGGCACTCGCGGCAGTCAATCCTGTCGCCTGTTGTTTGCGGCCTGCCTTTCCTTTCCTTTCCTTTTGACCATTCGCTCTTAAGATGCTCGGAAACGAATTGCTTGTCTTGAAAGGCGCTTTGCAGAGAGGTTTGGGTGCTTTTGGAAAGGACCCGTTCCCGTACCTCAGTGATCTTTTAAATGGGAATGAAGGATGAAGTCCTTACGTGCCCATCCTTGTTTTGCGTCCGAATGGATAAAATTTGTGTGTACTGTATGTGCAACTACATTCAGTAAAGACTGTGTATAAGATGATGGAAACTCTAGATGGTAAAAAGTTATTCTAGGGAAACTCCTCCCCATTCTGGGGAGAAAAGTAAAACCCACAGTTGTTCTACCACAATGGGCAGAAACTTCCAAAGAAGAATTAAAAACGAATTAATGCAAGTTGCCTAAAATCACAGGTATGAGACGGATGGCTATAGAATAAATATACAGATTTATTTAACCATGATATGCTCAGCCTAATTGGCTATATTTAGATAACTTACTGGACTAAAGTACCTGGGCAACAAACAGCTTTAAACAAAACCTAATTTTAGCCTAGCCCTTTGTGTGAAGAAAGCAGTTGTGTTCTCACTTGGAGAAAGTAGGGAATTGGCAGGAGAAAACTCTTGTCTCCATGTCTGTGCTGCTAGCTTCCCACAGGCATCTTACTGACCATGCTGCAAACAATACCCTGAATAGATTTCTCATTTGGTCCAGCAAAGCAGCTCTTTTTAAGTAACATTAAAATTACTTCTTTGGACAAATGAAAGTGCCATAACAATCCAGCATTCTGTTCCAAACTAACAGGGAAGGAGCCGACAGATTCTCATGCACCTTGTCTCAACCTCAGAAGTTGAGGTAAACAATTAGCTATTATGTAATAACTGATAGAGATCCAGTGCAAATAATTTAGCCTTTTTTCTTAAATGCTATGAACTGATAATTTGCTGTTTGACTTATGGCTGTGCATTCAAGGTATAGTGCAAGTGAGGTGTTTCCACTACCAGATACGATTTTATCTGGGATTTCATTGGTGGGATGCTTTTCAGATGTTTTCCTAATTTAACAGAAGTTTAGGGTTCTGGATTTGATTTCCAAAACATGCTTTGAAGGCAAGAACATAATAGCCATCCAAAGTGCCAATGATCTGTGTGGCATAGAGGTGATAAAAGGCTGTACATATTCAGCTAATTAAGCCTGAGCACAATTGGATGTTAAACAAAAGAAACTGAAAGTTGAGATCAAAGCAATACATATCTTAATTATGAAAAATTTAATGAAACAGTAGAAATATGCAAAATATACATTAAGCAGACATTGGGATCAAGGAAAGGTGTCTCATAAAATGTGTTAAAATGGATAAATAGGCAATTGTATTGGCATACCACCAAGCATGGTAAATTATGATTTGTGGTTCTCAGGAATGGAGCAGAAGCTGACAAAAGGTTATTTCATATTAAATAATTCAAAGGGAAATTATTTCTACAAGGCTTGATGACTTATACTCCATAAATCATATGTAAGTCCAATGCACTATCCTTCAAAAGCATCCAACAATATTCTGGCCAAAATAAAAATATTGTTTTATACAGGTAGTCCTCAACTTACAAGTTTGTTTAGTGAACATTCAAAGTTACAGTGGCACTGAAAAATGTGACTTATGACCGTTTTTTCATAGTTACCACCTTTGCGGTATCCCCATTATCATGTAATCAAAGTTCAGATGCTTTGCAACTGGTTCATATTTATGACTTTTGCTGTGTCCCAAGGTCATGTGATTCCCTTTAGAAACCTGACGAAGTAATTGGGAAAGCCAGATCTGCCTAACAACTAGGTAGCTAACTTATCAATCACAGTGATTCACTTGAGAATTATGGCAAGAAAAGTTGTAAAATGGAGCAAAACTCACTTAACAAATGTCTCACTGAACAACAGAAATGTTGGGTTCAATTGTGGTTATAAGTCAAGGACTATCAGAAGCAGACATCTGAGTTGGTCAGTGGTCATATTTGTGAACAGATGTCCAAAATAAAACATACAGCGTAGTTCTATGTAGGAGAATGGTGGTGGTGAGAAATTAGATCCATTCATAATCCCAAAGTTCTTTACTGGATATAAACATTGGCAATTTAATAAAAAGCATGCTTTTTATTAACTTTACTGATTTTCTAATTCTAATATAGGTTATTAATATTCCCAATCTGTAATGCTGTAATTATGACAGAAAGAGCCATATTTTAATGTGGATTTGTATGCTAGAGTTTTAGGGCCAAGTATATACCATTTTCAGTTGTTTGATAATATACCCAAGGATTTAGAAGTTCTTTGTGGGAGCTCTGAAAGCTTGTCCACTCTCTATCAGACATCTTCTTAAGCAACACTGAGAGAAAACTGTATGTTACAGTGAGTATTTCTAGGGGATATAAGCTATGCCAGGCCTGACTAGCATTTCCAACAAACAGTATGTCACCGTAGAATGTTTTGCAATTCAGAGCTTCACTTTCAATGCTATTTATCAGGCAAAATGATATATAGAAGTTTGCTGTTGGGAAACTGAGATTCTGGCTCACAAGCATAACAATCAAATGAAATGTCGAATTATTCAAATTACACTGCCAATAAAATAAAGGTAGCTTCTCAGATTCATTTTCAAATGAAATAATCATAATATCAGTTGAAAATTCAAGACCTTTTAAAAAATCAGATGGTTGTTTTATATTATAAATTACTTGCAATTGCCTTCGTTTTTATGAAACCTATTCAAGTGGTTTGAATCGCTTGATGAATGAAGGAAACATTTAGGTGAGGTGCAACATTTAGATGTGACCAGTTAAAATGACTGGTTTACAATGTTCTGATTAAGAACTGCTTATTACAGAGAGCAGATTGTTTTCAAAATCGTAATCATTTTAGCGGAGTTGGGCTTTCTGGAATTCCTATGTGGCACCATTGAAAACCAAGGGAGAGAATGCTTTTTTTTTTTCTCTTTACAACTCTCGTTTTATTCAAAAGCAAATGCATACACAGATTTATTCCTTTCAAATCCGTGCTATTATTCTTGAACCGATCGGCAGCTCTATTTATTTCATTTTCCTTTGCAAAAAAGGTGATGGTAATGACAATAATAGCACCAGACTAGCTGGGGGCCAAATACACTCTGGGCAAGGCCAGCTCAGGGGAGGCCCTGCCGCTGTTTCCCCAGGGAGAACTGGCCCTTTAACCAAACGGTGGGCGTGGCGTGACGTCATAAAATATGATCTTGGGGGCCTCCCAACGTAATTCGGCCTAGTTACTACTGGGAGACTTGGACACGGGCTCGTTGGAGGGGGGAGGAGGGAAAAGAGCAAAGGAAACAAGGCAGGCCCCGTAAAGTGGATCGAGGAGGGCCAAGGTCAGGACTCCAGCCTGGGCTCCCGCTGCCGTGACCGCCAATGGTTGCCAGGCTATTGCATCATCCCCCAGCGCATGACTCACCCACTTAAAGACTCGTGACCCTGAAGGGAGGGGGGACATTTCGGGAGGAGTCATTTCCGGGTGCGACGCGGCAGTATCCACCGCGGCGGAGCCGCGTCACCCAACACTGGAGAAGGCGGGGCGTAAGCGAAAGGACGACGACGGCCCATTGGGCGGCGGCTCCCTTCGTCCCGCCAATGGAAAGGCGCGGCGTCGCCCATTGGCCAGATATGGCGCAAGGGTTGCGTCATGCCGAGCGGGGAGGGGCGCTCTCTGAAAGATTTCTGGTGACCATCCCGAGCAGGAGGCGGGAGGAGGCATTTGGGAGCCGGTGGGAGTCGAGAGCGGGAGACGATGAGCCGCGAGAGGAGAATGAGCCGCAGCCAGGAAGTTGGAGAGCGGATCGCGGGCGAGAAGGGGCCGCGTGGGAAGGTGCGGAGCCTGGGAGGGGAAGAGGAACGCCTGCGCTTTAAGGAAAGCACTTTTCGGGCGCTCGATGGAAGAGGATTTGCATGGGTGCACAGCGGGTCTGGCGCTCTTAAGCCGGGCTCCGCTTTGCAAGGAGGCGCGGCTCTTTCGTTGCCTGAACCCCTGGCCACAATTAGCCGGTCCTTTCTCTCTCTCTGCCCGACCACGAGTTGGAAAAGCTCCTTTTCTTCGCCTCTTTTCCTGCAGGGGAGCGATAGTGCATAGATCCCGGCTTTCTACTCAGAGGTCGGGTGTGTGTGTGTGTGTGTGTGTGTGTGTGTGGATTTGTTCATCTCGCGTACGCCCAGTTTAACATTTTAAACAGAACGGACTATAGGATTTGTGTGTGCTGTAAGAAAGGGGGGGGGGGAGTGTGAGTCTTATTTGTTATTATGATTAAACAAAAATACAGTTTCATAAGAAAGGGCGGGGGGCATGTTGTAAAACCGGTATACGGTGCAGGGTGTTGAGGATTCCCCCAAGCAACTCTCATTTCCTTCCTAGCAAATTTGAGTGAGGTGCCCAGATTTCCCGGGTGAACTTAAGGATGGTGGCTGGGCTTTTGTACTGGAACCAAACCTCCTGCTTTTCCTGGCTTGCTTATTGGTTTCCAGTGCAGAGAAGGGAGAGCTGGTGGGGCTTGTTTTCTCTTCTAAAATAATTTGAAATTGTGGGCGCTTGGCCAGCTCTGAGGCTACATCCTTTCCCACAACTGTGTGCTTGCTGTGGCTTGGCAAGTGACCCTGAGGACAAAGCATTTTTTATAGCAAGCTTTCCCCCCCCCCCCCCCAAAAAAAATTGCAAACAAACTTGTGCCTTGCTTGAAGACTTTATCAGAATTTATTAACCTATTGGAGAAGTCTAAAAGGGATGCATTCTTGCTGGTAGCAGAGGACAATGCTGCAACATTTCCCTGTCAAGTTTGGAAAGCCCCATTTCTCCCTTCCCCCCCTCCAAGGGTTGGAATGCCTGTTTCTCTAATTCCTTGGGGACCTTTCTGCATACGCATAAACATACATCTTTTCCACGAAGCTGCATAACAATCCCTAATTCTCCTAGTTTCTTGCATCACTCGGGGCTGATGAAAACCAGTGATGTGTGTCCCCAGTGCCTGATGTGTTCCTGTGGGGTTCAACATAGTGTTGCTGCTTTGCTGTTTGATTTGGGGCATTGCAGAAATCTGTCAAAGATGCATGGCAAGAATGGAAAGCAGCTGTCCTGGTTCCTGCCCCTGGGTGTTGGGAGTACAATCACACACCCTCAGTGTCACGATCCATGAAGCTCATTGGAAAGCAGAGATTTAGCATATGAAAGATGTAGCGAGTATCAGGTTGTAGGCATTTGATTTCATCATTAAATGAGATTTGTTCATATTTTACTAAAAGAGAACCTCTGACCATTTGCAAGCAGGTTAGCCCAGGGGAACTTCTGACCATTTGCATCAGCAGTTTAGCCCAGGGGCCGCCAAACTTTTGAACCTCAGGGACCACCAAACTCATAATTTTAAATCCCAGGGACCACTAACCCATTCTGTGGGTGTGGCATAATTTGTTGGTGTGGCTTGGTCGTCATGTGACATGGCTTGTATGTAAATATAAATTATAAATATTGAATTTTTTTATTAAAAAGAGCAACTTTTACCCCAAAACCAGGCAAAGCAGGCAGGCAGATTGAGTTGCTCTCAGAATCATTCAGATCTAAAGATCTAGAAAGCAAAAAATCCAACCATTTCCTGCTTCCTAGCTAATCTGAATCTCCACAGCAGAACACCTGATGGTCGGAAAAAGGAAAAATAGCAATTTAGCAGGCAAGTTTGCTGGGTAAGGAGTGAGTAGGTGGGGAGGGTTCCCGCGGACCATGTGGGCAGTGCAGCCTTGTGTTTCTGCGCAGCCTGGATTAATTGCTTTGGAGGGGTGCTCTGGGGGTGAGATTTCTCTGCGGCCCACCAGTGGGCTGTGGCTCACCAATTGGCAACCGTTGGTTTAGCCTATGTCCTCATGCTCATTTGGCCGCCTCTACTTTACAAGGTGAGGATAGAGTGAATATAACTCTTTCTGATGCAGAATTCAGTGAAAAGGGGGTGAGCTGCATCCAGATGTTTTTCCAAAAGGATTTGCCCTTTTTAATACAAAAATAACTTACAGGATTGGAAATAATGCATTTAAAAGAATTTTTAAAAATGGTCTTGAGTATGTGATGCCTAAAGTGCTATTTCCAAAAAGCATTAATAATTGCTTTGGCTGCAATCCAAATCATGACACAAAGGCATGACATATCTATCTCTGTATAAGAGATTTATCCAACTCCTGTTATTTAGAAGCGTCCAAAATATATTGAGATTTTCTGATGGTTGAGAAAAAAAGGAATTCACATGCAACATGTAGGTATTTATCAATGAGCTTGAAGAAGAGGATAATGCTTTGATAAACAGCAGCAGCACAGTTCCCTGTTTTAAAGGATAGGAGTGGAAAAAAATGCTAAAGGAAATTGGTGGTGCCCCCATTCCATTCTGCTGTTTAATGTCAATGGGCAAATTTGGAGGTGATGGTGGGGGCTTTCCTTGGATGGTTGTAACATGTTTATGATACACGGCATCCTCTTGATAATAATCACAGACTTTTCTCTTATTCTTTCAGTTTCGAACAAAAAATCGCACGCTAATACATCACCACACTTGAAAAAAAAGGTAAGAATCCAAGAAAAGCAGATTACATGGAGGGAAAAGCATGGGAGAATTGTACTAAACTTTAAATAGGTTCATTTTAAGAACTGCACTTTTGAGAGTAAGAACTGTTGAATTCAGTGGAGTTGCTCCAGAATAGGCATGTTTTAAGATTGGATTATAGAGTCTTCTGGCTTTCAGTCGTTCAAGGTAGGCCAAGCCAAGAAACGGGTCATGGCAGGGATTCTGGGAATGCTCTTTGTAGGATAGAGTAAAATCTTGAAAGCCCATCTTAATTTCTGTCTGCCTTACCTTAATTAAACAAAATCAAGGCTGAGTCATTTCTCATCTGGGTTTCAGTAATTTTTTTCTGAAAGTCATTCCCCTTTCACAGTTTGCTCATTCATTCCTCCTTAATTATCACTAAGAAATTTGTAGAAGAATAAGAATAATGCAAATTTTGAAAGACAAACTAAGGAAAGTAATGTGGATAAGAAAGTGCAATGAAAGAAAAAGAAAAAAGCTGTAAAGAAGCAACTTTAAATCTTAACACCAGTTAAGCAGCTTTAGATTTTGCCCTCTCTCCATAAGAGTACATCATAATGTCTTTCTTTCCATAGTTTACCCTTTCTAATCATGAGGCATAAGTTCATTTTTTTTCATTGTTTCAACAGAAAGTCCAAAGGGGCTTTCCAGTCATAAACAAATGTAGTTGTTGATTTTTAATCAAACAAGTCAACCTCTGCTAATTCTGTCATCTCTACCAGCCATTCACTTTACAGTATTCAGTATTCACTTTACAACCTCTGCAAAAAGATCATAAAATGCCAACCTGCTTTACAACTGTCACAGCAACGACCAAAATTGCAGTCTCAATTACAGATATGAATTGAGGATTACCTGTGACTCTTTCAGGAGTGTCCAGATGTTAACATAGATTACTTACTGTTCTTTCTTTGATGCCCCAAACTGGTATATTTATATTGCACAATATAATCTTCTATCTGTATAATTTACAAATATTTATGTCATCATAAATAAATGTATCTAAGATGCCTCAAATCTCTGTTGTTTGTATGGTTGTTATCAGTTGAAATATGCCTATAATGGTGGGCTTATTCATGTGAAGTATTTGGGTCAGTGGAAAGGGCATACATATTTATTTGAAGATATAGATACTGAAACCTTACAGTGAAGAATGTTTTTTTAATCTTTTGAAACGACAACAAATAAATGCTTACCATTCTAGGAACAGAGAATCGACATGGAACAATGTAGTTTTTGGTTTAATAATGGTTTTTGTGGGTTGTGTAGAACTAACAGTGGTTTTTAAAGGTATTGTGATTTGTTTCTTTGTGATAGACAATGCTAGTGCTTTTCACTAAGAATAGAATATTCTTAAGTGTCTTTAAGCTTCCTTCCATTGTATATATGAAGGTTATTCCAGAATAGGTAATTTATGCAGCTAGTAGCTGTAAAATAGAACCAGTTGGTACAGGGATTAAGGTGATGGACTAGAAACCTGGAACCTTCAAGTTCTAGTCCTTCCATAGGCATGAAAGTCAGTTGGGTGACTTTGGGCCCATCACACTCTCAGCCCAACCACAGGGTGGCTGGAAATCATGGCAATCTGCTCATGTTAAAGTTGTCAGTGAACAACTCACAACCTGCTTAGCTGTGAGAAGCTTACATAAAAGGTTAGGCTTTTTTCAAGGTGCCTGAAATTTGCTTTAGTGGTCCAATATATTTCAGAGTGTACCTCACACAAGAAAAGCTAATTGGACATAGAGGTTCACTGTGCCACCTAGCTCCACTATGCAAGTCTATGCATTGCTCAGTTATGAGTCACTTGTTTTGGCAAACCTGCTTGTGGCTCTGTTAATTGCTAATTCAGAGCGTACAAAAATGGATGGAGCTTTCTGCTCTGAGCATGTCCCGGCTGGCCTCAAGGCCAAGGAGGAAAGAAAAGTTCCATGTCTGAGATGTAAGAAAGTTTGGCTAGCCCTCCCAGCCTATCTTGTGATGATGACTCACTTCTTATTTCTCACAGTGCAGGAGGTTTGGTTTTGCTAACCTCCACCCATTGTTAAGACATCTGGAAAACCCCTAGCTTATCTCCCTGTTGAGTATGACTTGAAGTACAGTATTTAATTCAAAGTTTGAATAAAGTACAGGTAATCCTCAACTTATTACCACAACTGAGCCCAAAAGGTCTGTCGTTAAGTTAGATATCTCTTAAGTGAGTTTTGCCCCATTTTACTATCTTTCTTACCTCATTTGTTAAGTGAATCACTGCAGTTGGTAAGTTAGTAACCTAGTTGTTAAGGGAAGCTGGCTTCTCGCTTGACTTGGCTTGTCAGAAGGTTGCAAAAGGAGATCCCATGACCTTGGGACACAGCGACAGTCATAAATATGAACCAGTTGCCAAGCAACTTAATTTTGATCATATGATCATGGGAATGCTCCAAAAGTCATATCTCTTTTCAGTTTCATTGTAACTTTGAACGGTCGCTAAGTAAACTGTTGTAAGTCAAAGACAACCTACATCGGTTCACAGCAGGTATATGGAGTGGACCAATTCCAGCCCTATTATTATTATTATCTATATTGACAGCTACATTTCTTATTCTGAAGAAGTCCTACAAAGTTCAGAACTGGCTTGTCAAGGAGATAGGGTCAAGTGAGGTGTAAGATGGCTGATGCTACCGCAGAACTTAATGATTGGTCTCATTGAAGAGCTGTTCTGTTTTGCCAATATGGTGTTCGGCCTTTCCCAACCTAGTTGCCCATTCGGGTTGATTCTCCCTATGAAGATTGCCCAAGTGCAATTTGAGGTTGCTTTTATTTTTGCCCCTCACAGTCCATGGCCGTTGTTTACTGTTCTCTTTTAATTTTTGCTCTTCATTTTTTTCTCTGCCTCAGGTACATTGACCAGATTTGTATGGGCTTCTTTTGGGAACATGGGAGAGAAGGCTCCTTAACATGCAAGATGAAAAGGTCTTCTATTTGTAGGTCAGGGGTGTCAAACTCACGTCCTCACGGCAGGGTCACATGATGTATAGCAGGGGTCTCCAACCTTGGCCCCTGGAAGCCTGGCGGACTTCAACTCCCAGAATTCCACAGCCAGCTTTGCTGGCTGTGGAACTCTGGGAGTTGAAGTCCGCCAGGCTTCCAGGAGCCAAGGTTGGAGACCCCTGATGTATAGGGACTTTTTCCCCTTCGCTAAACTGGGCATGGGAGTAGCCAGTGCGTGACTCGTCCAGCCCACAGGCCTGGAGTTTGACAGCCCTGTTGTAGGTGATCTGAATTAAAAAGGAGCTCTGGATAAACTTTTCTTTCTCCCAGAGCAGGTCTAACTTGCTGAGCTGTGTGGCAATCTATGCAGATGTTATCCAGTTTTCTGATGGCACCAAAAACTTTCATCTTTCAGAAGCAGTGTGGCTTTCTCTGAACCATGATGGCAGAATCCCTGCCCTTTTCACTGGGCACACCAGTGCCCACCTGGGAATTGGAAGCCTGGTACCAGGACTTGCAGGAAGTGCTATCCTCGGATGTATCCAACAGGACAGACCCCTCTGGGGTTGGACAGGAGCAGGTGAGTCGGTTTTCTTTTGTCTTGGTGCTTCCGGAACTACTAAGTCCTGCATTCAAGTGGGTGGGTGGATTCTATGATGGGCTGGCTCTGCATTGCACTTTGTATCCTAAATCTGCATTGGGGAGATGTAGCCACTACCCTCAGTAACAGATCTTGTAATCCTTTAAAAATGCATACATCATACCATAAAACTACATTCCCTACTTAGGTGCCTTTCAGGTGTTCCCATAATTGCTCATGCTGGCCAGGTTTGGGGAGTTGTAGTTGCACACACATCTGGAAAGCAACTAATAAGAGGAAGAGGCCCTTATATTTTATTTCATTTATGATTCTTCCCCTCTGTCAAGTAAGGATCTACAGAATTTAGTTTTAGAATGCTACAATTGTTATACTAATCTTTCAGTATTTTCATTTTTTTTCAAGTTAAAATCTCAATAATTCAAGTTAAAGTCCAAAGAGTTATTAGACCTATTTCAATTAAAAAATGCCTCAGTAAAGAGTAGCTTCCTCAGGTCTTTCCAGGGTGGTTTTATATCTAAGCATGTGTGCTCAGAAGCCACTTGTAACCTTTCAGTAAATGTATAATTTGAGTAGTGGGTGTATAGCAGTGTTTCTCAACCTTGGCTTTTAAAATGAGGACTTCAGCTTCCAGAATTCCCCAGTTAGCCATGCCAAAGTTGAGTTTCACTGCATTAGTAGGGGCAGTAGCTCTTTTGAATTCTGCTGTATAATTCAGTATTGGTGCGATGTCGGGTGTTTTCAGTTCAATGTGTGGAGGATGAACGATGTGTGTTTGTGTTTATTGTCATGGTCATGATGTGCACTGAAGATGGTGTTTGTTTTCGTTGTACGAGGTTCAGTGACAAAGTAAACTAAACTAAATTGAACTATAGACTAATTGCACTGAACTCAGATTTAAGTTGGTAGGTACAAGTAAGAGGGTTCTATTAAGTGTTTCATTTGAGCTTCTTTTGACTCCTGTCTTTTCTGTCATGGCTCCTGCCCTGTGGAATGTCAATCAACCCCTGCTCATGCTGGTCCCAACCTGTTGGCCTTCCAGAAGACCCTCAAAAATATGGTTTTTGCTGATGAGTCTCAGGATCTCATGATAGAATGAAGTCTGTTAGATGATATTAACTGATGTGCTCTTTGTGTGCTTTGTAGCCACTCTGTCTTTTAGGGGCTTTTTAGTTGTGGTTCTTAATAATGTTTATGTGTTTTATTGTTATGTATGCTGCCAAGAGTTACTGTGTGAGATGGACGACTTATATAACCCACCTACCACCTTTTGAAAAGTCCTGAAGGCTTTCCCCCCAAGCATTGGGATAGGATGAAGTGACTGCATGTCAGAAGCTTGGTTTGGTGCCGGGTTTTTGTTTTTAAGATTTGCGGTTTTAATGTTGTTTAATTCTTGATTGGGAGCCATTCTCAGTTTGGTCTAAGATAGGCAGCTATATAAGCATTTTGAATAGTGATAAATAAAATAGGTAAAAGGTGATACTTTAAATTTATAGTACTCATTGGTCAGTCGTATGTTCAGAAGCAAGCCCCTCAGTGCCACAGTCCTAGCCTTCCAGAAGATTGCTCAAATGTGAGATGGACAGTATATAAATGTGTAATACATGTCTTGAGTTGTTAGTGTGTTGAGGTGTGTTGTTTGTTAAACTCCATGACATCTTAAGAGAACACATGCACAGGCTTAGAAATTATTCTTTCCTTGGAAATGATTGGAGATGGAAGCTGACAATATGCATCCTCTTTTTAACCCGGCTCTTGCTCCATTTCTTTTTCAGAAGGAATTCGATGGCTTTGATGGTGCTGCTCTCTTGTGGAACTTGGAGACTTCCAATTCCTTGGAGCTTAATGGGGATATAATGACAGGAAGCTATGAGTTGGAGCCTGATCTTACAGCAGAACTTTTGGAGCAACTGGGCCAGGAGCCTCCAGGCCCAGTGGAGTCCGATTCTAGCCATGGCTCTCCTACACAGACAGGCACAGATGATGATGAGGGGATGTCTACTAGCCGGAAGAGGCGGCAGAGTGGCCAGACTCACGGTGGCAAGAGACAGTGTGGCAGAGAGCGGGAGCAGCAGAATGAGCGCAGAGTGGCTGAGCTGACAGCACACAATGAGCATCTCCAGCAGGAAATACAGCGCTTGACTGCCGAGGTGGAAGCTACCCGAGCAGCGCTCATCCAGCGGATGGTGAGCCTAAAGACATGATGATGGGGTCCTGGGACACTTTTCTGCACTGAAATTATTTCTCCTTGCTATGGACTGAAAGTGTGCAGGGCTTCATCCTTTCCAGATTGAGTGACTGTGCAACATGCTGAAAAGAGGGGCATTTGTTGACACCTTAAAGCACATCAATGCCCTGTGAAACTTACTCTGAGTAGCAAAGGACTTCCCTTCCAGAACTAATCTGTGTGGCCCAGTTATTTTAGGCAAAGAGGAGATCCCTGACTTTCCTAGAGACTGACTGGGGCAATTGTGGAACTGACTTATTTTTAAAAGTTATATCTGTTCTTCCCTTTGCCAGGAGATTGCAGGGAGGAATGTCTGCATGTATTGTTCTATACAACAGTGCTTTGTACTTGTATAAAGAGCAGTAAAGTATTTATTTTGTCCTGTGTAATCCAACAATTTGAAGGTTCTGGAACTGTTCATGGGAGTCACAAAAAGACTAATAAAAGGAGAAAATGAAATGAGATCACAGTTGCTAGCAATTGTCACAAACAAATGAACCTGAGACGTCTTGATTGAGATCACAACTCCGCCAGTCACTTTTTCTTTTTCCCTTTTCCTTCTGCCACATGGTGCTGCTTCTGCAATTCCACCAACTCTGAGACCACAACATCAACTTGCTCTTTTCTGGCGCCCTGGGCCTTTGTATGTTTTATGTAGTTACCCTAGATATAAAACTGCCGTGAGTATATGGCAACTTTGTTCAGGAGGAAATTCCAAGTTAAGAACAACATAAGCTAAGACAGAATATGTTCCTTTAATAACTTCTTAAAATTATCTATTATACTTTCAAAGAAAAGGGGAAACAGAAATAATGCTGGCAGAAAGGCAGACTTGAATATGGAAAATGCTATATTTCATATATCATGATAAATTGTTAAGGGAAATACATGTCTAGCCTAACAAAAAAGGATTGGTGTATCATGATAACTGTCTTCCAGTACAGTTCAACCCCCATTGAGCCCAAAATTTATGTTGCTAAGGGAAACATTTGTTAAATGAGTGTTACAACTGTTCTTGCCACATTTGTTAAGTGAATCACTACAGTTGTTATTTAATAACACAAGTTAAGTGAATCTAGGTTTTCCCATTGACTTTGCTTGTCAGAAGGTTGCAAAAGTCACATGACTCCTGGACTGCAACCATCACTGACAAACATCTGAATGAAAATCACATGATCATGGGGATGCTGCAATAGTTATAAGTGTGAAAAATGATCATGGGTCATTTTTTCCAGTCTTTTCAGAACTTTGATTTCTAGGGTCACTGAACATCTGTGAACAAAATGTGGGTATTCTGACAAAACAGTTACCATGATAGGAATAGGTAGTTGCAGAACACCCATTTAACCAGAACATGATAATGTGTAACCTACAATTTACAAATCAGACTGGCTGGAGTTGTGCAACATGCTCAGCCCAAAGAAGAAAATCTCTTCAAGTAGTATGTTGTGCAAATTCACCGTACTGGAACTAGAAAAAGCTTAACGTGCCAATAAGCTATAAAGGGAAGCCTAGACCTTAATGATAACTACACTTGTTACTAACTTCATCCCTAACACTTCAGAATCCAGTCTTACCTGTTTGTCTCCTTCCTGATGTTCCTTCCCTCCCAATGTTTTCTGGATATTTGCAGCTACTTTTTGCTGCAAGCCAAAGCAGATAAAAACTATTAAATGAGCCACACCTCTCAACTTTTTAACATATCTTACTCACACCATGCTTCTATGATCTCCAAATTGGATTGTGCTTATTGACAAGAAGGGAAAACAATATTACCAGATGCTACAATGCAGCTAATTTCAGGAAATGGGGAAAGAGGGCATGCACTGCTTGCTAAGCATCATCCATAAAATGAATATTATAGTGTCACAATATTAAGGTAAAAGGCAGAGACAAAGAACTGGTGTGTAATTGTAGCAATCTTAATATTTTTGGAGGGGAGGAGGGTTGAACTTGCAATGGAAGCTACAAAACAATGATTAACATGATTAATAAGCCATAGGTACATGCTTCTTGGAGGAAGGATTCAAGTTATGGCTAGAGCACTTCAGGAATTCATACAAGGATCTGATTCTCTGGTGGAAGTCTAGAATCTAAAGCATGCTTGTGGAGAGCCAATAATTATTTATCAAGCTTATATGTTGCCCAATTCCCTGTGATTCTGGGAAATTTATGAGTTGTTTAAAACAAGAATAATAAACAAAAAGAAAGGTAAAGATAGCCGGATGACAAACTGGGTAGGAAGAAAGGAAAAAAACCTGGGTTAAAAGGAAACATCCATCATCGTCACACCAAAGCCCTGGGTGAAGGACCTTCAAAACACCAGAAGGGTAGGGGCCATTTGTATTTCCCAGAAGTTAGGTGCTGTTACAGAGAAGGTTTGTTTCCAGGTTTCCAATAGTATTGCTTAACCGAAAGAACCTGGAGTTGTGCCAGCATAACCAAATCATGGTCAGGGAGATATTATGGGAGACAGGTGACACACACAACCCTCCGAAATATCTAGACCCTAGGCCACAAAATGCTATCGTGTTAACAAATTTTACCTTTGGCTTCAGTGGGAAGTCTTCAGACTGGAAAACAGGAGAAGGGAACCAGAGAAAGACCAGAAAGAGGCAGGAATGGTTAGGTGCTACAGCAGAGGAAGGTCTTTGAAAGCAACTAGAGTATCTAAACCAGATTGCCCAACAAAGAGGAGGAGGAGGAGAAGAACACAACTACAGGAGAGATTTACTAATATCTTGAGTTGTGACAGTTCATTTAATGACTGTTCAAAGTTATTCCATAATCCCCTCAAATATTTATGACAGTCCTGAAATTATGAATATTGCAACACCACAGCAGTCATTCACCCTTACGAATGACCGCAGAGGCATTGCAATGTTCAAGCTGCCTATTCCCTCTGCCCACTACCCACAATTACTTCCCCTCTACCATCCCGCTGTGCCAGGCTCACTTACCTTGCAAAAATCTGTTTCCTCTCTGCTGCGGTTTCTTTGAGAGCAGGATGATTATGTTTCCAGCATGATTGGCTTGCAAACACTTTTTGCGCGCTGAAAGTGAAATGTTCTGGGGGCCCTGATTTCTGCTAAAGCAAATGGGTGCCTGAAGTTGCGTGAGATCAAGGCGCCCAGAAGCTTCTAGTCTCCGTCCAAAACATTTGCAAACCGACAGGACACTTTGAGGCAGAAAAACCCCGCTGCCTCAAAGCATTCGGATGGCTTGCAAATGTTTTGCACGGAGACTGGAAGCTTCTGGGCATCATGATTTTGCATGGCACAGAGGCTGGAAAGAAGACAACTTGCTATATTTCCGCAAGGCAAGTGACCCGGCACAGCAGGATGGGAGGAGGGAAACAATTGTGGGGACATGAGGTCTCTCAGTGGATCAGGGGAGGACTTGGGTGGTCTTAAGCAAGTGGTCTGTTCCATCAGTAGGCCACTCCCACTCTGAGATAACTCACGTGCACTTAACAACCTGCACATTTGATTAGCAAATGTGTGAGTGAAAGCAGGGAGTTTTCATGTTCATTTTACGTGATTCACTCCAATGAATCCTCTGGTTACGAATGTAATTGGCAGGCTCCATTACATTCTTAACACAATGAATACCTGTACTTGGGACACAGAGCCCATTCCAACCCAGTCAACAGTATCAACATAAAATACTGTCAATAGGAAAATTAAACCACAAATGCAGAAAAGGGTCAAAAGTAGGAGAACTGGCTGGCAAAGTAAATTGCAATACTTCTTTTCCACCATTCTGAAAATAAAATACACTTTTAAAGAATATCTCAGTGTATGTTTCCCCAAATGTTTTCAGAGAATGAAAGGATCAAAGAAATGGCCACCAGCACAGGAGCTGATCAGTCAGTTTATACCAAAAAGGAAACTCCCCACAGTGTTTTACCTGCAAAACAGGTAATTTTCTCTGCAGCAAAGAAAAGATTAATGAAATTATCACTAAGGATCTTCCTAAGACTGAACATGAATGTAAGATTTGGGGGGGGGGGGCGGGGGGGGGAGGAGGAGAAATTAACAACAGGTAACACCTGTAAGTATTTTAAAACATTTGTGTTTTGTACCATTTTTTAAAAAATGAGGCCTTTTAACTTGTTAAGAAGGTATACTCGTATTATTAAATCTACGGTACAGTGAAACCTAGCTATCTAGACCTCAGTGGGAGGGATCAAATTCTGCTTCATTATAATGTCATCACACCCTTAAGGACACCAATTGTGTAAATGATGCAATCTGTGACATATGCTTTGCCATCTCCTCCTTCAACTAGTTCATTAAAATGAGGCTTTGCTGCATGTCTGGTTCCCCACCATAAGACTGCGGAAGGCACACCATAAATTGTGTTTTTCCCTTGGTCAGACATGCTGGAATGTGGGACGTAGCAAGATCCCCTCTGTGAATGGGCAACTTCTCACTCTGTTGCTCAATTTCCTCATTTCGGTGGCATATGAACAATCCCTCTCAATTCTTCGTTCCCAGTCACTGGTTTGCAATGACAGTGCTACAACACAGCAACTATGAAGTGAAACGAGAAGTCGAGGCCACTGGTAAAGCGAGGAGTATATCTGCATTTTACAAAGAGGTGTGATTTCATCCTTGGTTTTTTCCAGTAACTGATGCCTGAGGTAGGAGGAATTGTAGAGGAGGCAAGTGTACAACTTTGTGATTGACAAAGAGGCCTTACTTTCTGGGGAACAGGGTTGTGCATTTGGTTCTCAACCACAGCAGCTTTAAGCGCAGCCTGCTTCTCAGGGTTTTCCACATCTTGCAGAGAAGAGGATCATCTGGCTGCTGATCTCATGGCTCATAAAGTTGTGAGGTACAGCGAAAGCATCCCAACTACTTTAAGGAGCCTCAGAAGAGGTGTAGAGATGTCTCCTCTCACTGCCAAAGGCTTCCAAAGAAGTCTGGGTGAATCAGTTCATCCGCCATTTCTTACCTGTCCTCCACTAAAACGCTTCCGCAAGTTTTCAATTTGTTCAGCCTCCAACTTTTGGAACAAAGGAGTCACCTGGAATGAAATGTAGAAGTTTCAGACTGTTCATCATCCCCACTATTATTTAGTCTAGTTTGGCCTAGTGGTTAAGGCATCAGGCTAGAAAGCAGGAGACCGTGGGTTCAAATTCTGCTTTAGGTATGAAAGTCAGCTGGGTGGCCTTGGGCCAGTCACTCTCTCTCAGCTCAATTCACCTCACAACATTGTTGTTGTGGGGAAAATAAGAGGAGGAAGGTGTGTTAGATATATTTGTCACCTTGAGTGATTTATAGAAATAATAAAGGTAGGATACAAATAAATAAATATGAAAACAATTTAATAAATACTACTTTAACTAACAGTATTGCGAATAACAGCATCAACTCCTTGGATAATCCCATTGACCCTCGGGCTTAATACTGACCCACTTTGGAGAACCCTGATAGCCACATTGACCAATGGAAGAAACTTTGAGATCATGAAATTAAGTAATATAAATGATTTTAGTTTTCCTTGTGGCTTGGCTGCATAGAATACACAGAAGCTATTTTCCTCATTTGTTTCCACTATGATACAAATCAACAGTTTTTAGGGGCAGTAAAAGGAAAGAAGCTCAAGCTTGTAATAGAAAAAGTACAGATATATATCCCCCCCCCCCCCCAGTATGAAAAAATAATTCTTATATGAATCCTGACTACATCTAGAGCTGCGATGGCAGAGTGGTTAGAGTGCAGTACTGCAGGCTACTTTTGATTACTGCAGGCTGCCTGCAATTTGGCAGTTCGAATCTCACTAGGCTCAAGGTTGACTCAGCCTTCCATTCTTCTGAGGACCCAGATTGTTGAGGGAAATATGCTGATTCTGTAAATTCCTTGGAGAGGACTGTAAACGCACTGTGAAGCAGTATATAAGTCTAAGTGCTATTGCTATTGCTATCTAAGCTGGTATTATTTATCCTTTTTGGGGGGTACTTTGGAGAACTGGTCCTTAGCACTGCTTTCATCACCTTCCACATGGCTTCTATCCCACAGCACGTACCATGCCAATTTGATGTCCAGCCGGCAAGGTGCAGACGAAGTCATTGGTCACAACATTAAAGCTGGATGCAATGCACAGCTGGTCCTGGATTGCAGTGCTCACATTGGGCATGTAAGGTTGCAACACAACTGACAGCAAGCTTGCAATGTTGACAGCCACTCCTATCACGGTGCTTGCCCGTTTTCTAGAAAGAAAAGGGGAGAAAACATCTCTAAGAAGAAGAAAAAAAAACCAGCAAAGCCAAGAAAATGGTGCAACAATCAATAGGCAACACTGAACGTTTGGTCTAGTCCTTAGCCATGAAACCAGACTGGGTGATCGTGGGACAGTCAGTCTCTCTGTTGTTGCTGCATGGAAATTAGGAGGAGGAAAGTATGTTGAATATGTTTGTTGCCTTGAGTTATTTGTAAAAATAATCAAGCAGGATAGAAATGAAAAAAAAATCAATTTTTAAATAAATATCTGAAAATAAAACCCAGCAAACAAAAATAAAGGCAGGGAAGCCAATGCATGTTTCTCCCTAAACAACTAACCTAATTCAAGTAAGCTATATCCCAAAGTTGAGAGGAGAATTTCTTAAGTTGGTTCTGCTTGAAGCAGACCATCACAAAATAGCATTTGCCCAGGATCAGACACTCACTTATCTGCATCACTGCCTTTGATGCATTTCCAGGGCTCATTGACCTGAAGGTACTGGTTGCCATGGCGAGCAATATTCAAGATGGTGCGTAAGGCATCACGAATCCTATGAGAGAAGGGAAAAAAACCTAAGAGATAAGTTGTTGAAGTAGCAGAGGTAAGGAAGAAAATGGCAGTTTACTTATTTTTGCTGAGAAATAGTTGGCAAAACTAAGCAGCTGTCCCATGCAAACATGCAGGAAACCTTCCAGTAAAATCTGTCGGGCTTTCTCCTTTCAAATTCTCAAGCAGCCCCGTAGAATATGTTGTCTTAGACATTTCTGGGCAGGCAAATTAATAAAGAATATGCAAATTAATCATAATCCCATCTGAAGTTTTCAAGATTATGAAACCAGCATCCACAAACATTTAGATATTCAGTTGTTGCTACTTCACACATTCAGAGTCAATCTGGGACAATCTTTAGGTCAGTTGACTCCGCACAAAAGAGAGGATGGAAACGAGTCTTCCATTTTTCTCAGAACTTCTACCATTGCAGTTACTCATGCATGTCCTTCAGAAAAGGTTTTGTCTAAGCTACAAACTACACAGCTCCTAGAGTTACTGGCAGATGCTAGATTTCCAGGACGTACTTGACCTTCTCCAACAACTGGTTGTATTGCCGCAGCTCCAAAGTGATGTGAGCCAACAAACACTTATCATCCTGGGTTAGGTCCATTGTAGGAACACAACCCCCGAAGAATTTGCACACAAAAGTCCCTGCTCTGAAAAAGGAAACAAAGACAAGGGAATGAGCAAATTAAAGTTTGGTACATTAGAAGTTTACAGAAAGCTAGATTCATTCTCATCTTTTATTTCCAACTATCATAATCTACCCAACTGGGCAACTCCTGAACAGTTCAATAATGAAAGATGTCTACACATGGATGACTTAATCCATTAGTTACTTGACACTTTGCCTAACCCACATTCTGTAGGTCACAGCTATGGTACTGTTCAGGTACATCTGAATCTCTCACTCTAGAAGACCCCAGAAAAGGGACTTAGTACAAACAGAGATTTAAGTAGTATTAAATTCCAGTAGTATTAAATTTCCTCCCCGCCACCTCAATTTTCTTTTTTTCCAGTGCCTCCACTTAGTAAATATTTGCACTAGCCAAAATAAGTTTTCTTTTTTTTCTTTGGGATTGACTATCTGAGTCTTGATTTCTCCTTTTCATCCTCAACACATTAAGTTTAGGAAAACAATGGTGTCTATTTGTAACTCTTATGATTGCTGAATGTCTATGGAGATTCTTAGTCATCCAGGTCATGGTTGTCCTAAAGGTGCTTTTTCAAGCAGCAACTGGAGTTTTTTCTTTGAAGACATTTCGCGTCACATTCAAGAAGCTTCTTCAGCTCTGACTGACTTCAATTGAAGCGAAATGTCTTCAAAAAAACCCCAGAAAGTTCAGTTGCCTCTTGAAAAAGCACCTTTGGGACAATTGCTGTTTTGCAAAATTGTCTCTCAATTTTTTTAAAGAATTCCCCAAATTTTATAATGTCACTATATCATCTGAGATTCTAATAATCTCACACATGAACACCAAACTATCACACAATACAACTTTGCCCACAAATGTTTGCTAATATGTCTTCTTGTTATGGGATAATTTTGTGTTATTCATTTTATTGACCGACATAAAATTCTGTCCATCTATGTGAGATGTTGATGTTCTTCAGAATTAGAGAAGCACATGGGTCAGTGCACACAAGGTCTGAAATGAGCCTGAAACAGTTACTGACCTGAAGACACAGTGAAAGGATGGAAAAAATAATCCTCATTTACATGCACAGGGTGTTTTAAATTGCAACCTTTCTTCCTACTGTGCTGCTTCACTCTTCATCCTAACTCTAGGCCGGCCTTTGTAGTTAGCTAGTAAATAGTTTGCCTGAATCTGTTTTTTTTTAATACTGCTCTTTAGCTCACCCTATACCCAAAGCAAAGCTACCACATTGTTGTATTGAACTCACAATATGGACCCATTCTTCTCTTGCCCAGATTTACCTATTGATAAAATTGCCGAGGGTGTTGAGCAGCTCTGAGTTGTTTTTGATCATGAGATCATTCCAAGAGAAGGCACTGTCTTGGCTCTCTGGCCGCAAGTAGAGCAGGTAAAAGCGCCAGATGTCTGCAGGAATGCCCGTATCCTTGGCCATATCTCCAAAAACTCCCACACCACGGCTTTTGGAGAATTTGCCATCCTCATAGTTCAAATATTCTAGAGGAAAAAAATGAAGGTGAGGTAAGGAACTCCATCAGGGTTCCTCTGTTGAAGAAAGGGAATGCAATTGGTCAACTTTTGGTTCTAAGGAACCCAACAAGACTAGAAGAAGGGAATGAAAAATGAGGCTTGCGGTTATTTCTCTCCCCAGAAATTACCTGTTGCAATTAGATGGTTGACCAGAGTATAATTATCACCAGTGCCCAGCAATGAGCAAGGAAACACAACACTGTGGAAGGGAACATTATCCTTGGCCATGAAATTATAAAGCTGAATCTGAAGGAAAAGAAGAAAGCATGAAAACATGGCATAAGGCATACTTCTACCTCAACCTTCTGACAACCTCCTCTTATCCTATGTAGAGTCAAATAACTAATGATTGTGACAGCATATTATCACAATTAGTTTTTTAAAAGTATATCTTACAACAATCACAGCTACAGATTTCCTAAAGATATATTAGTAACATGAATTTTGCTAGGGTGAATTGAAAAATTTAAGAATTTTGGTTCTTAAGTAGTGAGCATGTTTAATACTCAGAAGAGCTTATGTACTGGAATGATGGAAGATTTGCCTATTTCCCTGCCACAAATTTATTTATATTATACATATTAAAGAGATATATAAATGAATACAGAAAATTTCATAATGATGTATTTTTTTTGTATTATAAATAAAAAGATATAAATATTGTAAATATGTATTCATAGTATCATACATATAAATATGTGATACAAAGAAAGGAAACAGCTTTCAGAAGGAAGTGACTGGATTAGCCCACCTGTTCTGGGTTTTTCCACCATTTCTCCCACTGGTCAGTATAATTAGCTGTGATGGACAGATAGCCAATTGGAGCATCAAACCAAACATAGAATACCTATTAAAAGTAAGGAAGAGGTTACATGTAGAGATAGACCCACAGAAAAAGAAATATCTACATAAGCAGTTGGGATTTGGGCTTCATACTGTACTGTACTTGCATATCTCCTGGACATTAATTACAGGTAATCCTCGAGTTAAGAATGTAATGGAGTCTGCCTATTCCATTCGTAACCCAAGGATATAGAATAGAATAGAATAGAATAGAATAGAATAGAATAGAATAGAATAGAATAGAATAGAATAGAATAGAAACAGAGCTGGAAGGGAGCTTGGAGGTCTTCTAGTCCAACCAATTTGTGGAAGTGAATCTTGTACCTTGAAGAGGATCACTCCCTCCTTTTGCCCATGCATCCGTTAATCGAATACATGGTTCGTTAAGTGTACCTGAGATATTTCTGGGTGGGGAAGGGCATGGGTAGCCTCATGAAGGAACAGGTCACCTGATGAAGACAAACCAAGGCCTCCCCGACCCACTGAAATACTTCATGCTCCCCACAATTGCTTCCCCACCCTACCCAACCTGCAATGCCAGGTCACTTACCATGCAAAGATCTAACAAGCTGTCTCCTCTCCAGCTTCTCAGCCACGCACACCCCTCACACAGCTCCGTTTAGGTTTGCATAGGCCTCACCTGGCACTTTGAAAACCAAAATGGAGGCTCGGAGGGGGCGGGCATTTTATGTCTAACCCTAACCTAACTGGGTTTTATAGGGTTTATGTCTAATCCTAACCAGGCATCAAATTTTATATCTAATAGCATGACATTCAATCACACAAAAAATGTCTCTCTCTCTTCTATTCCTCACCTTCTCACGGAAGCCATCAAGTGGAACTGGTGTGCCCCACTTCAAGTCACGAGTGATGCAACGTGGTTTGAGGCCATCCCGGATCCAAGAGCGGGCAATGTATCTTGAGTTGGGGGTCCAATCCCCACTGGACTGGGACACAGCCAACCATTTCTCCAGACTGTCTTCTAACTAGTTGTTGAGAGGTTAGAAAAAATAAACAGGATTTCTGGCTATGATATTTCAAGATACAGCACTTTCCATGATGATACCAGCGTTAGGCAAATAATATCACATCTCTGCTTGCATCAATTTTAACATTTTCTCTTTTGTACTCCTAATGCTTATGTACTACTCAGAGTAACAAGTAAAATCAAAATTAAAAATAGTATTTAAAGATAAACACATTCCTTATACATAAAAAACATTACATGCTCAGTTGTGGCAAATACACTATTCAAGTTTCTAACACTCAGAAAGTATATCAAAAATGGATCAGAAAGTATACTTGCAGAGAGGATAGGACAAAAAAATATATCCTGTTCCTTTACCTTTAAAATCTCCCAAATATAGAGTTGATTTTTCATAGTTGTCAAAGTTGAGAACCTCTCTAAGGCTTGAGACATCAATTTTGTCCCTCAATGCAAAACAACGCAAAACCAACTAGAAATTTGTATTACACAAAAAAACAAAATTGGATCCAAAAATCAAATATAGTAATTTTCCATTCTCCAAAGGATCATAGAAATAATTAGTAGCTATTTCAACTTTTCAGTTTCTTATATGGAATACTGACTTAGAAGCCACTATTAATTCTTCTAACACACCTTTCATCATCATATGTATGTTGTATATATTTTTTCACAATGCCTGTATATTTGAAAGAATGAATGTTTGAATGAATCCAGCTGAAGGGTTCAGCCCTACTATTCCAGTAATGTGACAACTGACCACATCCCTCATACTAACCAGAGCATCTCCTGCAAGGAAGAACATTTAAGAGTCCAGTGTGTTGGAAAATTTTGGTCTTAGTAATGAGTTACCTTCTGATGAACATGACTGCTTGTCACAATTTGGCCTCTATTTATGAAACAATACATGCTTGGTCCTCCATTCTTTCTAGTCTTTTTGCAATCTCCACTTATACTTTAAATTTGGGCTTCTAGTTGTATTTGGATTTTACCAAATATCATGCAAAGTGATATTTTACCCAGCTAATTTGTTTCATTCAATGTCTTCCTTTTTATTATTTATTCATCCTTTTTTTAACTGGCCCTTCTGGAATACAACTGGGATTTTGTGTTTCTTTATCCTAACATTAGTAATATAAGTAGTCCTTGGTTAATGACTGTTGGTTAAACAACTTGTTTAAAGATATGACAGTGCTAAACAAGGAGTCCTATGACTGATCCTCAAAGATACAGCTGTAGCAGCATCCTCAGTCACGTATCTTGATTGGGTATCTTGGCAACTGAGTCACAATTACAATGGTTGTGGTGTCCCATGGTCATGTAAATGGCATTTGCAACCTTCACTGCCAGCTTCTGACATGTAGCATCAGTATAGGAAGCCAGCAGGAGTGGCAAATGGCAATCACATGACATTATCCTTAATGAACATGTGACATTTGATTAATGACTGTAACTGGAATTGTAGAACTGCCACCATTGAGTCAGTGCACTTACGGTATGTAATATTGCACTTTATGACTATCGCTTAGTGATAGATTCCCATCCCAATTACCATTGTTAACTGAGTACCTTAATCCAGGTAGGAAATGAAATTTTCTGGTGCCCTTCTATAGATCAAAGTAGTTTGCTCATCTGAGGAGATGAATTAATTTTCCTAAGCCTGTACCAGTCGTGATTACATCCATTGTTAATTTTTCCCCTATCAGAACATTACAACATGACAATATGTAATAGAAGGGTCAGGGGTTCTATCTTAAATATACCTTTATCAGAATTAGTTGTATGAAACATGATGTTCAGAGCAGTATTTTTCAGCATTAAGTTACCATTTAGTTATTGGGGCTTTATAAGCTTTAAGATGCTGTCAAGGTTTGCCCAGTACTCCCCAGTTTTGATGGTAGAAATCATCCCAGTGCATACCATCTTTTGTTGGCAACTAGGCAACTTGAAAATAATTTCAGATGTCATAAAATGTGAGCGTAAGTTCTCCTAGACTGTTAATAACAATTTTAATGAAGTGACTATATTATTGTGGTAATTGATATCAACTATCAATATTCAGCAAATGTGTAGAGCACTCACATCATTTTCCAGAAGTTGTATTATTTTCGATGAGTAAATGGAAAATTATTTGAACTGGTTCCTGTACTATCAACTTTATTTCTGCTTCACAATGGGCTAATTTCAGTCTAAGAAGATTTTTCAAAGATAGCTCCAAGTGAAGTCCACTTTGATAATCAAATTAAATCCTATGTCTTCACGATCATGTTAGGCCTCATCAAAGACTGGCATAACTGGTAAACTAGCTTAAACTGGGTAAAGGAGATGTGCCTCCAGATGCATAGCTGAACGTAGAAATACACCCATCTGCTCAATTCTAGAGTTCATTTACTTGTCCTGAAGAAGAACACCTCTGTCCAACCTGGAGTCAATCTAAGTTTATTGACAGCTTATCACTGCCACACATGCTGATTCAAAGAATCACAGAATGCTGCCTTCTAAGGCAGGACAACAACAAGAGGCTCACCTTGGGTAGATCCAAGAAGAGGTGCTGGGAAGATTTCACCACAGGGGTTCCTTGGCAGACTTTGCACACTGGTTTCTGTCAGAAGAGAAAGAAGAATGCATCATGAAAAAAAAAATCTATATGGAATTACCACATTTCATAGCAGCATACCTCTATATCTAAAGAAGCCTTTCGATCCTTTCAAAGCCAATTATCCAGAACGATGACTATGCTACGCGGAGATTGCTGACATCAAAAAAACCAATATTTTGTAGTTAGGCCCATGGATAGAATGGTCATTGTTAAGAAATTAGCAGCAATGCAGGCAGAGCAAAAGAAAATGACGTTTTGTTTTAAAATCCTGGAATTGACAGCAGCCCAACATCTCTCTTGTCTTGTACACTTCTTATTGCAACATTTTAAATACAATCTTAAATACATTTCTTGTGCATGGATAAACTTGAAGTTAAATGCCCAATACAAACAAAAGAGGTTATTAAAAATGATGAAAAGGGAACATCCTGATGGGCTTCAGCAGTAAGAAAATATAGCTATTAGTAATAAATATGGACAAAATTAAACAAAAGATTTATAATACCTGTCAAGCTAAAGGCCAGGGATCCCCAAACCCCATAACTGGCTGAGGAATTCCGAGAGTTGAAGTTCACATGTCTTAAAATTGCCAAGTTTGGAGACCTCTGCTATAGACCCTGAAGCCAATTTTGACAAGTGTACAGTGAATAGCAAAAAATTCAGATACTGCCTGTTTGATCAATTTTAACTGAGCTCCTGTTAAGAGACTTAACCTCTTAAGCATCTCTTAAGACAAAGATCCAGTAATGTTCAGGATGTGTTGAAATAATTGTGGAAAATCAGCGAGAGAAATTCAAGTGAAGAATAATAATATGAAAGATAAATATGGAGTATGCTTTTCCTTTTGTAAAACTGTAGATGGCCATGAAGAAATAGATCAATATAAGTAATACAGCAAATAAGAGAAAAAGTGAAACAAGAGGAAAATATGAGGATGTTCTTCTTAAAGCTACAATAGCAAAAATAAAACACAACAAATCTAACAAAGTAAAAATCTCAAAAATATAACATTTCCACAATGGTGGTAATATCTCAGATCCTGGGGATAGTTTGGATCTCAGTGTGAATAAAAATAACCCTATCTATTATAATATTGCAAGATCTGAAGATTTAAGATAAATACTAAATTTGCTTTTATTTGACTTTCACTTTGATTGTAGCCTGCTGGATTCCCTAGTCACGAGAGAAATTTACTGTAAATAATTGTGAATGTGGATACACCCAATATTTAATGATATAGATAGATTCACAAGACAAATTAAGGCAAGACTTGACTTATACAATGAGGACAATAAGGTTGATTTTTTATTTATCATAAGAAAAGCATGTGGTCAAAGTATCGTATAAGCCCTGAGGCATACATTCTATTAAGGTAGGGTTTTTAAACCATGGTTTACTGAATAAATCACAACCCTCTAGCCTCAATAACTTACAGTCAATAAACCATAAGTTACAAATCACAGCATCTGGGTAAACATCGCAAGATGGTTTAGTACATAATCATGGGAGAGGCTGAGAAGGAAAGATGAACTATCACATGGGTATCAAACTTGCCATGTCACGTTGCCATCATGTGACATATTGCTACATTTTTTCCCCTTTGTGGAGCTGGAGTGGGCTTGGCCTGTGTGTGAAGCATTCGGCCTGCGGGCTGCCAGTTTGACACCCCTGAACTAGCATAATGATTGTACTCTTCTCAGGAAAGGGAGTGGAGATCTTATCTAGTTTAAAGGAGTTTCAGTAGAACAGATGACTTGGATTTCATCAACTCTTTATTGGAAAAGAGTCTAGATCAGGCTCAGGGTTCTGTAAATGTTTCAGAAAATACCTTAAGTTCAGTGGCATTTATGAGCTTGCCACATTTGTCACACTGATCTCCACGGGCTTCTTCATAGTTGCAGAAAGGGCAGATGCCTTCCACAAAGCGGTCTGCTAGGAATCTCGCACATTTCTCACACTTCAACTGGTCCACTGTCTCTGTCAGGAGATAGTTGCGTTCCAGCAACTGTTGGAAGATGCTTTGCGCTATTCTGAAGGGTGAAAGAAGGGGAGATGTAAGGACCTTCACTCAAATAGTTTTTAAAAGTGTAAAGTATGGCTCAGAAACAGGAACACCTGTGACAGCAAAGGACTGCTTGTGCTTAATTTGTCTCAGTTTCCAAACCATGTTGACATGCCAGTTTCATTTGCATTTGCCCTAGTATAATGGTGGGCAAATTGGCATGTAGGCAAAGCACCCCATGCCTTGAAAACAAAACTGCTCTTTCTGATCTTATCAAAGTCTTATTCCATGTGGATGTATATCCAGTAGTGTATACTGATCTGCAATATGTAATCCATGACTCTGTTGTTAGTTGCCCCTGAGCAGATGAGTGCCTCTCAGTGTAAAGTACAATAATATCAGGATTATTGAGCCATGATTCATTTTAATTAAGTTTATTAGTGTTTACATAATGGAATTCTAATAGGTAGGGTCAAAGTAAGGCACTTGGTTAAAATGGCAACATGTTCTAGTCCAATGATACAAACAAGGATGGGTAACTGAATGCTCTCTAAATATTCTGGAATGCACTTCTCAGTAACTGCAGCCAGCAGCCTGGTAATTTAAAATAACTGACGGGCAATAAAATTGGCTGTTAGGTCATCTAGGATTTAGAATGAGGAGTAAATCAAGTCAAAGAAATCCCAGAACTGATCAAGTTTATTTGTATTCAAGAAACATGGGTTGTTTTTGATTTAATGTAACCATGGGTTATTAAAAAATACTTGTTTAAATGTCCCAGTTTACCATTGTGACATCTCCCAACTTTGGGAGATAAAAGTGGTAAAAATGAAAATCTTTTGGCATCTATTTACTACAAAATAGGATGTTTTCAACTGATTAAGAAGGTAATAAATCAGGAGCATAGCTTCATGTGAAAATTATATTCAACACAGAACAGAGGATATAGAGCATATGATGACTTGTATCATTTTCAGTCCTGCTATATCCTCATTAGTGACACATGAATGAAATCGATGAAGTTTACTCCAAAGAAAGAACTCACATCCCAAATCAGTGTGTGCAATGGATATTTCTGAAGTTTTCATCCATTACCTCCCAATGATCCTCCAATTTGGCTTGACAAGGAAGCTACATGCCCCAACGAAGGTCCATTAATCATTACAGATTAAGGGGAAAGTATCACAGTAGATAACAAAGAGAAGATGACACAACTTGCCAGAATTGGCCAGTCATTTACTAACTCTGTGATTGGTAATAGTTGCTCTTCTCTGATAATGTCAAGACTATGCTTGGAGCCCTTTTGGTCAAGAGATGAGCTAAAAAATGCTTCAAATGAATAGCACTTCTTTACTCTGAACATTCAAAGTGTTCAACTTTGCACTTTCAGAAACTAGCTGTAGAAACTACCTTCAATCATCTGTCAGTCTTCTGGCCAGCTCCAAAACAGGAGCCAAACTTTATTGCAGGTACAATACAAAAGTTAGGTAACCCGAAGACTGTAAGACAGAGAGGGAAGGAGGAAAAAAAGTTGTTTCATTTCTGTTTCTTTCCACCCACTGAAAATTCTTCTAACTGCAGTACTTACGTGGTCTGTTGTGCTGTGGTTGTGCGACCAAAGTAGTCAAAAGAGATGTTGAACCACTGGTAGATTTGTGCATGGATAGAATAGTATTTATCACAGATCTGTTGTGGTGTCAGTCCTTCCTCCATGGCCTTTGTCTCTGTGGCAGTACCATATTCATCAGTACCACATATATAGAGGGTGTTCCAGTTGCGTAGACGACAGTATCTAAAATAAATAAATGCTACTTGTTTCAAAAAGCAGGAGGTTTATTGCTATCTAGAAGAACTAACATCTCCTATGACCTTGTTTTGTTTTTATTTCTCACATTTTTAAACCCATCTCTCAGAGAGGGATTCTGGGTAGTGTACCATATTTTATACCATACTAAAATATATAAAGGTTAAAAATAAATAAACTAAGGCTTCATAAGATCTTGTTTTATGTTGTCTGGAGCATCATTCATTTTATGATTGTAAATTGCCCAGAGTTATCCTGAGGTAAGATAGGCAGCTAATGAATTTTATAAATAAAAACCAGTCCAATAAAGCGCATTATTGCTTTGCAAAAAAAAAAAACCCTCACACCCAACATTTCCAGGGAAAGGCACAAACTTAGGAAGCAAGTATGGCAAAAGCAGAATTCAGAGACACACAGAGGATAATTTATAAGCCCGCATGGACCAGAACTCTGGTCTGAGTGTGGGTACCTGGAAAGAGATGCTTTAACTTACCTGGCAAAGGTATCAGCACTGAGAACGCAGCCAATGATATTTCCAAGATGAGGCACATTGTTTACATAGGGCAGTGCACTTGTGATCAGCACATTCTTCATGCCTTCCACAGGCAATCTGGGGAGGACAGACAAATTAACTCAGAGATAAATTCAGATTTATAACTTGCTCAAACAACTGAGGTGGGATTGGGTCAGGGAGAGGTAAGACAGGTGGGGAAAGCTATGCAATATACTGAGGCATCTGCAATTTAGAAAGGTTAACTCTCTCTAGGCAAAATTGGCCTTCTGCAAATTAATGACCTTGCAAATCACAATGCTATGAATAATTTAAGAATTGGCTTATAATTTCCAGAGCTGCGCAGAAACATCAAGCGGTGAATAATCTGTAGCTTTCTAGACTTTGCCAAAACTCCAGTTCCTGCCACTGCCAATAGCACTGCCAACGATCAAATTATAATACAGCAATATTCAGAAAGCTACAAGTTTCTATGTCATTGAGACATATAATAATGATTCTATAGGGAATTATATGGCTGTGTTTTGATAATGTTAAGAAACAACTCTTCATATTGGCAATTCCCACCATATATTTAGACATAGAATGTATAATGTGTGTATTCGCTGTTTTGATCTTTAGGAGACAAAAGAAAAGGTGAGCTATTTATATTTATTTATTCAACTAATATGCTGTCCATCTCTCCTAGAGGCGACTCTGGCAGTTTACAATGATTAAAAACCAATAAAACCATTAAAGAAATAAATAGCAACAATTGATTTAAAATTGCCAAAGATGGGAGGAAGACAGGAAGATATAAGGGTGGGGAGGATCTTCTTTGGTATCCCTCATAACCATTTCAGCCCAGCAAGATTCTTACATAGGATGCTGTGGTTTCCAGGGGTTAGGAAGGCTGGCTGATCCTCTGCTCCAGATTTCAGCAATGGCTTCAATCTCCACATCAGACAAATGCTGCTGGGCTGATTCCTCTTCCTAGAGAGAAGGACAAACGTCCTGTAAAGATGTCTGATATTCAGCAACCAACATCCATGAGTTATTAATGGATCATGGATAATTGCCAGGTAATACCAAAGTCTAAAACAACAACCATAGCACCAATCCTTCCCCTGACCTACTTCCCCCCTCCCTCCATTAAGTAATGCAATAATATTTGAGGGTTAATCCATTTAACAAAACAAATTTTAAATGGGTTATATCATCCCTTGCCTATACAGGACTACCCTTTCCCCAAACCACAGTATTCCCCATTTCAAATCCTATTTAACAACAGCTGAAGTCATTGTTTAATAGTATGGAATCCCTTGAGTCTGTGAAGTATATGTATGCTAAAGTCCATCCAAGATAACGCTGGGCATTTATAGTTTCTTCTTGATCCACTCCTTTGATAAGTGCAAAGAATTCTGTAATAAAATGATCTGCAATTTATTAGGCTAGAGACTTAGCGTGCTGTGGTATTAAGTGAAAATAAAACAACTGCTTCACATAGGAAATACAGCAGGAATACCTTGGCTTCATTGGTAGCTGATTTCTCAAAAGTCAAACTGGGAGCAGGATGTTTCTGTAGATAGGCTTTAAGTTCCAGCAATCCCTTGGGTGTCCATACAGATTCCACTGCCTTTCTGCAGTATTCCTTCAAGTTCATGTTCTGGAACCAACTTCTCAGAGCTTTCAGCTCATCTTGAATATTAAATTAGAACATGGTTATTTCGAGAGAACCCCAAAAGAACTCAAACATTAGCCAAGGCGCCCTTTCTAAACCTTAGGACATTTAGGTGTTGTTCAAAAAGGTCAGCAAGGGCAGGCAATCCATGTCTGAAAAGAAAAATCTTGCCTCCCAATTATTAGTCTTCCCTCACAATCACAGATTTGACAGCAAAGGTGAATAGCCCCTGGGCAGCATTTCATGCAATCAGCCACAGAATCCTGTGGATGATGGCCTGGTGCAGAAGATATTCTCCAAAGACAGGGTGGTTTTTTTTTTTTTTTTTTTTGAGGAGCGTGAGACTTTAGCCATTATCTAGGTAACCTCCATATTTAGAGAAAGGAGAAAGTTGAGAAAAGGAATTTTTTCCAACAAATATGAATTGATAAAGGAAAAGCAAAAAAAATGGCTTGTGTAAATTAGCAGCAGACATTGATACCTCCTGTCAAAGCAGGAAGGCCATCTTTGGTGACTTTCCCAACTTTGGTAGATAATAGGAATTGAAATCCGGCAATTTGGAAGTTATCAGGTTGGAGAAAGCTGAATTAAGCTGTGGGCATCACTCACTTGGTAAGAAGGAGTCATCTCTTAACAGAGGAAACAGAGACCCCCATAAGACAACATCAGCAGCTGACTCAACATCCTGTATTTAAAAAAATCAAAATAAATCAGTTTATTAGTTTATAAACTATTATACAATGTAATTGTAATTATGACTATGAAATGGATGCACAAAAAAAATTGTAAACCAACCGACACACTGCTTGTATATTTATGAAAGAAAGTTGGATGTTTTTATGTTTTGTTTGTTTTTGTTTGTCTTTAAAAACCAATAAACTTGTTTAAAAAAAAGACTAAATTAGTTCAGTCTGGGTATGCAGTAGGAGCAACTAGCATATTTCACTTGCATTGAAAAAAAAACATTTCCCAAATGTTCAGGATAGAAACTTCTTTAACAGTACACATGTCAATTCTCATCTCCACCATGAACACCACCAAGAGAAGCTAGCATAGCAATGACCACTTCAGTTTAATTGGCTTTACATAACATATGGTAATTTTTATTTCCACATTCCAGAATTTGATTCTATATAAGATGATATACAACAATAAAATTAGTTCTGAAGTAACTTTGTAAAGGAAAAATAACCTAATGGATACTCCAGTGTTTTGTCCCAATGAAAACAAAGGTAAGCAATCTGCAACCTATACATGGGTCCCTAAGCCTTTATTTTGGAAAACTTTGGAGTCTTCCCATAATTATAATTGCATAACACTTGTGTCAGAAGCATCGCGATGCTTCTGGGTTGAAAGGATAGCTGGTGACATTACTGTCACCTGGGGGATGCCCAGTTGTGGGCTCCTTCCATGTCCCTGGTAGGAGTTGGAGCGAAAGACAAGGGCTCACCCCTCCCCATGGCAGCTTTCTGGTCTTGAATGCAGGCTTGCTAACTTCCAAACCAGTGTCCTAACCATGTGAGCCACCATATTCCTATTAGGATAACAAAATGGGATCATAAAACCTAAAAAAATCTACCTATTTATTTATTATTACTTTTTATAGATAATAAAAAATTCTCCCAGGAATTAACCCATCTTTAAAAGAAACTTTTGTCTTCCACAAGAACCAAAAAAGAAAAAAAAATAGGCTAAAAATCTGTTCTTCTCTGAAGATTATTCTGTTGATGAGAAGCACTTCACCTATCAAGGGTCTTGGCATTCCGCAAAGGAAGAAGTTGTCCCACACTAACTAGACTTTGGATATATATGTTTTGCTTAAGGCATGAAAACAGTGGTAAAGCACCCAGAGGATTTCAGCTCTTATTTCTAATTTTCTTAAGACGTAAGTTTTTAATCCTTAAAATTTACTAAAGTAACTCCCCATATACATAATGCTTGTAAAAATCTCAAAAGCTGCAAGAAAGCCGTGAGTGGAATTATGGTTCTCCATGTTCTATTCTGATCTTGAGTAACATTTTTATGCAGATATAATCCATATAAAACCTAACTGAAAAAGGGAACAGGAAAGGTTCCCCTCACACATACGTGCTAGTCGTTCCCGACTCCATAGAGGGCAGTGCTCATCTCCGTTTCTAAGCTAAAGAGCCAGCACTGTCTGATGACGACTACATGGTCATGTGGCCGGCATGACTAAACGCCGAAAGCTCACGGAACGCTGTTACCTTCCCCAAAAAGTGATCCCTATTTTTCTACTTGCATTTTTGCATGCTTTCAAACTGCTAGGTTGGCAGAAGCTGGGACAAGTAACAGGAGCTCACTCCGTTACGCGATGCTAGGGATTCAAACCGTCAAACTGCCGACCTTTCTGATCGACAAGATCAATGTCTTAGCCACTGAGCCACCACACTCCACCTAACTGTACTGTGCTTTAAATTCAATTTTACAAAAAGCTAAGGTTTTATAACAATCAGTTATCCTTTCAATTCTCCCACATCTCAGCTTATACGTCAGCCAGTACTGCAAAGTCTGGTTACAGAGATTCTTACTTACCCCAATGAGGTAAGAGGTACCCTTTTTGGTAAGAATCTGGTCAAGATAGTCCAATGGCTTTCGGATGATGCCCAAAACATCCTCTCCTTTCTTTTCTTGTACCACATGAAGATACAAGGCTGCAGACAAAGCAGGCTGAGAGGAAAAGGAAGAATTTTAATCGATCTTCATCCTCCTTCTATTATCTTTTGTCACTGCTCCAATCATTTTAGTAAATTCATACTGTTATACTTATTTATCAAATTTATATCCCACCTTTCCTCCAGGAACTCAATGACTTCCAATTTTCTCTGCAGTAAGCCTGTAAAGTAGGCTGGGCTAAGAGAGTAAGTGATCAGTCCAAAGGCACCCAGTGACCTTTCATGAAAATAGACATGAACCAAGATTTTTCCAACCTAATCTAACACTTATCTAATATCTTAACCATTATACTGGCTCGTTCTTTGGAAAAAAATGAAACACGGCAATATTGGGCTATTAGACTTCTATACCTAACTCAATAGCCCAACATGATCACAAAATTGTATGGGTAAAAAAGAAACAGCAAGTGCATGCAAACTTTGGATTCTTAACATCTGGCTTCATCTGCTTCTAGTGGTGCCTCCAAGGCACCTATCCACTTTTCTCTACAAACAGATTGCCCCTTCTAATGTTGACTGTTTACATACTCCAAACTTTCTTCTTGGTGTTATTTCTTTCACTTATATACTAATAGAATGGTAGAGAAGGGCCTAAACTATGTAAAATATAGCTTTTTCTTTATCTTATTGTCTGAGTTCATGTATTATATACTAAGACTTAAACTAGGCAGAAGTAAATATGCCACAAGCATCAGCATGTACTTCTAATTTCCCACTCACTGGCTTCTCCAAAGTCTCTGGCACTTTATTTGCAATAACATCTTTGGATCTCACAAGACCCTACTAGAATGGTAGAGGATATCCCAAGTAAATAGGGTGGAGAACTAATTTGTCCTATGATATGTAAGATGTTTGCAGGTCTTTTATGGCAGTCATTTTGTGAGTGTGCTCATCACATGATTTTAAACTTTTAGTTTACAGACAAGCATGAGCTATAGCCTGCAGTCAGTAAATCCCACTGAATTTGATGAAACCAATAAACTGAAACATTGTTGGGGAATGGAGCAATATCAGCTTCCAACATAATGGCAACCAGAAGGACATCTTAATTTCTTTCTTTTAAATAAAATGCTTTTTACTCCAAAGAGAAAAGAACTTCACTAGATTAAATACGGTAAAGGCTACAGGAAGAAACATAGCTTTATCCACATAATACACAGTAAGTGATCCATCCTATACTGGCAAAAAAAATGTTACAAAGAAATATACTATACCTGTCACAGGTTCTCTGGTATCAATTGCCTCTTCTCCACATAGCCCACTCATATAGCTGGACATAATCTAAACTAGGAGTCGCCAACCCTTTGGACCACCAAACTCATAATTTTAGATCCCAGGGACCACAAACTGATTCTGTGGGCGTGGCCTAATTTGTGGGTGTGTCTTGGTGGTCATGTGACTGGATGGGCATGGCTTGTATGTAAATATTATAGTTATATAAATATTGATTTTTTTTATTAAAAAAGAGCAACTTTTACCCAAAATCAGGCAAAGCAGGCAGGCAGATTGAATTGCACACAGAATCACAGATTCATTCAGAAATTTATCTATCTGCCATTGGCTAGTTCAGTCTGTCACATAAAATTTGCTTGCAAGCAAACTCACAAAATTAACTCACAACACATCATATATGTAAATATTGATTTTTTTAATAAAAAAAAAGCAACTTTTATCCAAAATCAGGAAAAGCAGGAAGATTGACTTGCTCACAGAATCATTCAGTGATCTATCTGCCATCGGCTAGCTCAATCTCTCAAATTTGCTTGCCGTGAGTCTGCACTGAATTTGCTTGCAAGCAAACCTTCAGTCCTAAGGGAGGTTTGGCTGTGCTGAGCTAGAAAGCAAGAAATCCAACCATTTCCTGTTTCCTAACTAATCTAAATCTCCTGGCACAGCAGAACAGAGATGATGGTCGGAAAAATAGCAATTTAGCAGACAAGTTTGCCAGGTAAAGAGTGAGTGGGCATGGAGGGTTCCCGTAGGCCATGTGAGTTGAGCAGCCTCGTGTTTCTGCACAGCCTGGATTAATTGCTTTGGGGGGTGCTCTGGGGTAAGATTTCTCTGAGGCCCACCAAAATTTTGTCACGGCCCACCAGTGGGCCGCAGCCCACCAGTTGGCAACCGCTGATCTAAATCACCACCCGAACAAGAAGAGCTCTTCCCTTTAAGAAAAATGTATGTATGTATGTATCCCAAATACATGGTTGTTCTTACCTCTAGTTCAGTTATATCCCATTCAAAAAACTGATTGGCAAAATCACTCTGCTCATTGTTAAAATTGCTTATTTCTTTTCCAGATAAGCGGAAAAAGTATCTAAAAGATAAACAAATAAAAGGGGGTGAGTTCTCTCAGGCAATGCAATTCCAAGGACTTTAAAATGTTGTAAAAAAAGCCTTTGTTCTACCATTAGGTCTTGCTATCTCACAAGAGGACAACATTAGCACTTGCCATTCTATATTTATTTGCTTCTGGCAAAGGATGCTTTTTTCTCATGTCTAGAATACAGGTGCTCTTGAATTGAACTCAATTCTTTGTGACTATATAGTTGTAATCTATTTCCTTGGTAGGTTTAAGAAAGACATTTCCCACTGCCAGAAGGTGTTTTGTTTTTTTTTAACCTTCCAGTCTACCCTGCCATTATTTGATGTGCTCATTTCCCAAATACTCATTAGGTCTTTTAGCTTTAAAGCCAAATAAGGACATCCAGATGCAATGTTGACCCTTTCTATACAGTCCTTTAACAACTGCCTCCTTTAGCATCCTTTCCCTGGTTACAATAGTATTGAAAAAGTAATTTTGTGACCTTTCATTTACAAGATCCGTAAAGCAAAGGAAAGTTGAAGTAAGATCGTAAGCATAGGAGTGATTTCACGTAGCAACCCTTCATTTTATGACCAAGCTGAAAGTAACATTTAGGATTACCTGTACCTAGTTTTGCAATTTCATTTTTGCAGCCATTACTTATACTGATAGTAGAAAGCCAGTTGGGAATAATGTTTAGAAGCTATAAAGCTGTATTCAAGACTCCTCATGAGGCTGTTATTTTCAAAAACATATATTCTGGCTTCCTTCCTACAAATTGGCATAGAAAAAGACCACTCACTAGCCATCCAAGACACTCTGCTACCTGAGATGAAGGGCAAGATGTACTACCCTGTTTTCCCATACATAATATACATGCACCACGCTCCATCTACAGAAGTTGCCCCAAATGGTTCATTTTATCCAAAAACAGCAAGGTAGCTTAAGAACAAGACTGACCAGCATTGCTACCAATAATTTCCCATTGTACTTTCCGGCTTTCTAGTATTGGCTGGTGAGATAGTTGACTCATAGTAGAGCCAGCCCTACATAACATTTGTAACTATTCACTGAGGTTTTAAAATGTATACCATTGTTACCTCCTATACAAGTTAATCAATTACCGGGACATTGTGGGAAGAACAGATTTTCCTTCCAGCTCCAAAGAACTGAGAATAGGAAGAGGCATCCTTACCTTCCTTCTCTATGTTATACCATTTCAATTTCCTATCACATTTTAGGTGATGGAAACAGAACTCATGGCAGTACTGAGAAAAAGAGAAGCATGCTTAAGTCTTGATATTTTTTATATTAAATATATTTTAATTTCTTAAATTGCCATTAATTTCTTAATTACCATTTATGTGCCAAAAAAAATCATATTTGGAAATATCATGGCAATGATGCCAAGTCTCTACCACTCAGCATGCTTTAGGTTCATTGACATTATAAGAAAATCACCAATAAGCATCTGGACATGTGAAAATAGCTTTCCAAATTATAACCTTAAAATGTTTATGAAGCACAGTTTCTACAAGATTATTAGTATCCCCTTTTATACTAATTCAGTGCTTCACTTAGATGCCTATAATGTTTATCTAGTATTACAATCACATTATGTTTTGCAAGAAGCTTGCCCTAGAAACAGAACTATCAACACCCCATTACTTACTGAGAAATTACATTTGTGGAGAAGAGGAAGGATCCGTTTTCCAGCTGTAGAGCTGGGAGCTGTGGACGGGTGAGGAATGGTACTACATGAGCTATCAACGAAGAAGAAAAACAAATTAGGGGAAAATTTTATCTGCATCCCAAAATCTTTTTCCAATTGAATACAGCATGTATTAAGATGACATAACAATGGGAGCAGTGTGTGCTTATATTGTGCATACATACTATGCTGTGCATAAATACAGGACAGGGATTGACAGAACACAATTACTTTTTCTTGAAAAGGCCATTTTTTCTTCTTCTTGAAGATTGAAAATGCTACCCCTCAAAATTTGGCAAAGTTATTTTCCAAGGCAAAATTACTAGATCATAAGGAGGGCTTTATCAAATTTCTGCTTATGATGCTATTTAAATATGAAGGCTTTGCCAAAAAGCAATGACAGGGAAGAAAAAATAGAAAAGTCTTGCCACCCCATCAAAGATACTTGATGAATAAGAATAAATTTAACAGCCATTTATTGGCAATGGCATGGCATTTTCTGCTTAAGTGGGGGAGTGGACTAAAAGTCTTCCAAAGTCCCTTCCAACTCTGTTATTCCTTATAAACTTATTCATTGGAATACACTTGCTAAGTTCATTTATATTTAGTCTGGTCAATCCATTACTTGCTACTTCTGAATGCATCACCACAAATGCAGGTGGAGATTCTTCACCCCCATCCATGTATTCAGAAAACCCAAAAGGGACTACAGTCCATCCCAAAGTCATAGGGGAGCAGGGAAATTGAAAGGAGTTAGTACAAAGAGAGAACGGACTGAAGAAAAATCCTAAAGAGGAAGGGGGGGGGGGAGTTATTAATTCTGTTGCTCGCTGCCTCGAATTTTAGGTCAATAAATACCAAGATCTCTAGGATTGGAGATCTTGCAATTTAAAAAAAGTTAGATTTTCGCGCGCGCCCCCTCCGGCGGACCCTGCGAGGAGAGGCTGCCGTTTCTTGGGGGAATTACCGCCCTCCTGGCACTCACCCTCTTGCGGAAGCCACTGCACCTCCACGGGCGCGCCGGTGGCTTTAGCAGCCGCCAAGACCTTCAGCCCACCGAGGCTGCCTTCGCTCACGCACAGCTTCATGCTCCGTCCTCCCTCTGCCTCCCAGCCACGCTTCGTCCCCAGCTGATGCAACGAAGCCGGCCCTGACATTAAGGTCCACTCCCAGTCCACGCCCCCTCCCGCCTTACATCGCGTTGGAAACGGGTCCCGCCTCCCACCCAACCCGCCTCACGCCCACTTTGGGGCCTGCGCGGTAGAGCACATCTCGCTCCCTCATCCGCGCACAAGGCCGCACCCTTTGGGACTACCAATCCCGACAAGCATTGCCTACCCAACCGGAAGTTTTGAAGGACCAGGCCCGAGGCAAAAGGAAAAAGCGGATATTGCGTAATAATACCACACTCAGATTTTTTTTCACGGGAGGATTGGGTGGCGTAATGTCTTGTCTTTAGCTGTGTTGAATTAGCTCCTTCGGGTAATGAAGCCCATCGTTAAACATGCAGTTGAAATCCATATTTCTAGAACAAGTTAGGTCTAAATCTGTAATATTTAAGTAATTAAACAGCAAAACTACTATCAATTGAAGACTCGGCAGCGGTAATTTAAGTATAAAGCCGAAAGCAGCTTGTCCAGGAGAAAAAAAATACCAATAATTTTTTTTATTAAATCAGTTTGAAGTTCCGAAGATTTTCGAATGATGCCTAAGGAAGAGTAATGAAAAACCTGAAAGTTTGCACACTCTTCTAATTGGAGTTGGATTAATACAGTTAATACTCTAATAGGAATTTATAATTTTGCAAAACCACTAGTAACCAGATTGATTATGTGCCGTGATGTCAAATCAGTGACCATATAGATCTACCCCTAACCTGGTTCTGTAGTGGTACACCCTTTTTCACTGAAACTGTCTTTCCACTTTAGTTGTCATCCTAATTCTTTCCACTTTTCCCAATATAGCTTTCTCCAGAGAGCTGTCTTCACATAATGTGTCCAAAGTAGGTTAATTTCAGCCTGACAAATCAAGTTGGTGGAAGCAAATTTCTGGTAAATTTAGGGGTTGGATATCTGACTTGTAATAGAGTTTTGCAATATCTGTATATCAATTTTTTTTTTTAATTTCTAAAGAAGCCACACGGGCATTATTGGGTTGCAAGTTTATTGATTAGATTTTTTTTTTTTTTTTGGTAAAAGTTTTATTGATTTTAACGACAGACAAAAAACATGTAAGACATAAAACATAACATAAAAAGATCATTCTTCATAAATTTACAGTGTATCGGTTGGTTTACCACTCCCTTTTGTGCATCCATTTCACAGCCATCAAAATAATTATATTACATAATAACTCACATTATCAATCATCAATAAAATATCCCAATATCATTATTAAACAATCATTTGACTATAATTTTACAAATTCATATTTAAGCGAGATAACTATAAGTTAAATTATTTTATAACAAATCATAGAATCATACCAAATCTATCTTAATAAAATATTCTTAAAAATTATCAAAACCAAGAAAAATTATATATTCATTATTTCCTAAATTTCTAAATATTCTATTCTTATATTGTATTATCTAACCATTGATAAAAAAGATCCCAAACTTCATAAAATTGTTTATCTTCTTGTTCTCTAATTTCAAATGTCAATCTACTCATTTCAGCACATTCCAATCTTTTCTTAATAATTTCTTCCTCTAATGGTATTTTCTCACTCTTCCAATGTTTAGCAAATACAATTCTAGCTGCTGTTAATACATTTACAATCAAATACTTTAAATTTTTATTATATATATCAGGTACGATTCCCAATAAAAAAATCTCTGGTTTCAAATCTATGTGTTTCTTTGTCATTTTTTTCAGCCATATGCGAATTCTAGTCCAATATTTCCTGGCTTCCTCACAAGTCCACCACATATGGTAATATGAGCCAGGTATCTGATGACATTTCCAGCACTTTTCAGATTTATTCTTGAACATTCTTGCTATTCTTGTTGGGGGAAAGTGCCACCTGTAAAACATCTTGTACAAATTTTCTTTGTATGCTGTTGACATTGTCATTTTATAATTTTGTGACCACAATTTTTGCCATTTCTCTAAATCAATTCCATATCCAAAATTCTTCCCCCAAGCAATCATTGTTTCTTTAACTTGTTCTTCCTCTAATTTAATTTCCAACAAATAACTATATAGTTTTTTAATCACTTTTTCATCAGTACCTGTCAAAATCCTATCCAAATCAGTCAATTTATCATAAAATCCTTCTATTTTAGAATCTTTAAGATACTTTGCATGTATTTGCACATATGAAAACCAATTCATCTTTATACCTTGTTCTTCTAAATTTTGCATCGTTTTAAGTTCACCCTTTTCATCCAATATTTCCCCATATCTAACTGTTTGTTCCTTCTTATAAGTTATAGGATACGAAAAAGCTTCAATAGTTGATAACCAAACTGGAATTTTCAAATAACATTGTTTCTTAATTTTCTCCCAATTCAACCATAACGATTCCCGTATATAATGCCTTCTAAAATAACCCTGTGATTTAGTTCCCTTATACCATAAAAAAGCATGCCAACCCAATAATAAATCATGACCTTCTAATGTCAACAATCTAGTCTTTCTTAACGTTATCCATTCTTTAACCCACATTAAGTTTGCAGCTTGATAATACAACTCCCAATTAGGAAGGCCAAATCCTCCTCTAATTCTAGCATCCTGTAAAAGTTTTAATTTTATTCTCGCTTTCTTGCCTTGCCATATATACTTCAACACAATTTTATTTAATTCTTCGAAGTAATCCTTACTTAACCTAATTGGTATTGTTTGGAACAAATATAAAATTCTGGGTAAAATATTCATCTTGATTGTTGAAATTCTACCTATCAATGACAATTGTAGGTTTTCCCATTTTTTCAGGTCAGATGCTATCTGCTGTTTAAGCTTAATATAGTTATTCTCTTTCAGTGTAGTACATCTTGATGTCAAATATATCCCCAAATATTTAACTTTGTTTGTAACTTGAATTTTCAATAAATCTGCCAGCTGTTCTCTTTGTCTTAATAACATGTTCTTTGTCAGAATCTTTGTTTTGTCTTTATTTATTTTTAAACCAGCCATCTCACCATACGTCTCTATCTTTCCCAATAGTTTTAAAGCTGTCTCTAAAGGGTCTTCCAAAATAAAGACCAAGTCATCCGCAAAGGCTTGCAATTTGAATTCCTCCTTTTTGACTTTCATTCCTTTTATATTTATATCCTCTCTAATATTTCTATTTAAGACTTCCAAGGTCAATACAAATAACAAAGGAGATAATGGGCATCCTTGTCTTGTACCTTTTTTAATATTGATAGAGTCTGTGAATTCTCCATCTATTATTACTTTTGCCATTTGCTTATAATATATGGCTTCTATTGCTTGAATAAATTTTCTAGCAAAGCCCATCTGTTCCAATAGTAATAACATAAATCTCCAATTCACATTATCAAATGCCTTTTGGGCATCTAAGAATATCAAAGCCATTTGTTTTTCCGGGTGCGCCTCATAATATTCCAATGTGTCCAGGATTACCCTCATATTGTCTTTAATCTGTCTCTTTGGTAAAAATCCATTCTGATCAGAGTGAATAAAGTTATTTAGGTATTTTTTAAGCCTTTCTGCCAAGATTGAAGCAAAGATTTTGTAGTCTGCATTCAATAAGGAAATAGGTCTATAGTTCTTAATTTGTAATGGGTCAACCCCTTCTTTAGGAATAAGTGTAATATAAGCTTCTGACCATGTTTCAGGTATTTTCTTATTTATCATAACTTCATTCATGATTTCTAACAGTGGGATGCTCAACGATTCTTGTAATGTTTTATAAAATTCTGCCAGGAAGCCATCTGGTCCTGGTGCTTTTTCATTGTTCTGTCTGTTGAGTGCTTCAATTAATTCCTTCATTGTTATAGCACTTTCTAACATTTTCCGAGTTTCATCAGGTATCTTAGGTAGGTTAACATTTTGTAAATACTGCTTAATTTTTTCCTCATCAAGATCCTCTTGTTTATATAAATGTCCATAAAAATCTCGAATGATTGCCTTTTTTTCCTTATCACCATAACAAATTTGACCATGATCATCTATTAACTGTGATATTTTCCTTGACTCTTTCTCTTTTCTCAACTTATATGCTAACCATCTACCTGGCCTATTTGCATCTTCAAAATAGTTCTGTTTAGCACTTCTAATTTTTTGTGCCAGTTCTTCTTTCTCTGCTTGATCCATTTTATGTTTAATTATGTCCATTTTAAGTTTGATATCTTTTTTCTGTGGCATCTTCTGTAATTCTTTTTCCAGTTTTTTATGGTCATCTTCTAGAGCTTTAATCATTTGCCTCTTCCTAATGTTCTTTTTCTTTATATAGTCAATTATTAATCCTCTTGCATATGCCTTCATTGTATCCCAAACATTCTGTATTGAAGTATCTTCTTTTTTGTTTTCATTGAAGAAGAAGGCCAATTCTTTTTCCATCCATTGTGTAAAATCTTTTTCCTTTAGAATAGTATTGTTTAATGTCCATCTAGATCTTCTTTTTTGTCCTTTCCATTTAATTGTCATTGGATTATGGTCTGCCCTTGTACTTGTTTCAATATTTATTTCTTGAATATTAGATAATAATTCTGTTGATGTCCAAATCATATCTATTCTGGACCACGATAAATGCCTGTTTGAATAAAAAGGTATATTGTTGAGTTTTAGCATTTCTTTCTCTCCATATATCTTTTAAATTTAGTTCATCTGTCATTTTAAAAAAGGATTTAGGGAGAGTTTTCCTATTTTGTCGTGTTGTTTTTACTGTATAGTCCAGTTTATTGTCTACAATTCCATTAAAGTCCCCCATCATAAGTATGTTAACATAGTCCAGTTCAATTATTTTCATATGTAATTTTTTATAAAATTCTTCTTGTTTATCATTTGGGGCATAAATTGCAACCAAGAGTGTTTTTATATTATTATGCACTATTTCAACTATTAATACTTTTCCGTCTTCATCCGTATAAATCAGTTTGGCTGGAGTGGTTTCTTTAATGTACAAAACCACTCCTCTTTTCTTACAATGAGTCAGAGAAGTAAATATTTTCCCTAACTTTGGTCGTATCAATAATTGTTCATGTTGTTTTTTAATGTGTACTTCTTGTAAGCAAATTATATCAAATTTTAGCTTCTCTAATTTATAAAAAGTTTTCCTTCTTTTGATAGCTGAGTTCAGTCCATTTATATTCATAGAAATCAGTTTCCCCCCCCCCATAATTATGCTTTATATTTAGGTCTAACAGCTCTCGTGGATCTTATTTCATGTTGTTCTTTGATCTCCATTTGTCCAGCTATTGCGCCTTCTTCTTTTTCCATCTCCATTTGGTCCTCTTCAAATTCAGTTAAAATCTTTTCTTTTTCTATCTCCATTTCTCTTCTTTCGAAAAATTCCTTATAAAACATTTCTGCTTTTGCAATTGAATCAATTCTGTGTCTCTGTTCTTGCCATGTAAACATTAATCCTTCTGGAATCAGCCATTTATAGTTCACCTCTTTTTTCAATAGCATTTTAGTCAAAAATCAATACTCTCTTCTAATCTCTCTCACTTTTCTAGGTACTTGTTTTAAGACCAAAATCTCTTTGCCTTTATATTTCAACCCCTTCTCTCTTACCACTTGTAATATTTGGTTTTTAATAGCTTTTTTAGTGAATCTAACATGGACCTCTCTTGGTAATTGGTTCCTCATCGCATATCTTGTGAAGACTCGATATATCTCATCTACTCAATCCATCATCTTTTCCTCTGTTATTTCCAAGACTCCAGCCAGAATTTCAATCATTACTGCCGCCAAGTTTTGTCCTTTTTCTTCCTTGATATTTTGGAATCTAAGATAAAATTCTGACCTGTCCATCTCCCACTTCAACATCCCACTTTTTTCTTGTTCGACCATTGTTAATCTGTTATCGATATTCCCAATTGTATCATCTCTTTGCTTGTCTTTCTCTTCTATTCTTTGGATTCTCTCATCATGTTTCACCATCATTTGTTGAAAATTTTCAAGTTTCTCATCCATCTTTCCAATTCTTTGGTCAATACTCTCCATTCTTTGTTCCATAGTCATTTTAAGATCTTGTATTCCTTGCATAACCATCGTTAAATCCACTTGCGCTTTGTCTTGCTTCACCATTGTTGAGAGTCGTCCTCCAGATGACGGGGAGACAGGAGCAGAAGTTGAGATGCCCGAAGGTAAAATTTTCTTACTCATTTCTATAACTCAGGGTCTTCCGGGTCTTTTAATCCAATTAGTGAGGTAGCCAATTATAATCCAATTTAAAAAAAGGAAAACACCACAAAAAACGAAAAACAAAACCAGTAATAAGTAAAAAGCCCAAAATTAAAAGGAAAGAAAAAAAATTCTTCAGGTTCTTCAAGACCTTAATCCAATTGTAAAATACGCAAATATAATTCAAAAGTAAAAATTAAAAAATGAAGAGAAAAAAAGAAGCAAAATAAAGCCCAATAATATCAAAAAATAATAAGCAAAGAAAAAGGAAAAGAAAAAAAAGAAAAAGAGTTCTTCAAATTCTTCCCACCTTAATCCAATTGAAAAACCACAGAAAATGAAAAAAAACCCATAAAAATAAGTCAAAAATAGAAATCAAAAGACAAACATCCCCATGAAAAAAAGAAAAAAGGCAAAAAAAAGAATATTCTGAGGCTTTCCCCTTTAAAAATAAAAAATAAAAATGAGATATAATAAAAAATAAAAAAATAAAAATATCAATATGACAAAATAGTGTGGGGTTGGAGGGGAGGGATGAAACAATAAGGAGTTAAAAAAAAAAAAAAGACACACACTGCCTTTTATTTATCCAAGGCTCTTATTTGACTTCTCCACAAATTTCAAAGCCAAACTTCAAATATTCATTTGATAATAGAAGTTCCAAAGAGCACCTGTATAAACATCCTCCAGTACTCTTCCCTCTATCTTATCATTTCCAGTAGCCTTGAGAAAAGTTTTTCAAACAAAAGTTTTTCAACTTCAAACAGAATATTTTTCAAGCCTCTAGTTGGCAGTGTTACAAAGTTTCTTCAATCCACTCCCCCTTCTTCCCCCCTGAAAAAAGCCTAAAAAGAGAAAAAAAAGTATGTATGTATATTTATGTATATTAAAAAAAATATATGTTAAAGGGGGCCTCTATTTTAAAAAATATAAACAGTCAGAAAGGCAAAGAGAAAGCAAGTAAATGTAAAAATGTAAAAGAAAAAAATCAGCCTGATTAACTAGATCGCAATAGAAATTCGGTAAAGAAAAAAAAAAGTAAAAATAAAAAGCCAAGCCTCACTTTGACATTACTAAAAAAAAAAAACGCTGCTAAATCAAATTCTGTCAATAAGTTTACAGATTTCTTCTCATATTAGAGTGTTCTTAAGTCCCAAGCAAAAAAAGGATCCTCACCAGCCGATACACTTCTTTCTATCCCGTTCTTCCGGAGCTGTCCCAGCTTCAGCAGCCTAATGGCTGCCTCTCCGCCGTTGGCAAAAGGACTTTTTCTGGATCGACCAGGGACTTGCGATGTCCCCGGAATCTACAGAACGCGCCCTTTGCTGTCACCGTCACTACGAGACGGTTTAGGTCCGTTGGGACCGACCAGGGGCGAAGATATCAGCTGTGATCACCACTCTGAAGATATCAGCTATTCACCACTCTGAAGGCGGATGTGTGTGTGGTACCTATGCTTTGTACACTAAAGGTTTTTTAAAAAGGAAAATATTGTGGCGACGAAGCTCCGCCTTCTCCTCAAGTTTATTGATTAGATTTTTATCCCACTTTGTGTTTAAAAATTCAAAGTTATCAATAAACTTCTATGGCTGAGGATATATTTGACCCTAGCGATATAACACCTTAACCATCATTTGTTAGAGAAATAAATATAGCCATAGTAATGGTGGTGTAACCTTTTGGATGGATGTCTATTCTATCAATAGGCCAATAAACCTAATGCACAGTGATATCAAAAGAAAATACAAAAATTAAGAGATTCAAGCTTAAACTTATGTCTATTGTGGACTTATATCTATTTATAAATAAATAGATAACAGTAATATAATGTATCTTGGAAGAGCTTTTGTATTAAAAGGCAGCCTAAAGATTTTCAAAAGAAAACAAATACTTGGTAGTGTTTTTTAGTACTTTTATATGAGGACTAGACTTCCTCTCTTTAAAAGGTACTATGGTCAGTTTTTAATTTTTTGGACTACCTCCTAGAACAGGGATGTCAAATTCATGTTGTCACGTGATGTATCACAACTTTTCCTCCCTTTGCTAAAACAGGTGTGGACATGGCCAGCTTGTGACACATCCAGACCATGGGCTGTGAGTTTGACACCCTGGTCAGAAACTCAGGAAGTCACAAGGGTAGGGTGATGCTTCAAGAGGAGAATTGTAGCAGTGGGAAGGAAAAAGAATAAAAACAGCTTTTTTTGAGAAGCAAAATAATTCAGTTAACATCAAGAAGTGATAATTGAGTGACTGACAAGTAAGCTAAGTTTTACATTCTGTGATCCATCTGGTTAGAAGCACATTCAGTCGAAAACAAGTTTGAAGCAGAACATCCAAGGAGGTATGCATAAATTGCATCTGTGTCATAAAACCTTGGGTTTACTTAGATATAACCTTCTCTGATTGTGGTAGCCATTACTGCTGTGCCTGTGATTGAAACTGCTGTCTTCTTGATCTACACGAGATCACACTTGTTGCAAGGCTATATGTTTTATAGGCACAAATGTTATAATAAAGTCAGTTTCTCTGTCCACAAGAGAGTATTGCAACTCAGAAATGGAGTCTCCTTTCTGCTTTGTGGTACACATAAGCAAAGCAGCAACCCACAGGAAACTATTCACCACTCTGAAGGCGGATGTGTGTGTGGTACCTATGCTTTGTACACTAAAGGTTTTTTAAAAAGGAAAATACGTCTCCATTCTCTCTTCATTTCTGTGAAAGATGAAAAGAATGGCTACAGAATGGGTCCAAGACTGAAATAACAGCTGTTATTCCAGGATAGTCATCTATCTGTCTCTTTATGTGATGGGCTCAGGTAAATATCACTGTTCTGGGATAATGAGAAGTTTATTATAGTAGGGCTACTAATCTTATTTTCTTTTCTGTGGATTGTTAATTGAAATTATACTCCATTCCTCCTGTCTTACTGGCTAGGTAATGGGTTTTCCCATTTTAGGTGGGCAAGCAATGGCAGGGGAAAAATGGGGCTTCTGAACAAGACAGCAAAATGAATGCAGTATTCTGATATGGAAGGAAATGCAGAAAAAAATAAGGAAGTGGAAGTTTGCATTCTTTCTTATTTCTAGCTGAAGTTTCAAGAAGAAACAAGACAACGTTTCCATGATTAGTGTTTCTGAGGCATATTTTCTCAGAAGGACTAGTTGTCAGAAAACAGGAAAGAGTTGTAGTGGGGTCAGCTAATATTTCCAAAGAGCCATAGAAGAAGAGTTATCTGTTGTAGACTCATTGATGCAGGACAGTCTTCCTCAGATTTAAGGCCACCTTAACTGTCAGTGGCTTAGTTTCCATTTTGAAAGCTGGACTCCCATCTTGAAAGATTCAGGAGTGGCTATAGGACTGCAGTTCTGATTCTTCTTTCACATACGTTTTTTCAAGCAGATCTACTTGTCACATGACGCCTTGCAAACAGAAATGGGCCAATCTTTTTCACGGTTTCTGGAACTAGAGAAGCAGTTCATCTGTATTTCTGAAATTCTAATCATAGCAAACTTAGAGGATGACAACAAACAAATGTAACAATAAATGAAGTAGGGTGTTTGATAGACAATAAAAATAACTGCAGTGTGCAATTAGTTAAAAATAGTGTTTAGTGCTATTCAAAGCAGTGTTACTTTTCTGTAAAAAAGATTTCCATTGTGGCTTATGTACAGTTCATGAGGAATTAAACCCATATATGTACCTACAGGTATAAGGGAGTTTAACAAGTATACAAAATGCTATTGAACCAACAAAGGAAATCATAACATGACCTGTCTGGTTTCTTTTTAGTGTGATGTGTGAATGCGCTGTTTCTGAGATGTACGTGCAAATATATGATAAAAATAGAAGAACCGGAAAGCAACTGGATGGATAAAACCAGTCTTCAAATCAAGGAATGGGAACCTTTGCTGTTGAAGGTTTTCTCCCAGCAGCCCTAATTGGCAAAGACCCAATGCTGGAATTTAGTTCAATAAAGGAAGGGGTTTTTCCCTCCACAAATTCCAAATTCTGCTTTAAAGCAATTAGTCCGTTCCATGAGATATAAATGCATTCCAGAATAACTCCAGGTTATTTTATACAGTGGTGACACTAGGCAGCAAACATACCTAATACTCTTCCCTCCCCCTATTGCTCCCCGAAAACAATATTGGTCTGAGAGAGAGCAACTGACTCAAGGTCAGCCAACTGGCTTTTGTTCCTAAGATGGGACTAGAACTCACAGCCTCCTAGTTCTGGGTTAGCACTTAACCACAACACTAAACTGGCTTTCTTAATTATATTTTTTTCAACATATCCTCTTGCCATGCAAGTATATAATATAGTGTCTTCTTGCAGGACCTGGAAGCTTTTTCCTTGTTGTCCCTGCTCTATGGAATATTGTTGTTCCCAAGATTAGATTAGCTCAATTCTGCTGGAAGGGCCTTTTCCTATGGATGTTATCTCAAAAGGGAGTATTAACAGGAGCCCATGATGTGCTTATTGTTCCTTCTAGACTGGTCCAATTCCTTGGCTGCTGCATCTGCTGCTATGTTTTATGGTTTGTTCATTTTTAAATGTTGCAAGCCTCCAAAATCATTATCAAGAGAGATGGGTGGCCATATAAATCATTAAAAATGGCAAGAAATCTTTTTTAAAAAAACACTTAAGCATAACAGAAACCGTGAACAGAAACAATGATCTTGAGTCATTATTAGAGCGGTGATGAATAGGCCACTTTTCAGTTGACTCTCTACTCTGTTCAACAGGAAACAATAAAAGGCTACAATTTATAAACAGGAAGCTTTTATCTGAAGTCAGAATATCTAGGAATACTTAAAGATTGTTTTGTCTTTCCATCTGGCCCTGCATGTATTCAATCAACTTTCTCCCAAGCTGCAAATACTTGGGAGATTTCAATTGCAATCAGGAATACCAAGATACAACTACAGTTTGTATTTGTCCAAGGCAGTGGGATTTGTAGTCAAAGTATCTCAGAGAATCAGCTTGGAAAGAGTTGTTTGATAGCTTACAAGATCTAGAACGTGACTCTCATACCTATTGGTGACCATTGGGGCATCCAGTATATTATGCTAAAATAGCTGCTTTCACCTGTAGACATTTTGACTGCAGCATTTTTGTATTGATTGTAGTTCCTGAGACATCTTCAAAGACAAACCCAGGTTACGGTGGTGTCAATCAATGGTATTGAGAGTGGGAATCACTGTCTTCCGAGCTTCTCATCCAGATGAATATTGTTTATTGCAGGGAGAAGTGTTGGAAGAAGAGGGATTATCATTTGAAGTTCCCAACATGTCTCAGGACAACTTTGGGGGGGGGGGGGCTAGTGAGAAATTAAAGGGCATTTCAATCTAGCTGTCAGTCTTGAAGTCTGCCAGCATGATCTTGTGTTGCATCTCCCTAATGACAATCAGGATTGGAAAGGAACAGTGTTGAGACAATGCTGTGCACTGAGTGAAAAAATATATATTTAGGAAAAATGTTGAAAGCACAAGAGTTCTGAGTAGTGCCTTCGCTTTCAAACATGGAACCCATACGTAATTTGTTAGATTCTGGCTTTCTTACACTTTTAAATACAACAAGAAAGACAAGTTTCTTCTGAGAAGCCTTTTGGTGATATAAGGGTTTCTAGCCACACTCACCTCTGGATTCTGTCTTACATCCGCTTTCAGTAGCTGGCCAAGGTTACCATGTCCTGGAAACAAAGCCAATGCCACTACCGTAGATGGTATTTTGAAGCTCCATGGCTTTTTCAATCTGTCCTTTTAATGGTATAGCTAGAGCTGAACTTTGGGACAATAATCTAAAGGCCCAGAAAGAAGGACAGCAAAGAGATTAAAGTCCAGCTTCACCAGCTCACCACCTCAGTCTTTATTTCTCCTTTTGGTCAAAAGCATTTTATAGAATGAGTATTTATTTTGTTATTTTTACTTTAAATATTTGTTTTTCATTTCATTTTTAGAGCACTCTTATTCCCAACTGATTGTTATATAAACTCTTTTAAATGTGGAGTTCTTGTGTCTGTGAGTGTGAAACTACCAGTTCTTGATCACAAAAGTTGATCATTCGTATGTGGAATGGCCCCTCATACAGTGGATAGAGTGATCTTTACAGAGTTGGTTCTCCCTGGTTCTGAAGATGATCTGGTGCATTGAGGGCAATTTCTGGGTCAATATAAGCTTTGCCTTGGAGAGCAAAGACACTCAGAGATGCTTTCAAGAATAAGATTTGGGAATTCCAGGGGTGGTGGTGGTAGTGAAGACAGCTTTACTTTCCCTCCCAGCTGATTCTGTTTTTGAAATTCCACTGGGAACCATTTTTGCTTAATATGACTGTATGTTCATTCTCTGCAAGAAGATGCAAGCACCTTGTTGCTTCCTGTTGCAACAGCTACTTGGGTGCTTCTGGTGACTTAGAAGATTCTTCAGAAGTGGGAGAGGATAGAATTAACCATAGGTTAAAAAAATGCTGGGATTGTTTTCCTAACCTCATAGCTCTCCTGAAAAGTCATTCATGACTTGACTTGATCCATGTATACAGAAATATTGACATGCAATGTCTGAGAAAAGAGTCCAATGGGGGCTGAAGATAGATACTCTCTTCTTGGTTATAGAACTATTACCTCTTTCTGGCTCTACTTTCCTTTTATAGTCTAGCATTTTCTGCACCATTAATGTTTTTTTTGCATTAAAAAAAAGCTAAATGGTGGTCAGTTTGTTCTGTACACTCATAAAACTTCACCCTAACCCCAACTCTGTAAGATGGGTTGGGCTGAGAATGATTGGCACCAAATCACTCATTTAGCTTTCATTCCTCCAGGTCAGCACCTTAATCACTAGCTTAGACTAATTCTATCAGAGATAGTTTTTGTAGCAATAAATCAAGAAAATTTGTTTTTAGCCAATACTTAACTAACTTGTTCTATCCTTTTTCTTCCCGGGAAAAAGAGATTCATCGCCAGCTATTGTTTGAGTTATCATCACAAGAACTATAGAGGAAATTTTTAATTTTTTCAGCATGCTTCTTATTTTTAGTAGTCTAAATTTACATAAATCAGTATTGTCTAGTATTTTACCTACTAAATAATTCACAATTTATGAAATTTTGAATAATATCCTCAGACATAACAATGTCTAAGACATTTAGTTTACTGGCATTGTACATCAGTTATATTTTCACCATATCTAAATTTATTGCTGCAATTATGTTCATCACAGGTGAAAAGTTAGCATGCTGAGGCCCAGAGTTCCTAGCTCTTTCTGATCAACCTGACTTGGCAAGATGTTTTCAAATAGGAGGCGGTTCTGGGAAGGGTTCAATCACCCCCTGGGTGAATCTTCTCTGAATTCTCCAGGCATGGTGGTACTGCAGGCTCTCTATGACTATCAGTACAAATCTGAAGATGGGAGGCAGGTGATCATCGAGGAAGGGGAGATCTTCCACCTTGTGCACAAGGCCAATGAGGATTGGTGGCAGGTGAAGCGGTTCGGCCAGCCTAAGCAGAAGAGGCCCATCTTTGTCCCAGCATCCTATGTGGCTGAAGTGACCTATGATAAAAGAACACACCTACAGCAAAATGTTGTCTTGCATCCTGGCATCCATTCAGAAAAGGATGGAGGTCCAGGTAAGTTGTTGTTGTTGTTTTTTGAAGTTCAAGGGATTAAATCAGGATTGGGCAACTTGAACTCCAGGAGTTGGAATTCCCAAGCAACTTTATCCTATCTCTGGAGTCCCCACCACCACAATAGCTGAACGTTGGATGGACATTCCCATCATTTTGGGGTGGAAACATTTCACACACAAAAAAATGCAATGTATTCAGGGGATCAGACATCCTGGTTTCAGAGGAAAAGTGCCATATCACTCCAATTCAGTCAAGTATAGCACAGAAAATGATCGGTATTTGTCACTCACTGCAGCTCAGGTACCCACAAGTAAACAAGCATGTTTGAACTGTGAGAAACCGAAACAGCGCGAGATGGCAGCAAAGAGTTATAATTTTGCGAGTAGGCCTGTTGCCATCTAGTGATTGTATAGATTTTTGAAGCCAAGACCTGCTAGCCTTCGTGTATAGCAGGGGTAGTCAACCTTTTTATACCTACCGCCCACTTTTGTATCTCTGTTAGTAATAAAAAAAATTCTAACCACCCACCAGTTCCACAGTAATGGTGATTTATAAAGTAGGGAACAAAACCCCTACTGCCCACCATGAAAGCTGGAACGCCTACTAGTGGGCGGTAGGAACCAGGTTGACTACCACTGGTGTATAGATTCCCCGCCCCCCTTTTGGAAATTTGATTACCCTTAGTAAACACAATTTCTAAAAACAAAGGGGGAAAAAAAATCACATTCCTACCCCTAAACTTAGGAAAACAGAAAATTGTAGTGTTGCCCATTCGTGTTGTGGAAAGGAAACTTCACGAGGACAGTGGTATCACCCAAGCAGGAAAAGCCCAAAGGGAACATCAAGCCAGCCATAAAACAAACTTGCATAGGAAAAGGAATCAAATAAAAGGTATTAAAGAAGCCCCTTAGACAAAAGTCCAAATAATTAAGAAAACTAGGGAAACAAGAAAAGAAAACCCTTCCAAATCAGCAAAACAAACAAAAGACACAAAATATATTGCAAAGGAGACAGACAGGAGATTGCCACAAAACAAATATAAGAAAACATTCGGACGAAACTGATAATCTAATCGAACCACCCCACGGAGTTTACCCTCCGGTGGAAATGAAGACAACCCCTGACAGGATTTAAAACATTAAGAAATACAAACAGAAGCACACACACACAAAATGAGAAAAAAGGATATAAAAATCAGGGGCTTGTCATACAAAGCTAGCTAGCCCCAGGAATGCAGACTTCTTGCTATCTCTTGCCTTCCTGAAAAATAAAAAGAACCAGCTTTCAAGCAGTTGTCTGTATCCTTGCACCAGAGCTCTCCCAGCAGGAAAATCGAATCCTCAGAAGAAAGACATTTTGCCAGCCTTTCAACAGTGTAACAACTACTTTACCTATTTTCAAGACACTGAGTATGCATCCCTCTCAAAAGAGAGCCGTTGTCTCCAGTCCTAAAAGAATGCCCAGCCTTCATACAAATATTTATGAATCTACATACAGTGTCATTATACCCCTGACGGTAGTCCTGTGTGATTGATCCAGGGCACTGTTTGTGGGAAAGCAGACCAATAAGATGATGGCCGGCAGTGGTGGGATTCTACCAGTTTCCCTACCAGTTCGGTGATCGCACACTTCACGGGTTTGCACGCATGCACACCTAACGCAGGTGTGTGCACAGCTTTCCAAACACCAGCTAAGGCTCTGCTGTGCCAATCAGCTGAGAGGATAAAGAACAGAAAAGCACAGGGGTGAGTGGGAGGGTCAATCTGGTGCTTTTCTTTTGCCTCTTAGCTGATCGTTGGAGCTTTTTGCTACTGGTTCAGCCAACCCGGGCTGAACCGGTAGCATTTCACCACCAATGGCTGGCCTGTGACACTTAGTCAGTAGTGACAGTGACAAAGAGAATTCCTGGACAATAAATAGAAAGACTGTTAGCTAAAAACACCCCTGACAATTGAGAGAGTGAGTTAGAAGAAAAGGACCAAACATCTTTAAAATTTCACAGTGTTACTGATTCCCAAAGATTCCCACTGACACTGAAAAATCAGAAACAGCAAACTTATGTCAATGGGCTGGACCCTCAGGAACTTAGAAACAGAAAGGGATTGCTTCAAGGGCTATGATATAAATCTACATAGATCTAAGCAGAGAAGATTTTCAGGACGGAGTTTTTGTTATGGATTAAACATCGCAGCGATACAACCGAAACAGCTTCGCATTAAAACATGCTTGTAATCCTGCAAATCTCATTGGCCCGTGGATAGCGAGTCGTGATTGGTCAGGTTTGGCCAGTCTGATTGGTTGTTAACGGAAACCCCTGATTGGACGCTTGTGGAAGCGATAGACTCAGTTCATTGATTGTTTGACGGCAGCAAACTCTATCAAAGAGCTACTGCTGCCCAGGTTTTCAGCTCCGTTCTTTCTTGTTAAATAAAGAGTTGAAGTCACAGACTGATGTCTCGTCTCCGTTCTTACGCCCATGCCCAGGACATAACACTGGCGACGAGGATGGGATGCGGAGACGATAGAGCCGCCTAGAACATATCGGACAAAGACAGAACATGTGGTGAAAGAGCGCACGCAACAGCCGAAAGGAGAACAACCTCCGTCGGGAGATAGGCAAACCTCCTGAGAACTGGGACTGTCTGAACCACCAATGGAACAACCACTACTACTACAGAAACCAAGCATCTGCCTCTTCAACGAGACGAGAAGAGGCCCACCAAACGATTGTCATCGGTCATGCTTCATTGCTCGATGCAAGGAAGATGCGCATGAAGGTTATTATTGAGAATTGACCATGTGTGATGGAAGTCGATTCGGGATCATCCCTCTCGATGGTATCCTGGAAAATCCTCAAACATCCCTGCCATTTCCCGCCAGGACCTCAGCACGCAGCGAATCATCCTGAAAAACTATCAGGGAAACAGAATTCCAGTTGTCGGTTCCAGCAACATCCAAGTATCATTCAAGGACCTTACAGCAACGCTTCCCCTAACTGTTGTCGATCGTGACTGACCCAGCTTGTTGGGGCTACAGTGGTTTGCCCCACTCGGAATTGAACTAGCCGGCATACACCATACCAGAAATGACGACTGGGAAGAGACACTCATCCAGGAATTCCAGGACGTGTTCACAGGAACATTAGGCAAGTACAAGGGGACCCCTATATCGTTCAATCTCAGCCCTGATGTAGCTCCCATTCAGCTTAAGCCTCGTCAAGTACCTTTTGCCTTAAAACCGAAGATCGACGAGCAGCTAGATAAACTGATAGCCCAGGGCGTATTGGAACCGATTGACCACGCCCGCTGCGAAACCCCGATAGTAACGCCCATGAAGCCAGATGGTTCGTTAAGAATTTGCAGGGATTACCGGGCCACCCTAAATCATGCTCTTCAACAGAGTGCTTATCCAGTACTTGTGGTTCAACATCTTCTTCATTCCCTGGGTGGCGGAAAAATATTTGCGAAATTGGACTTAGCTCAGGCGTACCAGCAACTCCCTGTGGACGTAGCAACTGCAGAAGCCCAGACAATAGTTACACATAGAGGCGCTTTTAAGTGCAATAGACTCCAATTCGGAGTAAGCGTGGCACCGGGCATTTTCCAAACTTTAATGGAGAGACTATTACAAGGCATAAAAGGCGTCGTGCCTTATTTTGACGACGTCCTAATAGCTGCCCCCACTAAAGAGGTATTAGTACAATGGCTCAGAAAAGTTCTGCAGAAATTCAAAGACGCGGGTCTTCAGGTAAAACGAGACAGTGCCAACTTTGTATGAAGAGAGTGGAGTTCCTGGGATACCTTCTCGACAGACAGGGAATCCACCCCACCAAAAAGAAACTAACCGCAATAAAAAAAGCCCCGAGACCTAGGAATAAGACAGACCTTCAAGCCTTCCTGGGACTCATTAACTTTTATAACATTTTCTTGCTCCAGAAGGCAACCGTAGCCGAACCCCTACATAGACTTCTCGATAAAAAGGCTCCTTGGGTTTGGGGATGGCATGAAGAGATAGCGTTCAAAGAGATAAAAGACCTTTTAACCTCTGATGCCGTATTAATGCAGTACAACGAAACTCTCCCTTTGACGGTTACCTGTGATGCCTCACCATTTGGAGTAGGAGCCATCCTAAGCCACGTCCTCCCAAATGGAAATGAGGCACCCATTGTGTTCTTTTCGAGAACTTTGTCTAAAACCGAAAGGAACTATAGTCAACTTGATAAAGAGGCCCTCGCTATTGTATCCACAATTAAATGTTTCCATGAATATGTATATGGGAGACCCTTTACCATAATTACAGACCACAAGCCGCTACTTGGTATTTTGGTGGGAAACAACCAACTCCCCATATATTATCACCAAGAATGACATGTTGGTCAGAATTTTTAGCCGCCTACGATTACCGATTGCAACATCGCCCAGGGAAAACCATTCCCCATGCTGACGCTTTGAGCCGCTCGCCACTACCAGACATTATAGAGGACCCTGCTCCAACCGTAACCATGCTACAAATAGAAACCCTCAAATCGCCGCCATTAACCGCTCGAGACATAGTTTTAGAGACAAAAAAGGACCCTGTTTTGGCACAAGTCCTCAGCTGAGTAGAACGCAGTTGGCCGACCAGTGAAACTGATGATATGTTCAAGCCATTTAAAAATCGTCAAACGGAACTGTTCTCCCAGAAGGGTTGCATAGTATGGGGAGACAGAGTCATAGTCCCGGAGAAGTTACAATATAGGGTATTGAAAATGCTGCACGAGGGACATCCAGGCATCGTGCGGATGAAGGCATTGGCCAGGAGTTACGCATGGTGGCCTGGTTTAGATAGACAAATAGAAACATGGGTAGCAAAATGCAGTAAATGCCAGGAGACTCGCCCCGCTCCTCCAAAGACTCCCCCAACTCAGTGGGAAACGCCTCGAGGTCCGTGGTCCCATATCCACATCGATTTTGCGGGACCCACAAGAGGACACACTTTCCTCTTAACGGTGGTTGCCTATTCAAACTGGCTTGAACTCAAAAAAGTGGAAAGCACCACCACAGACGCAGTACCTAAAAAACTGAATAAACTATTCGCTATCCACGGACTTCCTGATGTCCTCGTCTCAGATAATGGCCCCCAATTCACTGCTCTGCCATTCGAACAATACCTGGCATATCGGGGCATCCGCCATGCTTTAACATCGCCAGCTCACCCTGCAGCCAATGGTAGGGCTGAGTGAATGGTTCAATTTGTAAAACAGACCCTGCATAAAATGGACCACGGCGACATTGACAACAAAATAAACCGAATGCTTTTTATCCAACACATAACCCCAAACAGCACCACGAACAAAACCCCAGCAGAACTCCTGATGGGCCGGAAACTTCGCTCGCATCTTGATCGCCTCCACCTAAACTACACGCCAGAACAACCCCCGGGATCCAGCAGTAAGTGTCGGGCATTCCAGGAAGGTGACCTCGTGTTTGCGAAAAACTTCTCAGGCAACCCATTGTGGGTCCCTGCTACAATAATGCAACTTACGGGACCCCGATCCTATCGTCTACAAACAGCAGATGGTAAGATGTGGAAATGCCACATAGACCAATTCCGTTCCCGATTAGTGCCAGAACCTCCAGCTGGGGGGGGGGGAAGGAACATGGAGGAGGACAAACAAGAAATCGAAACCCAACAGCCCAGGGGATACTCACCATTCATGGGAGAACCAGACCAGGGAGCGGCCTCGCCACGTGACAATACCGTGACGGAGGCGGATCCAGGGAACCCGGAAGACAGCGCCGACGAGGGCAACCCGGAACTACAGCCTTCGCTATCCAGCCCAGCGGACAGCCCACCGGAGCCAGAGCCAGAACCAGAACGGAACCCGGTGGAACAGCTCAGGTCGAGCAGACAGGTGAAGCGGCCTGCCTATCTGCGAGATTACGTCACCTCACCCCTCAGACAGAACCAAGGGGGGAGGGGTATTATGGATTAAACATCGCAGCGATACAACTGAAACAGCTTCGCATTAAAACAGGCTTGTAATCCTGCAAATCTCATTGGCCCGTGAATAGCGAGTCGTGATTGGTCAGGTTTGGCCAGTCTGATTGGCTGTTAATGGAAACCCCTGATTGGACGCTTGTGGAAGTGATAGACTCAGTTCATTGGTTGTTTGACGGCAGCAAGCTCTATAAAAGAGCTTCATTTCAGCTCCGTTCTTTCTTGTTAAATAAAGAGTTGAAGTCACAGACCGATGTCTCATCTCCATTCTTACACCCATGCCCAGGACATAACAGTTTGCATATTCTGTTTCCACTGGAAGTCTCAAAAAGACTTCGGCAGCCTTTCCCGAACTTGAAAGTTAAGACTGGTAGGGCTTACTTCACACTTGGATTTTCACCACGTCTATTGGATGGACTGGAGAGTAAAAGACCTATTATAGGAAAAGGCTATGGCTAGCTATAATTGCAATGCTGTCAAGAAAAAAAAAATTGGATGTAGTCCCCAGAAGTTAGGAATTATTCCAGAGTGTCTCTTTACTTTTCACTGCAGACATTCCCAAGGTGGGAGTCAGTATAAAATCAAAACAACAGTAGGCAAAACCCAAAGGTAATTTTCCTCACAGTCAGGAAATGTCTCCTTAATTTGGATCAACCCTTGTTGAACCAAAAGCTTCATTGAACATAGAATGTGTGAGGCAGTGGTGGGATTCAATTTTTTTTTATTACCAGTTCTGTGGGCATGGCGTGGCTTGGTGGACGTGGCTTGGTAGGCGTGGCAAGGGAAGGATACTGCAAAATCTCCATTCCCTCCCCACCCCACTAACCTGCTTTCCAGCTCCATTCTCTTGTGCAGGGCAACAAAAGAAGAGACAGCCAATCAGCTGGGACTCGGGAGGCAGAGAATAGATGGGGGCTGGGCCAGTCAGAGGTGGTATTTGCTGGTTCTCTGAAGTACTCAAAATTTCCGCTACTGGTTCTCCAGAATTGGTCAGCACCTGCTGAATGCCACCTTTGGTATGAGGAAAGGCAAGAATTATCCTTTCTCATTCATCTTTTCTTCCTTGCAGAATGCTTGGAAATGTCTCATTCTCTGGAGGATATTTGGGTGCAGCCATCCTCATCATCTTCCCACACAGATCTATTGTCCTGCCACCACCTTTCTGCCAAGATGAGAATCCACCAGCTGTCTCTCGGTAGGCGTCACAGCCTGAGTGCCCTGTCTCAGATGAAATGCAAAAGCACAAAGCAGTGGCAAAGTTCAGAGGAAGAGCTAGCAAGAAATGAGACATATTATAGGGTGAGTTCAGCCTTTTACTTTTCTCAGACTTCATTTATATGTTTATGTATTCTATCTATACAGCTGCCCATTGCAGACATAACTCTGGGCAGCTAACATGGAATAAAAATAAAATAAAAAACATCATAACAAGATAATATTAAAGCAGCTGGGATAAACTCAAACAGCACTTTCAACATTAGAGAAGGCCGTGAAGCACTGTGAAGCGGTATATAAGTCTAAATGCCTTTGCTATTTTCATGACACAGGTAGCATTTAGACACATACAATATACAATAATGTGATTCAAAGCTTGACAGCTTCTTTTAGATATAAATATATGGTACCCAAAAGACGAACAGCAAAAAAATATATATTAATGATTATAATTTTTAATATTATAATGTAACACTTTTTAAAAAGTATTCAGATACAACTAAAATGCATAAGAAAAAGAAAAACATCCAGCAACTACTCGAACTGGCCGTTAAAGCCTACTTGCTTATCAAAGATTTTTCTATTTTTTTTAAAATTGCAAATGAATATTGTCAAGGGAGGTTTTGTTCCATATGTGGCGTCAAACCTGGAATTTAGGGTGTTTTTTGGCTTGTGGTCACAATCTGTCTGTGATGGTGGGTTTGCAGTGTCACAGAACTGTCCTAGTAGACATAGGCAGCACTTTCTGAATCTTCCAAATCAGGGATTCCCAATCTCTAGGCCACAACCCAGTACTGGGCCACGACCCATTCAGAACCGGGCCACAGAAGTGGAGGGCGAGTGTGTGTATGCACATGTACTCACCTGCCACTAACACAGAACCATCCACTTCCCCCTCCCCACTGATCCGCAAAGCTGGAAAGTTTGGGACATGCTGCTCCAGGTGCTTCTTTATTCACCCATCTTGTCTTATTCCTCTCAGCAGCTGAGCCCAGTTCTAAACAAAGCATTGGGCCACAGCTACCCGCCATTTTAAACTCCTAAGAATGCCTGGAGGCTTATGTGTGCCACTGGACATTATTGTATAAAAAGGTTATATTGGATCCAGCACTTTGCGCCATGCTACCTTCCCGTTCAATATTAAATGCTTTTATAAAAACAATGGTCAGAGTGACTCTAAGAACCTAGTCAGTGTCAGGGGAACTGTTGGAGGTGCACTGCTACCTACACACACAAGGTTGCCATCAGAGTGCCCTTGAACATAAACCAAATTTTTTCAAAACTTGAATTCTATCTTTTTGTAACTGACTCATTTCTGGGTTTCAGTCATTCATCTAATTTTAGAAAGAAAAGTCTCCTTATTGTTGCTTTTGTGCTGAAAATCACACAATCTTGCTGATCTTTCATTCGAGCATCCTGAAAACGTATGTTAGATTTCAATCTTCCCTCTACTCACTCTGAACATAGTACGAGCAATTTCATGCCTTATGTTTCTGTTTGCACATTCTACAGCCTAATAGTTTTGGGAGCTTTCCAGCAGTGAGTGAGAGCTAAGTCTTTCTCTGGACATCAAAATTCAGGGCCTAATATTTAGGCATCTGCTATCTCTCTGAATGTGGACTTTCTATGAAGTCGCTTTTACATAAACCTGTCAATCCTACATCTTTACTAATGAATTCTACTGTCTATTATGTTAAGAAGTATGAGGCTGGCTTAAGTATGCTGAATCTCCTGCAATTAGTCCTCTTTCTTAGGGGCATTATAATAGCAATAGCACTTAGACTTATATACCACTTTACAGTGCTTTTACAGCCCTCTCTAAGTGGTTTACAGAGTCAGTATGTTGTCCCCAACAATCTGGGTCCTCATTTTACCCACCTCGGAAGAAGAGAAGGCTGAGTCAACCTTAAGCTTGGTGAGATTCAAACTGCTAAATTGCAGGCAGCTGGCAGGCAGCAGAAGTAGCCTGCAGTACTGCACCCTAACCATTGTGCTACCATGACTCTAATAAGCAAGATTAATTTCACTATTGTTTGTTTAATCTTTTGTGTCATTTATTCAGATTAAATGACAGTTGTAGGCCATGGCCAAGCAGGATGTTTCCCAGTTATCCTAGGTAAAAATGCTGCAAGTGAGCAGAAGTCAAAATTGGTTTCATCCTCAGAGCTGTGGAAGCTGGTTTTGATATTAGGTGCTCCTCAAATCATTTGACTGACTTCCCTTGGCTTCTTCCTAGAATTCTTGTTCCAGCAATGTGTCCAAATATCAGTTTATTTATTTACTTTATTTGTTAAATATTTTTGCCATCTATATTGCCTTGGGGCTATTCTAGGTAGCTTACAGCAATAAAAAGGAAGAGATGAAAACAGAACAGAAGTAAAGTAAGAGAACAATCAAATAAATGATGAAAAAGAACTCAGTGAAAATACATCAATGTGATAACATAAAAATGAATAGATGGAGAGCAGAGAGCAAGTGGGGAGAGGTTGTAGTCTGCCATCAATCCAGAAGTTGCAGGGTGTCGTGTCCTCGAAAATGATGCCAGGAGTCGGTGACTTCAAATCATGCTCTTTTATTAGTGTAGGAACCGAACTGGCGCTTTGCAAAAGGTTCGCGGCTTTTATTCTTTCAGCCGCGGCAGCCGCGGCCAATGGCACCGCCTTGAATCTCCCGCGATTCGAATTGACCAATCGCGGGAGATTCTTAGCGAGCCAATCGGCGTGGCTCGCCTGACCAATCAGAGTGCCCCGCGCTTTGGCCAATCAAAGCGCGGGGATCTCAAAAATGCTAATTAAGGGACAGAACACCCCTCCCCTCTTGGTTTAGTCCTGAGGTCGCGTAGTCACATAGGTAGGGGGGGCTCCGTCTGAGCCTGCTGGACCTGCGCAGCTCAGTCGTAGGTTGGATCCCGGCCGGTTCGGTCAGGATCTCTGTTGCTCCTGATGCCGTTGTGGGAACCGGCTGGTTGGTCGGGCCGGGCCGCTCTCCGTAGCTCCCTCCTGGGCCTCCCGGGTTGGTTGAGCTGCGGGTTTCGCCGCTCCTGCTCGGTCTCCCCGGGTCGGTCGAGCTGGCCTGGCTGTCTCTTCCTGGCGAGGGGTCGTGCTGGCTGCTTTCCGGTAAGTATGGCTGGTTTATTCTTCTTTGGTTTTGGTCCCCTGGGTATTCCCTCTCCCCTTGGTTTGTGTTGTGGGGGTCGGTTTCGCCTGTTTGTGCATCGGTGGTCTCTTGGTTGGTAGTCCTCGACCTTAATTGGTCGATGTGGCATTTCCAGGCTCGTCCGTCTGCTGTTTGTAGCCGGTACGAGTGTGGGCCTGTTACTTGTGTGATGACGGCCGGTACCCATAGTGGGTCTCCCGTCAGGTTTCTTGCGTATACGGGGTCGCCTGGTGCGAAAGTTCGATGTTTGCTGTTTGAGTCTGGGGGCTTCTCCGGGTTATACGTGGGGTGTAACCTGTCGAGTGGGGACCTTAATTTCCTCCCCATTAATAGTTCAGCTGGGCTCTTATTCGTTGTGGTATTTGGGGTTATGTGTTGGGTGAAGAGTAGTTTGTTTATTTTCTCCTGGATCTCCCCGTGGTCTATTTTCTGGATGGTTTTCTTAGTGATTTGCACCATCCGTTCCGCCCTACCGTTCGCCGCCGGGTGCGCCGGTGCTGTCAGTGCGTGGCGGATGCCCCTTTGCGCTAGGAATTTTTCGAATTCCAGCGAGGTGAATTGGGGCCCGTTGTCGGAAACAACGACGTCTGGGAGGCCGTGCGTTGCAAAGAGTTTGCAGAGTTCCTTGATCACGGCCTCCGTGGTTGTTGTTTTCATGTTGCTTACCTCCAGCCAGCTGGAGTAAGCGTCTACTGTTATAAGGAAGGTGTGTCCTTTTGTGGGCCCGGCGAAGTCTATGTGGATCCTAGACCAAGGTCCCCTTGGGGTTTCCCACTCTAAGACGGGTGCTGTGGGTGGGCTTGGCCTAGTTTCCTGGCATCGTTGGCACCTTGCTACCCAGGTCTCAGTTTGTTTGTCCATCCCTGGCCACCAAGCGTAACTTCTGGTCAGGGCTTTAGTCCTAACGATGCCAGGGTGCCCCTCGTGTAGTAGTTCCAGAACCTTCCCTTGTAGTTTTTCTGGAATGACCACCCTATCCCCCCATAGTATGCACCCTTTTAATAACGAGAGTTCCATTTGCCAGTTTCGGAATGTTTTGACGGACTCGTCGTTGTCTCTTTCCGGCCACCCTTTCTCTACCCAATGCAACACCCGCGCCAGACGTTTGTCTTTATTAGTCTCTCGGGCAATGTCTGACGCGGTTATGGGCAGGTTGGGTAGAGTCTCTATGCTGAGGGTGGCCGTCGTGGGTGCTGGGTCGGTGTCAGGTTCCGGTAGCGGCGAGCGGCTTAAAGCGTCTGCATGGGAGATCGTCTTACCTGGTCTGTGTATGAGTCCGTAGTTGTAGGCTGCCAGGAACTCGGACCACCTTGTCATTCGGGGAGACAGAATGTTCGGGGTGGCCCGGTTTCCTGCAAGGATTTCCAGCAGCGGCTTGTGGTTGGTTATGATGGTGAATGTCCGGCCGTAGAGGTACTCGTGGAATCTTTTTACGACGGCAACGATAGCCAGAGCCTCTTTGTCCAACTGGCTATAGTTCCGCTCCGGTTTGGTGAGGGTCCTTGAAAAGAACGCGATGGGTGCTTCTTTTCCGTCGGGGAGGGTATGGCTGAGGACAGCACCGACGCCGAAGGGTGATGCGTCGCATGTGACGGCCAGAGGTAGGGTCTCGTTATACTGTATAAGGACGGCATCTGAAGTGAGGAGGTCCTTTGTTCTTTGGAAGGCGGCTTGCTCGCGTTTCCCCCAAGTCCAAGTCGCCGCCTTGTCCAGGAGCCTATGCAAGGGCTCCGCCACCGTTGCCTTCTGGGGCAGGAAAACATTGTAAAAGTTAAGTAGCCCCAGGAATGCCTGTAGTTCCGTCTTCGACTTGGGTGTGGGGGCTTCTTTGATGGCCTTGATTTTTTGGTTTGTGGGGTGAATGCCGTGACGGTCTAGGAGGTATCCTAGGAATTCAACCCGCTCCGTGTATAATTGGCATTTCTCCCTCTTTACTTTGAGCCCAGTCTCTTTGAATTTGGTTAGGACCTCCCTTAGGCGACCCTCTAGTTTGGCTTGGTTGGTTGCCGACACTAGGACATCGTCGAAGTAAGGTACCACCCCCTTGATGCCTTGCAATAGTCTTTCCATTAGGCTTTGGAATATTCCCGGTGCCACGCTGACTCCGAATTGGAGTCGGTTGCATTTAAATGCTCCCCAGTGGGTGACTATGGTTTGCGCTTCTGCTGTTTGCTCGTCGACTGGCAACTGTTGGTATGCCTGGGCGAGGTCGAGCTTGGCAAAAACCTTGCCCCCTCCCAGTGAGTGCACTGGGTGTTGCATCACTGGGACGGGGTTGGCGCTTCGTTGCAGTGCGCCATTTAGGGTGGCCTTATAGTCCCCACAGATCCTCACCGACCCATTGGGCTTGATCGGGGTGACTATGGGGGTCTCCCACGGGCGTGGTCTATTGGCTGTAGGACCCCTTGCTTGACGAGTTTGTCAATTTGCTCGTCTATCTTGGGTTTAAGTGCGAATGGCACCCGCCTTGGTTTCAGGCGTTTTGGGGGGACGTTTGGGTCTAGGCTGAATGATATAAGGGGCCCTCAGTACTTGCCTAGGTTTCCGTCGAAGACCTCTTGGAATTCCCGGGCCAGTTGTTGCTCCCAGCTGTCGTCGGTGACGTGGTCGACTCCCGTGACTACGATGCCGAGCGGGGCGAACCATTGCAGTCCCAGTAGGCTTGGGCGGTCGCGGTCGACGATTGTCAGGGGAAGCCTTTCGGTGTGCCCTTTATATGTGATGTTGAAGTGTTTGGTTCCGACTACCGGGATGCGGTTTCCCTGGTAGTCCTTTACGATGAGTCTCTGGCTGTCTAGGTTCCTCCTTTGGATGGTAGGCACCAAGCGCTTTATTTCATGCCATGCTATCATGGAGAGGTAGGACCCGGAGTCCACCTCCATTTTGCATGGCTCGCCCTCGATGCCTACCTCCACGTGGACCTTCCGGGCGTCATTGGTTATGGCGTGGCCAATGGTGACCGTCTGATGGGTCTCCTCTCTTCGCCGGTTATCGCCGCCTCATAGGGATCGTCCGTTCCAGTCCCATCTGTTGTCCGAGGGGCGATCTCTGGTCCGGGGTGGTGTGCTCTCTCTCCTCCGGTCGCTCTGGTCCCATCGGGCCGGGCTGCGGTTCTTTTTAAGGCGGCAGACACAGGCGATGTGTCCTTTCTTGTCACAATGCCGGCAGATCGACTCGAAAAACCGGCATTCGGACCTGGGGTGGTCGCCTCCGCACCCGGCACAGTTGGTCCTCGACTTACGACCCCGCCGGTTCCGTGGGTCTCGGCCTGTCTGGAGACGATGAATGTCCTCCTCGTCATCGGAAGTGCCCGATGCCAAGTGGAAATCGCCCTGGTGGGTGGTCGTCTCAGGTTGGGCCTTGGCCGACCTTGCAGGGTTGTTGTTCCCGCTGCGGTCCCCAGTGTTCGGTCTGCGCATGCGGTCGGCGGATGTTCGGGTTGCTTCGGCGGCTGCGGCTGCGGTGAGGGTGTCTGCTAGGCTGATGTTGCCCTTGGCCATCAGCCGGCTCTGGAGGACGGGGTCTCACAAGCCGAGCACGATTCTGTCTCGCAGGGCATCATTCAGGTTGTCGAATTCGCAGAGCCCCCCTAGGTGTTGTAGTTCGGCGACGAAGTCGCTGAAACTCTCACCCGACCATTGGTCCCGACGGTAGAACTCGTTGCGACGGATCAGGATGGGTACCTCTGGAGCGTAGTGCCGCCGAAGTATTGGCTTGAGGACGTCCCAGTCCATCGCGGTCGCATCGGCGGGTTTGGCAAGCGCCTTGGCCATCTTGAATACCTCGGTCCCGCAGTGGGTCAGGAAGACGGCGCACTTCAGATCGCTGCACTCGAGGAACATGCGGAATCGGTCGGAGTACGGTCCCCAGTCCTCGGTGGCGGGGTTGAAGGGTGCGGGGGGTGCGATTTTCGCCATCGTGGTGGTTCGTCTGGCTTCCGTCGGACACGTGGTTCGGTTCAGGGCCTGGATCCCACCTTCGTCGCCAGTGTCGTGTCCTCGAAAATGATGCCAGGAGTCGGTGACTTCAAATCATGCTCTTTTATTAAAGTAGGAACCGAACTGGCGCTTTGCAAAAGGTTCGCGGCTTTTATTCTTTTAGCCGCGGCGGCCGCGGCCAATGGCACCGCTTTGAATCTCCTGCGATTCGAATTGACCAATCGCGGGAGATTCTTAGCGAGCCAATCGGCGCGGCTCGCCTGACCAATCAGAGTGCCTCACGCTTTGGCCAATCAAAGCGCGGGGATCTCAAGAATGCTAATTAAGGGACAGAACACAGGGGAGCAATCTTGAGAGATGACTATGTTTCTGAATGGCACCTGGTTGGTTACTCTAGGGCAGGGGCCCCCAACCACTGGTTCCTGGACCGGTACTGGTCTGTGGATCATTTTTTACTGGGCCGCAAATCTTGGGTGCTGCCATCTTGTTTTGACCGCGCTTCCGGGTTTTCGGTTGCTTCCAGGTTTTTGGTTGGAAAGTGCTTCCGGGTTTTCAGTTGGAAGGCGGCGTTTGGGTGCTTGCGCCTTAGTTTCATCGAAGGGGGGGGCAGCTTCGAACGAAGAGCCGTCCCGATGGAGGTGGAGTCTCGCGTTACTCAGGTACCGGTCCGTGGAAGAATAAATAATCGTGAAACTGGTCCCTGGTTCAAAAAAAGTTGGGGGCCACTGCTCTAGGGAACAAAAACCCTGGATTAAGATGGAACTTGGCCTGGGCCAGCAGTGCTGCTCTTATATTCTTATCCTTGGGTCTATGCTGTAAGAATTCAGATTGGCTGCAAGGGATATGCTTCCTCCTCCCTCTCTCACTCCCCCTCCTCTAAAAAAAAGGTCTCTCCCTAATATTTTGCTTCAGTTCTTGTGAAATATATCTGGATTTTCTCAACTGTTTTAATATCAGATACATGAGTTGTATTCAAGTATAGGTCTAGCAAATGTTTTTGTATGCTCTAGTTTGTAATGTGATATTACCAGAGAAAAAGCTACATAGGATTAGGTAAACAACTCTTAATGCCTTTTTGGCTATGTAGTTACAGCTGGCTCTAGCACTTAGATCATTAGAGATAAGTACTCCAAAGTCCTTGACAGAGTTGGGTCCTCAACAAGGCCTTGACTATTCAGCTTGTATTTTATTTTCTTATTTTTTTTTTTTTGCCAATATATAAGACAGAGCATTTATTTGTTGAGATTTGAAGTTGCTATTTGATTGACCATTCTGATACATAGTCGAGGTCTTTTTTGAAGGGTAGCAGTATTGTCTGTGGTGTTGAATAGCTTTACATCATCAGCGAAGAGAACGCAGTTGCTCTTAATATGATGACAGAGGTCATTTATGTAGAGTATGAAGAGAGTTGGTCCTAGAACATTGCCTTGGGGGACACCACTGTTGACAGGTACAGAATTTGATAGGATGCTCCCAATTTTGACCATTTGTTGTCTGTTTGACAGGAATGCTTCCATCCAGTTATGTAGGTATCCAGAGATACCATAGGATTTTAGTTTTAGGAGTAGTTTGTCGTATACCACTGAATCAAAGGCTTTACAGAAGTCTATATAGATTGCATTTATTGCTTTGCCCTGATCGAGTTATGTAATTAGGATGAGGTAAGGGATTCTGCATTACAAAAAACATCCATTGCAGATTTTCACAAGCAAAACCAGAAGTGAGTTTTGAGGGTGCTTCTACTTTGCTTGTGCAAATGTGTCATCACTTCCTGCCCTGGGTGCTCATGTCCCAATCCACAGTTTGAAAACTCCTGATGTGGTCCATAGGAATATAAGCTATCATAAAGTCTGTTAGTCTTGAAGTTATCATAAGATCCAGTCCTTTTGGCAGCATAGACTAAGATAGATGCTCTTCTGGAAATAGTTGAAAAGCACAACATGAGGATTTAGAAGTTCCCCTGTATTATGAACAGAATCATGTCCATAATACTACCTAGTTTAGGAAGAAAGCAGAATATTTTGAAGATGTCCCCAGTACAAGCATAGACATTAAGTGAAATTTTTTAAAAAATCTTCAAAGTCACTCTCAGTCAAGGCCTTCATATAACCTTATGATACACCTCTAGAATGACAAATTTCTCAGAAAAGTTGACTCATATCCCCTTTAAAGCTGTTTAACTGTAAGCTTTCACTGCATTAAGTTCCAGTCCTTCCATCCTGACTTATATCATATGTTCTTCACGGTCTCTGACTGCTGTGGACTGCTGTGTACATATTTTTTCTTCTGTCAAGATTCTACCAGATGGGTGAGAGCTGCTTATCTGAACATCTGCCCTGCTACCTTGCACAATTTCCTCTTTGTCTTTCCCTTGATTGGAAGGGGTAGTAGCCTCTGTCACCCACACAGGATGTGGGGGAAGTTAGTGGGAGGGCCAACTCCTCTGCACACGCCCCTGAACCGCACAGCTGGCACTGACAGTAAGTACTGGACTGTGGGGGTATCGGTGCTTCCTAGAAAACTTCTGAAGGCCTGAAGACTTGAGGTAGGATAAAAGGGGTCACCTCTGAGAGGTGGATTTTAGAAGAAGACATAATCAAAATTGAGACAAAGTGAGGAAGAGGAAGAAACTCTCTGGACCACTAGCAATATTCTTCCAGACTTCTGCCATGAAGCAACCCGTTTTCAACTTCCTCTTGAGCAATGAACATAGACAAGCAAGCAGAAGGAGCCACAGCTGTGACTAAGCTAGAGAGGGCACTGTGTAGATAGGCATTAGCAGGGAATCTGTATGGAGTTGGGTGGAGCTGGGAAGAATTGGCTGGAGCTATATGCATCTGTCAGTGGGGTTATATGGAAATTGTTTACATGGGTAGAGGGTGAAACAGCTGTGGCTCAGCCTAAGAAAAGACTCACAGCTGCCGTGTTCTTCTTATTTAGACAAGAGTAGCTAGAAGGAAATTTGGTCATTATGTATCTTTGTTTATCTTTCCATCTGTCATCCATCCATCCATCCATCCATCCATCCATCCATCCATCCATGAAAAGTTTAAACTGCTCCACTCTGGCTGGACTCTGGATGGTGTTTATTCATTCTTACATAGTTATTTGGAATAATATGTCCCTGTTCCATAATTGAAAAGTGACCCAATTCTATTCTCAAAATAATAGACAGTAGACAACATGAGAAAATGATGGACCTCATTTTGTAGGGGGATAGAATTTAGGTCTTCCTGACCAAAATCCAACACTGTACCCCAACCAACTTTTAGGTTGTACCTTCTAGATGTAGTGGATTTTGGTTGCCACATTTCCCAGTAAAGTTATTTGGGGATTTAAACTTTAAAAAATAATAGCAAAGAGCAAGTCTTTCCGTATATTTTTATATCCTTACAATCTCTTAAACAGGAGTAGCTCCTTGCCATCTTAGGGTGCCTCCTTTTGTCTATGTGTGCATTGTTGACCCTCTCTCTGGTTATCCCGATGACTATTTTGGAGAAGGGCTCAAACCAACTATATCTATCTCTTCCTAAGACATCTATGGCACTTATTTTGCTTTGTTTACTTCTTGATGGGAATGTTGAAGGCTTTTAATATCAGTAGTGCCTTCAACTTCTTTAGGCAAAACATGAAGATGCTGATTATTATCATACAAAGCCATAATTGACTGCAATGGCACAAACAAGCTATTCTATGCAGTTGATCATTCACTGTGCATTAGAATTCCTTTGAATTCTAGATATTTTTACTTGTATTTGTTTCCTGAATTTATAGACTCCTGATTCCAACAGTTTTACAGCAATTTACAAATAATAAAACTTTGTAAAACCCAGTATCTGGCTTAATTTTTAGGGCTCAAGTACTGATTCTACTGATTGCTACTAAAAGCAATAGGTGCCAAATATCAGTTTGGCTCTAATCTGCAATAGCTCCTGGTGGAAGGTAAATGTTTAACTCTTTTGTCACATTGTGCTGTGACAGTGCAAATGCAGTGAGATACACATATTTCATAAGTGTTGTGTGCATACATAAAAACATACCTTATATCTGGCCATGGGAACAAACTTGGAAAGTAACTGTGATCTCTAAATCAGTAATCCAAATCTTCTCTCATCTGGTGGCATCCATTTTTATTGCCAACCTGTGATATAGGATCGGTTTATTTATTTATTCATTTAAACATTCTGCTCTGCACAAAAACAATTGAAACAATAAGTGACCATGGCTGCATTAAAAAAAAAACAGTGCTAAATAGGATAGGCTTAGAACTTGGAGGAACTGATCAGCAGGATTAAAGAATTATAACTTGATTCTTTTAACGGTTTGGACTCCCCCCCTCCCATTTGAATAATCAAATGTTTTGATGACTGAGGTAATCTACTCAGTTTATTCTGAAGCTCAAATGGCTCACTGTCTTTATGACACCATAAAATTCCATAATTCCCTGAAATATCATTAATCCTTCCTTGTAACATGCAGAGTGGGGAAGTCTGGCTCTTTGTTATGTAAAAGTCATTTTTACATAGATGAAGCTGATTTTGATAGAAAAGGATCTGAAAACATCTTCACTTTCCCCTGGAGGAAATACCTCTCAATTTAGCCTTCTGCTCTGCTTTCTAGAGAGGAACCAGTGGCTCAATCTTGGGAGATTAAAAAGAAATAATGATGAAGGCCAAGACTAGAGCCTTCTTCCCCACCCTGCATGAAGTGGTTTGTGGTAACCATATGCCATTTGATTGGCATATTGGCAGGAGGCCACACCTGAAAGCGCTATGATGCTGGGCCAGGAAAATAGCTTAGGAAATGCAGGAAGAGCTTGATTAGGTCTCCAGAGATTGCAGATACAGTATGGAAGAGGAAAGTGGTAGCATTGACTGTAATTTTGCCTGCAGTGCTTCAGGGGTTGGGGAGTGGGTGAAGGCCACTGAGGAAATCCTTACCCTCCATTGGTGCTAACTCTTTGACATATTGAAAAAAAGCATTCTTTCTCCTCTTCATGAGGAGCATTGGGAGAGCAAAATCTGATTGGCCAGCCGGAAACTGCCAGAACAGGCAGTCAAGATGGCAAGAGGAATTAACAGTCGTAAAAGCCCCTAGAAACTCTGGTCTAATTCTGCTCTCTCTCATGCTGCCACGAGGCCATCTCTGAAAGTGCTCGTGCATGGTCGGACTAAGATGGTGAAAAAGTTTAGGCTTGGCAGATCAAAAATTCAGAAAATGCCTAACATGACATGCTGACCAGGGAATTCTGGGTATTGAAGCCCACACATTTTAAAGCTGCAAGGTTGAAACACAGGCCTACACTTTTATATGTTAAGTCCTTCTCTATGCTAAGTCCTATGAGGTCTTCTCATAGTGATGTGTTTTAAGTCAGGATATTGTCTGGCTGCTGTTGTGGAAGAATTAGCTGAAATTGTGTGTCATCGCCATCGATTCCTATACTCTTCAGGGAGGTTTCTTCCTTGTGCCCCTCTGAGCACATATAACAATAACAGTAGCACTTAGATTTATATACTGCTCCATAGTACTTTACAGCCCCCTCTAAAGTGTTTACAGAGTCAGCCTATTGCCCTCAACAATCTGGGTCCTCATTTTACCAACCTTGATAGGAAGGATAGAAGGATAGAAGGCTGAGACAACCTTGAGCTGGTCAGGATCGAACTGCTGGCAGTCGGCAGAATTAGCCTGCAATACCACATTCTAACCACTGCGCCACCTCAGCTCTCATATCGGGGAAACCCCAGAGATTTTCCATATGCAACTCCATCATGTATTGACTTTAGGCAGTAAACAGTCTACCTTTGAATTTGTAAACAGAGTAAACAGTTTCATATTTGCTCATTGAAAATGTAATTTTGATATGGTTTTTAATATTTTTGCCATATGCTAACGTAAAAATAAAAGAAACCAGTCTAGAGGCTGGACAAGCAATACAACAGGACATATCCTCTCAGACCACAAGGAGAGCAATCCCCCAAGATTCCCTCAATGGGGTGGCTGATGGAAGAACTGGAGGATGGTGGATGTAGAAGTATATTGCATTGGGTGACAACCTCTAGAAAAGAACAAGGAAGGCTAGTGTATCCATTAGGCAAGTCAGACACTAGAGAAAAGATACTCAAGAAAGGTATTTACCCATCCCTAAAATGAAGCTCTTTCCAGAGCAGAATTATACATGGTTCCAACTATGGGGAGGAGAGAGCCAGTTGCTGGCACTTAGAGAAGTCCATCCATTAGCTCCTATTCATCCACATCACTTGCCTGTTTGCAAATGAGAGAAAGGAACGAGAAGGCTACAGTCTCTTCTTGTTTAGGAAAAGAGAGAAGATTAAGAGTAACTAAGTGGTCCAAGGATCAAGAAGAGAATTACTTTACTGCCTTGTACTGATCGTTACACATTATTCTTCTCATTCTGCATACTCTACTAATTGAAAGTTCTTGTTCTCACAGTGGAATGTATTGATTTACTCTATTTGTTAGAGGTATTTCTTTTAAATCCCACCATTTGTTCAGGCACAAGGCAGTGTACATAGTGCTCCTTCCTCCCATTTTTCCTCACAACAATCTTGTGAAGTAGATTGGCCCGAGAGATAGTTACTGAGTGAATGAAGTTTCTTCCATAGGACAGGAAGAGATCCTAAGCCTCACATTCTGAGTAAAAATGGTAGAGTTAATCCTTTCCTACCAGGTCCCTTTTCCAGTGATGAAAGCAGTATGTTAAGTCCAACTCTCATTTATTTCCTGCTTCTTTCTAGCAGATGTTGGATGATACTCCTCCGCCTCTCTTGAGGGAGAAGCCTCCAATTTATTACAATCTGGAGGAGATGAAGCAGTTACCAACGACACCTCCTACCCCAAGCAGCCCACCATTACAGATGCTGGAAGCCTGGGAACATCACATAGACTCCAACTCCCTGCGTAGTTTCTACTATAAGCCTACAACAGGTGAAAAGTCATGGAAGCCGCCCAGGAGGAGCCAAGAGATGGTGAGAAGCTAGAATTGTTGGGGGACATCCATGCTACTTAGCCTCAGCAATCCAATCCTTACTTTTGATTGGTTTGTGCCTTTACCCAAAAAGTGTTTCAGCTGGTAAATACTGAGCCGATTTAGAGGTAGTCCTTGACTTGCAATAGGTCACTTAGTGACTGTTCAAAGTTCTGTCAGACCCTGAAAAAGCTACTATGGCCTAGACTCAGAATTACGATGTTTGGATCCCCTGTGGCCTCATGATGGCATTATGGTTGCTTGGCTACCAGCCCACACTTATAGCCATTTGGAGCATCCTGTGGAAATATGACTGAGTTAGAACATTTTTTCCAGAAACTGGTGTTTATTGCCACCAAAAAAAACCTATATCAAACAATGGGTTCACTTAACAACGGGCACAGTCCCATGGTGATCTGCTTTACAAAGGTCACGACTTACAACCAAAATTGTGGGCTCAATTGCAATCGTAAGTCAAGGATTTCCTGTACACTTTCAACCAAATTATTTTTCACTTGCTGGTGTCTGTTTTGGGGATGTGATTTGATCCAAATGATCTAAAAAATATTTAAAAAGTTATAGGAGGGAGAAAATCTTGCATCTAGAGTAACCCAGACAATAATTTCCTTCTCTCCAGTACACCTTTCTATTCTTTCTGCTTTCTGCTTGATTTTCTTCCATCCCCATGAAGCAATTGATGTTCTGTGGCAGTGGAACGCAATCATTTCAGTTGGATTCATCGAGCTTATTTCCTTATTTATTTATTTATTTTGGTTTATATAGAATAGAATAGAATAGAATAGAATAGAATAGAATAGAATGCCTTTTATTGTCACTATCCACATGTACAATTTGCATTATACGCGTACACAGTGAGATTAGAGCAACTCGTCGTTCAGTGCAGACATGCATGTCAAAAAAATATACATAAGGAAATATCTAAAATATAATAAAGGAAGAATAAAATAAATAAAGTTAACAAAATAAGTACCAGCTTAGGACACTGAAAAAGACAGAAAAAAACTAGAAAAATGTACTGTATTATTGCACATAATTTGTACCTATCACAGTAGGAGTTATTGCACATGTCAGCTAACACAGTAATAATAATAATGATATTGCACAAAATTGTTCACAGTTGTCCCTGAGTATATTTACAGTGTATTTGGCAGGACTTGGAGTCAGTGCATGTGTGAGTTCAGGGTGGTTATGGCTTTGGGGAAAAAACTGTTCTTGAGGCGGTTTGTCCTTGACCTGATGCTCCTGTAGCGCCTCCCTGAGGGCAACAGGTCAAACAGTCCATAACCAGGATGGGAGCTGTCTTTTGTGATGTTCACAGCTCTGCTAAGACAGCGGGAGGAGTAGATGTCCGACAGGGAGGGGAGAGGGCAGCCGATGATCTTCTGAGCTGCTTTGACTACCCTCTGTAGTCTCTCCCTGTCTGCCATGGTGCAGTTGCCATACCACACTGTGATGCAGTATGTCAGCAGGCTTTCAATGGACGCACGGTAGAAGGTAATCAGCAGGCTGGAGTCCAGGTTGTGCTTCCTGAGCACCCGCAGGAAGTGGAGTCTCTGCTGGGCCTTCTTGATGACTGCCGTGATGTTTTCCGTCCAGGAGATTTTGTCAGCAATGATGACACCCAGAAACCGGAAGGCGTGGATCCTCTCCACCTGCTCTCCATCGATGTAGAGGGGAGCCAGGTCGGTGTTGTGCCTCCTGAAGTCCACAATGAGTTCCTTAGTTTTCTTGGTGTTCAGAGCTAAGTTGTTGTCTGAACACCAAGCTGTCAACATCAGGACCTCCTTCCTGTAGGCTGCCTCGTCTCCCTTCGAGATGAGTCCGACCACTGTGGTGTCATCAGCGAACTTCACAATGAGGTTGCTGTCATGCTGTGGACTGCAGTCGTGGGTGTAGAGGCAGTACAGGAGTGGGCTCAGCACACAGCCCTGTGGGGAGCCAGTGCTCAGTGTGCGTGTGGAGGAGAGGTGGGGGCCAAGCCTCACAGTCTGGGGCCGGTCGCTTAGGAAGTCCTTTATCCAGGCACATGTGAGGGGGGGCAGACCTAATGTGTCCAGTTTTTTGGTCAGTATTCCTGGGATGATTGTGTTAAAGGCAGAGCTGTAGTCCACAAAGAGCATCCGGACATAGCTCTGCTGCTGCTCCAGGTGGTTCAGCGCAGCGTGCAGAGCTATGGCTATGGCATCCTCTGTAGACCGGTTTGTGCGGTAGGCGAACTGGTGGGGGTCGAAATCCGGAGGGAGATGATTGATGATGTGCGGAGCACCAGCCTCTCAAAGCACTTCATGATTACAGGAGTGAGCGCCACTGGACGGTAATCATTGAGGCTGGAGATGGAAGATTTCTTCGGCACAGGGATGATTGTGGCAGATTTCAGACAGGATGGTATAACTGCCTGGGCCAGGGAGAGGTTGAAGATGTCTTTGAAGATGGAGGCGAGCTGGGGGGCACATGCCCTGAGCACCTTGCCAGGAACTCCATCTGGACCAGCTGCCTTCCTGGGGTTCACTGCACGGAGCACCCATCTGACGTCGTCCTCCGTCACAGAGAGTGTACTGGGTGGAGTGGTGGAGCTGGATGTGGTTGGAGGTGGGAGTAGGGCTGGTGCGGCTGTATGCTGTTGTGGAACTTCAAAGCGAGCAAAGAAGTTGTTCAGCTCCTCTGCTAGCGCTACACTCAGGTGTTCTGTTGTCACATGACAGCCCCTGTGGTTAGTGATGTCATGTATGCCCTTCCACACCTCCCGTGTGTTGTGGCTGGACAGGTGGGACTCTATGCTCCTCCTGTGGTCCATCTTGGCTTTTATGATCCCCCTCCTCAGGTCGGCTCGGGCGGCTGTGTACAGAACTCTGTCACCTGACCTGAAGGCTGCGTCGCGGGCTTTAAGGAGTCTGCGGACTTGGGTGGTCATCCAGGGTTTCTGATTTGGGAAAACCCGGATGTTTTTGTCTACAGTCACATTTCCGATACAGAACTTGATGTAGTCCAGCACCGTACTCGTGTGCGTTTCCAGCTCCTGGTGTTGAAACGTATTCCAGTCTGTCTGCTCAAAGCAGTCTTGTAATCTGCTGAGTGCATCCTCAGGCCAGGTCGTTACAGTCTTTGTAATGGGCCTGCCACTGCGTCTGAGGGAGGTGTAGGCTGGGGGTAACAGGAGGGAGAGATGGTCTGAATGCCCGAGGTGGGGGAGGGGTATAGCTCTGTATGCATGTTTGATGTTGGTATAAACATGATCCAGAGTGTTTTCTCCCCTCGTGGCACACTTGACATGCTGGTAGAATTTCGGGAGTACAGTTTTCAGATTGGCCTTATTGAAGTCTCCTGCAATGACGTGAACACCATCAGGGTGGGCCTGCTGGTGTTCGTTTGTGGTGTTCAGCAGGAGAGAGAGTGCCTTGTCTGTGTTTGCATCGGGTGGGATGTACACCGCCGTAACAATCACAACGGTTAGCTCTCTCGGTAGAAAAAAAGGCCGGCATCTTACAGACATGTACTCGAGATCAGGGGAACAGTGATTGTCTATAATTGTCCCGTTGTTGCACCAGTTCTCATGTACGTAGATACAGAGCCCCCCTCCTCTGCTCTTACCAGAGTCCTTCGTTCTATCCCAGCGTAGAAGAGTGCGGCCTGCTAGCTGCATGTTAGCGTCAGGTATCCCGGGATGTAGCCAGGTTTCGGTGATTACCATAACGCAGCAGTCTCGAACATAGCGGTTGCCAGCGAGTTGTAGATTTAAATAGTCCGTTTTATGTACCAGGGATCTGGCGTTGGCGAGATACAGGCTCGGAAGAGGTGGCTTGTATGGATGTTTCCTCAGCCTTAATATAACACCAGACCTGCAGCCTCGCCTCTGCTTCCTCTCCCTCCTCCGTCTGCGCCGCCTCCTAGTCCCGACAACAATCCACGGAGAGCCCGCTGGTCTCGCTATCTCGTCGGGGATGTTATGTGTGCGGTGAAAGACACTCGAAACAGACGTCTGGTGTTGGTTTCCTATACCTATGATGTCCGATCGTGTGTAAAGTTGGTTCGTAGAACCGATAGTCCACAGGTAAACGAGAAAGACGTATACAAACAACAAAAAAGAGCACCGAACAGGAGAGCCATAAGCCGCTGCGTCCATGCGCGCCGCCATTATATGGAAGCTTGCTCTAATTGGGAGAGCTCAGTAAAGCAGCTTCCAGGGTGATTTCCTTTCATTTTGTCCTCACAGCAGTGACTCTGTGAGGAGTGTAGGATTCAGTGGCTCAGGGACTTTTCTGTACCTGAAAAAGAATGTAAACTTGGATATGCCCATCTTAATCCAATAGCCATTGAATCACACTGATTTTTACTGGAAATCATTTAGCCTTTCCCCCCTTAGTTTTGTGTTTCTGCAAACCCTCTCACCTCCTGATACTTCCTTCTTTTGTATGGGCAATGTGGTTTAGCTATATAAGATTTCATGGTCCAGTATTTAATTTGCTAGTAACACCTAATATTTGTACTAATTATTAAGAGTACTATGTATTAAGAGATACCTGGAGCTAATACTAATAGTATTTTCTCCAGCTAAGAGATCTCTGTAACTTGATAGGATGGAAATAGTTTTAATAGCAGAGATTTATGATTCAAAAATCTAATTCAGGTGTACTGGCATTCCTAAGGCAGAGTTCATACATTGTTCATACAGTGCAGCTTATCTAGCTATCCCAAAAGTGCTTTTTCAAGAGGCAACTGGACTTCACGATTTTTCTTTCGCTTCTCATCCAAGAAGCTTCTTCAGTTCTGACTTCAAAGAAAAACTAGAAAGTCCAATTGCCTCTTGAAAAAGCACTTTTGGGACAATTATGACTTGGATGACTGATAATGTACATAGATACTTATTTGGCTGTGGTTTAGCGTTTTTGATTTAGCCATGATGGTTTGTAAAAGATGGCTTCTAATTCAACCTTGTCTAAACCCAATCAATGTATGAACTCAGGCTGTTGGTATAAGAGTGATAAAAATGGCCTAGAATCTGGCATGTTAAATGTATTTCAGTGAGAACTTTATTCAACAAATCTTCATTCAGGTATTAAGTGAACTTGAGCCAGTTGTAAGCATTTTCTCAGGCTAATGTACTTCTTGATTCCATTGGGAGAGTGGAAAGAAAGAAAAAATATTTACAATGGAAGCATTATCAAAGTGAGGGATGTGTGTGGTTGTTGCTCTGAAGAATGGGAATCAACTCATTTTGGGGTTGCATGCAAAATAGGTCAGGAGCTCACACAGATATGGAAATTACAGTTCAGTTCTATGATTCAGAAATCCAGCTAGGTAGCATTAGACTCTTGGAAGAATATGATAGGCACATGTCTTGCTTTGCATATTGTGTTTTGAAATTATTCCACATTGCTGACTTGTTCAATGGGGGAAATGTTCTGGAGTGGACTTGACAGCATTATTGCTGGGGTGGGGGGGATATTCTCAGTCTGTAAATCAAGCCCTGAGATGGCTCAGCTATTGACAGACACCTGCCACCAATATATCTCTTCTAGAGGCTTCCTTTTGAGTTTGATTGCTCTCTGGTACTTTAAGCCAGAATTCCACTTTGGGCCACCAGCCAGAGATGCCTGAGAAATGTCTGTAATGAGGAATTATAGTGTGCTATGTCAGAACAGAGGGCATATGGTTGCCAACTAGTCTGTACAGTAATCCCTCTTCCCATCCTCCTTCCCAACATCTCCTTGTCATGTCCCCATGCACCTGAAAGCTCTGCTTATATCAGCAGCTGTGGGACAGCACTGAAAGAATTGAGGCCCATGTTTGAAAGAAATAGGTTGCTGTGGATCAAATTGGTGAGAGCCGGAACAAGGAAGGGTAGCCATAGTTGGGCTCATGCCTGCCTCACGTCCTTTCTCTCTCCTCTGTCCCTCCCCTTTTCTGTGATTTTGTTTCACCAGAGCTCGGTGCAGATAGAGGGGAATGATCTCTCAGCTCCAGCAGATCCTACTCCAGGAGCCAATCTGGATCAAACGGAAGACAGAGTGAGGGGGGAGCAGTCTGGGGCTCAAAGTCTCCAGAGAAAGCTGGGATGTACCAAATCCTTGATGTTGCCAGAGACACGGTCTCACAAGGTAAGGCGTCGGTCATGAGGGGATCCACTGGGATGGCAAGTTTTGGAGGACAAAACAGATACCTTTGCTCAAAGGGTTCAACAGAATAATGGAGTTGGAAGGGACCTTGTAGGTCTTCTAGTCCAACCCCCTGGTCTGGCAGGAAAGGTTTGAAAGAAGGGAAGGGTTAATCTTTATCCAACTGGGGTGAAAGGAGAGATGTGCATGAAAGGGAGGGCAGGACAGCAGTCCCAAGTGCATGTAGGGGTGGAATTTTAAATACTGGAGTTAATAGCCCTATACTTTAAATAGCAACAGCAATAGCACTTAGATTTATATACTACTTCACAGTTCTTTGCAACCCTCTCTAAGCGGTTTACAGAGCTAGCATCTTGCCTCCAACAATCCAGGTCCTCATTTTACCCACCTCAGAGGGATGGAAGGCTGATCAACCTTGAGCCTAAATATAGTGTACTGCAGAAGAGAGGGAGGGACTGTTTATCAGCCCTTCCAGGTAGACCAGATTAGAAAAACCAAAGTTATGAATACAATACTACTTTTATTATAACGTTACAATAATAGAATCTTGCAAGTCTAAATATTTTGTCATCCCTCCCCCCCCCCCAACACCTTCACTTTTGTGAGAACTAGAAAAGGTCCTGTTTGAGATACCTACTCAAATTACATTTCTATCCTGCACTTAGGTCTTTTGGGGATGTGGCTCTTCCTCTTGTTCCTCAAGGCTATTCCTTCTTCCCATTACATTAGCAAAGTCAGTTTGGTAATCACACAGGCACCACTTGACCACTTCCCCCTTTATAAAGTGTTTTCAAAAGGAAGAAAGAAAACACACTGAGGTGCCATTTATGTTGTGGTTCACCAGCAGCCAGTGCAGACAGCAGCGGAATCGGACAGTGAGGAAGAAAGGGGACCAGTCAGGGAGGTCTGGAGAGGACTCAGATGAGGGTCCCGCATCTGCTGAAGGGATGGGGCCAGGACCATCTGGGAATGGGATGCTGCCTTTGGAGCCTTCACCGGCAGCAGTGAAGCAGAGGACCCAGGGGAGCCTGTTCCCAGTGCGCGTGTGCGCAGAGCTTCTAGAAGGCGAGAGCAGCTGAAACAAAAGGGACGACTCGGGAGTAAGGCTGGGAAGTGATTGCCCCTCCCATAAGGGATAAAAGTCAGGCCTCAATGATGAAACCTTTGCAGGAAGCAAAGTACTTCGATAGATTCTGAGTCCTCCTTGAAGCTCTATGTCATCTGGTTGTTGTTTTTTCTGGTACTTCGTTTGGTTCCTGTTATAATTAAATTGGATACTTCTGTTTTTGGCAGCATTCCACAGCACTAAAAGGTGTGTGCTTATCTTGGGGAACTTTTAAAGATAAGTTCTGGCTGGGAATGTAAGTAATTCCCGGTGTTGCAATAAAATAGGTTTTGCTTTTAAAATAAGTTTGTGTTTTATTGCGTTTGACGAAGCCTGGGTCAGAACAGTTTATTAGCTACCTCGCTATTTTCCACTCAGTTTGGTCAACCATTTAGGTCTTGGATTTGGGCCTAAGATTCAGCATTGGCAGTGCCCGCTGGCAGCAGGAAGGGAATGGATATCCAAAATGGTCAGCAAATAATCTTGCTTTTTTTCCGTACAGGGAAACCATTGGCGGAACCATTCCCAATATAGCTTCGATGCCTGGTTAGGAGAATATTCTGTGCCATCACCTACCAATGGTTCCATCACGGACAATGCCGAATTACTGCATGTATGTTACAATTATACAAGGATTATAATGGTTAGACTCAGTCTGACTAGGGGCAGAGATGTCCCAGGTTATAGCTGCATCTCATCAACTTAGTCTGCCTAATGGAACACAGGTAGTCCTCGACTTACAATGGTCCGTTTAGTGACCGTTCAAAGTTACAATGGCACTGAAAATGACTTATGACCGTTTTTCACACTTAAGACCATTTGCAGCATCCTCATGGTCACATGATCAAAATTCAGGCCCTTGGCAACTGACTCATATTTATGAAGGTTGCCGTATGCTGGAGTCACCTATTTACCTTTTGCTGCCTTCTGACAAGCAAAGTCAATGGAGAAGTCAGATTCTGTTAATCGTGTTACTAACTTAACATCTGCAGTGATTCACATAACAACTGTGGCAAGAAAGGTCGTAAAATGAGGCCATACAAATGTTTCTCTTAGCAACAGAAATTTTGGGCTCACACGTGATTGTAAGTTGAGGACTATCTGTAGATGTGAAGATATTTGCACTACCATCACATGTTCCTGGGTTGAACGGTATATAAATATCTCCCTTTCCATCCCATGGCAGCACCCTCAGTCACCATTATCTGAAAGGATATTCTCTCTTGCTTAACTGTAGAGGCCAGCTGTGCTGTGAAGTGGTGGGATGCAAATTTTTTTACTACTGGTTCTGTGGGCTTGGCTTGGTGGGCGTGGCGTGGCTTGGTGGGTGTGGCAGGGGAAGGTTTTTGCAAAATCACCACTCCCTTCCCACCTCACTAACCTCCTTTCCAGCTCCGTTCTCCTGTGCAGAGCAACAAAGAAGACCCAGCCGATCAGCTGGGACTTGGGAGGCAGAAAATAGATGAGGGCAGGGCCAGTCAGAGGTGGTATTTGCTGGTTCTCTGAACAACTCAAAATTTCCACTACTGGTTCTCTAGAACTGGTCAGAACCTGCTGAATACCATCTCTGGTGCCGTGCCAGAGAAGGCCACCCTCTGAGCTTTGGAGTGGGTCTATCCTGCTGCCTCCTTTCTTCATCTGGCTCAGCTGAGGTTGGGAATGTTGCCCAGATGAAAAATGAGATTTAGAAACCGAAGGGGCAAAGGAGATGGTGAAGAGAATATAGCAGGATCTAGAGAGTGAAATAAGTAAAAAGAAAATCAAACTAGGGAAGCTGGCATGGAAAATGGAATCATTGGCGAGGAAATCTCTAACTGGGGCTAGGGTAATGCATTCAGAGGATACACCTGTCCTATTCTTGGTTTTGCCATCTCCACATGTCCTTTTTAGCATGTGTGTACCAATGTGTTTCTTCTCTATCTTCTTTGAAAAAAGATTACATCTTACTACCCCAAATTGTTTTGCTTCTTGCACATTGGGAACCTTACGGTCCTCCAGACGTCACCAAACTACACATCCTCATTATTGACTGTGTTGATTGGGGCTACTATATGTTGCAGCTCAGCACGTTAGGAAATTCCTCTCTCAACTGACCCAGTAGGAGAGCTGGCAGGATAATCCTATCTGGAACCAGAGTTTGTAGGAAATAAAGAACTTCAGAGAACTGGGAGTATGGGGAGTGGTGTGGATTCCAGGAAGGACCTACAGGACGCATCTAGGAATGCAAGTGTGTTGACATGGTTTCTTTTGGCAGATGGTGGAGAAATGTGGACAGCTGAACAAAACCAAGATTGCTGAAGGAGGTCGGAAACTCAGGTACTCAGTTAAAGCTTCCCTAGCAGGAGTGGGGGATTGAGGAGGGATACCTTCCTCATTGTCCTTATAGGAAGAATCTGGGGCATTTGTGCTTCTCAATCCTCATTTGGCTACTTCTCCAGCTCTGACTGAGGAGCATTTCACAGCTGAAGCAGGGGTGGGATTCAACCAGTTCTCACCTATTTGCTAGAACCGGTTGATAACATTCTAAGCAGTTCAGAGAACTGTTGTTAGAATAAATTACTGGTCTAATCCTGTAAGGAAGGCAGGAAGGAAACATTCTGGTGTTGCTTACAGAAACTGCCTGTCCGTTAATCCTTATTACATTCTTGGCAGGACTAGACTTCCTGTCTCAGGAACTTCTCTGGAGTTTTTTTCCCCTCCTTTGCTGGTACTTTGCTTGTGTGGAGTGACCATTCAAAATTACAGTGGCACTGAAAAAAGTGACTTATGACCATTTTTCACACTTACCACTGTTGCAGCATCCCCACAGTCATGAGAGGCCAGGCGAGGAGATGCACACCTTGATGTGAGTGATGTTGAGTTGGCCACACCCAGCCAGTCACATGGCCGCCAAGCCACGCCCACCAACTAAGCCATGCCCACAGAACCAGTTGTTAAAAAATTTGAATCCCACCCCTGAACTGAAGGGATTTTGACAAGCAATGTCCTGGTCTGAATAGACAAAGAGGCTGGAAAGGGGCCTTAGTGAATAACAGACCTACTCAGTCATTGACATAAATCCGGAGGAGGGGAAAGGGGGATCAAAATAAGGCAGAGCTGAACCTTTTGTAAGGGAGAGGAGGGGGAGCAAATCCAGGGAAATGGGAGTATGTCAAAGAAGAGACATGCCCACTTATTCTTGTCAAATGATGTCTGTATGTACAAACGTGAACCAAACTTGGACACAGGTCCATCATTCAACTCTGTGCCAATGAAAGCAAGTTCAGAATAAGTTTGAGCTCAGGGTATTCTCCTCTCAAAAGAAAACCTTGAAGGAAGAGAGTCAACAGGATGTCTACTACAACAAGAGTAAGACAACCTTTATAGTCATTTTGAATGCGTAGCAGAAAGAGGAAACTTAAGTGTTCACAAGGTTGATAGTACTATATGGAACAAAACTCTGACTGAATCTAGATGTTCTGCTTCGGATACCATGAAGCCTTCTCCCAGAAGGTAACAAGGGAAATAGGTCAAGGAGAGGATGGGTAGCGTCCAGGGGTGGGATCTGACAGGGTTAACTACCGGTTTGGTGATTTACGATGTGCTTCCCTGCACGCTGTACGCGTGTGTAAATCAGCTTTGCTGCCTGGACAGCTGAGCAGCGCTGCATGCAGGGAAGCAGCATTTGAAAAAGCACTTTTTTCCTGCTTTTTCAGCTGTTCCTAGCATGGCAGCTGAGGTTGCAAAAGCAGGAAATAAAGGTCAGGTAAGAGCCTGGGCGGGTGGGTGGGCCAAACAGCAGCAGACACAGAACCGGTTCTATGTCTGCTGCTCTTCAGAGCTATCGGTTCTACAGAGCCGGGCAGAACTGGTAGAATACCACCCCTGGTAGTGTCCCTCTGACAATACTGCGGACCCCAGTTCTAATTCCAGTTCATAGTACCCTGTCTCCACCAGTCTATTATTTCATTAGCGATTGTTCAGCAAGAAAGGGGCAGAGTGGCATTTCTCATTTATGATATGAAAATTCAGGAAATGTTCTTTTTGAGGCCAGAAACCACCAGCAAGATTGTTCTTCCTTGGTGTCTCCTCCAATACTTGGTCACTGACACATTGAGACATGGTCATTTATGAAACTATGGAGGTTATTCCAAGCACAAACAGATCATAGGCCTGTATGTGGGAGCATTGATTTTGATACTTCAAGCAGCTTTTGACACTTTTAAACTTGGAAGTCCTGGGGATGTTTTGTTTATGGCTTTGGTTGGGCTGGGCTCCAGTTTCTCTTCTTTTCCTCTACCTCCAGAAAATGCTGGGCATCATCGTGGCTGGTATTAGCCGGGAATAGCCTCATGTTCTACAAGGACCCCAAGGTGACAGCTGCATGGGTGAGTGCAGCAGCAGACAGATGCTTAAATGAAAAATCAGGAAAGGCAACCTAAGGCTTTCTTTGATTGGCTGTTTAACTTTGTACAATCCTTGCAACTAATTTTAAAAATTTTCTGTTAGTTCTGGAAAGTCATACATAGCCCCTTTGAGAAATTGTTGGCTGGGGGGAAGAGGGAGAGACTTTTGAATAAAAGGGATGATTTTGCCCATTTGGAGATCTGGTACGGCTTTAGATATGCCCACTGCCAGTATTGTTCAAAGATGGCATTTGTCCACGTGCATTTAGTATGTATATATGTTTTTCTCTCTCTTCTTCTCTCTCCATCTGTCATCCATCTATCTATTTATCTATCTTCTCTCTCTCTCTCTCTCTCTCTCTCTCTCTCTCTCTCTCTCTCTCTCTCTCTCTCTCTCTCTATCTATCTATCTATCTATCTATCTATCCAGTCATCCATCCATCCCACCACCCACCCACCCACCCACTAACACAAAAGTCTATGTTGCTGTGGTAATCAATAAGGAAGTAATACACATCTCCCTGGTTCTTTCCCAGTTACTTCTGGCAGAGGTCAAGTTTGGCAATGTGTATAGGGAACCTCCTAACCTGTGTATTTTTTTTCCTGCAGACTCCATCTGGTAGCCGGCCTGAAAGCAGTGTGGATTTGCGTGGGGCCCGTATTGAGTGGGCCCGGGATTTGTCCAGCAAGCGGAATGTCATCCATGTAAGTGTGGGAACCCTGGCTCATCTTGACCTAAGGTATTTGGGGTGAGACTTCATGCAGCTGACTAGCCTTGATTGTCCCAATATAAGTTTCTCAATTCTTCAGAACTGACTCACAGTGGTCCTGTTTTAAATCAAGATAGTTGGTTAATATACTCTGGTTTCTCTGGCTATACTTCACTATAATTCCAGGTTCAGTTGTAACACTAAGGTATCCTTTTCTGGTTTGTTCACCTGCCCATAAGTAGAGGAACATAGCAGGAACAAGGGATTACATGAAGCTGTTGTCATAATTATTTAAAATTAAATTAGGATTCCTGCTATAGTCTTAGCTGGTGAGGATCAATTAGAAGAGTGTGAGATTATGTTAAGTGAAATTGTTGTCTCATCCAATTTGTTCTCTCCTCTTTTCTTCTTAGTTTCGCACTGTGACTGGTAATGAGTATCTCTTGCAATCAGATAATGAAGCTGTGAGCCAGGACTGGTACCAGGCAATCAAAGGGGTCATCAACAGACTAGTGAGTGAGAGTTATCTCAGTCGTTTCCTTTCTTCTTTGAAATATTGATATAGAATAAAAAGCTTTCCTAAATTCTTTCACTCCGTCTGGGATGGGGATTGCTTTCCAGCTAACTTTGCCCAAATGGCAAGCAGCCTGGAGCCTTCTAGACTAAAATCTCCTCTGGTTTTTGCCGGTGGGTGGGTGCCTTCAAGTCAGTTTTGACTTTTGACAAATGCATAGACAATATTATATAGGTTTGTGTTTTTTTGTTTTTTTTTTGGCAACCTAGGGTTCAGGGAGAATGACTGACCCAAGTTCACCTAGGTTGGCTTCCTTGCTGGGTTACAACTCACACGCTCCCAGTTTTAGTCTTGTGTCTTAACAACTACACCAAATTGGTTTGGAAACTCCCATCATACCTTATAATTGTGCTTTAATTGGTGTTAATGGGCATCAAAGTCCCCCATGTTTATACAATGCTAGGTTGCCAACCCTTCCTCTACAAAGTTTAGGACAACTCCCAAGGAAGACAGAAGGTCTTCGTTTCAGGTTTAGAACATGCTTGAACTCATTATGTCTTCGGTGAGAACCTATTGCCCCAGAAAGCAAAATCTATTGGGAGGAGGGCAAATCTTTGCAATAAATAAATAAATTATAATGTAAGTGGAGCCAAAGGCATTCTACTCTCTATTTCTCCCTCATGCACATGAAGGTATATGTGCAACAATCATTCTTTGTCTCTGTCAGTCAGTCACTCACTCTCTCCCCTCTTGTTTCTGGTCTTGTTAAAAGTATTCAACTGATTTTGATGAGAGCTCAGAATGAGTGGAATGGTGTTCAGTGCTGTGCACAGCCCCTTCTCTCCCCCACACCCACCTCCATATTTATCTGGAGCTCTTGATCAGGGATGGACTCTCATTGACTTGGGTGTGATACATCCCTGGGGGACTCTCCTGGAACACTGAGAAAGTGGGATTAACATTGAAGATGAAGCATTAATTCTTCCTTAAGGCTTCCAGCTTATCACACATAATTAGACTGATACGTTTAGGATTTCATAATGATGTGCCATTGTGATAAACCCAGGGCAGAAGAGGGAGAGAAGTCCTTTGGGGTTATTTGGTGGTACATGTTGAGGTAATTCCCCGTTAGGAGAATGAGCGCATACAGGGAGACGTATTTGAGAGAAGTGTTTGAATAATACACACAGAGCACACAGATACACTGTACAGTAAATGTGGGTTTTTACTTCCAGAAAGGTTTAAGCAAAGTTCAAAATAAGCAATCCAAAGTCATTCAATCAGTTTTCAATCCAGGGATAATCCAAATATCAAAGTCCAGTGTGAAAAAACAGTTCAGTATCAGACTTACATTAAATCCAGTAATATCAGTCAATTAGAAGAAATGGAGCAACGGCAATACTTTCCAACAGAAGGAAACAGAGATAGAGTCACATTCTCTTCTGAGATTAAGACTAAGACTAAACAACCCAGGTTTCTGGCTCCATCTTATGGCTGTTTGAGAAACCACACCCAATTGCGTGCTCTTGCATTTCCTTAAAGATATAGTACTAAAATGTTTATCCTGGTTTATATATTTCTAACCCAAATACCTGTTAGGTGACTTATATTCCTAACAGTACACATGAAGAACTACAAAATCAATAAAGGACAGACCACAAAAAGGACTCTGTGCACGGTTTGTCCTTTATTGAGCTTGTAGTTCTTCATGCGTACCATTCAATGATTTATCTCTCTCTCTCTCTCTCTCTTCTCTCTTCCTCTATTTTCATTCCCATTCTCTCTCTTTCATTCTCTCTCACATTCTCTCTTATTCTCTTTCTCTTCTCTCTCTCTTTCATTCTCTTTTATTCTCTCTCTCCTCTCTCTCTTTCATTCTCTCTTTTATTCTCTTTCTCTTTTATTCTCTCTCTCTCTTTCTCTCTCTCTCACCCCCCCCCATGGGTTTATCACAGAGGCACACGTCATTATGAAATCCTAAGTGTATCAATCCAAGGTTGTAGGTCTTTGAAACAGAACCCTTTTGTAGTTCATGGCAATGCATTTCCCCATTTTGCTCCATCCTATCTGGCTGCTCATTTCTCTGGATTAAGCTCCCTCCTTGCTCCACTGCAGGATCAAGAGAACCCTCTGGATGAGCCTCTTCTGTACGCACTCTATCGGTCAAACAGTGCTGAGCTTGTGGATTTGAGCTGGGATGATGAAGATGAACTTGGGGTCTCCAAGGGTGAAGTGCAAGCAGGTTTGAGACCAGCAGATCCGGGGTGAGGGTGTGGTGGTGCTAATAGCTGCCAAAAGTAAGGCTATTGCATCTTATGTGCGAATGAGGGAATTGCAGCTGCCTTAACTTCTCTTGGCTTCTGTTCCTTACTCCTCTAGCCCCTGGGAGTCCTGGAAGAGTCTACAAGAAAAGGGTCAAAAGCAAGCTGAGACGCTTCATCGTCAAGAGGCCAACCCTGCGAAGTTTACAGGAGAAAGGACTGATCCGAGGTAATGATGCAAATTTGTGTGTGGGGGGGTGTATATGTGTGTGTGTGTGTGTATGTATGTATGTATGTATGTATATGTGATTTTTCTGAACAAAGAAAGATGAGCACTATGACTTCTAATACATTTGTCACCTTTAATGAAAAATTATCACCAGACTCTTCCTTCTTCCCTATATATTTAGCCCCCCAAAAAAATTGATGCATGAATTTATTTTTAAAGTTAGTGTGCTTTATAGCAATAGCACTTATACCAAGGGTCTTCAAACTTGGCAAGTTTAAGACTTGTGGACTTCAACTCCCAGAATTCCTGAGCTAACATGATTGGAGGAGGAATTCTGGGAGTTGAAGTCCACAAGTCTTAAAGCTGTCAAGTTTGAAGACCCCTTAGACTTATATATATCGCTTCACAGTGCTTTATAGCCCTCTCTAAGCGGTTTATAGAGACAAACAGTATATTGCCCTCCCCTCCCCCAACAATCTTCATTTTACTGACCTCGGAAGGATGGAAAGCTGAAAGTGTTGCACCAGAAATGAGGAAAACCTGCCTCTTACCCATCCTGAGCCACAGAAGTTCACCCCTCCCCCCAAGTCTGGCCTTCCTCACAGGTTGTTGTGGGGAAACATTGGCCTTATCCTTAGATATTTATTTATTTTGCATGCTGCCAACTCTCAACAGCTCTAGTTACACTGGGTACAAGAACTAGACTATAATAAGAGACAAAATAAAAGAATAAAAATGGCAAAGATGACAAAAACCAGTCAGGAGTGAAAGAAAAATGACCTCAAACTATCCAAGAGGAGTCCATTTACCCGCACCAAAGGCCTTGTGAAGACCCAGATCTTCAAAACCCTTTGAAACATCAGCAGAATCAGGTTCATCCAGATCTCAAGACAAATTTAAGTTTTTTCTTGTTTCTGTGTTCCTGGATCAAATCGCTTATTGCTAAAACTCACAAATCTGAGTTTAAAAATCTGAGGGGCCATTGTTTTTTTGTGGCTGAGGGAAACAAGTGCCATAGTTTTTTTTTTTTTTTTACAGTTTTTATTTGACTATGGGGTTTAAAGCAAAATAAATAGATCTAACAAGGAAAGGTTTAATAAGTTGATTTTAGTCCATGGATATGTGTGTATAGATACAGTCAAAAATCTGGTTTACTTTAGCACCATGATCTTGTGATACTCTAGGCCATGGCTCTCCAACCTTAGCAACTTTAAGCCTAGGGGACTTCAACTCCCAGAATTCCCCAGCTGGCTGGGGAATTCTGGGAGTTGAAGTCCCCCAGGCTTAAAGTTGCTAAGGTTGGAGACCCCTGCTCTAGGCTCTATAAAAATAGGGGTTGGAGTGTACAAATTGCTCATCTATATTTATTTCTTGGCTGAGAGATAATTGTAGCCTCTCTAAAACAAAATATCTGCAATATTGCTTTACCGTTTCCATTTCTATTCCCAGATCAAGTCTTTGGCTGTCGGCTAGAAGCCCTGTGCCAGCGAGAAGGGGGCACAGTACCCCGATTTGTACAACAATGTGTGGAAGCTGTGGAACAGAGAGGTAGGCTATCCTTGGGTCACTACTCCAGCTCTGTCTCAGCTAGGATCTTCCTCCTAGTTCTGGGAGATGTGGGGGATTCACAGCAGTTCTGTCCTTCTCTTTCAGGATTGGATGCAGATGGACTCTATAGGGTCAACGGGAATTTGGCCATTATTCAGAAGCTGAGATTCATAGTTGACCATGGTGAGTACTTATAGAATGATAAATGGTGAACATGGAGTTGTAGGAGGGACGTCTAAACCTCCAGAATCATTCATCTACCACCATGTTGCTTTATTTTAGATGAAAAGAGATAAAGTGTTTCAAGGCTAGTGGGTTTGTTGAAAATGCTATGACGGCAGTTAACATCATATAATATGTACTTCTTTCTCTAACCTTAAAGGTAGAAAACATTTATTGGCTACCCTTGTTACATTACAGTAACTACTATACTGTCCTCATGTTGTCCTCATGCTTTTTTTTCTTCTTTTTTGTTTGCAGTGTTTCTCAACCTCAGCAACTTTACTCTGAGTTACAGGGATACACACACACACACACACACACATATATATGTATGTATGTATGTATGTATGTATGTATGTATGGCATTCAGCTTTGTTTGGGTATTTTCCCACGTCATTGTAGTTGTGCTTTTAAAGTTGTAGCAACGTTTCGGCAGAATCTCATCTGCCATCATCAGGCTTCTGTATTGTGTTCTTCTGTGAGTCTCTGCCGAAACGTTGCTACAACTTTAAAAGCACAACTACAATGACGTGGGAAAATACCCGAACAAAGCTGAATATCATACATGTAAGTACCCGCGAAAACTTAAGAAAACACACACACACACACACACACACACACACATAATCTCCTTGAAGAATGGTTAACAAGGCATCTTTGAGGTAAAATGAGAAATGTTGTTCCTCTGGTCAGCCTTGTCGTTGTCTATAATTTTCAATATATGTATTTCCTCATTTTACCTCAAAGATGTCTTGCTAACCAAGGACATATCCATGTTACATAATCTTCTTGTCATCCCTAGCCCTTTGATGAGGTCAGCTACTTTGGGGGTTTTATGATCTAATGTGGAAGTAATTATCTTCCACGTCAGAGAGGTCATGATTTACAGCATTCTCCACCTATCCCAATTCTGCTTGAGTGACAGCAGGTAGTCAGAATTATGCCAGTTGCTACAGCTACATAAAGTTTGCTAGACAATGCAGAAGATCTTAAACCCCTCTAAAAAAATGGATCAAAATTCTGTTTACCAGAGCTGAAAGCAGGATAGAAAACAAATGACAAAGTGATCATGGTTGGGTTCCTACACTGCAGGAAAAAAAAAAACCAATAAACAAGCCATCTTAGGTTTCAGCACTCCATAAACTCATCCAGAATGTATGGACACATTCTGGCTACTGTCAAACCTGTCTTCATCCTTTGCTACAAGATATTGTTTCTCCTGTGGCATCCTCAGTAACCATTGTGCTGCTTTGCAGAACGGGCAGTGACATCCGATGGGCGATATGTCTTCCCAGAGCAACGTTACCAAGGTAATGTTTCTGTCCCTCAATCTTTGAAATAGCAACCCTGGTTACCCAGAAGCCATGGAAAAAGCTGGGGATATTAATGAAACCAAGTTAGGTTTTGTATGTTGGGTACAAATTCTGAATTCTTACAAGTCTCCTTCAAAGGGAATAATTTAAAAAAATGCTACAATCCCCAAAGGAGTTTCTGTTCCTTTTAAGGATAAAAACCCAAACCAATGGGGGTTGGGAGATAGAAAGAGAGAGAGAGAGAGTATAAGAGAGAGAATGAGAGAGAGAGGAGAGAGAAAGAATGAGAGAGAGAGGAGAGAGAGAGAATGAGGAAGAGAGAAAAAGAGAGAAAGGGAATCCAATGTTTGTGTCAGGCAGTCTTATGTTTAGTTTGAAAGTTTCAGGATCCATTGAGACAAGCATACTATTTTTTAATAAGAGTTCCAGTTACATAAAAGGAATCCTGGAACACAGAAATATATGGGGAAAAATTTTGTGGAAAAATTAAGTGAAGTATTGAAAATGTAAATAAATCTTATGCTTATAATGCATTGCGTTGTTTGATTTGTAACGGATTATATCCGTTGATGGTTATTAACTGTTCAGCATCCTTGTATAAGATGAGCAGCCATATTCATGTGGTAAAATAAATATTTATCTTTGGACTTGGACGGTCCTTCTTTTAGTTTATGGGTCACAGTAGCCTCTCGTGACTCAAGTTGGATTTATTGCCTTAGCTACAATTAAGCTGCTTTGATTCCAGAGAGAGAGAGAGAGAAATCTGAGTTTACCAAATGTCTTCTCCCCTTCCGCCCCAGTCTCTGCAGTTTCTTTCAGCTACCCCAGGAAAAGGGACATTAGCTGTATCAGCTAGAGCAGTGGTGAGAATATTGCCTTTGGAGTTCTGTCAGGAAAAGAAGGGGAGTGGCCTTTCAAGAACTTGCTATCTTTACATGCAGAGCTTTTCACAGATGTGTTGGGGACTCCTACAGTGGCCTAGAAACTGTCTCACTAAAGAAACCACTCATTGGGCAGTTGCTGGATTATACCCCAAATGTCTTTCATCGAAACTAATGGGTTCACAAATGTGTAACAATATAAGGCAGCCAGATACAAATGATTACCGATGAGTTGGCCATGGTGAGTTGACCATGGTGGGTTGGCCATGGCAAGTTGTCCCATTCCATTTGATTAGGGTTTATCCTTCAGCCCCTTAATATGTTTGATGATTCTATCAACAAAACAGAAAGATGTTACATTGAAAAAGGTCCCCTTTGATATGACCCCGTCCTTTTTGGTGAATCAGTCTTTTTCCCAAAGGTGCTTTTTTCAAGAGGCAACTGGACTTCCTGGTTTTTCTTTGAAGATGTTTCGCTTCTCATCCAAGAAGCTTCTTCAGCTCTGACTAGATAGTGGAGAATGGAAGGATTTATACTCCTTGCAGACAGCTGGTCATTTGCACCCTTTTAGAGCGTCATTGAAGTCTTTTTCTTCCTTGTTCCCTAGAGGAGAAGTTGAACCTGGCCAGTCCTCAGTGGGATGATGTGCATGTGATAACAGGGGCCCTGAAGCTTTTCTTCCGAGAGTTACCTGAATCCCTTGTGCCCTACAGCTACATTGATGAATGTATAGCGTCTGTCAGTAAGTCGTCTTCTTACTCCTTACTCTTCTGCATTGACAAACACAAATATATGATCCCAGAAGAGGTTAATTCTGAGCCCAGTATTAAAAACCTGTGACTTTTCTGTAATATTGCAACTCATTTTTAGAAAAGGCGCTATATAAAATGAAATTGTCTATCTTGGTTTTCCCTGGAGGGGTGGGGGTGGGGCATGGGAAAACATCTCAGACTTTCCTAATACCAATTCTCCAATCTGAGATGTACTTCAGATTATCTACAGGTATATTATTATTAGTTTTGTTTTAGGATCATAATATATTATTCGATGCAGAAGACCTAAAATTACTGCCTTATTTTAAGTTGCGCCCAAATGTCATGTTGCTTAGAGGAGCTGGGGAATCTTAAAATCCTAATGATCAGTGTGAAAAATACTTTTTTTTTTTCTTGCTCTCCATCATTTTTCAAATTCTATTCTGTTCCTGGAACTGTCAGCATAATTCAGTTAAAACTCTCATTGCTTAGCATTTGAGACATCATCAAGGCAGGTATACTCATGCCAGCTCTCAAACCGGCTTTTTAGTGGATCTGAAGATGGTTTTGTTTGTGTTCCCTTAGCCTCTGTAGTCATGCATCCTGCCATGACAGGGTGTGAAACAGTTTTCTCTACTTATTCCTTATCACTCATAATAATTTGCTATTTGTTTGAGCCATTGGCCTCAAGCCCACCTTTTTTATGGTTAAGGTGGGATGGTAAGACTGTTGAATCAACAATCCTATTGTCAACTTTGAATCGAACCTGGCAGCAGCCATTTTTCAGTTTCTCGGTTGCCACACACAGGGGGAAACAGGGAAGGAGGTTGGAATGCCTTACTAGACAAAACAGAGAATTTCTCTTGAGAATCAAGGTCATCTCTACTGGCAACAGATAAGGTCGGGGAAGGAGTGCCTGGGGAGCTGGCCAATTAACCCAATTGGCCAACGAGACCTGTGATACTTGCGGGTGGGATTATCTCCTATTTTAATTATACCAAAACCGTGGGAAAGAGTTAGAGTTGGTATTCCTTTAGAGCTGTGCCGATATGATGTACTCAATAAAGAAGACCTTTGAGGAGGATTCAAGTCTTAGGGTTCTGATTTGCTTGGGTTCATTAGTCGGCGCCTTGACACCTTTCATCCCAATTACAATTTATTTTTTTCTCCAAAATGTGCTCCAGGTGTAATTCTGATAACCACACTGAAGATTTCCGACCTGCCCTTTGGAAGCTAGAATGTCTTTTGTTGCCTTCTCAGCTGGAAAAAAACCCATCTTTTTGCTTTCCTCTGCACAGAGTTGTCCGATCAAAAGGAAAAAGTGTCAAAGCTTGCTGGGCTGATCCAGTCTCTCCCTCAACCAAACCGGGACACCCTGCATTACTTACTTCAGCACCTCCGCAGGTAAATTACTCACCTCGAGTTTGTCCATTAATACTTTCTTCCTGGCAGAATCTAGGCTTTTGTTACAGGTAGTCCTCAATGTATAACCACCATTGAGGCCAAAATTTTGGTTGCTAAGTGAAACAAATGAATCTAGCCCCATTTTATGACCTTTTGTGACACAGTTATCTAAGGGAATCACTGCAGCTGTTAAAATTAGTAACCCTATTGTTAAGTGAATCTGGCTTTCCCATTGACTTTGCTTGACAGAAGGTCACAAATGGTGATTACATGACCCTGGCACACTACTACTGTCATAAATATAAGTCATTTGAATTTTGATCACATGACCATGGGAATGATGCAATGGTCAGAAGTGTGAAATTGGTCATAAGTCACTTTTTTCAATGCTGTTGTAAATTCGAACAGTCACTAAATGAACTGTTGTAAGTCAAGGACTAAGCCCCCCCCTTTTTTCTTTTATAGCAAAGCAAACAAAATCGCTAGTCAGAAAAAAAATAGCAAAAGGAAACTAATACTTAAACTTCTCTTTCAAAGGTAGGAAGCAAAGCAAAGAATTGAAGAGCAATTAATCAGTAATATCATTGAATAAGAAGCAATAAAAAGAATCTACTAATTAAAAGTAGACAATTTTTCCAATTACATTTTCTTATGCATATTTTAACGCTGGAGGCTAAAATTGAAAATTCAGCCTGGGATCAGCATTTTAAAAGAAAATTTGTTTATTCACACTTACAAATTTTCCTGCAACTGAGTACAGATAGTCCTTGACTTAGAACCATTTAATGATCGTTCAAAGTTACAACGGCACTGAAAAAGTGAGTTGCGACTGATTTTTACACTCATGACTGTTGTAGCATCCCTGTGGTCATGTGATCAAAATTCAGATGTTTGGCAACTGGCTCATAATTGCAGTGTCTTGAGATCACGTGATCACCTCTTGTGATTTTTTTTTTGACCATCAATGGGAAAGCCTGATTCACTCAACAATTCACTTTAACTTAACAACTGTAGTGATTCACTTAACAACTGTGGCAAGAAAAGTTGTTAAATGAGGCAAAACTCACGTAACGTTTTTCTTGCTTAACAACACAAAAATTGAGCTCAAGTGTGGCCGTAAGTCAAGGACTACCTGTGCAGCACTATTATTCTATAGCTGAGCACATTCTCAGTCCAATAGTGATATTCTATGGCTGAGCACTGTAAGTACTGGTGGTTTTGCTGTTGCAATAGGTATTTCATTGCCAGCTAAAAAACATATAAAGAATGGTTGCTGGAATTGGGCGTCTAACTTGATTAAAAGGACTCAGGGTGACATGATAGCAATGTTCCAATATCTCAAGGGCTGCCCCAAAGAAGAGGGAGTCAAGCTATTCCCCAAAGCACCCAAGGGCAGGACAAGAAGCAATGGGTGGAAACAAATCAAGGAGAGAGGCAACCTAAAACTAAGGAGAAATTTCCTGACAGAACAATTAATCAGTGGAACGACTTGCCTCCAGAAGTTGTGAATGCTCCAACACTGGAAGTTTTTAAGAAGAGATTGGATAACCATTGGTCTGAAATGGTGTAGGATTTCCTGCCGAGGCAGGAGGTTGGACTGGAAGACTTCAAAGGTCCCTTCCAACTCTGTTATTCTATTCTGCTCTGCTCTGCTCTGCTCTGCTCTGCGCTACTCTACTCTACTCTACTCTACTCTACTCTACTCTACTCTACTCTACTCTACTCTACTCTACTCTACTCTACTCTATTCTTATTAAATCCTTGAAAGACCTGTACACTTTACATAGTGCCACTGATCTTGAGCACCATTTACAGAAGTGGTTCCAGGCAGTCCCATCTCCTCCTAACCTCAGTTGCAATGGATTCCCCAACTTCATATAGAATCATGAGACTCTGAAAATCTGGTAGACAAGACGAGTTGAACATGTGGATTAACATCTCCTGGAAATCAGATGTTGGTCAGATGTATCAGATGTGGTCTAGAACCTCATATTTTGCCTCCTGAAAGAGAACTTAAATGGAAAACATTGCCTTATGTGGATGGTTGAGCAACTGGCTTTAAATTTGATCCTGGAGCTAACTTTGGGAATATGGAAATAGAAATTCAGGATATCCAAAGTTGCTTTGTAGAAGAAGTGATTCCACACACTTTGTATTCTCTTTCTCTTATGATTTGTTGCCCTGACTGATTGTGTCTTTGATTATTTTGTTATTTAGGCAATCAAATTGATTACAGATCAATGAAAGTGATTTTCACCATGTTTTGTTTTAGAAATGAAATCTCAAACCTACCTGTCTGCTTTAGCAATGGATGCATTGAACGGGACCAAAATATTATGATGTTCTCATTGTAGCTTTTTTCCCCCCATTCAGAGTGATGGATCACTCAGCTATCAACCGGATGACAACTCAGAACATTGGCATTGTTTTTGGGCCAACGCTGTTGCGACACGAGCGAGATGTAGCCAGCCTGATAGAGGACATGGTGTACCAGAATCAGGTGGTAGAGTTGCTTCTTACTGAATTTGCTAGCATCTTCGGGACAGATGCCAAATGATTTTGTTGATACTTCTTCTTTTTGAATATGGATTACTTTATTCTCAAGACATATGGGATCACAATGTTTTTTGAAGCAAGCATTGGTACTGTGAAACTCTCTGCACCAATCACAGCAGCATAACATTGGAAAAGATATTATCTATGCATCCTCCTTCTCTGAAATATTTTTTTTAAGTTGCTCAATTTTTTTTTATCTGGTATACCTTAGCAAAATGATGTCATATTCATACCCAATAAACCTCTGGTGAGAATCAAAAAGAGAAATTATATGATTGGAAATGCTTTGACTTTAAACAGTGAGCAAGACAAATCTATAAAGAATAGAACACTTTTATCCCTCAATTATTGGGCATTCTGTGTTGAAGGGGAAAGACTCTCACCAGATGAACTGATGTCATGCCAACAGCCTAGTCCCCTAGGTCTCCTGTCTGATGTCATGGTGTCAAATAGCCTCTGTACTCTTGAAAGCATAATTCTTCAGGATTACTTTCCCCAACTGCCCATCAGATGTGTTGGACTACAAATCCCATGCACAGGCAAAATCTTTTTAAGGAGATGCCTTCTAAGTCATTATTAGGGCATATAGGTTCCCCTCAAGTAAAATTGAAACCCCCTTTCAAATTGCTATCGGGGTTTTTTTTTGCCAAATAACCTGGGAAACATCAAAGGTTATGTTTGACTATTATTATCAAAAACCCAGTTCCTTTATAAAATTATGGTTTAGAACTGGTTTGAAAAGAAATAAATATGACTGAATTCTCCGGCTCACCCTGCATGTGACCTGTTTCTCAGATTTGTGGCCAAGGAAAGTGTTCAGTAATAAAAATATTGCCAGCAAAAAGATGTTTCGATTGAGATTAATGAAAGAGGCTAGAATTAATGTGTTTGTTTCTCTCCTTACTGAAAATTGGAAAAGAAATGGGAATAATAGAATTAAGTATGCATATATGAAAGTAGAATTGCTGTCATATTTGTATGTAAAGGTGATGACCTAAAAATATGTTGTCCACTAAAAAGAGATTTAATGTGAAAAACTGAATAAAATTTGTTTAAAAAAAATATTGCCAGGTGATCCATTTCTTCTGTATTGTTTGTGGCTGAACTTTGCCTTTAAGGGATCTCATTTATCTTTTAGATGTAAATTGGGATGAATTAGGGAAAATTCGCTGCTGTTTTTTTCCTAGCAGATCTTTCATGCCCTTAACAATTTTATGAATGTCCAAACAAGAAGAAGTGTTTCTCCATCTGTTCACACAAACTGCTTAATTCTTGTCAGATGTTTAGCTGTAAATTGATGGGTACCATCAATTTATCCCCAAGAATCGAACACAACTGAGTGGGGGAAAAGGGGGAAAAGTAACAAAACAAGCATATTCCCTCGCAACCTGAATTTCATGCATAACCTTCTTCAGTTTTCCCAAATCATCGCATCTCTCCATCTTAGACAATCAACCTTGAAAAATCTGACTTGGGTTAGAACCGAACTCAAAAAAATTCATTACAGGAGTTCCATAATTTACACCAGTGTTTTTCAGCCTTGGCAACTTTAAGATATGGGGACTCCCAGAATTCCTCAGCCAGCGAAAGTTGAGACAGATCAACTTAAATTAATGAAATGAGGAAATTGTTGGCCTTAAGGGGAAAGGTTTCTTTCTTTTTTTAACTGATGGTTTCACCTATGGCTCTGAAAAGACTGATTTGACTCTTAGCATGTTTTCAGCTTTACATGTAAATCTTCTTGATCATAATTCAGTTGTACAAGCTTCTTAGGAAGCATGATCAGCTGCCCACCTCTTAACAAATACACCATTGGAGCAAGGGGGAAATTGGCCAAACTTCAGATGCAGGATTTTTTTTCCACATTTTTCTCAATGCTTTAAAGAGGTCTCTCATCAGCAGCTTCCTTAAGCCATTCTTGGCCATTGTGCTGTATTCAGGACAAAAACAGTGTATATATGGATGGGTTACATTTGCCCTGAACTACTATGGCGGTTCACTCAGTGCTTTCACAGTAAGCATACAATCCATTTACTTCTCCAAGCAAGGTTAGGAAACCCATAATGGCTGGGTGATGAAAGACCCAGCCAGTCAATACCGTGAAAATCTGGTTCTGATTTTTACTAGAAATTTGTATAGTGCTGATTAGCTGGTCTTTGTGTCAATGAGAAGTTGATATGTACAACAATGTAATGTACAGTTGGTTGTGATGCCATCAGGGGAAATTATTTTGATTCTTTGATGAAAAGGATCACTGGGTATGACTCAAATCAATATAACTATCAGATTCATACCTGATATCTCATTAGAAAAATGCTACAGCTGTAAGCTACACTGGAAAATCAAAATACCATTTTTAAAGAAAGCAATGACAAACCACTTCTATACCTTGGCCCAGAAAAGATTGCAATAATTTGTCTGATAAGTGCTAGAAATAGGTTGTCCCTTTTCTTCTCATTGGATTCTTGGCTTGTTTCCTTCCATTGAAATTATGGTGAAAATTGCCTGTGGACTGGTAATTCCCTTCCATGGCCTTAGAGAAAAGTGAAGTTTGGGGGCCAAAGAAGCCATTCATCAAAATGAAGGCTTAGTTGATGACCCTCAGTGGATTGAGTGGCTTGCTATATTTAAATAAATGAACAATATAGCTTTGCTTTCATTTTTTTTCCTGAGGAAATGTTTTATTAAACCTTTTATTGGTGCTTTTTTTCTCTAAAAAAAGGTGAGAGAGAAAAGATTTATAGGTAAAAAATATCCGCACACATATATACTATGTACAAATTATCCAAATACATGTCATCGTGATACACCTAGAATTTGTTCCCCTGCTTTAATACTTCCCTTCACCCCTTCCCTAGATGATAATCACCAGGGAGAGACAGGCACTGGTTTGGCTTCTAGGCTAAAGTATAACAGAAAGATACAAAAGGAAAGCTAAAACAGAGGCAAGGTATATTCTTTGGTTTCTTAGGCTGAGTTTTATATTTTTGCTATGAGGAAAATGCTGAGGTGAGGGGCATTGAGGAAAAGGACATAGGTGGAATTATGAGAGAAGATGTTGCCTCAATGGGAGAGGCATAACTGAGTGAATCAGCCCCTGACATTTCATCTAGGTCTCCTGTCTGAAGCCCTGAAGAGCTCCCAACAGCACAGGGGCAATTCTGAGCCAGGCAGTCCAAGGTTCAGCTTTGGTACAAAATAGCTTGATGTGTTCTGCTGAGGATGTTTTAAAGGGTAACCCCTATCTTTTACTTGAAAACAAGCAAACAGCAGGAATGTAAGGATACAGGCAGTCAGTGCGGTTGCGAGAACTGACGACAGCTTGAAAACAGATGTATTATTGGCTTTCATTTATATATTCACTTTTTCCCATTACTTGTGTGTGGTTTTTCTTTCTCTGTCACTTTAGTTCAACAGATTTTTGGAATATTACTTAAAAAAAAAAAACCAAAACCTCCAAGGCTAATTAAGCAGAGTAGATAGGAGGGGTGAGCTTATAAGCACCAGACAATGAGATTCCCCATTAAACTTTTAAAGTTATGATTCTGCTTCCCTACCATCTGCCTCCATACACTTCACTCTGCCCTATCTGCTTATATGTGGACTTGGGGAAAAAACAGGAGGGCAAGAACATGTTTGCTGACAGACCACAATAAACTTCAAAATTATGTTCTTGGCTCTCGTGTAGCTTTACTTCCCTGGGCAGTTGCAAGCAGAGAATAGGCTGGGTAAGTCTCATCTGACCTAACATAAATTCATATATGAAGAGTTTGAAGTGCTTTTCAAGTGCTTCAGATTTGAAGTTATCAACATGCAACTAAAGAACTTTTGTAGAAGAAGCAGTAGGGAGAGTTTCCTTTTCACAACACCAGGAGTTGCCTTTCTCCAAAGTTTCTTTCAGACTGGGAAGGTGGATGTGGAGAAAACTGACGGGATGAACTGGGACTTTAAAAGCATTGGGCCGATTGTTATCCAGTGTACAGCTGGAAACACTACCTTGAATCGTGGTTAGAATGCAATATTGCAGGCTAATTCTGCCGACTGCCTTTATGGTCTGAGAGGATATGTGCTGCAATATTACTTCTACAACCTCTAGGCCAGTTTATTTTAGTTTTATTTTAAAGTATGGCAAAAATATTAAAAAGCATATCAAAGTTATATTTTCAATCAGCAAATATGAAACTATTGACTTTGTTTACAAATTCAAAGGTAGGCTGTTTACTGTAGTCAGTACATCATGGAGTTGCATACTGAATGTCTTTGGGGATTCCCTGATATGAGAGCTGAGGTGGCACAGTGGTTAAAATGCAGAATTGCAGCTAATTCTACCCACAACCTGGAGTTTGATTCTGTCCGCTAAAGGTTGACTCAGCCTTCCATCCTTCCGAGGTGGATAAAATGAGGGCCCAGATTATTGAGGGCAATACACTCTGTAAACTGCTTAGAGAGGGTTGTAAAGCACTATGAAGCGGTGTATAAGTCTAAGCGCTATTGATATTTTCAACACAGTATTTGGATATTCCTTATTGCAATGATTTGTTCAGTTTCTCTTTCACGGATTTCAAATTAAGGGACTAATCATGACAACCTAGCATAGCCCTTGTTGCCAAAGTTCTACTTTCAGCAGCCTCGTGGATGGGATATCTATGTGAATTGATTTTTAAATATGTATAAAGCTGCGGCTTGCATACAAGATTAGGTAATTACAGCTTTAAGTCCAAGAGCTCAGAAATGGCTTCAAATACAATGAAGTGCTGTGGTACCACTTCAGGTTGAAATCATAAAAAGTATTATGAAATCCAGTGGTGCATATGCTTGTGTCAACCAGCCCTAGCTCATTTGGGATCAAGAGGAATTTACCTGTAGGCTGGATTAATGAGTGAACTGCATGCTGGGTGTTTATTTTCTCTTACCAATTAATCTGAATTTACAAGAATATTCTTTTGTTCCGTAGGCATTTTACTTTTAACGTGCCAATTTGTCCAACTTTCCATTTAGCCTTCTGCGACGGATATGAATTTATTTGTGGCAAGTGGTAGGTAAGCTTGTGGTTTCCCTTTTTGCCTAGTTTTCTCATTGTTCCCCAATATGTGGCATTACAAATCTTTTCACACTGAAAGAGCACCACAGCAATATCCAGTTCCTTGAGAAATGTATCTGTATGAAGGCTGCATTTGCAAACATCTGCCTCCCACATGATCATCTAGGTTTTTTTTCAAACAAACATCTAAAACATCTTTATCCTAGCCCTCAGAAAATACACCATGGGGACTTCTGGTTTGCAGGGCTTCGGCAGCAGGTAGGAATCCGCAATCGTGCACGGTTTCTGCCTGGGATTGCCGCTGGAGCGCCCTGAGCCAGCTGGCTTCAGGGCTAAGCCACCCCATAGAGGTGGTGAAGAGGGAGGAGATTGTCAGCAGGGTCGAGGGGAGCTGCATCTCTCCTCCTCAGCTGGCCAAACTCCCTTTTCCGAAGGCAATAAGAGCGGTGGTCAGAAATGGCCACCTCAAAGAAGCACTCAACCGGAAAAGAAAGTGCAGGAGGAAGATAAGAAGTGAAAGTTTTGGCTGACCAGGTTAAAATGCAACAACTAAGGTACCCTGGAATTTAAATTTTATAAAAGATAACATCGCTCCCAAAGAAGAGTCGGAAACAGCGAAAGAAAGTGAAAAGCGAAAGTTTTTTTTTCTTCTCTCTCCTTCCTTACATTGACAACTAAGAGATCTGAATAAGAAATTGGAAAAATCCACTTTGGAATCAATAGGCAATTAAGCTGAAAATATGATTAAATGCCAAAGGGACAATAAAGATTTCTGGACACTAATTTTTTTTTTTTCTATAAGCAGGAAGGGAGAGGAAAAGAATAAGGGCAGGATCTGGAGGGAGGAGACTGCCTGGACTTCAAAAGAATCTAAAGAAAAATCTCAATAAGACTTCTAAAAGATTCATTTTAACTGGAACTTTGCAACTAAATAGTAACCCCAGGAAGAGAAAGTGAAAAAAGAAGAAAGTGTAAAAAGAAGCAGCTTGTGTGTATTTGGATTGCTTGGTGACTTTTGGATTTTTGGTTATAATATTTGAATGACTAAAAACAATTGGGTGGTTGTTTAAATTTTTTTACAATTGCATCACTTCTGGATGAATTGAAAATGGAACTTAAAAAAATATAAAGAGGCACAAGAAGGGAAAGGCTCTTTTGGTTTCATTTTTCAATTCTTAGAAATGGAGATCTGTAACTACGAGAAACAACAAGAAAAGACTGCACAACAAGAAGATTGGGACAAAGAAGAAGCCATCTTTAATGAACAAGTAACTCTATGTGGGCAAGAAAGGGGAAAGGGGGGGGGGAGAGAATGGAGAATTTAAGACCTAAAAAAACAGCCCAAAAAGGGAAAAATAATTTGAAAAGTGGATATAAAGTTGGAAAGCAACAGAAAAGGGGAATACAGAAGAGGGAAATGGAAGTGGAGAGACAGGGGGGTAAAAGGAGGAGAGAGAAGAAGAGAGGGAAGAAGGAAAGGAAGAGAAGTTACAAAGGTTTGGAGCAAGATGTAAAGAAACAGGACCTATTTTAGAGATAATGGGTGAAAATCTAACTAAAAAAGGGATTCTGTGAAGGTACATAAGATTGTATTGTTATATTTGTAATAGAAATAATGTTAGAAAATTGGAAACAACATATGATTAAAAAGAGGGATAAAATAGTTAGTGTAATTTAGTGAAACGTTTGTGAATAAAATAAATGAAATAAAATAAATGAGAAAATTGAATTAGGAAGGAACGGGAACAGTTTAATTAATCAATGTTTTATAAAATATAAGTGAAGAAGGGGGGGAATTAACTATGGAAAGTTTATAATTGTTCCCATAGAAGTATGATACTTATTTGAAAAGTAATGTGCAAAATGTTAAGATTTAAATGAATATTAATATTAATGATAGAATTGAATTGGAATGGATTGTTGTTTTAATTATATTATACATTTATAATTTTTTCTTTTTTCAAAATAGTGTGTAGTTTTAGAATGTACCAAGCAGAATCCAAATGGAAGTTATATATTATATTAAGTGTTATAATTTTAGGGGAAAGATATAAAGGCGTCATACTCCAATCAGTGATTACAGGAGAAATTTTGTTTAATGAGAAAAGATAGTAGACAGTTGAAACAGGACAGACAAAAAATATAAGTACAATGATTTGAACTGAGATGAAATAAATAAAATAAAATTAAGTTAAAAGAGGGGAGAAGCTATATAGAGAATGTAGAATAGTAATAAGATATGGAATGGAATATAAAAATGAGCATGAACTTGAATTTGTGTCTGTACGAAGAGATGTAACCCGGGATTATGCTGCTTTCAAAAAAGATGTTTTATGTTTTTATGTTCTATGTTTTGTTTGTTTATGTTTGTTTTTACAAACCAATAAAATTTACAAAAAAAAAAGAAAAAGGAAAATACACCATGGAACTCCTCTCTGTATGGAATCATGAGCACAAATTTTCCATACCTCCTCAACCAAATTCCAACCGAGCAAGTCATACACAGAGCTGAGGAGGGGCCCTTAAATCTACAACACAGTGCAGGGGGGATCTTTGCTGCAATGTGGCCAGGTGCCATAAGACGAGGGGGAGAGGCATGCGTGAAACTGTTAGGTAGGCAAAAATAATTAAGGTAAGAATCCTGGCAGGACTACAGAATACGAGCACTTTCCAAGCATTGTACTTTTATTTTATAGTAGCTCGATACCCGTGCTTCACTATGAAACTATGTGGTCCGGCTTAGTTTTTGGGGAGGAAATAAGGGGAAAAAAATCTGCCTCTGCCAACCAGCATCCATTGGTATTCATCTGGCTAGTGTTCTGTCAGTGTGTGAGAGAGTTGAGGGCTGTTTGGAAATTGAAACAGCATTTGCTCTGTGAGCAAGGAGACAACAAGGAGCCTGGGCGTGGCTTAGCTCAACTGTTCTATACTAAAACTGCTTGGTGCTGTGAAACTAAAACTGAAACTGAAACTCCTCTCCTCTGCTTGTGTTTTGTATTTGGAACAGATTTCTTTTCAGGTGGGGAGGGGGAGAAGACCTCCTTAACACCAGAGCTTGTTAACAATAATATAGAAAATACTAATGCTCTGATGGCCCTTTTGAAAAATTCTTTCTTAGTGAACACCTAGAAGCCAAGAGGAACGTATGTGTCAAATTTCAAGTTTGTAGGCTTTACGGTTCTGGAGATTTTGGGATGATGTGTGAGTGGTATTTCGCTTTTATATATATAGAGAGAGAGAGAGATTGCAGGTTTTATAATGACAATAATTGTAGGGTGGGAGCTTATGCCAAAAAATAAATTGGTGGTACTTAGAAATGTCAGGTTAACTTTTGCTAGCTTTGCAAATTGGGAGATGAAATGTGGGAATGAACTGGTGTATTCCATATTGGGATATGATCTGAGACTCAGCAACTTCCAAGGGTGGGCCAATTCTCATCCTCCAGATGTTGCTGGACTCATTAGCCCAAACCAGCATGGTCAATAGCCAAGGAAGGTGCAATGTATATTCCAGCATCTGAGAAGGTTCTACAGTCATGCTTAAAGACTCCATGTGTCAGCAGAGGCAATTTTAATACACTGTTCCTCCGGATGTACTCTCTTCCTCTGTATATTTTACAGGAAAGATGTAGGATCAGGTGACAATACCGCACAATTTTTGCAGCACGGTATGTATCTAAGCTTGCTTTTATAAATATATCTATCTATTATAAATATATACGATAACAGACTTAAGGTACCCTATCAACAAACTCTGAGGCACTGTGCAAGAAATGCATTGTAACACTCTTGTTTTCAATAGATTTGAAAAGAGGCACTTGGGAAGCTTATCCAAAATACTGGTTTCCTTTCGGAAAGGGGATTTAGGGGAAAGAAAAGATGAATGATCGTGGATAAAAATCTAGGTAGTCCTGAGTTCAGTTTTTCTCACTGAGGGACTGGGATTAATTAACACACTTCCTTTCCCATTAGCTGCCCACCTTTCAGCCCATCCGATCAGCAGATCAGCTTATCCAGGGAGTATAAAAAGGTAAAGGCTATTTTGTACCAAGGAACCTGGAGGTTACTAGTTAGAATCAGCTCTCTCCCCCAGTGACTTCAGCCCGGTAAGAGGCATTCTTTGTCTCTCGTATCAGCCTGATTCTGATAAATAGCAGTCTTCGTCATCAGAGCCTTGTCAAAACATACTAGGAAAGGGTATTAAGGAACTGGTTCTCCCCTGCCAACGAGTTCAGCATGGAATTCATATCCCCCACCGCCATGTTGGTCGGGCCCCCGGGTGGGGTAGGACTAAGGGCCTCTGCGTCATCAAGGATGGCGGTGAAGTCCAAGTGGGTGTTTTCTAAGTCCAGGGTGTCCAAACTATTAGACACCTGCTCCTCCGGCAGGTAAGAGAACGAGTCAGATTTAGGGGCTTCCAGCCCAGGAGCGTAACGCCCACCGGGATCCTCAGCCACACAGCTGGGGGGCTGGGAGTGCCTCTGCTGGGTATTCAGCAACTTGTGCCCAGGAGCTTTGCTCAGAGGCGTGTGCATTGGGATAGGAAAGCCTGTTTCTTCAGGGCCGTGAAGAGGGGGTAAGCGCATCATAGGGTGGGGGCCACCGTCCCCGGGGGTTTCATAAGTAGAGCTAGCTTGATAGCTCAAGTTGCTCTGTCGGTTCAGTGGCTTTGGTCCACCAGGTGGATGGGGGACCATCCTTGGATTGTAACACTGGCTGTTTGGGTTTGAAAGTGCTTTGTTTTCCATAGCTGGCGATGGCCTGGCAGGGTAGCTTGGGTACTTTACACCAGGATAAGGCTGGTGTTGCTGGCTCTGCCCGTTCTCTGCGCCATCCATGACGTTGCTGGCCGGCTGCTCCCCCCACATCAGTGCTTGCTGGGATTGCACATAACTCCGTACCATCATCTCCTTGACTTGCAACATCGGGGTCTGGGATCTACGGCTTAGGGGCTGCCCCACGCCATAGCAAGAGCCCTGTTGGTTTTCGGGCTGATACCCGCCATCCCCACAGACTGGTTGAGCCTGGTTGTATAACGCCTGCTTCATGCTCTGGCAGGAGGCAAGAGCAGCAGCGGCCGGTTGGAACTGTTGCTCGGCTTTAATATGGGCCTGGCCAAACTGGAAGGTCCCCTGTTGGCCATGATTGGCAGGCTCTGCTCCCAGGGGCTTAGCCTCAGGGATTGGATACTGGGTGGAGTGGCACTGCCCCATGCCGGGGAGTGATGCAGGATTTATCCCTGAGCTATGGCTGTCCCACTGCCGTGCAGTGTGAAAAGCCACGTTCATCTGGCACTGAGACTGGATGTAGCCTGGGTGTTCAAAACCGCCTTCCAGCTGCTCGTGAGTCACTGGACTCATCTGCAAGTCAGCCACCAGCTTTGAGGTGCCTCGATGAGCGAGGTTGCTCTGCAGCTCCATGGCCGTTGCTTGGTAGGGGTAGTTCCGCTCCTGGTAGGTAAGATAAGGTTCCATCTCCAGCTCCCCAGCTGGGATGGTGCTCTCCATAGCCGCAGCTTCCAAAAAAACGTTCTCGCTGATGCTCGGTGGCCGCGGGGAGAAGAGGTGGTGGGGAAGGTTGGCCTCGGTGCCCCCCGTCACTTGTCCACCGGCTCGCCCTGCACTTGCTGGGCTCATGTTGCTGAGGCTTTTAAACCTTTGCACTCGTGGAACAGGATGGGCCTCTGCCGCAGCCTGCGTGGGGTCACTGGCTCGCCGGCTGCTGTGGCTCAGCTGGGGATGGAGAACACCAGTGCTGGGGTAACCGTGGTAATCATTCGTACTGTGCTCATGCACAAAAGGAGGCAAGCATGAGCTAGAATAATCCCCTAGAAGATTTGACTGAGCGTCTCGGTCCATATGGGGGAGAGGGGTAGGAGGTGGCCCTCCCGTTGCTGCGGCATATTTGGCTTTGAGGCGGTACTGCTGGGCTGGGGTGAGGTTACCCAGCCCTGGAAGTCCTCCGCAATGGCTGGCCTCGCTGGAGCGTCTTGAGGCATCGGGGGATATGGGATCATACATGTCTGGTGGGCCTAATCCATTAGGGGCAGCCCCGACTGGCAGATAGGGTGACACCATGGAAGAGCGACGGCTGACGGTGTAAGCTGAACTGACGGTGCTGGTAGTGCTTCCTCGTCGGTCTCCTGCCATGGTTAGAGAAGGCAGGTCACTGGATGAGAGCTCCATAACGCGCCGGTGAGAAGGCGCTGCAGAGGGGCCCCCGCACAAACCAGGCATCTCTCTTGCAGGACCTGCAAAAAGTCAAAGCAAGCAATTAAAAGGACAGAGAACGCAGGCTCTCCGTTTTGCAATTTTTAAAATAAATTCCAAATATACATCAATTAAGCAGAGCAGATTCTCTCTCTCTCTCTCTCCCTGTCTCTCTCTCTCTCTCTCCCTGTCCCTGTCCCTCTGTCTCTTTCTTCCCTCCCCACTGCATCAAGAGTTCTCCTGCTTTAAACTTATCCAAATCCAGCATTGGATCTTGGTTCTGAACAACTACTCAACCGTTTTAGGGGATTGGACCCTCAACAAGGAACCTCTTTTCTGGTTTGGAGGCAAGGAAAGCAAATTAATAGATTCAGAATTTCCTGGAAGGTGTCCTCGTTCCAAGTGATTTTTACTAACAAAAAGGAAGGGGAGAAGGAGGCAAAATTTAGGGACAATAGTTGGGACACCATGAAAGGAAGAAGACTGTGCTTCAGGATGATGCTTGGAAGAGAGTATTTGCTTCCCTCCTAAAAAAAAGAAAACCCAAAATATCCCAGCTCCCCCAGCTGCCTTCTTGAATAGCCACGTTGGCGATGATGCCGTTCATTTCATTGCTTTCTAGTGGCTGAAAATGTGGCCATGGAGGTTCCAAACTTTCTCCACTTACCTGCCCCAGGGATGGAAGGAAGCTTGACTCCCTTCATCGAGAGGGGCTTACGCAGCTGCTTAAGTTTGTCAATGCGCAGGTTCTCCAACTTGTGCAGTGCTGAGAGCCCGGAGGTTCCCATGGGCTCGGATGCTTCCTCCAACACAGACAAGTCCTCTAAGCTGCCCCCTGCGTTTGCGTTCATCTCCACACCACTGTCGTTATTATTAGCGCTGCCCAAAGGGGAGTGTTCACTGCTGCAAGACGATTGACCCCCAGGGCTGGGCTGTGGCTTCTGGGTGGAGGGTGGAAATATAGAAGCATCTTATTGAAGTGATGGTTTCAGCTCAAGTTTGCTTTCTGCGCTAACTATTTCACATTCCTTCTTAAGGTGTACCTTGGGCGGCAAGCCAAAGTTATGTGAAAAAGGAGGCTCAGTGTCAGTCTTGATGGACAGCTGCTACTGAATACATAAGATGGCTACTGGTTTCAGCATTGCTTATTGTTTGATCTCAAAGAAGCTAATCCTTGAGATGACCTCATCTTATGCTGCAGTTCAAAACCAATGTTTTCTTTCCTCTCTTTGGAGATAAGTGCACTTGTGACAAAAGTGACATGACGCACTTATGCCCAAGGTTCATAGTTGTGCTAAAACTGTCACAGATTTGACTAAACATTCAAAGGCAAACTAATTTGAGTTCTGCACATAGAAAAATCTAAATTGGTGAACTGTGCAGCTTTGAAAAATCAAAATTGGTGAACTGTGTGTGAATGTTTCGCACCACGAATTCTGCTTCCATTAACTGCAGACGTTTGCCACATTGCAACAAGTCTGTTACACCCGGATTTAAAAAAAATCTAATTTAAATTTCTGACTGTTGAAGGTGGCACAAACTCTGTTTTCGAGCCCCTTGCCCCCTTTATAGCCATGAAGGTTAAATTGTGTTTTTACTTAACACAATAAAAAAGATTTTTGGGATGACGCAAACATAAAAGTACCAATTTCCGAGCATACACAGTTCAGATGTGGAGAACAAAGCGCTTTGATTTCCCTTTCTTGTCTCCAGATCTGCTTTCCATATGTGCAGATGTTCATTCAAGAACATTTCACACATCTTTGTTTTCACTGTAAAATACATACAAAGAGTCAACAGTGTGGGAATTGTCCTTTGGTGTGTTCCCTGAATTGAAGAAAGCTTGCCCCTAAATGTGACCTCAGTATCGGCCCAACCTGCCCATCAAACACCCTTGCCATCCAATGTCCTCTTCTCCCACCCTTCTCTCCACTTCCACCCCATGCTGCTCACCAAATTAGAATCAGGTACCATGAGTTTGCCCTCTTCCTTCCTGACCTCACTATCTTTCTCCTGCTTCATGTCACCATGGAGAGCCAGAATCCGACTGGTGGGTACAGTGTCTCCACGGTGCTTCTTGGTGACATGAGCATCTGGCCCATGCACTGTCTTGACATGTTTCCGTAGTGAGCTGGGATCGGTGTAGCGTTTGGTACAGCCGGGTATCTTACAGATGTAGGGTTTCTGCCAGAAGACAGACAGGCCATTAGGGTACAGATACCTTCAGGCCAGAAAATGCTTCTTCACCTTTTTTTTGTGTGTACTGCAAGGTAATATACACCCAACACCAAAGTGTGGCCCTCCTTTTGGGGGCCCGTCTACCTCAGGCCTTAAAACCAAGGCTTACCTCAAGCAGTTGTCCATACCTCATTGGAATGTGTCCGGTTTTGATGCTTGGCCCTGTCAGAAGCATTAGAGAAAGCTTTATTGCAGCCTTCGTGCTCGCAAACATAAGGCTTCTCACCGGTATGGGAGCGCAAGTGGGTCTTGAGGTTCTCCAGCCGTGAGTAGGCCTTATTGCAGCCTTCAAACTGTAAAATAAAAGCAAGGAGAGAGGTTCACTGCATGGTAGAATTACTCTCAAAGCCCACTTTGTGGTTTAGCCAGGTTAAAATATTTTATTTATTTGATTTGTCAATCGCTTACAAAATAATAGGTATACGTATAAACATGAATAAGAATACAGAAAATAGCTACGATTAAATGGGGACATTAGGATAGAGACGGGAGGCAGGATGGCGCACTTATGCACGCCCCTTACAGACCTCTCAGGAATGGGGTGAGGTCAATAGTGGATAGTTTAAGGGTAAAGGAGTGGGGGTTTAATCCTCAGGTACAGAAATTCTTGCCTTAATCTGCCTCCCGATCCTAGGTATCTGGTAGATTTCATGGTCAACTTTATCAGTGAAACCAGCTATAATCCTGCACACATCTCTACAGATAAAGATTCCTCAATGCCACCTACGGTTCCGGTTCCAGTTGTTGGGAAAAGCACTGGGCTGCAAAATTACAGTGATAAGTTGGCCTCACAATGTTGAATGGGAACCCTTCCTCAGGAAGAATCATGTCTTCATAGGAAGGCAGCCCAGAGATGTTTTTTTTTTTGCTTGTTTGCACAGGAGCCTTGGTGGCGCAGTGGTTAGAGTGCAGTACTGCAGGCTACTTCTGCTGACTGCTGGCTGCCTACAATTTGGTAGTTCAAATCCCACCAGGCTCAAGATTGACTCAGTCTTCCATCCTTCTGAGGTGGGTAAAATGAGGACCCAGATTGTTGAGGACAATATGCTGATTCTGTAAACCGCTTCGAGAGGACTGCAAAAGCACTGTAAAGTGGTACATAAGTCCTATTGCTATTGCTATAACGGCCAAACATATGTTTCATGCACTGAAATACGGGAGTGGAATGGCCTCGGAATTTGCACTTTATTTTTTTCCAGGGGATTTTTGTTTCTTCAAGGAATTGCACTAGATTAGCGATGGTGGCACTGACTGACTTATCATTTTAGGACTCTGTTTTGGTTGGATGGTGGAAGCATTATTTGGCTCATGTTAGTATTCTGAGGCTGGCAAAAAATATAGAGGTTCATCATGAGTTGAAGGTTGCAGTGGAGAAACAATGTACGGTAATGTAGAAATGCTCTAATCTAACCTAACGGAATTGGGTATGTCTAATCTGATGAAAAGAAGGACTAAGGGTGACATGATAGCAGTGTTCCAATATCTCAGGGGCTGCCCCAGAGAAGAGGGAGTCAGGCCAGAGGTGGTATTCAGCAGGTTCTGACAGTTCTGGAGAACCAGTAGCAGAAATTTTTAGTTCAGAGAACCGGCAAATGCACCTTTGACTGAAGATTTTATAGTATCCTTCCCCTGCCACGCCCATCAAGCCACGCCCACAGAACCGGTAGTAACAAAATTTGAATCCCACCACTGAATCAGGCGATTCTCCAAAGCCCCTGAGGGCAGGACAAGAAGCAATGGGTGGAAACTAATCAAAGAGAGAAGCAACTTAGAACGAAGGAGAAATTTCCTGATAGTTAGAACAATTAAATCAGTGGAACAACTTGCCTCCAGAAGTTGTGGAGGCTCCAACATTGGAAGTTTTAAAGAAGAGATTGGATAAACCTTTGTCTGAAGTGGTGTGGGGTTTCCTGCCTAGGCAGGGGGTTGGACTAGAAGACCTCCAAGGTCCCTTCCAACTCTGTTATTTTATTATTCCGTTAATCAGCAGATCTGCAGCCAACCATAGGGCTTAAGAATGCCAATCCATATGCAGTGATATGATGAAATCTTACCAGCTAGTCCTCAACTTACCACAGTTCATTTAGTGACTGTTCAAAATTACAATGGCACTGAAAAAAGTGACTTATGACCATTTTTCATAGTTACGTCCTTTCCAGCATCCCCACGATCATGTGATCAAAATTCAGGTGGCTTGGCAACTGGTTCATATTTATGATTGTTGCTGTGTCCCAAGGTCACGTGATCCCATTTCACAACCTTCTGACAAGCAAAATCAACGGGAAAGCCAGATTCAACTTAACAACTGGGTTACCAACTGACCAATTGCAGTGTTTCACTTAACAACTGAGGCAAGAAAGGTCATAAAATGGGGCAACACTCACTTAACAAATGTCTCACTTAACAACAGAAATTTGGGGCTCAATTGTGATCATAAATCGAGGAATCACAATCCTGATGCCTGGTTCAAATTCAAAGGTGGTGGCCTCTGTGTCACGATGGCATGATGCACGTTGGCTGCCTGACCTCCCTTGTCCTTCTTGCAGTGCCCATACTCCAGATAACCCTGCCTCACTTTTGAGGCACACCAGCCAGCTCAAATGCCAGCTGTTTGTTCTTGTCCTACTTACTGTGCACTTATGAGGTTTTTCTCCTGTATGGCGTCTCATGTGGACGACCAGCATGTACTGAGCTTTGAAGGGTCGTTGTTCTCGTGAACAGTCGTGCCAGTGGCACACAAATTCCTTCTTTTCCCCATGGATGTGCTCATTGTTAATATGCTGCGATGTTAGAGAAGACAAAGAAGCACAGAGACCAGAATTAAGTGGCAATGACTATTTCGGAATTCACCCGACTTCACAGGAGAAAAGGAGAAGTTGTCTTAGAGAAGTTGTATGTAGGACTGCAAACTAGGGAGATTAAATTAGTTCTAAAAAGACCTTTTGCCTTACACACATATAATACAACATTTCAGTACACATATCAGTATGATTCTTGTATCCCTTTTACAATAACATATTAACCCTTTCTGGATATTTTACAATATTCTTGGGTTTTGTCTTTTTTGGCTTGTTGGCTGCAGTGTGGTATGTGGCTTCTAGGACTATTGAGAAGGTGGTTGATAAAAGAAAATGATAAAAGTTCTGGCTTTTAAATCATATTAGACATTTCTAACTCCTAATATTGATCTGCTCCTTGGGAAAGTAAAATATTTCTTAATCTAACCTATTTTGTAGGACTGTTGTGAGGGAAAAATGTCATGACTGCATATAAGTCTTAATGGAAATAAAGAGTATAGACACGACAAACTTGTGTATTCTTATGTATTAATAAAAATATCATTCTTAGCAGCTAGAAAGAAGTGACAATTTTTCATATATATGAAAAATATGAAAGGTTTTTAGGATCTTTAACTATCTCTTGGCTTTGAATAGAGATGAGGAACATAACGCAGGGCCAACTCACACCATAAACATCAATTGGTGTATTAAGCATACTATAATTCTGTGAACATGCTTAATGCTTCATCATAATTCCCCTGTGAAGGTCATCTAGATATATGCAGCAGAGACCCAGGAAATCCACTTTAGTGTCACTTGCTCAGGCAAATTAATGTTGCAGTTGTCACAACCATAAATTGTGACTAAGGAGAAATTTCCTTACATTTAGAACAATTAATCAGTACAACAACTTGTCGCCAGAAATTGCGGGTGCTCCAGTACTGGAGGTTTTTTTAAAAAGGGATTGGACAACCATTTAATACTATAGGGTTCCCTGCTTGAGCAAGGGGTTGGACTAGAAGACCTTCAAGACCCCTTCCAACTCTGTTATTCTATTATTTTGTTAATCAGCAGATCTGCAGCCAACCACAGGACTGTAAGAATGCCAACCCATGTGCAGTAATATCATACAAAAGCAGGGACTGCCAATAGAACTCTCTATTATTACTGATTGTTAATACAGTGGTACCTGAGTACTCATTGTTAATTGGTTCCGGGAGGAGCGATGAATACCAAACATATTTTTCCCATAAGGAATAATGTAGTGCGTCACAAGGCAGCCGACACCGACAAGTTCTAGTTTGTGCATTGAGTACCAAACAAACAATGAGCACCGGGACAAAATGTCTGTGTTATAATGCATTGAGTACCAAAATCAATAGTTAAAGCAGTTGAATACCACTGTAAGTCATCCTGCCCTCTTGCCAGAAAACCATATAAAACCAAAACAAGCCTCTTTCTGAGGTACATTTCAAGTGGAATATTGCGACAGGGGATTTTCCGGTTTATTTAAAGCCCCCCTCTCGTTACCCTGTCAAACTCACATGCACTAGCTGTTCCTGAGTGTCAAACTCTTTGGTGCATCCTTCCCAGTGGCAATTGGTCTCATATACTGCTTCAGCTTCCACCTTCCCGTCTTCCTTCTCCAATTCATCTCGTGGATCAAGAACACTTAGTAAGGGATCCTGGGGTGGAAATAAGAAGCATATTCAAAGATACTCTGGGAATTCTCTCAGAATTTTCTTTCACTTCAGTTCACCAAAAGAGAACAGATAGTTCTCCCCACCTTACACTAACAAAGGTTCCATGGTCTTGAGCACCATCTTGGTCTCTTCTTACCCACCACATGACTGATGTAAAGATTTGTGGGGGGGAGGGAAGAATGAGGAGCCATTATTTACTAGTTCACCACATGTTTGTTATGTAAAAAAGTTCTGATTCAGTCCAGGGCATCTGAGAGAGTAAAGCTAGGTAAGGACCCTGAGTGATGATTGCCTACTGAATGGTGAATGCTTCTATTGCATTTCACAGGGCCGTCCAGAGACCTGGATCTCAAGAGAAGAAGGCAATCCGAAATCTGTGTGGTCATGCCTGTTACACTTGACAGCAGGTTCTTAAGGAAGCTGAATCTCGGGCTTGTGTCCCAGCGTCACGTGATCCCAGGAAAAGATGTGTTTGATTGAAGGAGGTGCCAGTGAGCGCAATGAAGGAATAAACGGAATGAAAACATAACTCATTTTCATGGGTGGGTTTCTTTTACAGTGGAATTAAAGAACTGATCTCTTGCCATACAGTCCTAAATAACAGTTTAGTAATGGTCACTGCAGAATGTCTTCTGCTAGCTATCTCTAAGGGTAACTGCACCCCTGATACAGATGTCCCAGACAGAGCAGGTGCCAATCAACTACTCGAGCCCTCCTGGGTACTTGTGGTGGGATTTTTCTCCTTTGGGGCACTTCCTATGGATAAGTTGCACATGTAGAACTGTCCAGGGGTGGGCTTCAGGAATTTTAGCATTGGGTTCTCTGCCTGATTGCTGGGTGGGCGTGGCCATGGTGGGTGTGGCCTAGTCAGCCTCCTGCACCACAGTGGGGGGGGGGCATTTTTGCACTCTCCAGGCTCCAGAGGCTTTCTTTGAGCCTCCAGAAGGGTGAAGAGGCTCTCTGGAAGCTGGAAATGGGCCCATCCCGGCCTTCCCAAACTTCCGGGAGGCCCATTTTTCACTCTCCCTGAACCTCTGCACGCACCCTGCACTTACCTGTATCCAAAACGGGCCATGTGGAGACTCCTGGGAGGGGAGAGGTGGGCGGGGCCAGCCAGGAGTGGGGTTTGGGGGTTCTCTGAACTGCACAGAATCTTAGCTAGGGGTTCTCCTGAACCCCTGCGAACCCCCAGCAGCCCACCCCTGGAACTGTTGCTCTTCTTCACACATTATGTTTTTATCTGTAACGGTTTTTAATTTTTTTTTTTTGTCACATGAAAGAATCCCAACGTTAAGAAATCTCTCCAACCGTCCCATAAGGAAGGCTGTGCCTTGTCATTTTGGTGCACAGGTAGCCTTTTCTCATGTCCAAAGTGGCTCTCCATCATTAAACAGGTAAAAGCAGCGACAGTGTATAATAAACCTACTTGTGATTAACCTAGACATCCGTGAGCTATGGTTGTTCAGGGGAAGAAAACAAAAATCACAATTGCTAACGGTTGTGTAACAACACTGTCTCTGAGAGAGAACAATCTCCGGTCATTCTCTTCTTTCTTTTCAACCCCGTGAGCCGGTCCCCAGGCTACGGGTTGGGGTGCATCTATGGGCCTGTGAGCAGATTGCTGAGGCCTGCTGTTACCTGTGTCCCCGTAGAGGCAGGGCTGGAAATGTCACCCTCCGAGCACTCCTCCAGGCACTTGGTGCTCAGGGCATCCAGCGGGCTGCCCAGGCTGGACTCTGACTTCAGCTGTGGGAGAGAGACGCGAGAGCTCCAGGTGATGGCACCCCCTCCAACTATAGCCCCAGCCCCAAACACTGCCCCCTTGGTCTCCTTAGCCCCCCATCTTCCTCTCCCAAACTCATTCAGCAGATCTTTCTAAGTGTGATAAGGCACCTCCAGGCGTTTTAAGGATTGATAATGACACGTTTTTCTATCCTCTATCTGTTTTTTGCAGGGCTCAGTATATTCCGCATAACAAGTTAGATGTTGCCATCTTTGAGGCATAAGATATCTGCCTGTTTGAGGGTGACAGGTCACAAAGGGCTGGATGGGCAGCCTCTTACCTGGCAGTGCTTCAGCATCCCACGAGGGGGTGGCATATGGTGCATCATCCCCGGCCGGCCAGTCACGTGTTCATGAGGCCCACAGGGGACTGTTGTGGGGTTGTGGCCAAAGGACATGCCTTGAGGTTTCTGGAACCCAAGCGAAGGGCTGTGGGGATGAGAAAAAGCATAAGCACTTGCGCCACAAGAATTCCAAGAATTGCCAAGTTTTAGAAGCGTAACAAAGATTGTGTCTTTCACAGCAGTGCAACTAAAAGGGTGAATATGTTGAGGGTGGGGGAAGGGTAACTTCCTGGGACTTTGCACTGTGATGGTGCAGTGGTTAGATTGCAGCATTGCAGGCTAACTTTGCCCGCTGCCAACAGTTCAATCCTGACTGGCTCAAGGTTGACTCAGCCTTCCATCCTTCCAAGGTGGGTAAAATGAGGACCCAGATTGTTGGGGGCAACATACTGACTCTGTAAACCGCTTAGAGAGGGCTGTAAAGCACTGTGAAGTGGTATATAAATCTGAGTCTACTGCTATTGCTCTTTGGGCCTTTTTCTTCTTTAAAGCAAGATACATTTCCAGTTTTTCTCAGTATAAACCTTAGAGCTCTTAAAATTTCTGATAGTGTATGTCAACAAATTATTTTGTGTCAACACTATTTTTTTCGAAATGTATTTGTTTCCTGTTCCCATACAACATCTAGTTTATCTTACACTCAGCAAACTTATCCTCTGATTATAATTTTGCTGCTCTTCTGGATTTTATTATTTATGGTTTTGTTTGTTCTGGTCTTCTTTAAGAAGCAATTTTATGATACATTCATTGTAATTTACATATACTCTGTCTTCTTTTCTTTCTCTCTCATTTTCTATACTTGTCCGCCTACGGGACAGCAATGATAGGGTTGTTGTTTTTTCATCATAGTCATCGTTTTGGAAATATGGATTAGAAATTTGTTAAATCAACAAATAAATTCAGTCCAGTCTAAAGGGTTGGGAACTTGAGAGGTAAAATACTAAGATGACCTTGGTCAGTCCTAGCTGCCTGCCCATTTCTGTGGATACCTTCTCTGTGTTAAGAGTTCTGGGGTCTGGGATGGAGGCCAAATAATCAGTCTTGGCTTGATTCTGTTACATAGTGACTCTAGTAGAGCACCTAGCTGGTGTCACTTTGGGAAGACGTGACTCTTTCTGCATAATAAGTGTAAGTCCCTAAGGAGATACATCTGGTGGGACCTAGAAGAAGAGTCTTCTCTGTGGTGGCTCCCTCTCTCTGGAACATCATCCTTCTGGAGATTAGACTGCCCCCTGCCACTCTAACACTTTTTCGGAAGGCCTGTTCTGACAGTGGGCCTGGGGAACCCAGAGTGGGATGGAGCCCATTACATGGCTAGTATGAATGTGTGTTGTTGCTGGGGGTAATAGTGGTGGTGGTTATTATTTGATAATTTCTATTTCTTTTATATGGTGTTTTCATATCCTTGTAAGTAGCCAGGTGCGAGTAAACCGCAACATAAAATTTCTAAATAAAGAAAGAAATCTACATCAAACTAGGAGGGCTTCGACTTCCAAAGCTAGTCAGCAATTGGTGCTGCAGTCCCTGAAGGCTGAATCACATGTCTACCTGACAGTCCCAATAGAGAGGTGCCCGTAGGAGCCCCCAGCTGAAGCGCAGCGAGAGTTGATGTAAGCCACCAGCGAATTGGGAGAGGTACGGATGACAGTTTGCAGGTCAACGCTGGCATCTGAAAGGGGTGAGATGGACAGGGCCCGCTTTTTGGTCAGTTTTGCTGTGCTCCGGGGTGTAGAAAAACGGCTACCTGGGGAAACACAGGAAGAACAAAGGAAATTCTAATGAGACCATCAGCCAGGGGTAAAATTCAACCACCTTGGCCTACCTCGGGAGATGTGAATAGGGATTATTTGAATCGGTAAAAAATCACCCCAATCCACCCCTGGTTGCTATTATTATTATACCAAGCCACGCCCACAGCCACCCCACAGAGCCGGTAGGGGAAAAATTTGAATTTCACCCCTGCAATCATCCCTAGGACTGCTACTATGAATTGGCAATGGTTGTCTCCAGTTTCAAGTCGGATTCTCTCCTAATATTTATTGGAAGTGGCAAGAATTGGCCTTGCGATCTTTGGGCTGCTAAGCATGAACTAGATCTCAAGGATATAATTTTGCCAAGAAAGAAGAATTGATTCTATTTTGGGAAGAGAGATTCAGATATGTGATCCCAGATCATGGTGAAAGCAATGTGGTACAATGGTTCAAAGGTTGACGTAGGACTAAAAAGATCAAGGTTCAAGCTTATCTTCAGCCATGGAAGCTCACTAAGGAACTTTGGATTTCTCTCTCGCCCAACCCAACAAGAATGCCTTTGCAGGGGAAAATGAGAAGAGGCAGAGAAGAAGTCATCCTTGACTTACAAACACAATGGAGCCCCAAATTTCTATTGCTTAGCAATACAGTTAAGTGAGCCATAGCCCATTTTATTACCGTTTTGCCACAGTTGCTAAGCAAATCTTCAGTTGTTAAGTGAATCTGGCTCCTCCGCCATTGACTTTGTCAGAAGCCAGCTGGGGAGATTACAAGGGGTGATCACATGATCCTGGGACATGCAATTGTCATAAATACATGCTCGTTACCAAGCGCCTGAATTTTGATCATGTGACCATGGGGATGAAGCAGTGGGCATAAGTGTGAAATCCAGTCATGTCACTTTTTCAATGCTGTTGTAACTTCAAATGGTCACTAAACAAATGGCTGTAAATGGAGAACTGCCTATATGTTTCCTTGAGTTCCTGAAAGAAAGGCAAGATAAAGCTGACAAACAAATAAGGAAAACATGGATAAATATGAAAATTCATTTCTCCATATGTCTAGTTTCCTGAGATGGGATGGGAAAACTAAAAGCCTTTGGATGTGCCAGAATTATAGCTCCTATCATTTATCAGTGGCTGATAGAAATTGTACCATAGAAGTTGTAGCAACGGGGTGCAGTACAGCGAGTGCAGTACTGCAGGCTACTTCTGCTGACTGCCAGCTGCCTGCAATTTGGCAGTTCGAATCTCACCAGGCTCAAGGCTGACTCAGCCTTCCAACCTTCTGAAGTCAGTAAAAAGAGGAACCAGATTGTTGGGGGCAAGATGCTGGCTCTGTAAACCACTTAGAGAGGGTTGTAAAGCACTGTAAAGCGGTATTTAAGTCTAAGTGCTATTGCTATTTAGAAGTTCTCCACTTCAGTCTCCAAAGCATTGTGAGGCATTCTGAGAAACAGCTTCTTCATCCTCTGGTCCAAAACCTGAAGGATGACTGACTGAGTTCAATGAAATCAATTTATTACAGTCATAGGCTATGGTAAAATAGCTATGGTATGGTAAAATAGCTAATAGTAGAACTGCTACATACACCTATGTATTCAGCAGAAAAATAATGAGTATCATAAGATCTAAAAAACAAATAAAAACATATATAATAAAATAATAAAAATAGTATCCTTAAAGAATGATGATGAAAAGAATATCCAAGCTCAATTGATAATGCAATGTATAGTACAGATTGTAGCACAAAATTGGGCGACCTGGGAGTCCTTGTCTGAAAGAAATAACAGGAAGTAGAAATCATGCTCCCCGCCTGGAAATTTCTTCAATTTTGGATAAATGAAAGTCTCCTTAGAATCGGTCTTTATTTAGAGATCAGCATAAAGCATATGGCTTAGAGTTTTATTGAGCCATAACCAGATGGAATTCTCTCACTACCTATCTACATGTCAGGCTTTCAAAATAAAGAGAAGGTTCTTTTTCCATTCTTTTTAAAAATTCATTTTGAAAGACTGACATTCCTAAATTGAGAAACCTCCACGGGATGTATCTTTTATACTGATTCTACAATTTTATTTACTTTTAAATTAATTAAATTAACTTAAAATATCTGTCAAGATGATTCCAAGAATTCTTCAATAAAGTTTTGGATATTACAATATCTGTCTTCTGTCTATCTGTCTGTAGGTCTGTCTGTCTGTCTCCCTCTCTCATCTCTCTGTTTGTTTATTTTTCACAATTATTACGATTCAAAGATTTATTTTAGATCACTAACATAATTGTTTATTTCACCAGCTCATATTTGATGTCATAGTTTTCAAAGTAATTACAATACCACAAGCTTTTGCCATCAAAATAATTCATAAAGAAAAAGAAAAAACAGGGGGGAAGTGGGGGAAAAAAAGAACCACTAATTGTCTAATTTGTCATGTGGAACAATTCACATCCTTCCTACCCAAAACGTTTCCCAGGCAGGCAGACTCTTCTTTTCCAATATGGCTGCAGAAAATTCTTCAAAGAGGAGTTATACTGGAGATACTTTTAAGCAAGGATTCAAGTGGGGCATTTCAGAGGCATCCCAGAAGCAGTAGAGGCCAAGGAGATAGCAGTTCATTTGCTAGGAAACCCACCTCCCACTTCAAAATAGATATTAAATGGACTGAACTGAAAAGGGTGCCTTAGATAAAATCATTATTGTTGGGGAGAAGAAATATCCTTGGCTGATCATTTCATTATCTATGTCCACTAAAGATTCCCATTTTCCACAGTCCCCTAAAAAAAAACCCTTACCATCGGTTTGAGAAGGATGTTCACCTCCAGGTACCAATCCATAGGTGTGGTGATTCCCCACTGAGTTGGTTTGGTGATAGTATGGTAAATCGCCGATGCCTGTGAAGGAAAGGCAAAACAAAGCAAGCCATAGATATGGAGGGAAAGAGAAAGAAGGGGGAGACAAGTAGACAGAAACACGGAAACTGAGACATCACAGAAATGACCTGCAATTGTGTCCCATTTCATTTTACTTCGCCAGTTCTATATTTCCCTACCCCTATCCCCCCCAGCCCCCCAGCTCCATCTTCCCTTATTGTTTCAGAAGGGGCAATTGAGTTTCCTTAATCCTCACTAGCCTTTTTTTTGGTATGGAAGTGAGGATAGAGGAATTACCTTTGAGGTTTATTTCCCAAAAAGTTTTTTTTTTCTATTTTGATATCTCTTCCTTGTGTGTAGGATGACATTCTGTCCTGCACAAGCAATAACATTTTCTTGCTAAAGACAAAAATTACAATGGGGCCTTTTGTACTTGTTTCTAACTATGGCAAAAACAATCCCTTTCCTCTGCCATAACATTACCATCAGCAAGATCTAAATTATCTCTAATATAAGTTCTTCCTTGTCAAGCTATACTCAGTGATAAGGGATCCTTGGTGCTCTCTGAGCTTCCTTGTTTTCTTGCAGATGTTTCATTACCTTGACTAGGTAACATCATCAGTGCTAGTCACTGAAATGACTGCAAGGAAACAAGCTCAGAGAGCATTAAAAAACCCTCATTTCAACTCTGAGCTACAAATATTTTCCTTTATTATACCCAGTGAGATATATATGCTGGGACACATAGCACTACTTTAGGCACATAAAGCATTAAGACTCATAGATTTAGTTAGCATCCAACTTGAAGTGAACCTCACAACAAATGCTTCGCAAAAAAAAAGGTTTCCACCGCAAGCTTGCCAAGACTCTTAGGCAACTGACATGGAAAGAGCCCTTAAGAAATCTGGAAATCCCTCTTAAATAGGATGTTACAGGCACTCTCTGAAGTCAAGCTCTTTCAGTCACACTGACCTTCTACCATGGCACTAGGTTGCCCTTGCCCATGGAGAGGCCGAAGGTAGCAGTGTTCCATATAGCTGTTGACCGGTGGGTTCATCGGATTGAACATAGTTTGTCAGAGGCTGAACACAGTCAAAGGAACATCTGGGCAGGGTGGGCTGAAAATTGGCACTGCTTTCGTTGAAGAATCCAGACCTGCAAGAGAGACCGCTTGTTATTATACGTGTGTAGGGCAAAAACATTTTATGTGAATAAGTATTTGTAAGCTTATTTCTGATGTATTCTGCAATCATCTCAAGATTGGTCTGTCGGAAAAAGGATACTTAGTTTGTAGCATTGTCAGGGAGAGAAAGACATTGGGATATGGTGGTTAGGAAGTCAGACTGGGACCTTGGAGTCTTAGATTCAAATCCTTATTCAGGCTTGAAGCTCACTTAGATAACTACCAGGTGGGCAGTTCCATAGTAAGGTTTAAAAGGAAGAAGTGGGGAGTAAATACAGAAGCGCTCCAAATGGAAGACAAAACTATCTAGATTCTGCCCTGTAACATTCTGTGAGTGGATCAAGGTGATTCTTCACTCAGAAGCACCTTTATTCTTAGGGAAAAAAAGATTGAAGAAAGACCACAGCAATCATTTGGGAAGGCTTCTGATATAACACAAATCTTCTTTGCTATTAATACAGGTAGCAATAGCACTTAGACTTACATACCACTTCACAGTGCTTTTACAGCCCTCTCTAAGTTTACAGAGTCAGCCTATTGTCTTCCAAAAATCTGGGTCCTCATTTTACCTACTTCACAAGGATGGAAGGCTCAGTCAACCTTGAGCCGGGTTAGAATCGAACTGCCAAATTGCAGTCAGCCAGCAGTCAGCAAAGTAGCCTGCAGTACTGCACTCTAGACACTGCATCACCATGGCTCAGGTAGTCCTTGACTTATGACCATAATTGAGCCCAAAATTTCTGCTGCTAAATAAGACATCTAAGACATTAAGTGAATTTTGCCCCATTTTATGACCTTTCTTGCCACAGTTAAGTGAATCAATGCAGTTGTTAAGTTAATAATATGATTGTTAAGTGAATCTGGCTTCCGCATTGACTTTGCTTGTCAGAGGGTTGCAAAAGGTGATCAAATGACCTAGGGACATTGCAACTGTCATAAATATGAATCAGTTGCCAGGTGTCTGAATTTTGATCATGTGACCATGGAGATGCCACAATGGCCTTTGTGAAAAATGATAATAAGAAACTTATTTTCAGTGATGTTGTGAGTTTGAACAGTCATTAAACAAAGGGTTGTAAATCAAGAACTACCCTTATGTATTTAAGCTTGCTTTTTCCTCAGTCCAATTTCATAGGAGTCACAGATTTAAGTTTTATATGTTTAGCAAAACTTAGGTGACAATCTTGTGCTGCATGCTGGCACAACAACGTATTGCCCACTTTGCTTGGCTGGTGTTGCTGGGCTTCTGCAAAGATTTATGTGCTTTATTAATCTCCAAATAGAACCACCGAATTTTCATTGCCTAAGCCATCCATCTGCACCTCATTTGGTATGTACAGCAATAACCAGCACTGCTTCTGGATTCCAGCAGAGGGAGCTCATTCATAACACTCTTAATAGCATCGGATTTACTAAAATAGTTGCCTAGGTTGTTGCTGCTAAAACAGGTTGGCTATAACATCCACTGTCGCTAAATCGGCACAGCTAATTGTGCCATCTGAAGACAGCCAGAGTTGTAGTCCAAGGCATTTGCAGGATATGTGTTGGAAAAGATTAACTCTTTAAAGCCAAAGTCCACGCATAACAAATATGAATATGTTTCCCTACTCCCTGTTAGGTACACAGTAACTCTGATCCTACTTCCAAAGCAATTGACAACCGTTGAGGGATACATTTCATTTTTTTAAAAAAGGCAGATGGTACTATAGATATTCTCCACAATATGACAATTAGCCTTTATAATCTACACTCTATCTGAGTGCTTAATATTTGAAATAAAAATTGCTAAGTGTTCTTATTTATCACATTTTCATCGAACGCCTTAGAGCTAACGTTCTCTCCCATCTCATTTTATCTTCAAAACAAACCCAGAAGTAAATTCAGCTAAGAGATTATAACTGGTGTAAGATTAACCAGGGAGGCTTTTTGGCTGAGTAAAGATCGGAATCAAAATCCCTCGGCTCTTAACTGTAAACCATACCACCAGTTCTGTTTTGGAGTATTCCCTCCCCACCACACACTTATGCTTTTGTCCTTTTATTTTCTTTCATTTTCCCAAGCAGTAAGTAGTGCAAAACAACCCAGACGACAATCCCAAATACAGTACATATCTGAAATGCTATACGCCACCCAGTCACTTCCATGTCAGATGGGCAGCTGTACAGACAGGGTAGGTGTCTGTGCATGGCTGGCTGAGGAACTCTGGGAATTGAAGTCCACAAATCTTTAAGTTGCCAAGTTTGGAGAGCCTGTTTTAGAATATAATTATAGTAATCCTTGAATTTCCTTCTGCGTTTGTGGGCTCTGATCAGAGGTGATATTCAGCAGGTTCTGACCAGTTCTGGAGAACCAGTAGCGGAAATTTTGAGTAGTTCAGAAAACTGGTAGCAGAAATTTTACCGGTTCAGAGAACCGGTAGCGGAAATTTTGAGTAGTTCGGAATACTCCCTCTGACTGGCCCCGCCCCCATTTATTCTCTGCCTCCCGAGTCCCAGCTGATTGGCTGAGTCTTCTTTTGTTGCCCTGCACAGGAGAATGGAGCTGGAAAGCAGGTTAGTGGGGTGGGGAGGGAATGGGGATTTTATAGTATCCTTCCCCTGGAGTGGTGTGGGAATGGAGGTTTTACAGTATCCTTCCCCTGCCAGGCCCACCAAGCCACGCCCATAGAACCAGTAGTAAAAAAACATTGAATCCCACCACTGGCTGTAATGATCCTGGTTCAGAAGCCCCATGTTTTTGAACCACATGCCATGGTTGAAGGGAGGTCTATGGCAGATGAGGTGATGCCTTTGGAGAAATTTGCCTTCGTTCTTCTGGAATTTTAGGATGAGAGTTTTTCCTCCATGAGTCTCCTTGCTCTGGCTCCCCCTTTCCATCCTAAAGGCATTGTCCCTTTCACCAGTCTGGGCAATGAGCAGAAGTGCAGCTGCTGCACGGCATGGTGACCTTTGATCTTTTCCTTGATGCAAAAACTATTAAAGATGGGAACCAATGTCTAGGCACCCCACTGGCTGCTTAGAAGGAACACTGGTTAACTTCTTGATCACAGGAATGAGTCTTACTAGAGCAAGGCAAAAAACCTGGCTGTACAGAAGTGCTATTAAGGCTGATCTATACCAGAGGTGGAATTCAGCAGGTTCTGATCGATTCTGGAGAACTGGTAGCGGAAATTTTTAGTAGTTCGGAGAACCGGCAAATCCCACCTCTGACTGGAGATTTTACAGTATCCTTCCCCTGCCACACCCACCAAGCCACGCCCACAGAACCGGTTGTAAAAAAATTTGAATCCCACCAGTGATCCATACTGAGTGGTTTATTATTATTTTTACAACACACATATATAAGACTGCAGCTGTAAAGAGCTACATAATTTAAATACTGTAGAGATGTGTCTAGCTGGTAGCAGCATAATTCTCCATCCCACCTCACCCACTTCTTCTTGGTATTGTGGTGCTATTGGAGGCCTACTGCACATACCTGGACCGATAACAGTAGTAAAAAAATAGTAAAGCATTTGAGGTTTCAAGAACCATCTGCATCTCTCCCCCCCCCCCCCCCCCAAAAAAAGAAGGGCTGTGCTGGTTGATAAATAAGAACCCCAAACAGCAACTCAATTTGAAAAGCAATGACTCATAAATGAAATATGGCTCTGATGTATATCCTGCCCTGGGAACAGGTATTTCAGGATTAAGATTTTGCCCACTTTCATTTGCTTTTATAGTTCATAGTAAGAAATTCCAGGCCACCAGATAATAAATAAAAGCGAACCTTGATCCAGACTGTGTCAAATTCTCTCAGTTTTATATAGCTTTGTAGCCTAAGAATCCTTTTGTCACTGATATGTCTGCTCATCCTCAGGTCTGGAAAAACTTCCTCATGCTCCAATTTAGAAATTCATACATAAAGGAGAGATGAAAAGAGAGCTCCATTCTCATGAGAAATCTCGCACAAACACATATTTACAGAAAATTTATCTAGGCATGCAATTCATACTATTCAGCAAATATGCTTGTTTTTTGTGTTAGTGTGTTTGTGTGCAAATGAACAAGGCTTTCCAAGAATTGGCCTCCCCAGTCATGTACAGGCACTATTCAGATTCTAAATTTTAAGAATTATGATTGGACAGAATATCACCAACGTTCCAAGTGAGAAAGCAGGGCAGAAGTGCCTATCATCATTTAAAGGAGTACTTACTATGAGGTGAACCTCCATGTAATTTTTACAGTGTACAAACGAAAACATACAAATATAAAGATCCATTAATTGAAAATGGCATTTGTTTGGGTGCAGGGAGGGGAGCAGAGATGTTGTTAAAATTGGGAGGGGTGAAATCTCGTTGTGTATCAAAATTTTAGATATGAAAAAAAACCCAGAGTGGATGACATGAAGATTGTTGGAAAATAAAAACAATGTGAAAAAACTTGTGATGATTTCAGATACTTGTTACAGGTATTTATTCAAAATAAGCAATAATTGAGTTTCAATGGCAAATTTTTAAATTTCATTTAATTTCTCCTTACCTAGTATCTGAATTATCTGAATCTGGAATAGTTTGATATACTGTAAATAGACAGGTAGCATTTTCAGGATCTGAACAGGATATTGCTATAATAATCATTGCAATGTTTTCTGTTCTGTTTCCCTCCAAAATATTCCCTTTCTTTGGGTACCTCTCTGGTTTAGAATTCTATTTATATTTAACTTTTATACATTATACCATCGGACAGTGTTTTCTCAAGGGACCCTTTCCCACTTTTAAAAATTATGGAGCTTTTTGACATATTAGCAGATTTGGGAGGGACCTTGTAGGTCATCTACTCCATCTATCCATCCATTTTGTTTGTATGTGTTTTATTGATCAATATTTACCATATTTTTATTTCAATAGTTTAATCTGTATTTAATAACTTTTAATTTATAATGGTTCTATTCTTTAAATAAGCGCTAAAAAATTAAGAGAGATTAAATACTTTTAATTTTAATCATTTTATAAACCTTTCATTACTTGTCAAGTTACCCAGAATTGCTTCAACAATCAAACGTGTGGCATACAAATTTAATAAACACACAATAAATATACCGGTATATGTACTACTAAAACTCTAATGTCTGTAACCTTTAACTGCACAAAAAAAAGCATCACAAGGCAAAATTGTTTCAACCAAGATATAGTTAATAGGTCTACCTACAAAATATATCCAAAATCCAGGGCCTGCAACTCTCATTGAATTGAAATTAAGCATTTTTTATAAAATATTTTATAACACAAATTATCATAAAGTATTTTATGACAAAATAATAAAAGCCGTAAAATATTTTCTGGGGTCAACTTCTGATGGTTGATTGTGCTATACAGTTCAACATGGGCTACTTTGAAGGCAGATCCATCTCTGAATTTTAAAGAACTTTCCCAGTAATTAGAAGCTCCGCCATTGTAGAAGACAATGAGGAATCTGGTGAGAAAATGTCTCTGAAACAATGACCCAAAGGGTCATGGATTATCACTACTGCTTCTCACAAATGTTTGATGGGATTTTAATACTGTATTATTTTTCAGTATAGGCTGGCAAATAATTCTGATTTTGCAGGCATCTGTTGGAGACACCTAAGGGGTCCTCGGAGCACATTTTGCAATATACTGCCAATGTACTAGAGCTGAATATATATAAAAAATGAAGCCTAATACTTGAATTCGTTTGCATTATTTCATAGTTTATAGGTAGTTATTTTCCCTTTCTTGAAAAATAATGCACAATACAACGAATATACAGAATATTCAACTATAACATGGCAATTGGAATATCCTGTTACATGTTACATGATATACTATAAAAGTATATGAGAGCCTCAGTGGTGCAATGGTTAGAGTGCAGTACTGCAAGCTACTTCTGCTGCAGCCAGCTGCCTGCAATTTGGTAGATCGAATCTCACCAGGCTCAAGGTTGACTCAGCCTTCCATTCTTCTGAGGTGAGTAAAATGAGAACCCAAATTGTTGGGAGCAGTAGGCTGACTCTGTAAACCACTTAGGGAGGGCTGTAGAAAGCACTATAAAGCGGTATATAAGTGCTATTTGCTATTGCTAAAAGACACTGTGAGCTCATGCATCTGACGAAGTGAGGCACATCTCATGAAATCTCATAAAACATGTTAGTTGGAAAAAGGTGCTACTAGGACTGATCTCTGAACACTGAGACCCTCCTGAATTTGGGAAAGGTTCCTTTCTCCATTGACAAGAATTCTACCACACACAAGGCCTGACTGTGAGCAGCCAGGAGGTCTTCCAAGAGGAAAGAGGGTTTGACAACTTTGAAGCTACCTATTATAGGAATAGCTCAGATTTTGTATAATGTCCCAGCAAATGTATCCATTAGGAAGTTAAGTATATGGATGCAGGCAAATGTGTGCAAGTAATTTATTTCATTTCCCTTTGCATGGAATGTTACTTCTTCAAGGCTTGCAGCAGCAGCTTGAGGCAAAGCAATGACTTTTTTTGCTCTTTGTTCTGTGCAAGTGAGGCTGGCACAGTCACGATAATTGTAGACCACGTTCAAACTGTTCTGGATAGTAGAACCTTCTTTAGAAGTGATGCTGGCATAGGACAGTCATTTTTAACCTCGGTGACTTAAAAATGTGTGGATTTCTTTTAATTTGAAGTACATAAACTCGTGTAAAGTAAAATCAGATCTGGAGATTAGAGAAGGTGTACAGATTTATTGGGAAGGAATTTTCAAAATGCTCTATTCATTCCTATTGGCCATATTATTCATTCTGCCTGATAAAGATGCATAATTAGCCAGTTTATAGGCACATTCTCTAATTCATATTAGCAGGAGAAAAGGTAAGCTGAATTGTAATAGCTAAACTTGAAAATAAGCTGTGCTGGAAAGAAAAATACGTTTCTAAAGAAGGAGAAAATATGTAGGGTTTTTTAAAAAATTATTTGTATTATCGTTTAGATCGTTTAGTTATTTTTATATTAATTATCTTAGAGATCATCCAGGTTCAAAGGGTAGGGAAGAAATTACCCAATAAAGTATGCTACATTGGTGTTCAATTGCCGGTTTCTTTGAGAGGCTGGGATATATATAGAAAGCATACTTACAAATTGATTTTTTTTTTATGGACATAAAATTGAGCTAATCTGAATTCTGCCCCACTGTTTTGTGAGGACTCAATTTTGCTGTCTAGAAAGTTACTCACCATGATACCTATTTGCATATTTATTTAAAACATTTATATAGCCGGCCATCTTATAACCAACTCTGGGTGGTTCCCAATTCAAAGTAGAAACAACATAAAAAGCATAATAAAGCTATAAAACTAAGCACATTAAAAATATTAAAACAAAAACCTGGCACCAAGTCATACAGTCTTCTTTCCCTCCACCTCAGGGAAAAGCCAGATTTTAAAAGCATTATGGAAGGTTAAGGAGAGCAGCGGCCTGCCAAACATCAGAGACAAGAGTGTTCCAAAAGGCCATAGAAAAGGCACGCTTCCTAGCTCCCATCAGATGGTAATATTTAGGGGAAGGGAGTAGGAATGTGCCCACCCTTGATCTGTAGGATAGATGTCCTTAGGGAAAGGGGTCCTGCAGATAACCCAGCCCTGTGCCAGTTAGGGCTTTAAAGGTGATAACTAGCACTTTGTATCGCACCTCGAATGAAACTAGAATCTAGTCTGCACAACAGAAGTGTTACATGGGCAAATCTAGCCCACCCCCCATTATTGTGTGTGGGGCTCCATTCTGGACCAGTTGAAGTTTAGAAGTGGTCTTCAACGGCCATGTAAAGTGCATTGCAGTAATCCAAATGGGAGGTGACTAAGGCACAAGTGATCATGAGCAAGGCCGTCAAGTCCAGGAAAGGGCCCAAGTGGCACATTAGATGAATTTGTACAAGCCCCACCACCTTCCAGCCACAGCTGCCACTTGCTACTTGGGCAGGATTTGTGAGGAGGAGCTGAGGGGGAAGGTGCCATCATGTCCGGAGTCAAATGTGATGTATTTTGTGCAATGATCTTTTCTTTCAATATTACATTTACTTTTATGTCCGATTTCTTTAAGTATTGATTAAACCCGTCTCCTGTATTTCCACTACAAAAAGAAGACCAAATACAAAATCATAATCAAAATAGAAAAGCCAATCAATTTAAAACCTTGCAAAGATGATACTTTCAAATAATTTTCCTGTAGGAGAGAAAGGAGGAGGGAAGCTGATGCACTCCTGAGTGACAAATCACTAGGCAGCTCAAAATAATAATAATAATAATAATAATAATAATAATAATAATAATAATAATAATAATAATAATAATATCTCAGTTTGTCTTTCTTGCTAGAGATATGGAATAAGACAGAATGTGGGGATTTATTTTATCCTACAGATTTTAAAGAAGAAGTTGGACAACCTTATTTTGAAATGGTACAGGGTTTCCTACTTGAGGTGGGGTTTGGACCAGAAAGACCTTCCAACTCTATTATTCTGTTCAGTTTATAATGCCATTGAGATCTAATATTCCATCTCTAAGTTCCACCTATGAAGAATTAACGAGATTTCTATCCTGTGCCTAGATCAGAACTCTCAACTGGAAGGAATCCACATATTCTGCTTCAGAATACAGAATGACAGAATTGGAAGGGACTTTGTAGACCAGGAGTCGCCAACCTTTTGGACCTCAGGGACCACCAAACGTATAATTTTAAATCCCAGGGACCACTAACCGGTTCTGTGGGCATGTCTTGGTGGTCATGTGACTGGCTGGGCATGGCTTGTATGTAAATATTATAAATATTTGTATAAATATTGAATTTTTTATAAAAAAAGAGCAACTTTTATCCAAAATCAGGCAAAGCAGGCAGGCAGATTGAGTTGCACACAGAATCACAGATTCATTCAAAGATCTATCTATCTGCCATTGTCTAGCTCAGTCTGTCACATAAAATTTGCTTGCAAGTAAACTCACATAATTAACTCACAACACACCATGCATGTAAATATTGAATTTTTTATAAAAAAAGAAACTTTTATCCAAAACCAGGAAAAGCAGGAAGATTGAGTTGCTCACAGAATCATTCAGTGATCTATCTATCTGCCATTGACTAGCTCAGTCTCTCAAATTTGCTTGCTGTGAGTCTGCACTGAATTTGCTTGCAAGAAAACCTTCAGTCCTAAGGGAGGTTCGGCTGTGCTGAGCCAAAGATCTTTTAAAAACTAGCTAGAAAGCAAGATATCCAACCATTTCCTGCTTCCTACCTAACCTAAATCTCACAACAGATGATGGTTGTAAAAAGGAAAAATAGCAATTCAGCAGGCAAGTTTACCGGGTAAGGAGTGGGTGAGCAGGGAGGGTTCCCGCGGGCCATGTGGGCGGCGCAGCCTTGTGTTTCTGTGCAGCCTGGATTAATTGCTTTGTGGGGGTGCTCTGGGGATGAGATTTCTCTGCGGCCCACCAAAATTTTGTCACGGCCCACCGGTTGGCGACCGCTGTTGTAGATCATCTAGTCCAACCCCGTGCTCAAGCAAGAGACCCTAGACCAGTGGTGACTAACCTTTTTGGGCTCCTGTGCCAAAAATTGTGCATGTGATGGCACGCTTGTGCTCATTACCCAGAAGGTAATGTGCGCCCTCCCACGCCCCCTACACATGCGTGTGCAATCCCCTCCCCCGCGCCTCCCCCTTGCCTGCACTGTGCCTCACAGCTGATTTTCAGCTGCTTTGAGGCCTTTTTTGTCCTCCCAAAGGCTTGAGGAAGGCTTCTGCAGGCTTCTGGAGGCTTTGTAGGCCAAAATCTAGCCCCATTTAGTCATTTTCAGTATTTTAGGAAAAACTGGAAGTGACTGAACAGGGCTAGATTTCAGCCTACAAAGCTTGTAGAAGCCTGAAGAAGCCTTCCTCAAGCCTATGGGAGGCTGAAAAAGGCCTCAAACCGGCCAAAAATCAGCTGTGAGACACGCACGTGCGCAGTGAGGTAAGTTTGCCTGCAGCTCGTGTGCCGACACAAATGGCTCTGCGTGCCACGTGTGGCACACGTGCCATAGGTTTGCCATCACGGCCCTAGACCATTTCTGACAAGCAGCTGTCCAGCCTCTCCTTAAGAGCCTCCAGTGATGAAGCACCCACAACTTCTGAAGGCAACCCAGATCCCTCAACAGTTGCTCTGTCTTCTTGAGGAAAAGGTGCATCACTACTTCCTCCAAGGAAAGCCTCATCATCCTCTTCCTCACGGACACATGCAGCACTTCTAACACCCAGTCCCCTGTTTCTCTCTGGCTGCCCTATACAGCACATGACAAGAGGAGCCTATTTGCTTTCTCAGGTATTACACACTTGAGAGCAACCCAGATGAGCAAGCACAACACAGCTTATTGCGGAATGCTGATGCAAAGAACCTTCTGACTTCTCCAGGTTTTGTCTATGATAGGACTGACACAATTATTTTGTACTCCCAAGTACCAGAAGATTTTTGGCCAAACATGTTTGGGTGCCATGTCACTAGGAAAAGCAAATCCAAACCTGCAGAGACAGAACTAATGACATTTACATGTTCAGAATTGTGGAGAGCTACAGCTACCTCTATCCCTGGTAGAACCCAATATCATCATCTAACACCAATCCCGAACCACGTTTTGGTTTTGAACACAGCTTTACCCTTATTCTTTGGATACTTTTAAGAAACCTTTTTGCTTCTCCCATCACATGCTCATAACAGCTTTCCTAATTAAGAGTTGCAGAGCACTCAAAACCTTGAATGCTCTTTTGTGACATTTGGATTTGCCCCAATAAAATTACTAGTGGATTTTGGGTAGCATAGGGCTAACAGAGCTCTCTTGGCTCTTGAATGGTTTGGTGTAACCCCAATGGTTAAGGTATTTGTCCTATACGACTACAATGCATTTGTTTCCTTTGCACAAACAGGATCTTTGTGAGAATCAGCACGCTGTTCTCACTCAAGGCACAAATGATGAAGCTCAAATGATCTTACTTCAGGCACATTATGTGAAGAAGGCTCCAGTGCTGGGAATGGTGGAAGGAAAGAGACCAGAAGCGATGTGGATGGACTCAGGGACAGTGGCACCATTTTGTGGCAGCTTCATCACTGGAAGCATTCAAGAGACTGGCTGCCATCTGTCAAAAATGGTGTAGGGTCTGTTTGGACTAGATGACCTACAAGGTCCCTTCCAACTCTGTTAATCTGTATCTGTATCTAACACCTGAAGGAGATTGTTTTGGGAGAAAATCTTATCTATGTTTGCAATAGTAGCGAATATCTGTAGCTCGGATGTAGGATGAAAGTGAAGGCTCATTCTGAGCTTGTAGGTTGGTTTCCGAACATTTCATTACCAGGCTAGATAACATCTTCAGTCATCTTCCCTGAAACTCTGCTGAAGGTGTTACCCAGCCTGGCACAAAACATTTGGAAACCAACCCACAAGCTCGGAGAAGTGAACCTCCACTCTCGTCTTATCTATGTGTTTGCTAACAGTTGACGCAAACCTGATGCCATATAATCAAGAAATTATGCTTGATAAAACATTGACAATAATAAATGTTTATGTGGATGTCAAAATACCCACATAGCAAACTTACAATACAGAGCAGTCCTGTTTCTACATTTCAGATCTATCCTCGGATTTCTAAGAAAGTGGAAAGTTGAAACCAGCTGGAGTGTTGTGTTAAGCAGAACATAGAATAACAGAGTTGGAAGGGACTTTGGGGGGTCATGTAGTCCAACCTCCTGCTTGAGCAGGAGATCCCATACCACAGGGGTCTCCAACCTTGGCTCCTGGAAGCCTGGCGGACTTCAACTCCCAGAGTTCCACAGCCAGCTGGCTGTGGAATTCTGGGAGTTGAAGTCCGCCAGGCTTCCAGGAGCCAAGGTTGGAGACCCCTGCCATACCATTTCAGACAAATGACTGTCTCTTCTTGAAAACTTCCAGTGACAAAGCACCTCTCAAAGAAAACCATTCCACTGGTTGATTGTTCGCACGGTTAGGAAATTACTCCTTAGTTCTAGGTTGCTTTTCTCCTTGATTAGTTTCCTTCTATTGTTTGTCTTGCTTTTCTGGTTCTTTGGAAAATAGTTTGACCCTTCATCTTTGTGGCACCCCTCAAATATTGGAACACACCCAATACACCTCTCCTATCAACCCTAGTCCTTCTTTTCATTAAACCAGACATACCCAGTTCCCTACATCATACATTTTAGTCTCCAGTCCTCTTTGTGGCTTTTTTTTTTCCTGCACTCTTTCCAGAGTTTCAACATTTTTTTATATTGTGGTGGCCAAAACCGGATGCAGTATTCCAAGCGTGGTCTTACTAAGGCTTTGTAAAACGGTAATAATACTTCACAAGATCTTGATTCTGTTTCATGATTTTTTGAGGGAGAATCAGAGGAGAAAAAAAAGAGATGGAAAGAAAAACGTGTAAAAGTCAAAGGACCAACAAGTACAAAAAGCAGCGGGGAGACAACACTCCCCCTTCACCCTCCCCCTTTCTTGCTTGCAAGCGTCGGAGCGCGGCTCAGAAATGTTGCCCTGCCGTTCCGCCAAATCCGGGCTCCGGGTTTTCCCGTCAGCCGAAGCCCTTCCCAGCGAGGTGGGTGTTCTCAGCGCGTTTGTTATGACTTGGAAGCCGATAATGGCAGATCTTACAGACAGCTCCATTCCTCCCGCCGCGCGGCTTCGTCGGAGGAGTTGCGCGCGCGCCCCCGCCCGCCTCGAATTCAAGGAGCGGTGGGGGCGTGCGCATTTGACTCTCTCTCGCCCCCGCCGCTACCAAACTCGACAAAGCTGACTTGGAACTGGACTCAACGCCGGAGCGTTAATGCTCGCCAGTGGTCGGAAACCATGAATCCTGGAAAGCACTGCTGGCTGAAGCGATGCGCAACCCAAAATGGGAGAAAAGTTGAGGAGGAGGAGGAGGGTACTGTCCTCCTACAAACCCCTAGCTACTAAAGTTCCCAGGCGGCGAGGTCGTGAAGGCTTAAGAAAGGATGCGAGCAGGATGCATCATCCATCTCCCTGCTGAATTGGAATCGAGATACCTTAAAGTGATTTTTTTGGGAGGGAGAAAATGGAATTATTTCACTCCTGAGCTTGTACACAAAAGAGATTGTCTTGGGAACGTGACAGTTTCTAAGCCTAGGCAGATGACTTCAGTTTGGGGAGTAAGCAAACCACTCAAACCGTCAGCCTCAAGTACCTAAAGAGGGAACCCAAAAGTGCTTTTTCAAGAGGCAACTGGACTTTCTGGTTTTTCTTTGAAGATGTTTCGCTTCTCATTTAAGAAGCTTTTTCAGCTCTGAAGAAGCTTCTTGGATGAGAAGCGAAACATCTTCAAAGAAAAACTAGAAAGTCCAGTTGCCTCTTGAAAAAGCATCTTTGGGATGACTGAGAATCTCCACAGACTCCATAAGAGAACATTAGATAGGCCTGTCAGAAAAAGAATTGTGGTCATGAAAGACGGTCCAAAAATACTTGTGTAACAATGGCAACAATAAAAACAAATGCTGCTTTAGGATTCTTTACCATGCTGGAAGACAAGTTATTAGGATCACTCCCACGTTGGAAAAGACAAACTACCTAAGAAGGACTTGCCAAGGCAGAGCTTTTTGACTGCTGCAATTCAGGCTCTTTCCCATCTCTGTAACTTTAGGGAGGAAGCGTTGGCTCTGTGGGGCAGACTCTGGCATTTCCAATTCAAAGGAGGATCAGGGAGCAGGTGACGGAAAAGACTTTCTCTCTTCTTGAGACATGGTAGCTGACAATCCCAGTCAGAGTGGAGACGGCTGGGTTAGGCATCCAAATAGGCCGACTTGGCATACGCCTTTTTTTCCACATGCTCCTGTTTTTCGATTCACCAGTCTTCAGTCAGAAGGGCATCCCAGGATCCTTTGAAAGGCGCAAAGGAATGCTGCGGTGTGACTTCAGAAAGAGCGTATCTTCCCCATCCTTCTCCAGTGAGAGAATGCCAAGCCCCCGCTTATATGCAGCCAGGCCAATGGTCAATTTGAAAGGGTACAGAAAATATAGCAGGGTTTGGGAATAACATCACAAGCATCCGCATTTTTCCTTCCACCACCACCTTTTTTTTTTAGTTGGACACTATTTTTCAAATGGGGCCTAGAGAGGTTGCTAGAATGAGTAGGCCAGGTTTGGGGTTGATATTTAAATGATCCGGCAGGTTCCTGCCTGCCATCTATTTGAAAGGGATTCCTTGTTCCTTGAATATGGAGGGCAGTTGCCCTGCAGGGAGCAGTAATCTGTACGTACTCGTTGGTGTTACAGAAACGTTGCTTTTGGTAAAGGAGCAGCGTAGCGAAGATGCAAGAAGCTGATAGTAAATGGGTATGCTATGAAAAAGGTTTATTTTATTTACTGAGTTTCAAAGTCCACTGTATCAGCCAGAGATTTTTTTAATTTTGGGAAGATGAAGAAAATAGAGACCAAATTATTTTGGACAAACCTTTTTTTAAAAGGGAAACTCCTTCCAAGTGAGTAACAGATAATCTTCCCCTATCCTTCTCTCCATGCCTGTAGTAAGATAGGATGCAAGAGCAACAAGGCTGGTCCGGATTGAAATTTAACAATCAGAATTAGAATGTTGATATGCTCTTTTCTTGGCCTTTGTTAACCTCTCTGTTTCTGAAAGAGCTGGGATGGAGACAAGCTGGTTAAGAACAACCTTAGGTCAGGTTGAAGTTGAGGTCATCTAGGGAGAAGGAACTAGCTATTCTAACCCCAACAGACAGAAGGCCTTAATCTTGCTCTCCACTCCTCCCAATTTGAAAAATTTGAAATGCTCAGAAGCAGGGGTGTGAAATTGGCGTCCCATGGTCCGGATGTATCACACGCAGGCCACGTCCCCCCCAGCTCCGCAAAGGGAGAAAACGTCGCAAAAAGTCACGTGATGGCAACGTGACACGGAGAGTTTGATACCCGTGCTCCAAAGCAATTTCCTCTTTCTAATCTAACAGGACCTGGGTTTAAGATGGATTTCAGCAGATTCATGGGTAACAGGTATTTGGGACTAAATCGTGAGAGGCTGAGAATTAAGCCGAAGAACAAAACATCTGGAAAGCATCTTGCCCACTATTGATCTAAACTCAAATAATGAAGGAGGGCATATTTGTGCTTCCCTGCATGTGTTATCCAGAAGCCAGTAGGCTGAAACTGAAACCCAAAGAACTTTCAGTGAGAGGGCCATCTACGCTACTGTGAAGGTCACATTGAAATGGTGTAGTATGATCTTAAGAGAACAATCTTGAAACTCTTCCTGTACAGTCAGGGCATCGGTGAAGGTGAATGGGTAGGAGTCCATTCAGACTGAGGTGATAGCTAGCCATAAAAGAATATGGCCTTTAACTCCAGATTAAAGTCTGTAGCCTAGAACTCTAATTCTGCACTTCTGATAGGTCAATCTGATTTTCCATAGTTAGAACGTCCAGATCCAAGCTGTAAAAAACTGGGCAACTTCTCAATGGCAGCAAAGGGATAAAAAGAATATTCTTTGTTATCTTTTAATGGCCATACATATGTGATTGCCACACTTTAGCCTTGGACACCCTAAGTTAATTTGTGTGTGCAACTGAACAGCAGACAGACTTGAGCAGACATGAAAGACAAAGCTTTTCAATGCAAACAAAGTCTTCTTAATCTTGGCACCCTGTAGGTATGTGGACTTCCATAACCAGAATCTCCACCCCTGAATGTAACTGAATACGATGGTCTCTTATTAGTCTTTATTGCAACTCATGAGGTAGCCTTGAATCAAATCTTTATTATAATCATGGATTAGCAGGGTGAGAGAGACCCGAGTGAGTAAATAAACTTATAAAACATTTGAAAACATGTTATTCTTTTATCCCACCTTGTTATATGTATAAAACACACCTATTGAATATTAATAATAATAATAATAATAATAATAATAATAATAATAATGATGATGATGTTAGGAAGAGTCACCATTCCCTGAAGATATACACAGACTATAACAGGTAAGAAGACTCCATTGCTTCACTTTAGTCTCTATCTCATGGTGATTTTGGTTCAACAAATCATAACTCTCTTTCAGAATTTAAATGTCACAAGAAAGTATGCTTAGTTTCAACCGGCTGAGAAAGAAGATGCGTCTGAGTTCCAAGTTTGTTCAAGACATTTTAAAATCATGTCTGAAATAAACCTAATTAGGTAGCCTAGTATGTTCTGACAAAGCAATGGGTTCCTGTCAGTGGTAGTATTCTACTGGTTCGGCCCGGTTCTGCCGAGCGGATAGCGGCAATGAGCAGCAGAGATTAAACCAGTTCTCTTCGCTGCTCTGCTGTTGGGCCCACCCGCCCAACCGGGCTCCCATACTCACCTTTATCCTCTGAATTTGAAGTGCAGCTGCTTTGCATGGCACAGAATAGTGCTGCGCGGCAGCTGCTGAAGCAACTAGGATTGTGCAGGCTTGCAGGAGGTGAGTTAGAACCAGGGGTGGGATTCCACCAGTTCGCACCTATTCGCTAGAACTGGTTAACATTCTAATCTAAGCAGTTTGGAGAACTGGTTGTTAGAAGAAATTACTGGCCTAATCCTGTAAGGAAGGCAGGAAGGAAACATTCTGGTGTTGCTTACAGAAACTGCCTCTCTGTTAACCCTTATTACCTTCTTGGCAGGACTAGACTTCCTGTCTCAGGAACTTCTCTGGAGGTTTTTTTCCCCTACTTTGCTGGTACTTTGCTTGTGTGGAGTGACCATTCAAAGTTACAATGGCACTGAAAAAAGTGACTTATGACCATTTTTCACACTTATGACTGTTGCAGCATCCCCACAGTCACGAGAGGCCAGGCGAGGAGATGCGTGCCTCGATGTGAGTGATATTGAGTTGGCCACGCCCAAGCCAACAACATGACCACCAAGCCATGCCCATCAACTAAGCCAACGCCCAAATTTTTGTTAAAAATTTTGAATCCCACCCCTGATTAGAACGCCTCTGTGCCTGCACAAAGTGCATGTTTGGCAGGCGCATGCACGCAAAGTGTGTGCACGCGTGCAAAGCACGCCCACCAAGTCACACCCACTGAACCGGTGGTAAAAATACAGTATTTGAATCCCACCGCTGGGTCCTGTGATTTCAAGCAACAAGTTGATACAATGAGTTGTACCAACTGGTTCTTAAAATCCTCCCAACTAGATATTTTAAATAGTCATGAGGTGGACTCAAATCAAATCTTTATTATATTCATAGAGAGTGAGGTAGATTTACGTAGTTTATTTTTAAAAAAACACTCTCGCCTCCAATCAACCATTCTGGTATGTTGGTTTATTTATTCTATTTGTGTTTTACTGAATGATTAAAGACAGAGATTTGAACTTGGGTAGAAAGAATGTGTCTTCCTGTTGAAATTCACTTCTTTAACTACTATGTTTAGTAGCATTTCTCTTTCCTATGGCTAAACATGTTCACAACTTATTTGGATATAGAATGCCAATCTATTAAAAAAATATAGAAAGAGTCTTTTTAATTTATCTAGCTCACACTAATGTCTTATCTGTTCTGTTCAAAAGAGGTTTAATCTGGAATGTTCACAACCATGGAGTCCAAAAGTGCCAGTGAGTGAAACAGAAACAAAGTACTGAGACTTAAGTGATGGCCTCTTCTCCAACAAATTTGCATGCCCTGACAAGCCTTGGCAGACAAAACTGTAGATTCTTTTTGTAATAACCAATTAAAGCGGGTGATCTAATCTTAGTTAATAGAGTTGGATCTCAGGAGGGAAAATCCATTAACCACAAATATGGGACATATTTGTGTGAGGTGGCCTATTCAAGGATGAAAGGAATGAGATCTGTGAAATTTGGGATCATATTTCACTTCAACTAAGGACCTGCTATAGCAGGGGTGTCAAACTCAATTTCATTGAAAGCCGCATCAGGGTTATATGGGCTTGGTGGGCATGGTCAGCTCAATGTCACTCATGGTGGGGGCACCTCTGGTGGCTAAGTGCTAAGGCAGACCCTCCCTCCCTCTCCTTACAATCTTCCTTCCTTCCTTCCTTCCTTCCTTCCTTCCTTCCTTCCTTCCTTCCTTCCTTCCTTCCTTCCTTCCTCCCCCCCCCCCCAAGCTCCATTTTTACTGGCAGAGGCACTATGGGCTGGTCCTTCCAGGATGGCCCCATGGACCAGATCTAAGCACCTGATGGGCTGAATCCGGTCCATGGGCCTTGAGTTTGACATCCCTGTACTAGAAGATCTTACGAAAGTCATTTACCCAAGATTTTAATTTTCCAGCTGTAAAATGATAGTAGTAAGGAACAACTGGACAAAACTAAAATTATAAACCAAGGTCGTAGTGATGGAAGACAGTAAATTAGAAATTAAAAGTAGTTCATTACTGCTATCCTTTTCCATGTCAGCAGCTCCAAATCTTTAAGGCAGATATTCAAGAGAGTATCTGAGGTATCAGGAAGCGATACTTTTTGAATTTCAGCCTGCCATATCATCCTTGCATCAAAACAGAGACCTATATGTGCAGTGTCATATAATTATAAGTGGTCATGACTATGGACTACATTCCACAATAGTGTGTAATGAATATATTCTTTTTTTTTTTTAAATGAACACAGCATCATTATAAATCAAGTTTAAAATGTACATAATATTTTCAGCAGTTTTGATTAGGGAACTGGTGGCTAAAACATATAAAGAATAGTTGCTAGACCTGAGTATGTCTAGTTTGATGAAAAGAAGGGCTAAGGGTGACATGATAGCAGTGTTCCAATATCTCAGGGGCTGCCAAAAAGAAGAGGGAGTCAAGCTATTCTCCAAAGCACCTGAGGGCAGGACAAGAAGCAATGGATGGAAACTAATCAAGGAGAGAAGCAACTAAGGAGAAATTTCCTGACAGAACAATTAATCAGTGGAACAATGTGCCTCCAGAAGTTGTGAATACTCCAACACTGGAAGATTTTAAGAAGAGAATGGATAAACCTTTGTCTGAAATGCTATAGGGCAGGGGTCTCCAACCTTGGCTCCTGGAAGCCTGGCGGACTTCAACTCCCAGAGTTCCACAGCCAGCTGGCTGTGGAATTCTGGGAGTTGAAGTCCGCCAGGCTTCCAGGAGCCAAGGTTGGAGACCCCTGCTATAGGGTTTCCTGCCTAAGCAGGGGGTTGGACTAGAAGACCTCCAAGGTCCCTTCCAACTCTGTTAGCTTTTAACAATTGTAGTCCTCTGGGCTAATCTGGCCCCTGCTCATTTTCAAATACGGTCACAAAAAAATTGTGTCACAGACAAAATTACTACAGGTTTCAGATTGAAGGTGTTACCACCAGACTTCCCCCTTACCTCCAATTGTCCCTTTCCAAAAATTAGAGACTGGCCTCTGCAAGGAACCTTATATTATTGTTCTCATATATGCATCCGGATGGAGACCGGAAACAATAATTGGGGGGATGGGGAGTCTGAAGCTGGAGGTGCATATGTAAATTTTCTCTTTTGAGGGAATTGAGAAATAGCAACTGATTGCTAAAACTGCAATAGGAGGAGACCAGGGTTAAAGCTGAAGCCTGTTTAAGAGAAGATGTTTCACTGTAGCACAATCAGTGAAGGACTTTGGTCACCACTGGAGGAAAATGAGTACCAATGGTACCTTCCCTTTGTTCTTTCCTTCTTTAATGGGCAAGCCAGTGCACAAAGTGCAACCGGAGACCTGGGTTCAGATTTCCCATTCCACCAAGAGAGTTCTACCAACAGTAGATAGGAAACATATGATGATCTCATTCTCTTGAGTTCTCATTGCTTAGACTTACTGGGTGGCCTTGGGCAAGCCTTGTTGGTTGCCTACAATTTTGCTGGCAAGGTTCCTGTAACTCTTTGCAGCTGCGTGACAAGACTTTCCACTCATCTGAAAGCAGCTGAAAGCATCAGAGTCTGGTAGAAAAAAAAAGAGTTGACAACCCTATCTGTTGTTTTCAGTTATTCATCTGTAGGAAACGTAAAAAGGAATGTGGGAGAGCTGTGATGAACGTACAGTATAATGACTGCAAAAGCCCTGTTTCCAAAGTTGTCATGCAGTGCTCTGCACATTGCCTGTATCCATAGCTAGATAGTGGGAACTGTAGATGATGGTGTGGCTTTCTAGCTAGATTTTTCCCCTCCATCCCCGGTAACAAATGAGTGCATCTATCCTCTTTTTGCTTCTGGCACTACCTCATTCTACTGTGAGCATTCTCACTTGGTCACTCAAATCTGGAGATTTACTGAATTTGGATCACACTTGGAATTGTTCTCTCACTTGCAGTAGGTGGGGGCACAAAGTGGACTTTAGTCCATTTCAGAAAGCTAAGCGGGGTTACACTGGTTAGTATTTGAATTATAAAAAAATTGCTATGGGCTCGATGGAAAAGTTTGAAAAAAAAATCCCAGAAGGCAATGAAACCATTTCTATAACATGGCCAAGAAAATTGCCTGGGTGGGTCCATGAAATCATTAGAAGTCAAGCTTGATTCAAAAGGATATCTTCCTTCCTTCCTTCCTTCCTTCCTTTTTTATAAATAACTCAAGGCAGGGAATATATTAAATACTCCTCCTATTTTCCACACAACCATCACCCCGTGCGGTAGGTTGCGCTGAGAGAGAGAGAGATTGACTGACCCAATCACCCAGCTGTCTTTCATGCCTAAGGCAGGATTGGAACTCCCAGACTCAGGCTTTTTAGCCTAGTGCCTCAAACACTCGACCAAACTGCCTCCTACTTTATAAAAAGCAAAAGGCACCCCTTGCTAGTGTTATCATTTTTATGTTATCAAAATAAGATTTTCTGACCCAGAGAACTATGCAGGTTGGCTATCCTACTTGGAAATATCTGAATGTTGGCTTCTGGCAACATGACAAGCAGATCTGAGAACACCAGCCAATTTTATTTTGTATCCCAAGCCCCAAATTCTCTCTCATTTTAATGGGCCTGATCCCATATATTTATACACAGAATGGCAGTCGCTGCCTTTAATAGATTTGCACAGTGCTGGACTTGCTTCCCTAAATGGGCTGATGTAGCCATGTGTACTGTTAAAGAATAAAAATGTTTATGCACAATGGTTAGCAAGTACAGGTACAAATAGTGGGGTATACACTGCTAATTATACTGTAGAAAATGCTTGTTGGGGAAAAATATTTGAGCTGTTGGACAGTATTACTTGGTCTGTTGTCTGGATATGCTTGTGTGTTTTTAGGGGCAATTTTGACCGATAGGGTGTGTTTGGGGATTGTGTGTGTGTGCATGTTGGGTCTGGTCTCTGAGTGTTATGTGAATTTCATTGCATGTGTATACTGTGTATATATGTACAATGACAATAAAGTATTATTTTCATTATCATTATTATTATTCTCACCTGTATAATTTTGACCAGATTGCAAAGATGCGGGCACACTCAGAATGCAAAATTCCAATAGTTTTCCTTGATCCCTCATTCTTTAAACGGTGATACACATGTGCCTTCCAGTCTCCTCACGCATGCATGCTGAAAACAATGTGGAGTTACCGAGCCAACCCAACATGTGTCTATGAACACAAGTTGCTTCGTCTCCCTTCTGACTTCAAGCCCACCATGGTCTTATGCAGGGATTTCATTCTGCTTAGCGCTAAATGCCAAAAGACTTCACCCTGGGGAGCTGCACTCTCCAAGCAGGTTGCGTTCCTCTCAGGATCTGAGAAATCTCTGAGGAGATTTATGTCACAGATCATCAGGCCGGAGGATCCCTGAATAGGTGAAATGCCACCCAGAAGGACATTAGCCCCCCCCCCCCCAACCCAAAGGCTATTAGTTCCAGTCTTGCAAGTAAGGCAGGCTTAAAACAACATGGGCTGCAATAGAAAGAGGGTCTTGCTGGAGTCATCCAAAGGTGCCATGAGGCAGGCCAGCCTAGTTGCAGCAGGGAAGGGTGACAAGAGGGGCTATGGCTGGAATGAGAGCTCCCTTGTCTGGTGGTTAAAAAAAAAAAAAAGGAGGGGGTGGGAATAGAAAACTAGAGGGGAAGAAAGCTAAGGTGGGGAAATGAAAACCGGCTGACTAAGAAGGATGAAGGGAGGGGGGAGGCTTGCCTGTGTGTGGCATTTGGAAGTGTCTCCCTCCCTCTCCCCCTCCCTCCTTCCCGTCACTTCTTCCAAAAGGGAATGAGACAGAGAGGAACCCCCGCCCACCAACCCCGCCACACACTCCTCACGGGGGGGGGGGAAGGGGGAAAGAGACGGAACCCTTTCGCCCCGCGGGGAGAAATGGGATTCATTGCTAGTAAGAGAAGGGACGGGACCTTCCGCTCGAGTTCCTCCTTTCAGAGCTCATCTCTTTCCATTGTTGGGATGTCACTCAGGAAGAATACATGGAGGGGGCACTGGGAGGGGGCAAGAAGGGGCGCTCGGAGGGTGCTGGGAAGGGTCGGGAGCACAAGGCAGCGAAGCAGATATATAGGGACGAGGGCCAAGGAAGGGCCGCTGTCCTTTTTTCCTGCCCCAAAGAATCGGGCAGGGTTGAAGGCTGGGCAGGACATTCTTGAGGATTCTCCTATCTTTTTGTTTGTTTGTTTGCCCACAATCTGGGGGTTAACAGATGTTTTGAGATCTGCACTGTTTTTTTAAAAATACACACACACACTCACACTTTATGGAAGAGCATAATGATCGGTGTCCAGCTGAATTAAATCAAGGGCCTGTACAACCCAACATCCTGTTGCCAAACCCAGCAAGCTAAAGGCTTCTAAGAGGCCGATAAGATCGGGCAAGAAAGCAATTACCCTCCCCAACTTTTTTTCCCTTAGTGACTGGGACTCGGTGACTGCCAGATAACATGGAGGTTCAGTTTTAACATGGAAACCATTTATGTCCTGTGGCTGACACCTGTTGGCAAACTGACCCAATATTTTCTTCAGCCGTCAGAGTCATATTACACATTACATTAAATCTGTAGTGTGTAGCTTTCTGGGTGTTTTGTTTCGCTTGAAAGTAAGTGTAGGAAGAAGAGGAGGTGGTGGAAACCCAGATTGGAGCTGCAACATCTCTCTCTTTCTCTCTCTGGTTAGGGTGGTGGAAGTTTCATTCTTCTTTTCTTAGCCACAATTACTCAAAAATTACTCCCTGCATGCAGCAATTATAGCTAGTAAAAAAATGTTCCCACTGGCACTGAAGAGGGAATGATTTCCAGGGAAACACAACATAGCCAAGAGGGTGGGATTAAATATTTCTATATCCTTGGCTGATTTCAGGAACGAATATTTGCTTAATACTTGGAGGGGAGACCACCTGGGGATTCCAGAACTTTTGGACTAGACTAGAAAGTCAAAACACCTCTCGGGAGAAACAGCAGCAAACTATGACTGTATTTGTGCCCAGAAAATTGCAGAGGTTCTGTTACCAGGAGCCGAGCTTGATTTAAGAGAGGGAGAAAAAAAAAAATTATCTGGATCTTGCCCTTGCCTTCCTCTTTACAGTGGCCAGGAAGAGGCATTTAGGGAATGCACAAGTACAAGTAATCCTCGACTTATAACCATTCCTTTACTATTTGAAATCACAACTGCACTGGAAAAAGTGACTTACAATTGGCTTTCGCACTTGCAATTGTCTCAGCATCCCACAGTCATGTGATTAAAATTTGGGTGCTTGGACCCTGGCATGTATATGACAGTTGTAGCATCCCAGGGTCATGTGATCGCCGTATGCAACTTTCCCACCCAGCTTCCAACAAATTCAGCGGAGAAAGCTGGATTCACTTAATGGCCACTTAACAACTTGCAATGGTTTGCTTACCAATCGTGGCAGAAAAGGTTGTCAAATCGGACATAACAATGACTTTGCTTAGCCATAGAAATTCTTATCCCAGTTATGATCATAAATCAAGGACTATTTTCATGGACAGAGGGGCATTCTCAACAGCACACCAACATTTCTTTGAGCTTTCCATTATAACTTCCAAACTTCTTTCCTGATCAATCATTTTCAGCTCAAGGGTTACATATAAATTTTGTAATTTGAAGTAACTTTATAATCATGAGTGGTAAGGAAATAGCATAAAAAAAGTAAATAACCATCCAAATTCTTCTGGTACTATTTCACTCTCCCTTTTAAGCAGAGGTGGTATTCAGCAGGTTCTGACCAGTTCTGGAGAACCGGTAGTGGAAATTTTTAGTTCGGAGAACTGGCAAATATCACCTCTGACTGGCCCCACCCCCATCTATTCTCTGCTTCCTGAGTCCCAGCTGATTGGCTAGATCTTCTTTTGTTGCCTTGCATAGGAGAACGGAGCTGGAAAGCAGGTTAGTGGGGTGGGGAGGGAATGGGATTTTGCAGTAACCTTCCCCCAGGAGTGGGGTGGGAATGGAGATTTTACAGTATCCTTCCCCTGCCACACCCACTAAGCCATGCTCACCAAGCCACCCCACCCCCACCAAGCCACGCCCACAGAACCGGCAGTAAAAAAAATTGAATCCCACCACTGCTTCTAACCCACAGTGCTTGCCACTAACAATCCCAAAATGAATACACTAGTGTCAGGCTTACTCCTGCAGGTTGTTCTAAACAATAAAGCTATCCTTTTAATCCTTTGCTGTAAAAAAGTATTTAGAGGGGAATAAGAAAGTCAACTCCTAGATGTGATACTGTGAAAACATTGAATAAATGCAGAAACCAACTTTCAAGCGCGCACTTAAAATCTCAGTTCTTTTTAATTATTTCCAAATAGTCAAATGTTAAAGGCATATTACTAGTGTGTAAATTAAAGTATTGATGGGTGAGCAATGCTTGGTGCAAATCACAGAAAGGCAGAACATTTTTTTGAAGATTGGGAATGTACTTCAGGTGATCTGGTCCACTTTCTGCTGTGCTGCTGATAGGAGGAAATGTAACTTTTTCAAGACAATGAGAAAATATTATGAGATTATTTGTACTACTGCTCTTTAATAAAATGGTAATTTTATCATCTAATAGTTTCCTTAATATGGTACCCTCTGTAATTGCCAGACAATGCAGCCTTTGGCGAGACTGACTAGGTAAGACAGGAATTTAATTCTTGCACTTCTGGATAGTATAACAAAGCCGGAGAAGACTGTTGTTAAATTTAGATATAGATTGTTTTTGCTTTTATGCATCACATTTCCATTTATCTCTGATCAGTACATGTAACATCCTGCAAACAGAATTAACTACTGTAGTTCTGTTAGGGATACTATGAATATGAAAGGTGTTCTGGTGTAGTTGAATTAAAAATGCATGAGGTTTTCTACCCCCTCTAATTCAGCAGCTGTGACACAACTTAATTGTATTTAAAAAGTAAAAATCCAAATAACCAAAAATAAATACATGGGACTATATTCCCTGCCCATTCCTCTTTTTCTACCAAATAGCTGTTCCGCAGGATTATTTTCACTGTTCAAAAAAACCTCTGTGCATACTCTTATTGTCTCACAATCTGTTAGTAAAAGGAACAATTGACAAGATTACTTCGACAGGGAAGCAACACTGAAAATGGGCATTTGCTCCGACTTTACATATCTATTTGGCCACGCAATGAATAAGGCCTTCCATTACAACAGCTAAGTATATAAGGAATGGAAAATTTAGCATCCTTTTTCCATCTTTTGTATATTTCTTGAGATGAATGAAGTTTGGAAAACTAAGAGCAGTACAACAAAAAACATTTCTTGCCTTCCTTATTTGTTGCTTTTTCAAGAGAGCCTCAAGGCAATGTTTATTACTTTAAAAAAAACCTAGAAAGCCATAACGATCATATTTAAAGTTTGATTTTTAAAGATAACATTATTTAGTACATATGGTCCAATCAAGCACATAGGAAATTAAAAGAAAAATGAATAATAGAGGCTTGCAGTCCCAGACCTGACTGATATTTCAGATTAATATATGAAAATTTTCAGTCACGCTCATTTCTGATGTCTGGCTTCGTACACAAATCATACCTACCAATTTTTCTAGCTATACTTACCACTTCTGTCATTTCTGCTAATCTCTATTTTATCAAGCTGAACCATCCCTTCCAGGCTGATGCTCCTTTCCCATTGGCCGTTGAAAATAAAAGTCTTCTTTGTGTTGAGTGCAAAAACTCACAACTTCATGAATGTAGCTATATAGATTTCTTGGTGGTACTATGGAAATGTTTTGCCATTGGGATGGTTTTTCAATTTCCTGCTGTCGTTAACAATCCTGCTATTCCCTGGTGGTCCCCATCTGAGTATAAAACAGGCCTGATCCTGCTTAGCTTGTAAACCCAGACAAGATCAGTCAGTCAGAGGCTGCCACAGGCTAAGATGATTTGCTTTAACCAACAATATTATATCTTTGGGTACCCTGACTTCTATTCGTAGCATGGATTCTTTGAGCAGACTTGAATTTTAAAGGTTAAAGTTGGATTGGAAGGAAGAAAGGAAGGAAGGAAGGATCTATTTTGGAATTCTGTTCGATTTCAATGTTCCTTGACATTAAGAGAAACTAACTGCTTGCCAAATATCTTCATTCACCAAATCCTTTCTATTAATATAATACAGTATTGATCAGGATATATTATTTACCATCCCGGAGGATTACCATTTTGACATAAGCTCAGCAGTTCTAATTATTCTAATAGTGACATCAGGAGATACAAGGTACCCTGCTAAGGTCATACTTTTTAGCTAGACTGAATGGTGAGAGGGAAACTAAAGGTAATCCATCATTTGGGTGAGAGGAGAAATTTCCAGATGGGAAGGAAGGCAACCACCTAGAGTAGGGGTGTCAAACTCAAGGCCTGTGGGCCGGATCCAACCCACGGGTGCTTAGATGTGGCCTACGGGACCAGCTCACTGTGTCTCTGCCAGACAAAATGGGCCGCAGGGGGCCTCACACAGTCCCCCGTGACCCATTTTCAGCTGGCAAAATGTTGCAAGAGGCTGTGGAGGCTGAAAACAGGATGCCGGGGTCCATGTGAGGCCCCCATGCCCCATTTTGGCTGGAAGGGTGTTGCAGGAGTCGTCCGTCCCATCTCCCCCCCTCCTTGCCCTCTTTCCCCCCCCCCCAGCCAGCCCGCAGAGGACAGCTACAATGCTGATCTGGTTCTAAAAAAAAAAAAAAAAAATCTGTTTTGACATCTCTGACCTAGAGAGAACTTCAGAATTCAATCCAGAAAAAGGCAAAGCCAATCTGCCTCTCTACTGTTGTTCCCAAAACCTTATTAGGGAGATGGATGAAATATTTAGACAAATTTAGAAACCTGGTGATGAGATCCCAACAGCCCCAGGCATGAGTGGCAATTTGTTTGCTGTTACGACCGGTGGCCAAGTGTCTCACGATCACGTGATTGTCATTTGCAAGGTTTTTCAGAACAAGGTTTTTCCACTGGAAACACCCCCCCTGGTTACAAAGGAAGGGGATTTAATTTCCACAAATAGATCTGGAAGGACATCCATGGCTACTTATAAGACACACCAAAGTTTGCTCACAGATAATTCCTGTATTAAAAGTGTAAGGAAACCATACTGTTGAACACAGTGCTGGGATTCAATTTTTTTTACTACCGGTTCTGTGGGTGTGGTTTGGTGGGCGTGGCAGGGGAAGGATACTGTAAAATCTCCAATCAGAGGTGGGATTTGCCAGTTCTCTGAACTACTCAAAATTTCCGCTACTGGTTTTCCAAAACTGGTCAGAACCTGCTGAATACCACCTCTGATTGAACAAAATAAAAGAAGCATAAATCAAAGAGAACTTTAACTTGCTGAAATAGGAATGAAAAACACTTAATTGGAATTGGAAGACTTGGATAAATTTGGAGGAATCAGAATTAGTCACTTTAATTTAGATTATTATATAATTGGGCATGAGTGGCAACTTGTTTGCTGTTACGACCGGTGGCCAAGTGTCTCATGATCACGTGATTATCATTTGCAAGGTTTTTCAGAACAAGCTATCATCATAGTGAAAAATAGAAAGTTTTAAACATCACAAAGGACCTCTTAGTTGAAATGCTAACTTCTGTTTCATTTATTAAAATACTGTGCCGTTAATGACATATCACTTAAATTTCTGAACTTTTTTTGACACTGGTCTGCACAGAGTCAGAAAATGCATGTTTTCTTCCTTTTCAGATCTTCAGATCAAATTTTAAAAGAAAGTCCATTATTCCACTAGAATATTGATATTTCTACCTGTAAAATAAAATGATTGGAATTTATATTTATAGAACTGTAGCCAGAACAATTCTAGGGGCCAAAGGCAGAACCTTTGCCTAGGTTTTTTTTCATCCCATCTCTGAAAAGGATGCAAATAGATATCATTTTGTTTTGGATTCCTATGAATGCAGTCTGAAGTTACTTGTATCTGCTAAATTGGACTGAAAATTGAAGTAAATTGTACTAAAATTATTTTAGCTGAAGTTACTTATCTAGGTAAATAATCTTATCTAGTGAAAATTTACTTATCCATTAACAGCAAATGAAGAAATCAGCAAGTAAAGAATTTATTGTTATACAATTCATGTATGTAAAGTCTCCTTCCAATCAAATTCAACTCAGGTAACTACATGAACATGTCCATGAAGTCTTCTTGCCATATCACAAGAGGAGCCTCACCATTTTCTTCTTCAGGAAACTGTTCTAACTTGCACCCTTGGTATTTCTTGGAAGTCCCAGGACTAACCAAGTCCAACACTCCTGAACTGTTCAAGATCAGCCAAGGTCTTATAACAAAACAAATAGTTTTGTAGCTCCTTAAAATCTGCTCTAAGAGATGTAAAGGAACGAACGGGCACAGTTCCTCGTATTAGAAACGGCTACATTCAAAAATCAGAAGAACATTTGTCAGTTCTCCAAAAATCCCAGGAGCCTCCATTAAAAAATAAAGAATAAAAAAATTCTTATTGCTGAACTACAATTTGCAAGCAAATGTGATTTTATTTATTTTGTGTTCAGTCAGAATCAGGTCTTTTTTTGCTAATACTGGTATATTTTAACATAACAAAGTAAAAAGGATTGTGTGATCATTGGAATTCTGCACAGTGTCACAAATGTCTTCTTATTTCTTGGACTTAATAATTAATAGTCAGGATTCTGGCAGATACCCCAACTCATAAAACATTTTCTAAACATATTTTATAGTTGTCAAATATATTTAAATTATTAATTAATAAGTTAATTATTACAACACTAAAATTAACATACATATATCAGCCAGAGATCGTATATATTTGTGTGTATGTGTACAATTACAGTCTCTCTATATAATCTACATATCCTATGTGTCTATGTTGTAGATTTTATATTTCTGCTGTAAGCTTTAAAAGATGAAAACATCTGCACAATATACCTTACATGTGATGGTTTTTTTGTTGTCATCTAAACTCTGCTACTGCTTTCTGTCTTCTGCACAGTAGTGGATTTTTAAGCTGTGCAGATGCAGATAGATAAATCAACAAGACGTCCATAACAAAGTACATTTATTGGTTCATCAGGTATCCTCATAACTCACATTTGTGACAAAGTTCTTCTTTAATGACCAATCCTTTGCATATCTGCCTCATAGTAAAAGATGGTTATCTCCTAACCCATCTCGTAGCAATAGAAAGCAGCTGCCATGAGTTAGGGAGTTCAGGCAAAAGTGAGGATAACTCCCCCAACCCATCGAGGGTTGAATTAGTGACCAATCGGGATTACAGATGTGGCCACATGACATGAACTACATTTCCCAGGATATTTTTAAGTACATTTACCGTGATGCATTCCCTTAAGGGGACAGCTCCTAATTCCTAAGTAACTATCCAATTCCCATAGACTGGCTGGGACAGCACACTGCTGCTTGCTGGAATTAGTTTCCCAGCTTCTGCATAACAGTAATTCAGAGCAGTTGCTGAATTCAGTTTTTCCAAATGTAGAATTTTGCTACATAGGTAGACAGACAGATATTTTGCTGGCTTGTATGCATGCTTGCTAGGTTGCTTAAAGGCCAGCAAATCCAAACAGATTCATCATTCATAGAAGTTTACAATTGTTCTTTTTTTCTTTTCTTTTTTTAAGAACAGCCTATAAAGATGTCTGGGAGTTGAAGGATAAGCCATTTGGGGGTTGTTCAAATGAATAAAAATGGGGCAGACCCAAATCAGGTTCCAACAAGAATAGGAATAACAAGCTGAATGAAGTGGAAACCCTAGAAAGAAATGTGAAAACTTTTATAGCACAGTCAGGAAGCTGTTGTCACTTGGGACCAGTGCATTCCAAAAGGAGGCAGAAACCAGGCCAGAATAGAGAGTGCAAGGAGTGTGGAAAAGCACACACATTTCCAGAGACGTGAAAAATTGGCCAATGAGGGAAAATATGTGAGAGAGGCAGGCGATTTGAGATGGCAAAAAGGTTGTATCTCCCTGCCACCAATCCAGGGCATAAATCCAGTCCCTGGGAAGTGCCAGTGCACTTAGCCTGGGATCTGTGTCACTCCAAGAGATGTTTTCCCTCGTCCTCTTGTTTGACACACAAACACTCCTCTTCCCCTCCACTCCACTTGCCTGCTCCCTTCTCTATTCAACAAATGCCAGCTAATTCCTGAACAAACTCCACTATTTGCCTTCGCACAGCCTTCCGCCATGGTTCCCCCCTCTGCAGGCAACATGACCCACAAGAGGTTTGAAGTGCCATGTTGACAAATCTTGCCGCCTGCCTGAACCAGGAGGGGAGGAGGGGACTGACACCCAAGAGCTCCCAAGTGTCCAAATAAGGCCGATTTCTCCAAGCCCCAAATATAAGAATATACACTTGTGACCCTGGCTATCTTTTGCTCCGCGTCCTGCTGCACCTGGGGCAGGAAGGTAAATTGTTCCGTTCCTGCATTTATACAGTTATAAAGCACAGGGAGGCAAGACGGCACAATCTACCCACAAGTAGTTAAGATCAGCAGGCATGGTTGATGCAGTACAAATGTAAGGGGCTAAAGAAGGCCTGCCCTATAGGAAGAAACAACTCCCCGAAGGGCCTGATTTAGGGAGTGCAAAGAGCAAATATACAATATTTTTTTAATAAATGCATAACTTTATCATTGGTACTTAGTATTTTCTACCTGCTTCCAGCCATGTGCCCTTTTTTAAAAAAATGGCAACCCAGTTTTGTCTCCGGATGCCCTGAGAAAAAGAAGAGCGCCTATTTGCAGGGAAGAGAAGAAAATACGAAATTTGAATAGATTGCTGCCAGCCATCTGGCAGATCAACTGACATGCGGTGTCCCTTCATCTCCGTTGCTTAGTTTCAGAAAGACCCTGCTGGATCAGATGAAGAGATGAGAACCTTTTTCTTATTTTCTCTGGAGAGATGCATTTACATAGAGGCAATGTGTGGTTCTGTAGCCTGTTGGCTGCAGGACTGAATTCATATCATTTCCAAAGCCACGGAAGAGTCCTTTCCCTCTTCCAGCCTCCTGTGAGCTGCAAGGTCCCATCCCATCTCTCCCAATCGGACTCTACCAATTTGTTAAGACTACAGCTTCCAGAATTCCCTTGAAGGACACAAAGAAAAACTATTCTGCTTCCTTATTAACTTGATTATTTCCACAATGTACACAAATGATTTACAGTTATATGATTTTTATTTCTATTTCTCTCTCTCTCTCTCTTTCTTTTATCTGTTTCTTTCTACCTTTAGTCATTTATTTCTCTCACACACTTTTCTTTCTCTGTGTATCTATTTCTTTCTATATCTATTTCTATTTCTATCTACGGTATCTATTTCTATCTCTCTATCACATACGGTGCAGGTAGTTCTTGACTTACAAGAATTCATTTAGTGGCCATTCAATGTTACAATGGCACTGAAAAAAGTGACTTTTGACTGTTTTCTACACTTAACAATATTGCAGCATCCCATGGCTATGTGATCAAAATTAAGTTGCTTGGCAACTGTCTCATATTTATGACTGTTGCAGTGTCCTGCGGTCATGTGATCTTCTGACAAGCAATGTCAGTGAGGGAAGCCAGATCACTTAACAACCGTGTTACTAACTTAACAACTGTGGCAAGAAAGATTGTAAAATGGGCAGAGGTGGTATTCAGCAGATTCTGACCAGTTCTGGAGAACTGGTAGGGGAAATTTTGAATAGTTCAGAGAACCCGCAAATACCACCTCTGGCTGGAGATTTTACAGTATCCTTCCCCACCACGCCCACCAAGCCACGCCCACAGAACCGGTAGAAATTTTTTTTGAATCCCACTACTGAAAAGGGGGCAACATTCATTTAACAAATGTCTCATTTAGCAACAAAAATATTGGGCTTAATTGTGAACATAAGTCAAGGACTATCTGTATCTATTTCCCTCCCTCCCTCTCTCTCTCTCTCCCCTCCCCCCCCCAACCTATGAATGATATGGCAGTGCCTTTGTAAAACCATCATGACTAATAATAATATTTTTAAACTCTGAACTGGATAAAAAAGATATGTGATTGTCATTATACATCTGATCCTGCTGAGAGCCATCTGCAACTTTTTCTGCTGTCTATCGCATAGGATGATTTTGGACCATTCGTGGTCTTTCAGCCCACCATTTCTCACCACGGTTGCTCCTTAGGGAAAAGGGGAGGTGGAAGCAGCCCTGTGGATCAATAGTGGGATTCAATTTTTTTTACTACCGGTTCTGTGGGTGTGGCTTAGTGGGCGTGGCAAGGGAAGGATATACTGCAAAATCCCCATTCCTTCCCCACCCCACTAACCTGCTTTCCAGCTCCGTTCTCCTGTGCAGGGCAACAAAAGAAGACCCGGCCGATCAGCTGGGACTCAAGAGGCAGAGAATAGGTGGGAGCGGAGCCAGTCAGAGGTGGTATTTGCTGGTTCTCCGAACTACTCAAAATTTCCACTAATGGTTCTCCAGGACTGGTCAGAACCTGCTGAATACCACCTCTGCTGTGGATGCTGTCTTGAGCTCTTTAAGGCAAGGTAGGACATACCTCTAAAAAAGAAATAAACAAATATCTTGGAAGAGCCTTTGCTGAGGCTCTGCTCTAAATTGGAGGCCAGGAAAGGGAGTAGGAGAAACACAGAGGTTTTGCTAGTTTTGGCAACTGTCTTGAAAAATGTTCTTCTGGTCAAGATTTGCCAGATCTGACCCTCAATGTTTAGATTTTTGGCTAATATCAAATTGTGGAAAGGCGTTGTGCCGAAATCATTCGGTAGCTCTTCTTTGTGAATAATGTTGTTCCCAAAGTTTTTTTCCCCTGTCAATGCATAAATTTGAACAAATATAAATTTACATTTGTTCAAATGTATGCATTAATAGCCTTTTCTTTGAAATTGGGTTTAAATAAAGTCCGTTTAGTTTACTTTACTTTACTGTCATTGCACCTCGTACAACGAAATTAAATCCCATCTTCGGTGTACATTATAACTATAAAAATAAAACACAAACACACATCCTTTACATTCTATACAGATTTGGGGGGGAGGGCAGTTGTGAAAACAAATGAGGAAACTATGCAAAAGTGAAATAATGAAGGCAAAATATACATTAAGAAATATTTTTTAAAATATTATTTAATCACTGTATCATTAGAAAACACTATCTGCTATGACCAACATTAAAATTCCTGTTCATATCCATCCATCCATCCATCCACCTATCCCTCCATCCATCTGAAATGAAAAGGAAACTGAGCTGCATAAGAGGAAAGTAAATTTGCAATACTTCTATTAGCCAATCCACTGGAAAATAAATACAAAAGGATAATAGAGAGAAGGAAATTTATACCACAATGGTGAGAAGTGAGCACCTGTTGGATGAGATAATGCTCACAACACATCGTCTTTTCTTGGCAATAACTTTTGCACAAGTTAAATTAATTTACAACTTAATTTCATTAAATTAAATTAATTGTGCTATTAATCTTAAAGTGCTGATCTTGCTCAGCAGTTCTGAAATCTGGCTCAGGGCTGATTCACATAACTCCATTTACATGCTAAGTTTGGGTACAGTGAATTTGCAGTGCACCATTTTAATGATCCCAAGTGGTTTGGGTGCATATGAAAGGACTATATTGGCTGGTGCAGAAGGCGTCCCCTTTCAGCTGCCAATCTTCCAGCAAAGATATCAGGTGAAATTTCCTACCCACCTTTTCATTAAACAACAGACTGCTGTGTGTTGTAATAATAATGCAGTTTTAAATATGGTTTAAATATTTGAATATGTGAATTAGGAATTCTTCAAAAGATTTCCCCACATTTGTCTCAACTGATCATGAATGTAATATGAAGTCTATTTTGTACTTACAATGATATTTATAAATGGCACAAAGCAGGGATATAAAATTCCCACCAACACACTGCATTTAAATATTATTATTAACAATAACAATTTATATTTGTATGCTGCTTGGTTCTCAGTGACTCAGTGAATAAAAACATTAAATTGAAATGTTTTTTTCTTGATTAGGTTTCAAAATATTTAATAAGAAAGGAGAAAAAAAGTATTGTCATATAAGGTTTTGTTATATTTGACAAGAAATAATGGAATAGTAAGTAAATTGAATTAATATTATGCATGGACTTAGTAGGGAAAAGTGGACATGCCAAATTTATAAATTTCAAATGATGCTTTCCCTGAAAGTTCAGCTGGTGAAAATGTAAGAGTATGTTTCCATGTGTAAAATAATAACACAACTGCGATGGAAAAAAAATTATTATTGAATTAAAAAAAACCTGTCTCAGTTGTGTTGTTTTTTTCATTGAACTAGAGTTTGGCAACTGTTTATTGCTAATAACATTCAGAAAAAGTCACATTACAGCTTTTCACTTTGTTTTCTTATTTAGTTTTGATGGGCTTTGCTATTTATGGAAGTACTCAGTCTTGGGTACCTGATAGTACTTGTTTCACTTATGAATTTTACTTTGACAAGTAGATCAGGTTATATAAAATTCAAGATTGTTACGATATTCAAATAATGAGGTTGAAGCAGAAGAATGAAATCATATTTAGTCCCTTCAACAGAGAGAAGTTCCACACTTTCCATCAGGAAAATAAGTGTTTTGTTTCTTCTTTACCCCTTTTATATTTTTTGATCTAATAGCTTTTTCCTCAGGTGCTGCTACACAATGCAATGTTTCTTAAACTTTCAACACTGATATACTATGATCAAGTGAAATTTGAGCTGCATTATTTTAACAGATCACAGAATTCAACATTTTTGGTAAATAATGCTTTATTTCATTTCATCATTTTTATTGCATTTTGGTAAGGACTGAGGAGATGTGCCCCTGAAGACCCTATTTGAATTCCAACATTGTGAGTTGAAAAAAAATGGAATTCTACATTTTAAGATGCAACAAGCAAAACTTGCCCTCAAAATCAAATTCCCTGTTACTTAAATGACTCGATTTAATATGAACATTTATCAAATTTTATTGGTATAAATAGCAACAGGATTCTAGATTCTGTTAATTATTATCCGTATTGCAAGATAGGAATCATACAGGTGTTGACAGTTCTGTGATGCTGATTGTGGTTGCACGTTAATGCTTTCTAGTAAGAACCATTATGGAGCAGTTCATATTGTGAAAAATGGATAATTGGAAAGTCACTGGCTATCATGTATCATAAATATAGATACAAAAGATGCTATTCAGATGCGCAAATAAAACAGAAAAAAGGAGCAAAGAGGGAATATATTTCTAATTTAGACTAAATGGTATAACTGGGAATATTTAGTGAGTTATCCATATTAAAGTTGGTGAAGGAATGGCTGGTTGCAACAGCAGCAGATAATAATTTTCTATTTCTTTTTGTTACAATCAGGGTTTTATTTCGCACCCAACGGCCATCTGATCTAGCAAAGTTGCAACAACAAAACAACTAGAAATGTTACCTTCCCAAAAAACCGCTGCAGAGAACTGACTTGATTTTCATTTCTTTCAGTGGTGGGATTCAAATTTTTTTTACTACTGGTTCTGTGGGGCATGGCGTGGCTTGGTGGGCGTGGCAGGGGAAAGATATTGTAAAATCTCAATTCCCTCCCCATTCCTGGGGGAAGGTTACTGCAAAATCCCATTCCCTCCACACCCACTAACCTGCTTTCCAGCTCTGTTTTTCTGTGCAGGGCAACAAAAGAAGACCCAGCTGGGACTCAAGAGGCAGAGAATAGAGGGGCGCGGAGCCAGTCAGAGGTAGTATTTGCCAGTTCTCCAAACTACTCAAAATTTCCACTACTGGTTCTCCATAACTGGTCAGAACCTGCTGAATACCACCTCTGATCTCTTGATTAGTGTAAATAAATTAGTATAAATATCAATGGGATTCTGTCACTTGGCAGCTCTTGAGAGAAGGCCTATCTGCTCCTATGCTTTCCTAAACTATTGGTAGAAGCATCTTGACATATGGTCACATTTATAGTACCTGCACGTTCAATTTACTTTTTTAAAAGAATGGCTTCCCTTGGCTTCATTTCAAAGGTTAATTTGAAACCATTCATTTATTTGATGCATGGATATTTTTGCTAGATTTCACAGTGTGCAGGAAACAACCTTAGTGGGATTCGCAACTGCAGCCCTTCCCTTATTCAGGGGATTGGGGTTAAGCCTCCAATTCTCAGGCCTCAGGGAATCCTGGTGTAAAAAAAAAACCTCCCAAAATATGAAAATCATGTAGTAGAATGCACTCCTAACTTACACAATCAGTGTTTTACAATGTTTCAAGCAACATCAAAGCAGCAAGCCAGCCACTGTGTTGCAGCGTGTAATAATTTCCACCGTTTGCAAGGGCTTGCACTGCGCAATGCACGATACTCGGAAAACATTTCTTTTCAAATTCCATCCCTTTGCAAACACGTATGAACTCACAGGTTCATGAGCTCATGAACCCAGAGAACCCTAGTGTTCTGCAGAACCCTAGTTGAGAAAGGTTGCTCCTGATTTGATTGTGCCAGGTCAGCGGTCGCCAACTGATGGGCTGCAAGAAAATTTTGGTGGGCCACAGAGAAATCTCACCAGAGCACCCACCAAAGCAATTAATCCAGGCTGTGCAGCAACACAAGGCTGCGCCACCCACATAGCCTGCGGGAATCATCCCGTCCACTCACTCCTTGCCCAGCAAACTTGCCTGCTAAATTGCTATTTTTCCTTTTTCTGACCACTAGCTATTCTGCTGGGCTGGGAGATTTAGATTAGCTAGGAAGCAGGAAATGATTGGATTTCTTGCTTTTTAGCTAGTCTTTAGATCTTTAGCTCTGCTTTTAAGCACAGCCGAACCTCCCTTAGGTCTGAAGGTTCTATTATTCAATGCAGACTCACAGCAAGCGAATTTTATGTGACAGGCTGAGCTAGCTGATGGCAGATAGATAGATCACTGAATGATTCTGTGAGCAACTCAATCTGCCTGCCTGCTTTGCCTGCTTTGGGGTAAAAGTTGCTCTTTTTTAATTTTAAAAAAAAACAATATTTACATACATGGTGTGTTGTGAGTTAATTTTGTGAGTTTGCTTGCAAGCAAATTTTATGTGACAGACTGAGCTAGCCAATGGCAGATAGATAGATCTCTGAATGAATCTGTGATTCTGTGAGCAACTCAATCTGCCTGCCTGCTTTGCCTGATTTTGGGTAAAAGTTGCTCTTTTTTCAATAAAAAATTCAATATTTATATAAATATTTATCATATTTACATACAAGCCACACCCAGCCAGTAACATGACCACTAAGCCACACCCACAAATTAGGCCACGCTGACAGAACCGGTTAGTGGTCCCTGGGATTTAACATTATGATTTTGGTGGTCCCTGAGGTCCAAAAGGTTGGCGACCACTGCTATAGAGCACTGCACACCAGAACAACTAGACACAAGGACAGTTTTTCCCCCGAAGGCCATCACTCTGCTAAACAACTAATTCCCACAACACTGTCAAACTACTTAGTAAGACTGTATTACTTTTATTCTTTCATCCTTCCTATTACCTATATCTTCCCACTTACGACTATAACCGTGTTGCTTGTATCTTTACAATTTATATTGTTTTATTTGTTTCCTAGTAGTAACCTATGACTATCACTAAGTGTTGTATCTTATGATGAATGTATTTTATTGTATTCTATCTGCAGGACTTCAAATGCCAAGACTCCTTTTGCCTTTCCCCAGTGTATCCTTGGGTTTCTGTGTCCCAACACCCCCCCCCCTTTTTTTTTGCTACAAATACAAACAGTGCCTTACCTACCAGTCACAGGTAGCCTTTTAGGTCCAGTGGAAATATCAGTCTTTATTTCTAAGGTTCTGTTGTGTTCTCTACCCTGACTCCTTGCTTGCTGGATAGCTTCATGGCTACCCACAACTATCATTAAGGCAGGCAGCAGTGCCCTCCAGCAAATTGGGAGGGAAGGGCAGGGATCGCTGTGGTGGGAGGCAGCAATGGCTAGGTGTTTGAAAAGGTGGGAGAGAGGTAGCAGAAAAAGAGAAGAGCCACTCTCAACCCAACTGATCTCAAAAGGTTGTAGGGAAAAGAGGAGGCCAGAATATCATATATGTTTGCCACCTTGAATTACTTATAAAGCAATAAAAGTGGGATAAAAATCTAATGAATGAACAAACAGTTCCTTTCCCTGCTCCTTGCTCCCCTGAGAACCCCATGCTATTACCAGTAGTTGCTTTACTGAGAATTTTAGATTCTAATTGATTGATTGATTGATTGATTGATTGAGCATATGGCAAATACGTGGATTTATAATGGTTCAAATGTTAATGTCCAGTCCATCCAGCCATTCAAGGACAGGGTGATCTATGTTGAAAAAAATCAGACACTGGGACGGTGTAAGCTCTTGATGGACATTTGGACACAATGGGAGAGACATTTTGTCGAGGAGCACCACAGTCACACTGAGGGGTAGAGACAAGACTCCACTTAAGCAATGAGTCCTGGCAGACGTCATGTTGGATATGGATCCTGTTCAGAGTTGACCAATGCTGGGGAGGAAGGTCAAAACCTGGCACCTTTTGTATAGGGTCATCTAATGTAACTGCCTGTATCTGGGTGTTCAGCAGCGCATTTTAATTGATAGTTTTTTGTCCAACAGATTGCACATTTTCCAAAGATTTTGATGTGTACATTGAATTGCAGTACCTCACCTCCAATCTGTTCTTCATACAGCAATAAAATGCTAAACCAGCTATATATTCTGCATGGCCAAGTATTTAGTCTACAGATGAGTGGTCATATGCATGCAGGAAAATGTGCAAGCAATATTCATGCACTGTTTTTAAGATCCAGCTTTTGTTATCAGTAGTCAGAATTCAGATATATATTTCTGGTTATCCATGGTTTGAAAGATAAGGCAGCCCTGTGCTTGCTTTCTGTTCTTCACTGTGATTCTACTCAGCCAATGAACTCAGCTTATTTAATGATTTGTTGGTTTACTCAAACAGAACGTTGCTCACAAACTAAAATCAAAACCCCAAATAGGAGTTTCCTATTCTTGGATAAACAGAAACGGATTTATTCAGATCTAAGATTATTAGATCCCAATTACAAATGTTATGCTACGCAAAGATAGCCACAATTTCGATATGTCAAGTTGGACGTTTGGATATAATCTATTTGACTAACTGACTAACCACTATTTAGTATTTCACAGAGCTTTTTACATATTAACCTTACCTGCTAGGTCAGTGATGGCTAACATTTCAGCTTGGTGTGTCGAAAATTGGGAAAAAGTGTGGCCTTCCTCGGGTTGTGTGTCACTTCAAGAAATATCAATAATTTGGTTGATGACGGACTGGCTGGGATGATCACACAGGGCTGTGAAACTCGTCTCCCTGGTCTCAGGGCTGCAGGTGCAGGATGTGGGGATCGGAAGGCCACCTTACAGGGCTGTGAACCTCACGGATCTCCTTTCCTCCTGTAGTGTTCCTGAGGTAATGAAACTGACAAACCTCAGTTTATGGCGGTTAAAACTGGTTCTCTGCTGCAAAGATCTTGCGGCAGCGGTGACACCACGCCTCCACGCAACAAGCAGAGAGCAGGGATTGGAGCAGAGCACAGGCAGCCTCTAAATGTGCAGGTTTTCCCCACACCAACAGACGTGTCAGTCAAAGTGCATAGGTTAGCCATCACTGTGCTAGGTTGTCAATTTTTTTAAATCTGATTTGTCAATCTCTTACAAGATAATAGGTATAAGTAAAAACATGGTTATGAATACATGAAATGGATACATATAAGAAAAATAAAAGAAACAATAGGACAGGGACGGTAGGCACGTTGGTGCGCTTATGCACGCCCCCTACAGACCTCTTAGGAAAGGGGTGAGGTCAATAGTAGAAAGTCTAATGTTAAAGTTTTTGGAGTTTGGGGAAGAAACCATAGAGTCAGGTAGAGTATTCCAGTCATTGACCACTATGTTGCTGAAGTCGTATTTCCTGCAATCAAGTTTGTTGTAGTTAACCTTGAGTTTGTATCTATTGTGTGCTCTTGTACTGTTATGGTTGAAGCTGAAGTATTCATTGACAGGTAGGACATTGCAATGTATGATTTTATATGCCATACTTAGATCTTCTTCCAACATTTTGTTGTGATAGTAATTTTTAATTTAATCTATTAGTATAATCTCTGTATTATTTGGACATAACTATAGTGGAAAATTCATCCCATTAGCCCATCTGCCTATTTCTCTATGCATCTTTGATTTCAAGAACTTCCCATAGCCATTTATTTGCGGGCAGTAGCAACAAAATTTTCCCACTGGACCAAACCTCTTTCTGCTGCCTCCAGAAGATTAACACCTTCCTTGCTTCATCCACTGTTGGTGGCACCCCATTTAAAAGATCTGTCAACACATCCCTATTTAATTGCACACCATTTTTCCCCCTAAGTGGTATGAAGCTGCATATACTGTAGATCACATATTTCCATCATGTTATTATGACTTGAATATCCTACCATAGTTAAGGCGGAAAGAATACAGGCAGTCCTTGGCTTACAACCATTTGTTTTGTGGCTGTTTGAAGATGCAACGACACTGAAAATAACGATTTACAAAGTGATTCTTGCGCTTACGACCAGCATTAAAAATCTAGGTGCCTGGCAACCGGGAATTATTTACACCTGCTGTAATATCACAGAGTCATATAATTGCCATTTGTGATTTTCCCAGCTTGCTTCTGACAAGCAAAGCGAATGGGGGAAGCTGGATTTGCTTTACAACCATGTGACTCAAAGACTTGGGGGAGGGGGGAATTGGAAAGTTGATAAATACATATTGTTGATGGCAACATCAATACTTTACACTCAAAAGTGGAAGGACGCTTCGACTCAGACAATGGACGAATGGCTGCAAAAGTTGATGGAGTTGGCAGAGATGGCTACATTGACTGCTTTCATCAAGGAAAAAAAACACAAATACCTTTGTTCCTACCTGGAAACAGTTTCTGGACTTTGTGCTTGAGGTAGAAAAAAAAATGAAACTTTGCTTTTGGGGTTTACTGATTAGATAGATATGGTGTTACGGAAATGGCTAGTTTAAACTACTATGTACAACTGAAAAGTTGTGGTTTGATGTTATTACCCTATTCTGCTACACCAAAGGGTGTTAGAAGTCAATGCCTTTTCTTTCTTTCCCCCTTTCTTTTCCACACTTTTCCCTTTCCTGTTTCTCCTTCTTTTTGCTTTTGTACTTTTTTGTATGTTATATCATAAATTAATAAAATTGTTATAAAAGAAAAGAAAAAAAAACATGTGACTCACTTAATAACTGCAGTGCTTTGCTTAACAATTGCAGCAAAAAGGTCATAAAATTGGCACAACTCACTTAACAACCAACTCACTTAGCAATGGAAATTGTGATCCCAGTTATAGTCACAAGTCGAGAACTACCGGTATACGCGATGGAAAATATATGCATATAGACTAGACTAGAATAGAATAGAATAGAATAGAATTATTGGTCAATGTGATTGGACACACAAGGAATTTGTTTTGGTGCAAATGCTCTCGGTGTTCATAAAAAGAAAATAAACATTCATCATATGCATAAAATATTGCATAAAATATGCAATATTTTATACTGTACCTCTTTCAAAGAAGAATAGAGCAGATCACTTATTTTACACATGGCTGCTTACCCTAATACTGTCCAAATTGTCCATACAGTGTTTTCATAATAGATATTATGATGTGTTCTCTAATTCCCAAAGTTATTACTGATTGACTGAATCGAGTCCATTTCAATAACCGCTCCAAAAAATTAATCCGCTGTAGCCAACTGTCTAAGGTTTGCAAAATGGGGTTGGAGGAGACAGGATATGTAACTCTCCATGCATGTGGCAGCTTTTACAAGATCAGTTCAACATGCTACAGCCCACAACAGGAAAAATCCTATGATTTTCTTTTTTAATGCTAAATTCCTCAGCTGGCTACAGGGCAGCAATGAATTTTAACCAAGTCAGCATATCTTTTTCTCAAGGCTCTAATGTCAGGAGGATTCACGCCTACCATCTTTTTTCCCTTCCGCCCACAGAACTGGCCAAAAGCTTTAGGTGGGGCAGGGTCAAAAGAGAGTTGCTGTGGAGTACATCAACATTTAATTTGATTTATCTCTCCCTGAACAAACCGAGGAGGCACAACTTCCTCTGCGCATATTATATATGATTATAGCACAATATGAAAATCCCACATCTGCACATGGATGAAGCATCCAGCACATGCCAATGAAGTAACTCCATTCTGATAAATGCCGACTTTATCCCAATGTATTCCTGTTGGTCACTATGTACTGAACCCATTTAGCTGGATGAATACTGATTACTACTACGATGATACCCTGTTCAAAATCATACCAAATGGGACCAAGAGTTATTTGAAAAAACGAGAAAAAGGGAAGCCTTGTAGAGGTAATCCTTGGCTTACAACCCCATTTGAGTCAAACGTTTATGTTGTTAAGTGAGACATTTGTTAAGTGAGTTTTGCCCCATTTTACGACAAATGTTACACGAATCACTGCAGTTGATAAGTTAGTAACCCAGTTGTTAAATGAATCTGGCTTCCCCTATTGACTTTGCTTGACAGAAAGTTGCAAAAGAGGATCCCATGATCTTGGGACACAGCAGTGAGTCAATTGCCAAGCATCTGAACTTTGACCACATGATCATAGGGATGCTGTAAAGGTTGTAACTGTGAAAAATAGTCATAAATCACATTTTTCAGTGCCTTTGTAACTTTGAACAGTCACACAAAAAACTGTTGTAAGTTGAAGACTACCTGTAGATGCAAGAAATCAGTTCGTAAGAGACAGCAGAAGATATACTTTATGGAAAATATATTTCTTTAAAATTCCTTAACTAGATATGATGGCTGATCCTTTTTAGAAGTTAGTTGATCTACTTTTAAAAAAAAAAACTCAGCAAAATCAATCTATATTTCTCCCTCCAAAGATGCTGTGTAAATTAGGAGCTAAAATACAAAATTGTGCTACCTGTATTAAATGACAAATGACAATATAGCTACTTCTATATCCTTGTTAGCTTCCACTGGGAAGTTTGAGAGAAAAAGGCATAATATAATAGTGCACACTTTTAGATAATCTGAGCATTTTTTCCATAAGTTTATATAATACAATATGTAATTTGTGTTATTTTGCATAATTTATTCAACTAATGGGGAGGAACAAGGAACTAATCAAGGAACCAAAATACTACAACCAACCACTGAAAGCTGTATACAACTATTGTTTTGGCTTCCAATGTTTCAACTAGTGTTACCTATATACTTCCAAATTGTGCTTTAAGTAAGTATTACATACTTGGTTTTGAAAAGGAAAGTTAACTTCTCCATTCACTGGCCCCTGGAAACCATAGCCTATGTAAAACTCTGCTTAGTACTCATACTATTAGGTCTCTATGTTACTTGGACTGTTTTATCCATTATTAAAAACCAAGGCATCCTAAAGGCACTTAATGTACTGTATACACTCCCACAATAGTATCCCCTTGATCTTTTCATTCAGACTTGATCTGAATGTCTCTGAGGAGACCATTTAGTGATATACCCAATGCCACGTGACATTCTGGGAAAAGACCAATGGGAAAAGATTCTCTAGAGCACAAAAAGGGAACAAGGCATAAGAGATGGATGTGGCTTCCACTGATTTCTTAACCAATTCCAATATGGAGTTTTTAAGGAGTTGAAGTCCGCTGTATAATACAAGTTTAAGAAGACAGAGGTTTACTTTCCATCTACACCTAGTCACCTTGCACACCTTCATGCTGGCCTTTCGGTACCCTTTTATTTGCAAATCCATATCAAATTCATTATCTCAACCTATCCTGCAAGGCAGGGTAGGGTTACAACATAATTTCTAATTAAACAGATGGGAAAGTGAGATCCAGGTAAACCCCGAAATACCTGCCCAAGAAAGAATTGCTAAATGCATAAAGTTCAAAAGGAGAAATGAATCATCTATACCTCCTCCTTCCACCCCAGATCAAGACCAATCATGAGTTCTTCAAAATGAATTTTTCATTTGATTTGTTATGTTAACCACCATACTTGCAGCATCTCCCAGGGCAGGATGAACTTTGGGCCACCCTCATTTAACATATATAGATACTTGGGAAGGTCTTGTGGAATCCAACCACATTCCATCTTAGTGTTCCATCTACAACTACCTCAAACTCCTGGACCTTCTGAGAAGCCCGTTCAAAATAGGGCATGATGCACCAGCCAATCCCTAGCAGATGGTTATTCAAAGTTTTATACAGTTTTCAAAAGGGAGGCTTCCTTTTTAATTAACATACCTATTAAAATAAAGATAAAATGTCCTTCAAACTGAGTTCATTTCTTAGTGACTTTATCAGGCCCACACTGATTTCTTGGCAGCAAAACTGATCTTGTTCCAGAGGCTTTTTTTCCTCCAACTCCCCAAATTTCAAAGCCTTCCATCCCATTTCAAAGCCATCAGAGCTACTAGTTTTACAAACTGACTTCCTCTTGACATACTTCAACTGCCAATTAGAGGGCTGTTTTACCTCAGTGAGAAAGGACAGGTCAGATTCACTCTAAGCCAGGCGTGTTCAATCTGCAACTCACAGGACAGTTAGTAATGTGGCCCCACAAGATCATAATAAAAATATTTAAAAAATTAACTCTACGCGCGCGCGCGCACACACACACACACACTGCAGCCCAAAACAATTCCTCTTCACTCAATGTGGCCCAGGTGAACCAAAAGGTTAGGCAACTATTGTAGGAGATGACCAGGCTGTGACCGAGGGGTCAGTCACGAGTCCAAGATAACAGATAATCAGAGTTGGAAGGAGATCTAAGTCCAGCCCACCTTGAATTCTGCTGACACTTATACTGCCAGCTTGCTTTGACTGTTAGTAGTTCAGATTGTTGTAGAGAGTATTAACATGCAATAAACCTGTATTCATCTACACTAAACTGCCTTGACTCCTGATTTCCTGTGCTTGACACCCATATTCTAAACAATCCTGGAAAGACTCCATATCTGAAACCCTGAAGAGCTGCTTCTAGCCAGTATTGACAAGATCAGGCTAAACAAACCAGTGGAGGATATAAGGTATTTTCCTATAACACATTAGGCATTCCTACCAAACCTCCATGGGAGATCCTTGAGAAAGCATTATTTCCTTCAAGAGGAACACTTCAGACTTTGTAACCAAGAAGTAATGTATGAGTTTGCTTTTTGTCTCCTCTTTTGATTTCTCTTTTTCTGTGATAGCTTTAAAATAGTAAGTTGTAGGATAAGAACTGTTATAACTTATTTTGGTAATTCAGCTTAAGAAACTTTTTTTTGCTAAAGAACATAATAAAATGCTTTCAGTGAATAAATAATCACTGCCAATCAACTGCATTAGATTGGGTGACAAATATTATATCCATGCTATTTATAATTTTATTTTGCAACATTATTTAATATGAAAAAAGCTTTTTCAACTTTTAAAGCCTATATTAATATTGTATGGAAAATGCTCTACCCATTTGGTGGTTTAAATTTGCACTTTTCTGTTTCTTTTTCACCTTGATTTATATGGAAATTGCACAGTAATATTCTAACAAAATGTATCTATAAATGTTGATAATGGTCTTCTAAGTTTTGTGATTCCCCTTTTCAATCTCATCTCCTTGATTTGTAACACAATCAAGCATCACAACACACCAAGAATACATCCCTATGTCCCACTAAACACAGCAAGATATCCATTACTGTTTTCAGAGGGCATGTCCTCATGAGGTAGCCTTAGTCTTACCTATAATCTTTCCAGACAAGCATTTTGAGGTAGCCTAGCATTTTGAAGTAGGCCCAGACAAGGAACAAGCATGGCCAGGATACCAGAAATGCTCTTTACTGTGGTAAAATAGAGTAACAATGGAGGGCATGATGGCTCAGTGGTTAAGATGCTGAGCTGAACTTGTCAGCTGGAAAGCTGACAGCCTGGGTTTCAGACCCAGGCACCGTGCAACGGGATGAGGTCCTGTTACTCATTCGAGTTCCTGCCAACCTAGCAGTTTAAAAGCATGCAAATGTGAGTAGATAAATAGGTACCACTTCAGTGGGAAAGGTTACTGTGTTCCATACTTTCATGCTGGCCACATGAAGAGCCATAGTGGTGCAGTGGTTAGAGTGCAGTACTGCAGGCTACTTCTGCTGACTGCTGATTGCCAGCAGTTCGGCAGTTCAAGTCCCACTGACTCAAGGTTGACTCAGCCTTCCATCCTTTTGAGGTTGGTAAAATGAGGACCCAGATTGTTTTGGGCAATATGCTGACTCTGTAAAACCACTCAGAGAGAGCTGTAAAAGTACTGTGAAGCGGTATATAAGTCTATAGCACTATTGCTATGATGGAAACGTCTATCAGCCAATGCAGGTTTCCTTGGATGAGAATCGGAGATGAACATCGCCCCCTTCAGTCAGGGGGCAGGGGAAATCTTTAAACCTTAGAATTAATTCCAAAATCTTGAAAGTCTGCCCAAGTTTCTCTTTGTCCCATTTTATACTAAAAGGAATCAAGACAGGGTCATTTCCTTCTCGCCTTTTCCTTTTAATGGCTCTCTCATATCGTATCTTCTCTCTATGTCACCCAAGATAAATTCTACATTCTGTTACCTAGGCGCAGTTGAAGGTGGCTAAAGCCTCCATCCCAGGCATCCATTCACACTTACCCAAGTCCACTCCTATGTACTTTAAGAAGAGTGAAAGAAGGTACTTAATCCTACTTGCAGCTGACATTGGATGGGAGGGAAAGCAAAGCCAGGGGATTCCACCAACTGCTGCCCTTAAATTATCCTGCAATAAAACTGTATGGACAGGACCTCTTGCAAACCTCATTACCGAGGCAGATTATTGCTCAGCCACCAGGGCAGTGCAAATTATGCTGGCTGTTTTTCCTGCTGCTTAAGGACCGGAGGAATACACATTAATGCCTTTGTGAGAAAGAATCCCAAATTGACATTTTTAGCAAGCTGTCTGTTCAAACCCTCTATACTTTTTTTTTTCCTGAGTAGTATCACATACAATTTAGGACACTTGCCCTAAATAGAGTATGTGGGCAAGCTGCCATGTTATGAATAGCCTCATTCAATACATATGGATGCCAATGTTTGAAAGGGGATAGTATGCCTTAGTTCATTATAGAGCCCAGTTAGAATCAGGCCATAACCCCTTAAACTTATTTTTATTTATTTTTTATTCTGCCTTTATTATTTTTATAAATAACTCAAGGTAGTGAACATACTTAATGCTATTTCCTCCCTCTATTTTCGCACAACTACAATCCTATGAGGTGGGTTGGGCTGAGAAAGAATTACCAAATTCACGCAGCCAGCTTTCATGCCTAAAGTGGTACTAGAACTCATTATCTCCTGGTTTCTAGCCTGGTGCCTTAACCACAAGATCAAACTGGCTCACATAGTTCATTTCCAGCTATCTAGGGGACTTTAGCAGAAATAAAAGGCTCCCACATTCATAAATGAGGACATTTTATGATACCCTGTTTCTAGATAAAATGATGCTGCTTTCAGTCATGATACCGCATCTTCGATACATCCTTTTCTAGGAGATCTGTCTACTGCCGCTTTAATTTCTTACAAAAAGTAAAGTATCCTGTGATTCCAGCTCTGTTTCTGCTGACCTCATAGACCTCATTCAAGTCTTCTTGGCCACACCATGGAAGTGGTTTACCACTGCTTTCTTGAGAGTTATTTTTCAACTTGCTTGTCTAGCTTATAGTCCTGGTATTTTGTAATGGTCTCCATCCAGATGCCATCTTGCTTAGCTTTTCAAGACCAGCTAAAGTTGAATTGGAACTGATATTTAGCTGGGCTTATTGCCTTTCAGCATCGGATCAAAACGTGTTCAATTCCCCCAAGCTTTTCTTGATAAGATTTAATTATATTTTTCATACTGAATCCATAACTTCTTGAAATAATCTCCTAATTTGAGGAGTTGTACGTTATTTCATGTTTTTATTTATAAACCACCACTTAGGAAACAAAATTATATCTGGTGCTGAAAGTGTCTCTCGTAGGAGCATGATTGTGAGAAAAATCTAAAAATGGCTGCTGTAGGAGAGAATAGTCTATGGTTCACAAGGAGACATGATTGACGAGATCTTTCTCTGGCACATTCTTTCCCCCTGTACATCTTGATCTTTGGCACAGGAGGGAGGTTTTTACTGGAAACACTGGGACATATTTTTTCTGAGATAACGAGATCTGGGGGAGAGAAGGAGGATGTAGGAAGAAAAGGTTACTGTCCCTTTCTGAACATTTCTTTCCAATCTTAATGTCTTCTTAGATACTTTTTTTTTTTTCATAAAAAGGATGCATACTTTAATGTACTGCTTCTAATACCATGTTTGTTTTGCTCTGAAAGACATGGCTGAAGATTGCTCACATCAGTTGAATATAACCCAGTTCTATCTTTTGTGCAGATTCCAATTCTGAACATGATGTATCATTAAGGAGGTAATAGAGAAATGGGTAATCCTGGCTATATTGCCGTTACCAATTCATACCTTCCTCTTGTATGTGTATGGATTCAAGATGGCAGTGAAAATGTCCTCTTCCAACATGCATGTGAATTGTCAGAGCCACCAATGTCTTCCTTCTCTATTCTTATTGTCCTCTCTGGTTATCTTTATTGTTCAGCATCCTAGTTTGGTTTCCTTCAAAAGTCTTGCAACCGTTATAGATTGTGTCCCATTTCACAACAGAGAATCTTCCAAGATTGGGTTGACAAACCAAAGCAAGTTGTAGTGTGTATTTATTGGTTCAATTTATAACTCATATTTTCTCCCAGGAACTGAAGGATTCACTTTATCTCCTCAACAACAGCCCCATGAGTAGGTTGAGCAGAGATAGATAGATAGATAGATAGATAGATAGATAGATAGATAGATAGATAGATAGATAGACAGATAGACAGACAGACAGACAGACAGATAATTGGAAGGAGGGAGGGAGGGAGGGATGGAGAGGGAGACCCAAAGTCTTCCATGGCTAAAGATGGAGTAAAACCTAAGTTTCCCTAATGCTAATCTAACACCTTAACTTCAATGCCACAATGGCACATGTTGGCATTTTCTCTGAGGTTGGGGCGGCATCCACTGGAGATGCTTTCCATTTCAATTGCTGTCATGGAGCAGGAAATTGGGCTAGATTACTGCAATATTTCCCCCTCCCCAAATCCTGCTTATTTCTTTTTTAAGAATATCAATGCAACTTTAAAGCAGCAAGTTTCCTTCACTGTTTCAAGAAAAATTGTGTGGATTATTATCTCCGCAAGGACTCCAATAATAATAATAATAATAATAATAATAATAATAATAATAATAATAATAATAATAATAATAATAACAACAACAACAACAACAACAACAATAACCATTGATCAGCTGCAGAAGGCTACTTTATTGGGATCTGCTCGCATAATCCACCGATAGATCACGCAGTCCTAAACAGTTGGGAAGTGTTCGACTAGTGATTTGTGATACGAAACCCAGCATAGTTATCTCGTTTGCTGTGTACACTGTTGTTTTTTTGTAAATAATAATAATAATAATAATAGTAGTAGTAGTAGTAGTAGTAATAAAAAATATCCCAACCCTTAATACCAGCAAGTTGGTGGCTGTGAGAAGAAACGGGGAGATGGCAACATTCTTTGATATGGCTTTGGCTTCACCTAATCTGGCATGGATATTGCTATGCGGGCCTCCAAAAGAAGAGGACAGTCAGGCCAACATCTCTCCTTCAACAGCATCCTTGTCCCTGGATGGGGATTAGGCTTGATGCATTTGAGAAGAGACAACATACCTGTGCTGTGATTGGCAGGATGCCAAGGCTTTCAAATATTTTTTTTTTTGAGTCAGCACCACCTCTCCTTGAGTGTGTGTGTGCACACGCACACACTCACAAAGCTGTTTCTCTCCTCCACCCCCCACCCCCACATTGCTTGGAACAAGAGAACAGGAGAACCGCCTGGTGTTTTCTGAACAACGACCGGGGGCTATCACGTTTTGCATTAGGCATTCACGAAAATCACCTCCTGTGGATGTCAACGGCAGTTCCCTTCAAGGAGAGCAGCAGTGGTGTGTGTGTGTATGTGTGTGTGTGTGTGTGTATGTAAAACATGTGCAGGCGTAGGAGCCGAGCACAGCCAATGGGGAGGGAACGCCTGTTCCTGCTGCAAGTCACCCTCCTCCCCTCCCTCTGCACAGCCGCCTCTGGCCCACCCAAGTAGCAGCCGATGGGCATAAATTTGAGAACTGAGTACTAGGACTGGATTGAAGGGAACCTTCCCCTCTCTGCCTTCATGCCTGCCAAAAAACTCAAACCGAAACACATTCCCTCCTGGTTTGCCTGCCAAGAAATCACGGTGCAGGGCCAGAAGCAGCGAGGCCATTCCACGTAAACACTACAAGGGGGTGGCAAAGCTACTGTCCCCCCTTTGGCCCTCCATTGCAAAAGCAATGAGGAGCTTTAATGCTTTTCTTTTCCTTTCCTTTCCTTTCCTTTCCTTTCCTTTTCTTTTCTGGATTGCTCCCCTACACATCTGGCTCCCTAGAGAGAACCAAACTCATCCCCTTCCACCCCGCGCTTGTAAGTTTGGCTCCTGCACGCCTTTGTTAAAAGAAACACATGTGCACTATATGTATACTATAGATATTCTGTCCAGAGAAGAGATCGAGGAATTAGAAGTGAGAGAAGACTCCCTAAAAACCAACAAGAAACATTTTGTAGCCATTGCAGCAAATCCTACCTAACTCTCCCATTACGGAGTACAGGTAGTCCTCCACTTACAACCGCTCATTTAGGGACTGTTTGAAGTTTGTTTGAAGACCTTTTGAACCCACCCAACATATAAATGACCACTAAGGGAACGAGCACTTCTAATAATGAAGAATACCCCATGGGTTCCAGCTTACCTCCCAACTCCATTACAAGGGCACTGAAAAAAGTGACTTATGACCATTTTTCACACTTAGGACCATTGCGGCATCCCCATGATTTACATTCGGGTGCTTGATAACTGCTCCATATTTAAGACAGTTGCAATGTCCTGGGGTCATGTGATGATCTTTTGCGACCTTCTGACAATGGGAAAGCCAGCTTTACTTATTCATTTTTTATTTATTTATTTATTTTGTCAAGCGATTATAAGATAACAGGTATAAGTATAAACATAGCTATGAATACATGAAAAATAAAAAAGAAACAATAGGACAGGGATGGTAGACATGTTAGTGCACTTTTGCACGCCCCCTACAGACCTCTTAGGAAAGGGGTGAGGTCAATAGTAGACAGTCTAAGGTTAAAGTTTTTGGAGTTTGGGGAAGAAACCACAGAGTCAGGTAGAGTATTCCAGACATTGCCCACTCTGTTGCTGAAGTCGTATTTCCTGCAATCAAGTTTGGTGCGGTTAACCTTGAGTTTGTAGCTATTGTGTGCTCTTGTGTTGTTATGGTTGAAGCTGAGGTATTCATTGACAGATAGGACATTGCAATATATGATTTTATATACTATACTTAAATCGGACTGAAGGTAGCGTAGTTCTAGGTTTTCTAGGTCTAGAATTTCAAGTCTGGTAGCAATAAGGTATTCTGCAATGAGTAGAGGAGTGGAGAACTCTTCTTGTGAAATATTTCTGGACTGTCTCAACTGTATTAATATTAGATACATAATGTGGGTAACTTAACTTAACTTAAGTTAACTTAACTTAAGAATTGTGTTACTCAAGCCCTCTCAGCATCAACCTTAAACTTTCTACCGTGGACCTCACCCCATTTTTAAAAGGTCCGTAAAGGGGGCGTGCATAAGCGCACAAGCGTGACTACCGTCCCTGTCTTCTGTGCCCATTTATTTGTATTCACTTCCTTCATTCAGGTTTATGTTCATACCTATACCTGCTATCTCAGTGATGGCTAACCTTTTCCACATTGCGTGTCAAAAGTGCACTTGTGTGCCTGCACCCATGATGCAATGCGGGCTCAATTACCATGCCCCCTGCGCATGCACGCATGACTCCCCACGGTCTGCATGCCTCTGTGCATGGGCACGCATCTCCTACGTGCACATCTCTCCCGCACATGCATGACAGATACCCGACAATCAGCTGGCTGGTGAGAGGCATATGCACATGCGCAGCGGGGCTCTTCCGGGTGACCTCTTCCAGCACACGTGCCATAGGTTCGCCATCCCGGTGCTATCTTGTACATGCTTGACAAACAAATAAATAAAAAAATAAAAATAAACTGCAGTGATTCACTTAACAAATGTGACAAGAAAAGCTGTAAAATGGAGCAAGGCTCAGATAACACGTTTCCCACTTCCCGACATAAATTCTGGGCTCAGTTAGGATCATAAGTTGAGAACTACCTGTATCCTAAATAGAAATACTGCTAAATATTACATGGCTTGGAGTATAGTAGGGCTCAGCAGGAGAAAATTGACCTGTGAGTTTGACTCGTCCGGAGGGCACCTAGGTAAACAAACCCGCTTTAGAGGAATCACTTCCAACCTCAGAAGAAAGTTAATGGGATGAAGAAATGTCTGTTTTAATGCTTAGCATTTTCATTGCCGCTCCTAGGTTAGGAATCACCAGAAGGAAGTGAACAAACAGTGATCACAGCATTCAAGGTCTTTCTGCTCCCAAACTATAAGATACAATACAAGGACTTGGCTGGTGAGTCGGAGTTGTGAATTGCATGGCACAAATGATTTAATTCCAAAATTACAGTCTTCTGCAGACCATGGTAAACTAAAGATGCCCTTGAGTTCAAATGACTGGGCACATCTACAGATAGTCCTCGATTTGCAACAGTTCATTTAATGGCCGCTCGAAGTTACAATGGCACTAACAGAAAGTGACCATTTTATGACCATGAGTCACACTTGCAACCGTTGCAACATCCCCATGGTCATGTGATCAAAAGTCAGAGACTTGGCCACTGACTCATATTTAGGACGGTTTCAGTGTCCCGGGGTCACATGATCCCCCTTTGCAACCTTCTGATGAGCAAAGTCAGTAGGGAAGCCAGATTTATTTAATAACTGGGTCACTAATTTAACAACCGCAGTGATTCGCTCAACAATTGTGGCAAGAAAGGTTGTAAAATGGGACAAAATTCACTTAACAAATGTCTCCCTTAGCAACAAAAATTGTGGGCTCAATTGTGGTCGTAAGTCGAGGATTACCTGTACATTATTTTCAAGGCAGCAACATATTGCCTTCATGATATCTTTTAGACTTCCAGTTCAACTTACAGGTCTGGGTATTGTTAATGTTCTTTCATCCAAATGCCAACCAGGTACTAACCAAGGCTCCATTTTGTCCCGCCTGCCCTCGGCAAGGTAATAGGCAGTTCCACGGGCCAGTCAAGGAAGAAGAGTGCTTTCCAACACCACCTGCCATCGTCCCACAAGCAACACCAGTGGGAAAGCCAACAGGAAATTGGAAGTCACTTCTGCTCTCACTGCTTTTTTGCTTATCTGTGGTCATTTTGTTTCTCTGTTTAGATAAGGAAATACCTCTGAAAGGATAACCCAATGGTTATGCATTGTCTACCAAAACCCACCCAATATATAAATGACCATTAAGGTAACTAGCACTTCTAATAATGAAGAATACCCTATGGGTTCCAGCTTACTTCCCAACCAGAGGTGGTATTCAGCCGGTTCTGACAGGTTCTGGGGAACCAATAGCAGAAATTTTGAGTAGTTCAGAGAACTGGCAAATATCGCCTCTGACTGGCCCTGCCCCCATCTATTCTCTATCTCCCGAGTCCCAGCTGATTGGCTGGGTCTTCTTTTGTTGCCCTGCACAGGAGAACGGAGCTGGAAAGCAGGTTAGTGGGGTGGGGAGGGAATGGGATTTTGCAGTAACCTTCCCCTGCCACGCCTACCGAGCCATACCATGCCCACCACGCCCATAGAACCGGTAGTAAAAAAAAAAAAATTGAATACCACCACTTCTCCCAACCTTATAACCTGGAACACATCAAAGTCTTTAAGACTTTCTGGAAGGTCAACAAGGTTGGGACCAATTTAATCTTGGAGACTATGGCTCCAAAGGGCAGATGCTACAACAGAAAACACCCACTTTCTGGGTCCCACAAGATGGCATTTTTTAGTTGACAAGATCTGAAGCACGCCTCTGCTACTGGATCTGATGAAAAGAGTAGCAATAATTGGGCAGATTTGGTCCTGCAAATAGTCTGGCTCCATGCTATGAAGGACTTTATAGATGACCATCCATCAGTCAGCACCTTAAATTGCACCTGGAAACATACTGGGAATCAGTGCCGCTCATGGAGCAGAGGTATAGTATGCATGCACTGAGGCACATCCATAACTCCCCAAGCTACTGCATTGTGGACCTGCTGGGGTATCCACATCTTCTTTATGAGCAGCCACAGATAAAGCACATTGCAGCAATGCACATACCTCCCTTTCTTCAGTCAAATCTGCTATGAAACTGTAAGGGAAAGCATACCCCGCTAATCCTTTGATAACATTATTGGGTGGAGGAAGTGGATCCAAAAGATGGAATCTGCATTATGCTTAGTTCCCCCAATTATTTAGAACCCTGAGATTTTCATATAATACCCACAATTTATGCATTTCCTGTGGAACGCATTCTCTAGGGGGATGTACTAGAGAATGTACTCTTCAAATAGGTGCTGTTGTTAGTCACAAAGTCGTGCCCGACCCATCCCATTGCGACCCCATGGATAATGTTCCTCCAGGCCTTCCTGTCCTCTATCATCCCCTGAGTCCATTTAAGCTCACACCGACTGCTTCAGTAACTCCATCCAGCCCCCTCATTCTCTGCTGTCCGCTTCTTTTGCTCACAATTGTTCCCAGCATTAGGCTCTTCTCCAGTGAGTCCTCCCTTCTCATTAGGTGGCCAAAGTATTTGATTCAAATTGGTAGAAATTGGTAAAAGCATAACTCTTCTATCAAGACTTCATGCATTTCTTTGTTAATCTTTGACTTCTATTTGTGTTTTGATTATGTTTTTCATTAGTCTATGTTTTATATTATTTTTACAAATACAAGACACTTTGATTGTGTAACTAATACAAATGAGAGATATAAATGTCGGCTTGTTACGATCTTGCTCACCGTTTTCTTGGTGATCCTACCTTCAAAATTTTAACAGAGATTGCAGAGAGGGTTTTCTGGTGGTGGCACTTGTTCCGCCCCAGAAAACTTGCTTTGTCTTAACTGATATCTTTCTAGCACCAAGACCACATATTTTTAATTAACCTGGCTTTTTAGCCAAGATTAATCTTTAAATTTTGCTAAAAAGTTTCATGGTTCTGCTCCTTAAATTGATGTAACACTATCTTTCAAACTGCATGTTGAATTGCATATTAATTTTTATTGTTTTGCTGACTTATTGTATGCAACTATGGAAAGTGGAAATATATAAGCCGGAGTACAAAGGGTTAAATATGTACAAACTTGTAGAGTGTAAGTTTGCCAAAGCTTGTTTGTCAAGAAGGCGTGCTTTATTGAACTGTCTCAAATTTTTATAACTTACTGCATAATTTTGGGGGATCATTTTAGTGTGTAACAGAAAAGAAACACTGGTATGTGCTCTGCATCCAAGATTTTTGAAAATGGTACTAGCTGCAATACTGTATATTACTTATTGTCTATGTTAAGTAATCTCAATTTATAGATCAAAGTTTTGGCCAAGTAATTAAAAATGCATTTTGAAATGAGAGATGGGGAAAAATGCAGCGAATAGAATAGAGTAGAGTAGAGTAGAGCAGAGCAGAGCAGAGTAGAACACACTTTATTAGCCAAGTATGATTGGACACACAAAGAATTCATCTTCGGTGTGTAAATTCACAGTGTGCATATAAAGAGCAAGTAATAAGTAATAGATCATAATCATAGGTACAATCAATCATTAATCATAAGTTACGAACCAAAACTGATAAATCGTAAAAGCCAAATAGGAGAAGCTATTAGGAAAGATGACGAGATGAGGAAAGATGAGAAACAAGACAGTGCTTTGGGCATGAATTGTTCAGCAGAGTGATGGCATTGGGGGTGGGGAACTATCTTTATGTCTGGTTGTTTTGGCATACAATGTTCTATAGTGACATCCTAAGGGAAGAAGTTGAAATAGATTATGTCCAGGATGTAAGGGGTTTGTAGATATTGTTTTATATGTATGCATGTGTAGGGGATCAAAGTGTTATAGATGGATTCCGAGGCTTGTCGAAGAACATCATAGAATTGCATGTAGCAAAACTGATCATGAAAACTGGGTTCTTCTACTGTGCATTTAAGTCTGTGCAGACAAGCCCAAGACGATACTGTGAGTGGGTTATGACATTTGTTCTGGGAGTTAACACACACAGCTTGATAATTAGATTGGGAAATGGTTTCATAGATGGATAGATTGGGCACAATGGATTTATCATTCATTTAAAAGTTTCCCCTATTCATGTTCAACTTTAATTTGGGAGAAATAAGAGACAGAAGTTGCCCATAGTGGAAAAGGAGCATTAAGGAAATTTGGAAGACAGTAGCGGTGAAGCAAGAAGTTATGGGACAAGTTGATTCAAACACACTTAACTCTTTAAAAAGGAATGGAAGTGCAAGATTCTTTACAGCAGTGGCCCCCAACCTTTTTTGTGCCGCAGCCCGGTACCGGCATCACAAAATCATCTGCGGCCCGGTACAGGCATCAGCACGCATGGCAAGGCAAGCCGAGCGACTGGCCAGCCAGCCGTCCCCCGCTTCTCCCTGCCACCTTCAATTCCTTCTTTGTACTTGTGTCGATGGGCTTCGGGACGGCTTCGGGACGGTCGCTCGGCTCGCCTTGCCATGCGTACTGAAAGAATCCTCACGCCTTAGTTTTGTTTGAAGCCACACACACCCCCAATGAAACTAAGGCGTGAGGATTCTTCAGCACCCAAACGCCGCTTTCTACCCGGAAAAGCTCACCGGAAGCACTTTTTCATCAAAACAAGATGGCGGCGCCCAGCAAACCGGCAGCCCAGTAGAAATTGTTCCACGGACCGTTACTGGTCCAGGGACCGGTGGTTGGGGACCCCTGCTTTACTGTATCTCTCTGAAGGCTATACTGGCCTTTATTGTTCCCAATGGGGAACATAAATTAGTGTTGATGAATCAACAAAATGAAGATGTCCACCTTCTCACAGTGAGCGAGGGATGTTCCCCATAGGTGCACTATGGACAATTGAAAGCAGCCCTTCTGGATGCGCTATGAGAAATGGATTCAAGGATATGCAGACTGGGTGAGAGGGAAGGTTTTAAAGTAGAGTATGGGGATGGGAGGCCAGAGAAAGAAGGTAGCATATATGAGCATGAAGTTTTGCTCAGACAGGGCCAGAGTAGATGAAAAAGGGGAATGTGGATAAAAAGGAGAGCAATGAAACAGCCAAGTAGCAAAGGGCCAAACAAAACAACAAAACATGTTATCTTTAACCAATAAGCCATTTTCAAACTAACTATGTTCAGCAGCAATGTTCTTCTCCTGGACATGTCTGTTCCTATACAACTATGCTCTGCTTAGCTATATTGGTGTTTTTAAGAAGTTGATAGCTGTGCATCATCGCATGGAGTTCAATGTCCTATCAACAATACACAGTTCTGCATGTTAAAGACCATTATATAGCCCCCCCACCCCACCCCGCAATTAATCGTTGGGCATGTCACTTGCTGAAACACCAAGAATTGACTGCTAAAGATTCCTAACTTTGATTTCAAAAGAGAGAATAGAATAGCTTAAGAGTTTCCCTTAAAGTTTGCTTAAATTGAAATTGAGTCCCTTAATCCTGTTAACAACTTACAATGTTTACAATTAAACAATAAAAGGACAGTAGAAGTAAAAAGACATTTGTAATGCAAAAGAAAATTCTGATTTACATAGGGTTTTTTTGGTTTGCATTACAAAGAAATTTAAATGAGGCACCTTTTTACCCCATATGCAAACAACTTTAACGTCAACAATATAACATGCCTGAGATTGCTTGAATTATAGTTACACTTCTAAAACTTGAGCATCACAATTTCATTGCAAAGGTGTTTTTCCGGTGTAGAGTTGTCTCCATTTGATTTAACTTTAGTACTCATATCTGGCAATAAATTTCAAGCCAGACTTCTTTTTCATCATGCATGATTTTGCAAATTCAAAATTATGGGTGAACTTTCCCCCACTCAAAACAAAACAAAACAAAAAAAAACACATGAGAAGTTCTGCAATGCAATGAACTGCTTTTGCAGTAGCTAATTTTCTCAAAGAGATGGTAAATGGTAATTTGCTTGATAGCAAATTAATGCAATCCTTTTTTCCCCCGGAGCAAAATTTAAATTGAGTTTATATAACATTTGATGTTGCTACTGCAAGATGGTCATATATGATTGCGCAATTAGCTACCACCTGGAAAATGTCTGAAAACTTAAAGGAATTTGGCTATGGAAACTTATGATTCCCAGTTACCTCTGAAAGCAATCCTTATTCATATTCACCATATCAAAACTATGGGGAAAAAAACAATATATAGGGAATTCATTGCATCAATGCAATATACTCTTGGACCTGCTTGAAGCACAAGACATATTTGGAGACCAAAATGAAAAACTCTTAAGATTAAATCATAGTAGGCATTTCTATAAGAACCTTTCTGAGCTCTTTTGATATTGTGGCTGATTGCTCATTATTTGATTGATCCAGTTGATATTCTGATGTTTAAGGCCCATATTTTCCCCACTATTATCCATTTTTAAAGGGTGAGTTATAATTTATTGGGAACATAGGTTTCCAGCAACAAGCTCTATCAAATATTTCTATGCTCTGAGAGCAATTCTTGAAATTATAATGTCTTGCAATCTATTTGTCTTAGGATATCAGTCTGTTCTCCACAGCCAGTAGTGCATGACAGAATTGATATTTACAAGGATCATAATACAATTAGTCCTTGACTGTAATGGAATCTTCCCACTACAGTTGTGATGGTTGTAAAAGTCACATGACCAACCTGATCTTACAACCTTTTTTTTTTTGTGGCGGTTGTGAAGCAGACCAATGGTTTACAAATGGTTTCATCAAAAATTGGAAGTAAATGCCAGTTTTCTGCAAAACCATAGTAAAAGAGCCAGTTTGGTCTAGTGACATCAAATTAGAAATCAAGAGGCTGTGAGTTCTAATCCCATCTTAGCCATGAAAGCCAGTTGGGTGACTTTGGGCCAATCACTCTCTCACCCCAATACAATGGAACAACTTGCCCTTGGAAGTTGTGGGAGTGTCACCACTTGAGACTTTTCTGAAGAGATTGGACTGCCATTTGTCAGAAATGGTGTAGGGTCTCCTGCTTGGGCAGGGGGTTGGACTAGATGACCTACAAGGTCCCTTCCAACTCTGATTATCTGTTAAATCTGTTAAACAACTCACAGGGTTGTTATTGTGAGGAAAACAGAAGGTGTGTTAGTTATGTTTGCTGCCTTGAGTTATTTGTATAAATAATAAAGGCAGAATACAACATAATAAAACAAAATAAATCACATTGCTGCAGGATGCCTCAAACAGTCATAAATGTGGCCTAGTTGTTAAGTGACCAAAGTTCAGTCATGTGATCATGGGGGGGGGGTGTTCGAGTTATAAGTAGTAATAAGGTAGGATAACCAATTCCAGGTTACAGGTAGTCCTAAGGTAGGTCCACTATACTTCGAATGGTCACTAAGCAGCCAGTCGTAAGTTGAAGACCTGTTTGCATTTAATCTGTCAGGAAGGCATGAACCTAGCACTACAGTTTTGGTGTTAACGTTCTGGTCCTTAAACCTTCCTACTCCTATACTTGAGCAGCTGCCAAGCCCCTATGGAGCCTGATGTCCTGGCCAATTTTTTTTCTGTAGAAGAGTGGCCCAAAGGCATGGGGCAAATCTGTTTCTCAACTTTGCTAGTGTGACACACCCAGGGCATAGCCTTCATGCAGGCAAAATGCCCAACTAAGCTAGGTGGCCAGCTGGTCTCCCCACATTATACAAATCCTACAACACCCTGTAGGGGGGATTAGGAGAACACCCTATAACCCCAGCTTTATTCTCACAGCAGCCTTAGTTGAAAAAAAAAAATTCAAATGATCACAGTCACAATAAGTAAGTCGAAACGGCATATACATTGTGTTGTGGTGGTTGGCTGAAAATTCTATGCCTATATAGAGACAAATTTCTTTAAATTCAATGTGATTCTCATTGTGTGAATATCAGTGAACTTCCAAGTACTGCTAAACTTCCAAAAACCTTAAGTAACAGTACTAGGAGTTGCAAATCATTTGTTTCTAGAGGCCACAAGTTACTAATACTCTGGTAGAGAACTGAAATTTAAAATAGCCCTTTTAGTTTGGAACTGGAGGAGTAATGACACAAGCTAGCAAGCAGGTACGTACCACATATATACATCATTATCTACCACCTATATTTGAGCACACAGTGGGTTTGAAACTCAAGAATTATTGGAAGAGAATTCAGAAAATTAAGAATTTAGTCAACATTCAAATTTTTTTCCTTCATTATCCAAAATCATTTTTCAGAAAGTCTTATTAAACTTTGAGGAGGAGTTTTAAATCCCTTCCTTCAGTACATAAGTATGAATTGTCATTGAATGAATGATTGTAACTCAAGGATTCCCTTATTAAAAACTAATATCACTGAACAATCTTTGTCATTTCAATAAATTACCATTGGGTAATTTCATTGATTTTTGTCTTAATAGGAATACTTTGGAAGATTTTTGAATACTTTTTAGGACAGTTCTGACCCAACCTGGTTCCAAGAGAGCAAACCCAAGACAAAGGCAGCAGCCCCCACCTTTTAAGGTTTAATCCACAAATTCTGTTTCTTCACAGATAAAAAGCTGCTTCAAGCTCCGACAAGAAAAAGCCTTGCCAAGTTGTTTTTCAAGGCTGCCAAAAACCCACAGATAAGAAATAGTTTGCAAGAGTTTTCAAATACTAACTACAATGGCCACGAGACTGAATTTCAGAGCATCTTTGCCTTCTGCAAAGAACGCTTCTTCAAACCTGGCTTTTATCATCTTGAGGGAGTGGCCACTACCTTGCAGCCTTACTCCCGAGTTGCCCGTGCTGCTGTAACTGCTCTCTCCTATGAACAATCTTGCACACACGCGCACTTGGCACAGGCTCCTCAGGAACCTCCTCATCACTGCTGTCAGCCCCCACAATCTCTGAAGGCAGCCTAATGGTCCTGGCCCCTCATCTGAGTCCTCACTCCTCCACAATCTGCACCTGCTGCCGGCTAACCACAACAAGTACATGGGGTAATTTTAAATAGCCCTATTGTGATGGGTAATGGATTTGTCTGTTGTTACCCAAAGAAAAACTACTTTGGATAATGTACCCAAGTTTGGGAAGCACTGTTCTAAAATATACAGTGCAATCTGAATGCATTTGCTAAATAAACTCTGGACCAGATTAAAGGTGAGAATAAATGCATGTGAGTTTTTAAAATGAAATCTCATGTCAGAGAATTCCAGGCACAGTGAGGGATATGCTGCTCTTGCTTGCAGTTGAAACCCCAAGTAATCTAACTGGAGAATTGCTTTCTGTATCTGAAATATTTCTTGTCTCCAAACTAGGAACATGACGTTGATTTTTGCTAATAATGGAGTCCAGGGCATATTATCTCCAGGTTTTGGCTGCCCACGCAAATCAACATATGAGCACCATGGAAGTGCAAATCTGATAAATCTCAGAAACAAACTTTCTCTAATAAATGATAATGATAATATAATATAAATGATAATGATAATATTTGAGGGGGGAAAGCCAATAATCTCTCTTTGTGTGACCCTTGGGATTATTCTTATCTACTCAGGTGAAAAGTCTCAAATGCCTTTTTTTGCAAGGTCCCTTCTCACATTTCTTGGGAGAGGGAAGACATGGGAAGAGGACAGAAGAAGAGAGCTCTGAGCGCATGTGTCGTTCCTAGCCCTTTTTGAGACTGAAACTGAATTCCACCCTCCATGTGTGAGCCAGGCTGTTCCCCCCAGTGACCTGAATGAGGGTTTTGTGTCCCCTCACTGTGACAGGAAAGACTCCCCTTTGCTCACCTCCGCTGTGTTGCCGACCCCTTGTGTCTGGCCCACCGCCCACATTCATGCTCTGCTCCCCTGATGCTGCTAATCCCCCAGCCCAGACAGCTGCCTCAAAGCTCATTGTTTCAGGTTCATGGGCTTTGAAAAGACCAGGATTCCAGAAACTGGGGCAGGCTACAGTGCAGGATTCAAGGTGGTCTGGCAAAGGCTGTGGAAGATGGGAAAAGTGATTCCTTTTCATCAAGGTGCCTCAGTCCCCATATTTTCAGATATTCTTCTCTACTGGATCCAAACTTCCCATTCATCATCATCTCACAAATCTATAATATGCATTCAATTACTACAAACTCACATTGGAGAGCACCCATCAAATACATCATCTTTCCTACTGGTTCTAAATTAGGGGCGGAAGAACAAAAATAAGAAAGAAGGCACTTTTAAGACAGCCAAATAAAAAAGAAATAACACTTTTTCTTCCTCTGAATGGCTCTGTGCCTGGCTGTGAGTGTAGGAAAAAAACAGAAAGCGGAGTAGAAGTTCAATAATTTGATAAATATTTATAGAACCAGCCAAATATATTTACCTGAAGTGAAAGTTGTATAGACCACAATTGAAAGTAAATTAAAACTGCAAATGTAACTTGGAATTAAAATTAGATTTTAAAACATGAATTTTACTAGATTACTTTAAATGTTTTAGGTTTCCTTGTTAAAGAAAACAAATAGTCTGATTAAATCTGAACGCAAGCACGTTTAAGTATATCTATCTACTGATATATAAATTGCTGAATTACCATAGATAGCATGGGTAGCATTTGTTAAAATACAATTGGGAGTTTTAACTTTAATTTACTTCAGGCTATTAAATACAAATTTGGTGCTAAAGAACAGCTTTTCGCTCAAAACAAACAGAGGTAGCGAAGGCTTAATAGCTATAGAATGCTTAAGTAAAAATTTAGAGAGAGTTTTCTCTCCCTGACAATCAACAGAGAAACAGAGTTCATAGTCCAGAGCCTTATGGGAAAGAAGAATGTGAGACACAGTTGATGCCGGAAAAAGGGATCAAGCCAAACTATTACAGATCGAATAAGATGCTAGTCAGCCGATGAAATACTTCACAGACTTTCTCAGAAATCATTCAGCTACCTCCACATCAATTCTTTTTTTTTTTTAATGAGGTACAATGATAGTATTTTTCATATTTCTTGCTGGATAGTAGGATAATGAAAGAGTCATGATTGCAATATCAAAACATCCACAATTACAATGATTTAGATGTCAATATAATTACATGGAAAATGGCTAGAATTCTAATATTGCTTAGCATTAAATTTAGTTCTTTCAAAATGTAAAAAAAGAATTCCCAGAATGCTAATGTCCACAGTGCCCGTTAATAGAAGTCAAGGACAAGTAAAACTTCAAAAACCAGAGTTAAACCAGACAATTATATAAGAATGTCCAGGCTCAGAGTGCTTAAAAAGTTAAAAATACAAATTTGGCAAACAGTGTTCCAGGGAACGTTCAGTAAAGTAGAATCAACAAATACTTCAAATGTAGTCTTCAAAGAAATATTAGGAATGTGAGACATTTGGAAAATTGAGAAATGATTTATGGTAGTGATGGAAGGGGAAACAACAGAAATGTTGCAATGCCTTGGCAAACATATTACTCAGTTTATAAATAAAAACAATACATTAATTAATAAAAGCTGCCAAGCATTCTAAAACATTTGTGCTCCATTAAAAAAAACCCTGTATTTATATATTTAAAAAATAATAATTAAGGATTAAAACAATGGAATTAGTTTAAATAGGCCCTCCCATTCACTGTTGATTAAATGGTTTTCCCAAATGCCTTTCCTATATGATTTCAGGCTTAACGTGGCATTTTATTATGGATTCACTTGTAAAAACCAGATACTTTTATCTGCTAATTGTGGTTCGAGTGCCTGCCTATCGTTTAAATTTAAATAGAGCATTCCTATTTTTGCAGAGGTCTATCTGAATACAGTACTATACACTTTGGCCCATTTCAGTGAGTTCTCCAATATTTCGTTCTCATTGTTTTCTCTCAGTTACTTGAGATCCTTGAAGAAAAGCCAAAACAGACTGTATGGAGATGGGTTGTGGGTCAAACGCAAGAACAGCTGACTATTGAACAAACCACTTATACTGTATAAAACCAACGTGTTCTCTGAAGTCATAACACATCAAACATTTGGGGGACTAATAAGCTACGCTCATAGATAATGTTATATGGGAAATATCTTGAGAAATGGGGGGAACAGATGCTGCCAAGAGCATGATTAAATAAGAGAGGATACAGCCACAGCTGCAGAGAAAGAAACTCAGCAAGGAAACTGTTCTGTACCTTAATTTGAATTCTTGAAATCCCCGCGCTTTGATTGGCCAAAGCGCGGGGCGATTGGATTGGTTAGGCGAGCCGCACCGTTTGGCTCGCTGAGAATCTCCCACGATTGGTAGATTCGAATCGTGGGAGATTCAAAGTGGTGCCATTGGCTGCGGCCGCTGCGGCTTGGAAATAAAATGCCGCAAAGTTTTCCTAAGAGCCAGTTCGGTTCCTAACTTCAATAAAGAGCTTGATACAAAGTCACCGACTCCTGGCCTCCTTCCAAGCGGACACAACACTGGCGACGAGGATGGGATTCTGATCCTGAGCCAAAGCACGTGTCCGACGGAAGCCAGCCAACCAACGAGATGGCCAGCATCGTGGCACCAACCCCCTTCAACCCCGCTACCGAGGACTGGGAATCTTACACGGACAGATTCCGCATGTTCCTCGAATGCAACGACCTGTAGGATGCCACCGGACCGAAGAAACGAGCCGTCTTCCTAATGCACTGCGGGCCCGCAGTGTTTAAGATGGCAAAAGCGCTAGCCAAGCCCGCCAATGTTACCGCGATGGATTGGGATGACCTCGAGCCATTACTCCAGAGACACTACGCTCCAGCCGTACCCATCCTCATCCGACGACACGAATTTTATCGGCGGGACCAGCGGTCGGGCGAGAGTTTCAGTAATTTCGTTGCAGAGCTGCGGCGCCTTGGAGGACTATGTGAGTTCTCCAATATGAACGAGGCCCTGCGGGACCGAATTGTGCTCGGCCTTTGGGACCCCGTTCTCCAAAGTCGGCTGATGGCCAAGGGCAACATCGCCCTCGCCGATGCCATCACCGAAGCCACGGCAGCTGAAGCCACCCGACAATCAGCAGACCGCATGCGGAGACGGAACGTCAGGGACCGCACCGCAAACAACCACCCTGCAAGGTCGACCGAGGCCCTACCTGAAACTACCACCCACCAGGGCGAACTCCACTCCACCTGGGGCACTTCAGACGAGGAGGAAGAAATCCACCGTCTCCAGGCAGGCCGCGACCAGCGCAGCCGGCAGAGTCGTAAGTCGAGGACCGCGTGTGCTGGTTGCGGAGGCGACCACCCCAGATCCGAATGCCAGTTCTTCGACTCAGTCTGCCAGCACTGCGACAAAAAGGGCCACATCGCCCGCGTCTATCGCCTCAAGAAAAACCACAGCTCCAGACGATGGGACCCGAGCGAGCGGAGATGAGAGAGCACACCCCCCAGGACCAGAGACCGCCCAGCAGACAAACGTTGGGACCGGAACAGATGAACCCAACGAGGTGGCGAGACCCGGCGGAGAGAAGAGACACATCAGACGGTCACCATCGGCCACGCAACAACCACCGACGCCAGAAAAGTCTACGTGGAGGTAGGCATCGAAGGCGAACCCTGTAAAATGGAGGTGGACTCCGGGTCCTACCTCTCAATGGTAGCCTGGCAAGAAATTAAATGCTTGGTGCCTACCATCCAGAGAAGGGGACTAGAAAACCAGAGACTAATCCTCAAAGACTACTAGGGAAAACGCATCCCTGTAGTCGGAACAGGACAGTTCACAGTGACCTACAAGGGGCACACTGAAAGACTTCCCTTGACCATCGTCGATCGAGACCGACCTAGCCTACTGGGACTTCAATGGTTCGCACCGCTCGGCATCGCAGTCACGGGCATCGACCACATCGCCGAAGCCGACTGGGAGTAGCAACTGGCCCGGGACTTCCAAGAAATGTTCAACGGCACCCTAGGCAAGTACCGAAGGCCCCCTATATCCTTCAGCCTAGACCCAAACGTTCCCCCGAAACACCTAAAACCAAGGCGGGTACCTTTCGCACTCAAACCGAAAATCGACGAGCAAATTGACAAGCTCGTCAAGCAAGGGGTCCTACAACCCATAGACCACGCCCGGTGGGAGACCCCAATAGTCACCCCAATCAAGCCTGATGGGTCAGTGAGAATCTGCGGGGACTATAAGGCCACCCTAAATGGCGCCTTGCAGCAAAGCGCTTACCCCGTCCCAGTAGTGCAACATCTCCTACACTCACTGGGAGGGGGCAAAGTTTTCGCGAAACTCGACCTGGCCCAAGCATACCAGCAACTGCCGGTCGACGAGGAAACTGCAGAGGCGCAAACCATAGTCACCCACCGGGGAGCCTTTAGATGTAACCGACTCCAATTCGGAGTCAGCGTGGCGCCTGGAATTTTCCAGAGCCTCATGGAAAGACTCTTACAAGGCATCAAGGGGGTGGTACCCTACTTCGACGATGTACTAGTATCGGCAACCAACCAGGCCGAACTAGAGAGTCGCCTAAGGGAGGTGTTAACGAAATTCAAAGAAACCGGGCTTAAAGTGAAGAGGGAAAAATGCCAGCTGTACACAGAGCGGGTCGAATTCCTAGGATACCTCCTAGACCGACACAGCATTCACCCCACCAACAAAAAAATTAAAGCCATCAAAGAAGCCCCCACACCCAGGTCAAAAACAGAACTGCAGGCGTTTCTGGGGCTACTTAACTTTTATAATGTCTTCCTGCCCCAAAAGGCGACTGCGGCGGAGCCTTTGCATAGGCTTTTGAACAAGGTGGCTACCTGGATTTGGGGGAAACGTGAGGAAGCCGCCTTCAGGAAAACCAAGGACCTGCTCACTTCGGATGCCATCCTCATCCAGTACAACGAGACCCTACCACTAGCCATCACATGCGACGCATCACCCTTCGGCGTCGGCGCTGTCCTCAGCCACACTCTCCCCAATGGAAAGGAAGCACCCATCGCGTTCTTTTCAAGGACCTTCACCAAACTGGAGCTGAACTACAGCCAGCTGGACAAAGAGGCTTTCGCTTTCGTCGCCGCAGTGAAAAGGTTTCACAAGTACCTCTATGGCCGGACGTTTACCATCATCACCGACCACAAACCGCTGCTGGGAATACTCGCAGGGAACAGGGCCACCCCGAACATTCTGTCTCCCAGAATGACAAGGTGGTCCGAATTCCTGGCCGCCTACAACTACGGGCTCATACACCGACCCGGTAAGACTATCTCCCATGTGGATGCCTTAAGCCGCTCACCGTTACCTGAACCAGACACTGACCCAGCACCCACGATGACCACCCTCAGCATAGAGACTCTACCCGACCTACACATAGCCGCGTCAGACATTGCCCAAGAAACTAATAAAGACAAACGTCTGGCGTGGGTTTTGCATTGGGTAGAGAAAGGGTGGCCGGAAAAGGACAACGATGAGATTTTCAGGACATTCCGGAACTGGCAAACGGAACTCTCGTTAATAAAAGGGTGTATACTATGGGGGGGATAGGGTGGTCATTCCGGAAAAACTACAAGGAAAGGTACTGGAATTGTTACACGAGGGGCACCCGGGCATCGTTAGAAGAAAGCCCTGGCCAGAAGTTACGCTTGGTGGCCAGGGATGGACAAACAGATCGAGGACTGGATAGCAAGGTGTCAACGATGCCAGGAAACTAGACCAAGCCCACCCACAGCACCCATCCTAGAGTGGGAAACCCCCAGGGGACCTTGGTATAGAATCCACATAGATTTCGCCGGGCCCACAAAAGGACACACTTTCTTAATAACCGTAGACGCTTACTCCAACTGGCTGGAGGTAAGCAACATGAGAACAACCACCATGGAAGCCGTGACCAAAGAACTCTGCAAACTCTTCGCAACACACGGCCTCCCAGACGACCTCGTGTCCGACAACGGACCCCAATTCACCTCGCTGGAATTTGAAAAATTCCTAGCGGAAAGGGGCATACGACACGCACTGACAGCCCCGGCGCATCCGGCGGCGAACGGAAGGGCGGAACGGAGGGTTCAATTCACAAAAAAAACCATCCAGAAAATAGACCACGGGGAGATCCAGGACAAAATAAATAAATTACTCTTCATACAGCACATAATCCCGAACACCACAACAAATAAAAGCCCGGCAGAACTGCTAATGGGGAGGAAAATAAGGTCCCCACTTGATAGACTACACCCCACTTACAACCCAGAGAAACCCCCAGACTCCACCAGCAAACACCGAACCTTCGCACCAGGCGACGCCGTCTACGCGAAGAACCTAACCAGAGACCCATTATGGGTACCAGCAATCATAACACAGCTAACAGGCCCACGCTCGTACCGGCTACAAACAACCGACGGACGAGCGTGGAAATGCCACATCGATCAGTTAAGATCGAGGACTGCCACACAAGACACCACCGACATGCAACCAAACAAAACCAACCCCCTCAACACAAACCAAGAGGGGAGGGGATACCCCGGGAACCAAAACCCAGAAGAAAGAAACCAGCCATACTCACCTGCAAGCAGCCAGCACGAAACCTCGCCAGGAAGAGACAGCCAGGCCAGCTCAACCAACGCGGGAAGACCGAGCGGGAGCGGCGAAACCCGCAGCTCAACCAACCCGGGTAGCCCAGGAGGGAGCTGCGAAGAGCGGCCCAGCCAGACATACCAGGCGGTTCCCACGATGGAGTCTGGAGAAACAGAGTCCCTGACCGAACCGGCCGGGATCCAACCTACAACTGACCTGCGCAGGTCCAGTAGGCAAAGACGGAGCCCCGCCTACCTACGGGACTACGCTACGTAGGACCAAACCAAGAGGGGAGGGGTGTTCTGTGCCTTAATTTGAATTCTTGAAATCCCCGCGCTTTGATTGGCCAAAGCGCAGGGCGATCGGATTGGTTAGGCGAGCCGCACCGATTGGCTCGCTGAGAATCTCCCGCGATTGGTAGATTCGAATCGCGGGAGATTCAAAGCGGTGCCATTGGCCGCGGCCGCGGCGGCTTGGAAATAAAAAGCCGCAAAGTTTTCCTAAGAGCCAGTTCGGTTCCTAACTTCAATAAAGAGCTTGATACAAAGTCACCGACTCCTGGCCTCCTTCCAAACGGACACAACAGAAACCAGTTTATCAGAGGGTAAAAAGAGATGGTGAGAGATTTGTACATTCAGACTTGTAAAATTCTGTTAATGTAGTTTTTAAATTAGCTCATCTTGTGTTTTCTATCGGGGGTAAGATTGACATAGATAAAACACATGGAGTAGCAAGAAAAGAGATGCCCAACCAAATGCAATATTTGTACAATCCCTTGTTTGGACTACAGTGTTCAACAAAAGTGAGTGACCGAAAATAAATAGCAGTTTTATAGATCCATGTAATGGGATACCACAAGAAGCTGAAGTATACATAATCTTCAACTTGAAACTTTAAAAAGTTATATCAAAAGTGTTTTTTTTATTTTACATAGTCATTTGAAAAAAATTACTTACAATCTGTCCTCAAAATTATAACTGCTATACAACTTTTGCATTTGTGGGGTTTAGCAACTGGCTCACAGTTGCAGATGATCACAAGCAAACAGATAGATATTAGATAATTATCAATGCAAGAGATAGGTGGAAACTATCGCTCTTTTGCTCAAAAGAGATTTTTAGCTGTTAGATTGGAGTAGGGAATCCAAAAAAAAAAGAATACTGATCTATCTCTCTATAAACATGACCTAACATTTAGAATTTTGTTTAGAGTTAGAAATGGGTTCTTGCATTGCTTTCCTACCCTATGCTGTGAAAAAGCTGGCAAAAACTAGGTTTAATGTATCAGTCAATTGTGTGCTATTTGTTGTGAAAATATAGTAAAATCTATTTTGTATGAATTGTGACAGAAAAGAAATGCACAGACATTTATAAAAGTTTCTCCTTCCAAATCTAAGGGGAGTCAATTGGGTCTGCAGTTCTGTCTGCAGCTCTCTTCCACCTCAAGAAGGCACCACTAAACAAAATTTCTGTATTTTATGATCATGTGTTTTGGTTTTTTGATTCCACAACAAATTAAGGATGGGAATGCGAACGTGCTAAAATAAAACAAACCCAACAAACCCTAAAGTTCTCCAAAATTGTTCACATCAGCTAGATAGCATTCAGAGCAGTAGTGGGATTCAAATTTTTTTACTACTGGTTCTGTGGGCATGGCTTGGTGGGCGTGACGTGGCTTAATGAGCATGGCAGGGGAAGGATATACTGCAAAATCCCCATTCTCTTTCCACCCCACTCACCTGCTTTCCACCTCCGTTCTCCTGTGCAGGGCAACAAAAGAAGAGCCAGCTGATCAGCTGGGACTCGGGAAGCAAAGAATAGATGGGGGCGGGGCCAGTCAGAGGTGGTATTCTGAACTACTCAAAATTTCCACTACCGGTTCTCCAGAACTGGTCAGAACCTGCTGAATACCACCTCTGATTCAGAGTAGATAGAGAAGCTCAGCTGCGACCCTGGGCTTCTAAAAAATTACAGATGCATATGTTTGATGTATAAAATCTAGATGCTGAGTGTGCATCGATTATTCCAGGGATATGGTTAGAGATTGTAATGGAATCGGAAGTGGTATTCAGCAGGTTCTGACCAGTTCTGGAGAACCATTAGCAGAAATTTGGAGTAGTTCGGAGAACCAGCAAATACCACCTCTGACTGGAGATTTTGCAGTATCCTTCCCCTACCATGCCCACCAAGCCACACCCACAAAACCGGTAGTAAAAAAAATTGAATCTCGCCATTGAATGGAATGTGTGGGTGACCTTGGGAGATGGGGAAAGAGATCCTGCCTATGAAAAAAAATCAGACAAGAGCCCCCAAGGGCTTAATGGTCAAAGGAAAAGACTTAAAGATAGTTAAAACTGATAGTGGGAAGTTTGTCTCTTAGACAATTACGTTTTTGTTAATGTAGCCTTACAATAAAGTAAAATTAGATCATCTAGTCGTGTTTTCTGTCTGCTTTGTCTAGCGTAGAACGGTTGACAGAGATGGCTAAATCACCGGGAGAACTATCTGGCTAAAATGAAAAATAGAAATGAGAGTTTTGTTAAAATGGTGGTATTAAATTTTCTCACCACCTTATGAAAAATCAGATCAGGAGGGTTTACTTCTAGCACTGATAGTACTGAAATACAATGAACAGAAGCACAAAAACAGAAGTCATCAAAGTTAATTCAGAGCTACAGGAAAATATGTTTATTCAACAATCCAATTCAAATACCATCTTTAAGTTAAGCTGAGCTGGTCTGCCAGAATCCTGTCTTTCTCAATAAGACAGTCCTGAGTAATTTCCATATCAAAAAAACGTTCAGAGCATTTCTGACTGTAACCATGTAATAAACCAAAGTAACGAAGTGATTTGAGGCAAAGCAACTTGGAAGGGTACAGGTAGTATTCATTGAGTGAGCATTCAGTTATAACGGCACTGAAAAAAATTGACTTATGATTGCTTTTCATCCTTATGACTGTTGCGGCATCCCCAGGGTCATATGATCAATTTGATAATTGACTAATATTTATGACAGTTAGTGTCACAGAGTCATATGATCCCCGTTTGCGACCTTCTAGCAAATGAAGCCAATGGAGAAACCAGGTTCATTTAACAACCATGTTACTAACTTAACGGCTACAGTGCAGGTTGTTGGGGAAACACTCACTTAACAACTGTCTCACTTAGCAGCAGAAATGAATGCTGTTATGTATGTACCATAGTTAATAAAGTATGAGCTTAAGGTTAAGTGCAGGGTTCTGGCCCTGCACTTCTGATTGGCTGTTAGGCGGCCAGATCGGATTGGCTAGTTCTTAGGAATCTGATTGGCCCTTAACAGAGGATTATAATTGGTTTAAAGTACTTGCGTTCATAGCTCGCTATTGGACAATTCTCACAAAGGTTGCCTATATAAGGCAGAGTTCACTGTTGTTGTTTTGAGAAGTCACTATGCTAATAAAGAGCTAAAAGTCACCATTCAGAGGCTGTCTCCATTTACTCCAACCCATATCCAAGTACTTAACACTGGCGACGAGGATGGGATTTGGAGACGTCTGAACCTAAGAAGTCAGGAAGCAAGACCAAGCACGTGGAAGACGACGCCAACAACGGAACCATGTCCAGCAGCATCGTACCACCCGCTCCGTTCGATCCAAACCAAGAGGATTGGGAATCCTACATGGATTGCTTCCAAATGTTTCTTGAGGCGAATAATTTGAAGGACGCCACACCAGCAAAAAAGCGGGCACTGTTCCTGACGCATTGCGGCCCGGCTGTTTTTAAAATGGCAAAAGCACTCGCCAAACCTCGAGAAGTGAAAGCCATGAGCTGGGACGACCTCGAACCCATCCTGAGAGATCATTACGCGCCAACTGTGCCTACACTTGTGAGACGCCACGAGTTTTATCAAAGGAACTAGCGAAAAGGAGAGAGCGTGGCTGATTTCATGGCAGACATCCGAAATTTAGGAGGCCTCTGCAGGTTCGCCGATTTAGAAGAAGCACTACGAGACCGAGTAATTCTGGGATTGGATGCGCTAGGCGTGCAGAGCAAGCTGATGGCGAAAGGCGACATCAGCCTTGCTGATGCCATCGCCGAAGCCACGGCTGCGGAGGCGACCAAAAAGTCGGCTGCACAATTACGGCGAAGCCGCACTTCGGCAACATAACCGACTGGCGAAATCTCACCCAACTCAGAAGGGCAGCTCGTTACGACGCACCACGAGGACCTCTCTTCGTCATCAGACAGCGACGAAGAAGGGGTCCATCGAATGCGGTCCGACTGGGATCTTTGCCCTAAGCCCTTACGCCCTTGCACTGGCTGTGGAGCAAACCATGCCAGGGCCGAATGCAGATTCCATGACGCACTCTGCCATGAGTGTGGAAAACGAGGACACATCAGCCTGGTCTGCCACAGCTTACCCGGACCCAGCCAGGCCTCAAAAGGGGCCAACTATCGCCAATCGACAGGAAACCATCCTGTAAGGCGAGAACCAGTAAACCACTCCTACAGAAATCGCACTTTGCAAAAGGAAGAGGCTCACCATACTATCACTATAGGTCACGCCTCAGTCATGGACATTAAGAAAATTCGAGTCACGGTAGCTATCGAGAACCAGCCTTGCCACATGGAAGTTGACTCGGGATCGTCCCTCTCGATGGTGTCTTGGAAGACACTCAAGCAACTTATCCCCACAATCCAACGCCAAGACCTCCAATTTCAACGCCTTATCCTCAAGGACTACCAAGGAAATCAAATCCCTGTGGTCGGGTCCTGCCGAGTCCGAGTCTCCTTCAAAAAACATACAGCGTACTTACCTCTAACGATCATCGACAGAGATAGGCCTAGTCTACTGGGCCTCCAATGATTCGCGCCACTAGGCATCGAGGTGGCTGGCGTGAACCGAGTCGGTGGTTGTGAGTGGGAGGAAGACCTTGTTTCTGAGTTCAGCGACATCTTCGTGGACCGTTTAGGTGAGTATAAGGCGACCCCAATCTCATTTAGTTTAGATCCAAAAGTAGCCCCAATTCGCTTGAAGCCCCATCGAGTTCCATTCGCTCTTAAAGCTAAGATCGACGAACAACTCGATAAGTTAATTGCTCAAGGGGTGTTGAAGCCCATCGATCACTCTCCATGGGAAACCCCTATTGTAAAGCCCATTAAGCCAGATGGGTCAATCCGAATTTGTGGGGACTACCGGGCCACTTTAAACCACGCCCTACAGCAGAATGGGTATCCAGTTCCGGTGGTGCAGCACCTCCTCCATTCCTTGGGGGCGGAAAGGTTTTCGCTAAATTAGATTTAGCTCAAGCTTATCAACAACTACCAGTGGATGAAAAGACGGCTCAGGCCCAAACAATTGTAACGCACAGAGGTGCTTTTAAATGTACTTGATTGCAGTTTGGGGTTAGTGTAGCCCCGGGGATATTCCAAAGCCTCATGGAAAGGTTGTTACAGGGAATCAAGGGCGTGGTTCCGTATTTTGATGACGTATTAATTGCAGCCCCGACCAAAAAAATCTTGCAGGATCGTTTGAAAAGTGTTCTTAAAAAATTCCAAGAGGCAGGACTTAAGGTGAAAAAAAATAAATGTCACTTATATACTGACAGTGTTGAGTTTCTAGGGTATAGGATTGATAGCCAGGGCATCCACCCTACCGAAAGTAAATTAAAGGCGATAAGAAATGCCCCCAGGCCACGTAACAAGGCCGATCTCCAGGCATTCTTAGGCCTCATTAATTTTTATAATATATTTTTACCACATAAGGCGACTGTTGCTGAACCGTTACACCAGTTATTAGATAAAAAAGCATTGTGGGTATGGGGTTACCGGGAAGAACAAGCGTTCCGGAATGTTAAAAAATTACTCACATCTGACTCTGTACTTATGCATTATAACGAGACCTTACCACTAGTTATAACCTGTGATGCCTCACCCTTCGGGGTGGGCGCCATTTTGAGTCATGTACTGCCTAATGGGAACGAAGCCCCTGTTGCATACTTTTCGAAAACTCTTTCACATGCAGAGCGAAACTATGGACAAATTGAAAAAGAAGCTCTCGCAATCATTGCCGCTGTGAAGAAATTTCATGAATATGTGTATGGAAGGACATTCACCATTATAACTGATCACAAACCGTTGCTAGGGATAATAGCCAGGGACAAGCCAACCCCCTACATATTATCCCCTAGAATGACCCGATGGTCAGAATTCCTCGCTGCTTTTCATTATCGCCTTCAATATCATCCGGGGAAAGCCATTCCCCACGCCGACACATTAAGCCGAGCACCACTTCCAGAGACTCTTGACGATCTGGCACCAACGGCAACCACGTTGCAGATCGAAACACTCAACTCGCTGCCTATGACCACCCGAGACATCGCGAGAGAAACCAAACGAGACCACACCCTAGCCTGAGTCCTAGGTTGGGTAGAACGCGGATGGCCATTGGACCAAGTCCCAGATGACTTCGCGCCATTTAAAGCAAGACAGACTGAACTTTTTTCACAAAAAGGCTGTGTCATCTGGGGCGACAGAGTCGTTGTCCCAGAACGACTCCGGAAGACGCTACTACAAACCCTGCACGAGGGCCACCCCGGCATCGTGCGGATGAAAGCACTCGCACGAAGCTACGCATGGTGGCCGGGCATGGACCGGCAAATCAAGCAGTGGGTCAAAGCGTGTACCAGTTGCCAACAAGCCAGCAACGCCCCACCAAAAGCCATGCCTACTGAATGGGAAACGCCACGTGGACCCTGGTCCAGAATCCACCTGGATTTCGCAGGGCCAACCAAAGGATATACCTTCCTGCTGACAGTCGACGCATATTCCAATTGGTTAGAAGTTCATCGTATGACGGCCACAACTTCTGAGGCAGTGATTAAGATCCTAAGTAGACTCTTTGCAACCCACGGATTGCCTGACATCCTGGTGTCCAATAACGGGCCACAATTCACGGCATTGATGTTCAAGCAGTACCTCGCTGACCACGGCATCCGCCATGCGCTCACCTCGCCTGCGCATCCTGCGAACAATGGCCGAGCGGAATGCATGGTCCAATTTGTTAAAAAGACTTTGCAAAAAATGGACTATGACAATATCGATGACAAAGTCAACCAAATTCTCTTTTTGCAACACATAACTCCACATGGCGTCACTGGCAGAACTCCCGCAGAACTACTGATGGGACGAAGACTCCGTTCCCACCTCAACCGGTTGCACCCTGCTTACGAACCGGAAAAGCCAATAGGATCCAGTGGCCGCCATCACACGTTCCAGGTAGGAGACCGCGTTTACGCACGGAACTTATCAGGCGACCCATTATGGATAGAGGCAACGATAGTACGAGTGACCGGCCCCAAATCCTACATAGTGAAATGCTGTGACAATAGACTGTGGAAATGGCATATAGACCAATTACGGTCACGATTCATAACGACCAGTCAACAACTCCCCCATGACCAAACCGAGGGGGGGGGAGGGACAGAAGAAGAAGATGACGTTCCAGGGAACCTGCTCGAAGAGAGCGACGAATCAAGTGAGACTCAAGAAATGGAGAAGGAAGGAGAATTGTTTGCACCACAAGAAATTGCACCTGAGCAAGAAGCAGAGACACTGCCAAACAACAATCTACCTCAACAGGATTGCAATCAACCAGTCCAACGAAAATCCGAAAGACTTAAAAGACAACCATCCTACTTAAAGGATTATATAACTACACCATAATTAAGAAGCCAGGAGGAAGGGGTGTTATGTATGTACCATAGTTAATAAAGTATGAGCTTGAGGTTAAGTGCAGGGTTCTGGCCCTGCACTTCTGATTGGCTGTTAGGCGGCCAGATCGGATTGGCTAGTTCTTAGGAATCCGATTGGCCCTTAACAGAGGATTATTATTGGTTTAAAGTACTTGCGTTCATAGCTCGCTATTGGACAATTCTTACAAGGGTTGCCTATATAAGGCAGGGTTCACTGTTGTTGTTTTGAGAAGTCACTATGCTAATAAAGAGCTAAAAGTCACTATTCAGAGGCTGTCTCCATTTACTCCAACCCATGTCCAAGTACTTAACAAATGCTCAATTCTGATTGTAAGGTAGAGGACTATCTGTACCTTGAAGATTTCTATTAGAATGACAGTGACATATGAGAGTGGAACAGAAATTAACTCTTGTTATTGCAAGTCCAAAAACAATGAAAGGGAAGGTATCAATGCCATGAGAATGTTGAGAAATGGCAAGACTGTAAATATCAACACTATCACTGGACAAATGTTTAAACTAGATGTGGTTTGCTCATGGAGTAGCTACACATCTCATTTAGGTTATGTGTGAAAACTACATCTTTGCCTAGTAATCAAAGTAACTCTATTATTATTCCCCTATACAAAGAAGTGAGGGAGCATGTGTGAATGCAAAAACTTCATGGGGAATTTGTTCATTAAGTGTGCTTGGGAACAGGGCTGGGATTCAAATTTTTAACAACTGGTTCTGTGGGTGTGGCTTAGGTGACAGGCGTGGCTTGTTGGTCATGTGACTGGGTGGACATGGCTTGGTGGTCATGTTATTGGCTAGGTGTGGCCAACTCAATATCACTCACATCGAGGCACGCATCTCCTCGCCTGGTCTCTCATGACTGTGGGAATGCTGCAACAGTTGTTAAGTGTGAAAAATGGTCATAAGTCACTTTTTTCAGTGCCATTGTAACTTTGAATGGTCACTCCATTCAAGTACAGTACCAGCAAAGGAGGGGAAAAAAACTCCAGAGATGTTCCTGAGACAGGAAGTCTAGTCCTGCCAAGAATATAATAAGGGTTAACAGAGAGGCAGTTTCTGTAAGCAACACCAGAATGTTTCCTTCCTGCCTTCCTTACAGGATTAGGCCAGTAATTTCTTCTAACAACCGGTTCTCCAAACTGCTTAGAATGTTAACAACCGGTTCTAGAGAATAGGTGCAAACTGGTAGAATCCTACCCCTGCTTCGGAAGATTTTTTGCTCTTCACCAGGTTATCCAGAAAATTATGAAAAAAAATGTAATGTTTGTTAATTTAGAAACATGATAAAGTGAATGGACCCAAATTATAGAACATTTTGTGTGCACGTGATATTCAGTATAGGTCAGTGATGGCTAACCTTTCTGTCCTTGTGTGCCAAAAGTGTATGCGTGCACATGCGTGCCAATACCCATAAGGCAATGCACGTGGGGGGGCTCTATGCCCCCTGCCCATGTATGCACTACGCTTGCACGCACACCACACATCTCTGCACATGCACACGTGACCTCCCCCCACACTGTGCGTTTCTATGCATATGCGCATGACCCCTCCTGTGCGCCCCGTGCCTTTCTTCTGCATGCCCCCCACCCCCCTGCTCATGCACGGCAGCTCCTGCACAGCATGATCGGGCATGTGGTGTGTGCGCATGCGCAGTGGACCTGCTCCAGGACGATGGCTCGCATGCCGGCGAACATGGCTCTGCGTGCCACTTCCAGCACACCTGCCATAGGTTCTGATCACAGGTATAGGCTGTTATATGCAATACAAGCAATATATGATGGAAGTAAAGCATGAGTGGGAATAAATGAAATGTTGCAGTGGACTTCTCAGAATCTGGAAGAAAAGATGACACTTTGCAAAGAATAACAGAATAACAGAGTTGGAAGGGACCTTGGTGGTCTTCTAGTCCAATCTCAGCTCAGTCAGGAAACTCTATACCATTTCAGACAAATAGTTGTTCAATCTCTTCTTAAAAATTTCCAGTGTTGGAGCATCTACAACTTTGGGAGGCAAGTCGTTCCACTGATTAACTTTTCTAACTTTCAGGAAAGTTGCTTCTCTCCTTGATCAGTTTCCATCCATTGCTTCTTGTCCTGCCTTCAGATGCTTTGGAAAATAGCTTGACTCCCTCTCCTTTGTGGCAGCCCCTTATATATTGGAACAATGCTATCATGTCACCCCTAGTCCTGCTTTTCATTAAACTAGACATACCCAATCCCTGCAACTGTTTTTCATATATTTTAGTCTCCAGTCCATAAATAATCTTTGTTGCTCTTCTCTGTGCTCTTTCTAGAGTACAGATCCAAGACAGAATATGTCCACTAATCTTCATTTATAATCAGAGATTGAACACAAAGATAAATTCAAGCTAATAAAATATTATTAAGCCCTAGCTGGAATTAAATCGACAAGAAAAAATATTGAATAATATGTGGGTGCATTTTTCACAACAGCTACATACATGGCTACCCCGTGAATTATATAATAGTGTGTAACCAAAATGAGGCGAGTTGTATAAACTCATCTGTTCCACCCAGATATTCCAATGCTAGAGAACTAATACATTTTATAGCAAGTTCTTATAAAATGAGCAGTATAATAAAATGTTATTTATTGCTTTGATTCCTCTGGATTCATAGAGATAAATTCTTTGATTCAGTGGAATTTGGAAATGTTTATTATTTAGGAACGTGGGTGGAATAAGCTTTCATTTGGCTCTGAAAAACTTGTTATGCAATTTCGGAAGGATAGATATGTGGGATAATTTCCTGGTACTCAAGTTGAAATAATCCACCCAAATCTTGCTATTCAATGATGCCCTAGTCATTTTTTTTTTTTTTGAAAAGAATTTTATTAATTTTCTACAAACAAACAAGACAAACAAAACATTAAAACATCAACTCTCATATGTACATCCAGTGTGTCGGTTGATTCATCAGTTTTGTGCATTCATTTTGTAGTCTCAATTACAATTATGTTACATAACAACTCATATTGTCAATCCAAACTTATATATCCTAATATCGCTAAAAAAAAGAAATTTTTGACTATACTTTTAATCATTCATGCTTTATGAGATAACAATACTTTAAACAGTTAATTCTATAACAAATCATATAATCATACTGTCGTGTCCGCAAAAGACGCTCAGAGTCGGTGACTTTCATTCAAAGCTCTTTATTAACAATGGGAGAACCGAACCAGCGAAAGGCAAAAAGCCCGCGGCTTTTATACCTTTCACAGCGGCGGCCGCGGCCAATGGCAGCGATTCAAGTCTCCCGCTCTTGATTTGCACCAATCGCGGGAGACTTCAATCGGGCCAATCAGCGCGGCTCGCCTGGCCAATCAGAAATCCCCGCACCTTAGCCAATCAAGGCGCGGGGATTTCGAGTATTCCACTTCAGGACATAACACCCCTCCTCCCCTCTTGGTATGGTCCATCACGTGGTGTAGTCACGCAGGTAGGCGGGGCTCCGTCGAGTCCTAGTTGACCTGCGCAACTCACTTGCATGCTGTAACTCGGCCGGAGCGGTCATCTTTTTGGCTGCTCCTGCCTCTGTGCGAACCGGCTGGATGATCGGGCCGGTTCTTTCGCCGTGGCTCCCGCCTGGGCCTACCGGGTCGGTTGAGCTACGGATTTCGCCGCTCCCGCTTGGCTTCTCCGAGTCGGTAGAGCTGGCCAGGTGGTTCTTCTCCGGAGGGGACTCGCGATGGCTGTGTTCCGGTGAGTATTTTTGGTTTATTTTTTCCTGCGATTGTCTCTCCGGGTATTCCCTCCCCCCTTGGTTCGTGTCTTGGGGGTTGAGGTCAGTCGCTGTTCGTGACCTGAGCTGGTCGATATGTCGTTTCCAGGCTCGCCCATCGATGGTTTGGAGCCGGTACGACCGTGGACCAGTGACTTGAGTTATGACGGCTGGGATCCATAGGGGGTCCCCCGTCATGTTCTTTGCATAGACTAAGCCACCTGGGTCAAATGTCCGGTACCTGGAGCTGGAGTCTGGGGGCCGCTCCGGGTTATAGGTCGGGTGCAATCTGTCGAGTGGGGACCTCAGCTTTCTGCCCATTAGAAGCTCTGCAGGGCTCTTGTTAGTTGTGGTATTGGGAGTGATGTGCTGTATGAAGAGCAGTCGGTTGATTTTGTCGCTGATCTCCCCGTGGTCCATTTTCCGGAGGGTCTTTTTCGTAAACTGGACCATCCGTTCCGCCCTACCGTTCGCCGCCGGATGCGCCGGTGCTGTTAATGCGTGGCGGATACCCCTCTCTGCCAGGAACTGTTCAAAATCGATGGAAGTGAACTGGGGCCCGTTGTCTGAGACGACGACGTCTGGGAGGCCGTGTGTGGAAAACAGTTTACACAGTTCTTTAACAACGGCCTCTGTGGTAGTGGATTTCATGTCGCTTACTTCCAACCAATTGGAGTACGCGTCAACTGTGATTAGAAAAGTATGCCCATTTGTGGGGCCAGCAAAGTCTAGATGGATTCTGGACCAGGGCCCCCGTGGTGTTTCCCAGTCCCGGATAGGTGCTGCGGGTGGGCTGGATCTGGTCTCCTGGCATCGGTGGCATTTGGCGACCCATGCTTCAATTTGCTTGTCCATCCCCAGCCACCAAGCGTAACTCCTGGCCAGGGCTTTAGTCCTGACGATGCCAGGATGACCCTCATGTAGCATCTCTAATACCCTCTCTTGCAATCTGTCCGGAATTACCACCCGGTCACCCCACAGAATACACCCTCTTAGTAGTGAAAGTTCAGTCTGGCGCTGACGGAATGTTTTAAAAGTCTCGTCATTGTCTTTCTCCGGCCAGCCTTTTTCTAACCAGTGTAAGATTCGCGCCAGACGCCTGTCCTTAACGGTTTCTCTGGCAATGTCTGATGCGGTAATAGGTAAACTCTCGATACTTAGGGTGTTTGTTGTTGGTGCTGGGTCAGGTTCAGAGTCAGGTAAAGGCGAGCGGCTTAAAGCGTCCGCGTGCGAAATTTTCTTACCTGGCTTGTGTAGCAGTTCGTAACTGTAGGCTGCCAGGAATTCGGACCATCTTGTCATCCGGGGTGACAAGATGTTTGGCGTGGCTCGGTTTCCAGCGAGGATGCCCAGCAATGGCTTATGATCCGTCACGATGGTGAACGGGCGGCCATACAGGTATTCGTGAAAACGTTTAACGGCGGCAACTATAGCCAAAGCTTCTTTGTCCAGCTGGCTATAGTTCCGTTCCGGTTTAGTCAGAGTCCTGGAGAAAAAAGCGATGGGTGCTTCTCTCTGGTCTGGGAGGGTGTGGCTGAGGACAGCGCCGACGCCGAAGGGTGATGCGTCGCAAGTGACAGCTAAGGGCAAGGTTTCGCTGAATTGCATCAGGACGGCGTCGGAGGTGAGGAGGTCTTTGGTTTTTTGAAAGGCGGCTTGCTCTCGTCTCCCCCAAGTCCAGGCTGCCTTCTTGTCTAGGAGTCTATGTAAAGGTTCCGCCGCCATTGCCTTTTGAGGTAGGAAAACATTATAAAAATTTAGTAAGCCTAGGAACGCTTGTAGTTCCGTTTTGGACTTTGGGGTGGGGGCTTCCTTGATGGCTTTCACTTTTTTAGTCGTAGGGTGAATGCCATGCCGGTCTAGGAGATAGCCCAAAAACTCTACTTGCTTTGTACATAGTTGGCATTTTTCTCGTTTGACTTTAAGTCCTGTTTCTTTAAATTTTGTTAAGACTTGTCTGAGTCGGTTTTCTAATTCGGCTTCGTTTGGCGCCGCCACTAATACGTCATCGAAATAGGGCACCACCCCCTTGATGCCCTGTAGCAAACGTTCCATCAGGCTCTGAAAGATGCCTGGTGCCACGCTGACTCCAAATTGGAGCCGGTTACACTTGAAAGCCCCCCGATGGGTCACGATTGTTTGGGCTTCCGCCGTTTTCTCGTCTACAGGTAGCTGCTGATATGCCTGGGCGAGGTCGAGCTTGGCAAAGACTTTGCCCCCTCCCAGTGAGTGCAGTAAATGTTGCACTATTGGGACTGGGTAGGCGCTTTGTTGCAACGCGCCATTTAGGGTGGCCTTATAGTCCCCGCAGATTCTCACGGACCCGTCTGGCTTTACTGGGGTCACTATAGGGGTTTCCCATCTGGCATGGTCTATCGGTTGCAATACCCCTTGTTTGACGAGCTTGTCGATCTGCTCGTCAATTTTAGGCTTTAAGGCGAATGGTACCCTTCTAGGTTTAAGCCGCTTAGGGGGAACCCCTGGGTCTAGGTCAAACGAGATAAGGGGCCCCTGGTACTTGCCCAATCCTCCATCGAAGACCTCCTGGAACTCCTGGGTTAGCCGCTGTTCCCAAGCTTCGATGGTGACGTGGTTGACACCTGTCAGCGCGATGTTAAGCGGGGCGAACCATTGTAAACCCAGTAGGCTTGGGCGGTCGCGATCGACGATTGTGAGTGGCAGTTGTTCTGTGTGGCCTTTGTAAGTTATATTGAAGTTCTTGGTGCCCACTACCGGGACGCGATTCCCTTGGTAGTCTTTAATGATGATCTTTTGGGCATGCACGTTTCTTTTTTGTAGTGTAGGCACCAGTCTTTTGATTTCGCGCCATGCAATCATGGAAAGGTAGGACCCGGAGTCCACTTCCATTTTGCATGGCTGGCCTTCGATATGGACTTCTACGTGTACCTTTCTGGCGCCGTCGGAGATGGCGTGGCCGATGGTCACCGTCTGGTGGGTTTCTTCTTTTCGCCGACCATTGCCGCTTCTTTGAGATCATTGAGTGCGGTCCCACCGACCATCTGGCTGGCGCTCTCTGGTTCTGGGCGGGGAGCTTTCTCTCCGTCTGTCGTGCTGTTCCCATTTGGGCGGGCTGCGGGTCTTCTTTTGGCGGCAAACTCAGGCGATGTGACCCCGTCGTTCACAATGCTTACAGAAAGAGTCAAAAAATCGGCATTCTGACCTGGGGTGATCGCCGCCGCACACGGCGCAGTTGGTCCTCGACCTACGACCTTTTCGACTTCGTTGGTCGCCGCGTCCCGTCTGCACGCGATGTATGTCCTCCTCGTCTTCCGACGTGCTGGAGGTTGATTGGTATTCACCGTAGTGTGCGGTTGCTTCGTTTCTTGTGTCGGCCGACCTTGCCGGGTTGTTGTTTCCGCCCTTCGCGTCAGATCTTCGCATGCTGTCTGCCAACGTGCGGGTTGCTTCAGCGGCTGCGGCTGCGGTAAGGGCATCGGCTAGGCTGATGTCGCCCTTGGCATAAGTCGGCTCTGGAGTGTAGGATCCCATAAGCCGAGTACGAAGCGGCCTCTTATGAGACTGTTCAGACCTTCGAACTCGCAGAGTCCTCCTAGGCGCCGTAGCTCTGCGACGAAGTCGCTCAATTTTTCGTCTGGTTTCTGGTTTCGGCGGTAGAACTCGTTGCGCCGTATCAGGATGGGGACTTCGGGGGCGTAATGGCGCCGCAGTATAGGTTCGAGGACGTCCCAGTCCATGGCGGTTGCATCTGCCGGTTTGGCCAATGCTTTGGCCATCTGGAAGACCTCTGGTCCGCAGTGCGTAAGGAAGACGGCGCGTTTTAGCGGGCCCGGGGCGTCCTTCATTCCGGCGCATTCCAGGTACATCCAGAACCGATCCGAGTACGATTCCCAATCCTCGGCGGCGGGGTTGAAGGGGGCGGGCGGTGCTATCTTCGCCATCTCTGCGCTGGAGCTGGTTCTTGGGTGGACACGGGGTTCGGTTCAGGGGCGAGATCCCACCTTCGTCGCCAGTGTCGTGTCCGCAAAAGACGCTCAGAGTCGGTGACTTTCATTCAAAGCTCTTTATTAACAATGGGAGAACCGAACCAGCGAAAGGCAAAAAGCCCGCGGCTTTTATACCTTTCGCAGCGGCGGCCGCGGCCAATGGCAGCGATTCAAGTCTCCCGCTCTTGGTTTGCACCAATCGCGGGAGACTTCAATCGGGCCAATCAGCGCGGCTCGCCTGGCCAATCAGAAATCCCCGCGCCTTAGCCAATCAAGGCTCGGGGATTTCGAGTATTCCACTTCAGGACATAACACATACCAAATCAATCCTAAAAACACTTTTTAAATATAGTGTCAAATAACAAAGGCAAGAAAAAAAAATAAAGATATTCCTTACTGTCTAACATTCTAAATATTCTATTACCGTATTTTATCATCTAGCCATTGATAAAAAAGATCCCAAATTTCATAAAATTGTTTATCCTCTTGCTCTCTAATTTCAAATGTCAATCTACTCATCTCAGCACATTCCAATATTTTCTGAATAATTTCTTCCTGTAATGGTATTTTCTCATTCTTCCAATTTTTAGCAAATACAATCCTAGCCGCTGTTAATACATTTACAACCAGGTATTTCAAATCTTTACTATATGTATCAGGTAAAATTCCCAATAAGAAGATCTCTGGTTTCAAGTCTATGTGTTTCTTTGTCATTTTTTCCAACCACATGCGAATTTTAGTCCAATATTTTCTAGCGTCCTCACAAGTCCACCACATATGGTAGTATGAGCCAGGTATCTGATGACATTTCCAGCATTTTTCAGATTTGTTCTTAAACATTCTTGCTATTCTTGTCGGGGGAAAGTGCCACCTGTAAAACATCTTATACAAGTTTTCTTTATATGCTGTTGACATTGTCATTTTATAATTTTGAAACCACAATTTTTGCCATTTCTCTAAATCAATCCCATATCCAAAATTCTTCCCCCAAACAATCATAATTTCTTTAACTTGTTCTTCCTCTAATTTAATTCCCAGTAAATAACCATATAATTTTTTAATCACCTTCTCATCAGTACCCATCAAGATCTTATCTAGATCAGTCTGTTTATCATAGAATCCCTCCGTTTTAGAATCTTCATCAAACCTTGAATGTATTTGCGCATATGAAAACCAATTCATCTTTATACCTTGTTCCTCTAAGTTTTGAATCCGTTTAAGTTCACCCTTTTCATCCAATAGTTCCCCATATCTAACTATTTGTTCCTTCTTATAAATTATAGGATAGGAAAATGCTTCAATGGTCAATAACCAAACTGGAATTTTCAAATAACATTGTCTTTTTATCTTCTCCCAGTTTAACCACAAAGACTCCCGTATATAATGTCTTCTAAAATAACCCTGTGTTTTAGTTCCCTTATACCATAAAAAAGCATGCCAGCCCAACAGCAAATCATGCCATTCTAGTGTCAACAATCTAGCCTTTCTTAATGTTATCCATTCTTTGACCCACATCAAACTTGCAGCTTGATAATACAATTCCCAATTAGGCAGGCCAAAATCTCCTCTAATTCTAGTGTCTTGCAAAAGCGCTTTATTCTCGCTTTTTTACCTTGCCATATAAACTTCAACACGATTTTATTTAAATCTTCAAAATAGTCTTTTCCTAGCCTAATTGGTATTGTCTGAAACAGAAATAGAATTCTGGGTAAAATATTCATCTTAATTGTTGAAATTCTCCCTATTAATGACAATTGCAAGTTTTCCCATTTCTTCAAGTCTGTAGCTATCTGTTGTTTAAGTTTAATATAATTATTCTCTTTTAATGTGCTACATCTTGCTGTCAAATATATCCCCAGATACTTAACCTTATTTGTAACTTGGATTTTGAAAAGGTCTGCCAGTTCTTCTCTTTGTCTCAGTAGCATGTTCTTTGTCAAAATCTTTGTTTTATTTTTATTTATTTTCAAACCAGCCATCTCACCATATATCTCTATCTTTTCCAATAACTTTGGAGCTGTTTCTAGCAGGTCTTCCAGAATAAAAGCTAAGTCATCAGCAAAAGCTTGTAGTTTGAATTCTTCCTTTTTAATTTTCATTCCTTTTATGCTTTTATCATCCCTAATATTTCTATTCAACACTTCCAAAGTCAACACAAATAGCAAAGGAGATAGGGGACACCCTTGTCTTGTGCCTTTTCTTATATCAATAAAATCTGTAAGTTCTCCCTCCATCATTACCTTTGCTGTCTGTTTATTTTATATGGCTTCTATTGCTTGAATAAATTTTTTGGCAAAACCCACCTGTTCCAATAGTGATAATATAAATCTCCAGTTCACGTTATCAAATGCCTTTTGAGCATCTAGGAATATCAAAGCCATTTGCTTTTCAGGATGAGCCTCATAGTATTCCAAAGTATCCAAGATTACTCTCATATTGTCTCTGATTTGTCTCTTTGGCAGAAATCCATTTTGATCTGGATGGATAAAATTATTTAAATATTTTTTAAGTCTTTCTGCTAAAATTGAAGCAAAAATTTTATAGTCTGTATTCAATAAAGAAATAGGTCTATAGTTCTTAATTTGCATTGGGTCAGCCTCTTCTTTTGGAATAAGTGTAATATAAGCCTCTGACCATGTTTTGGGTATCATCTTCTTTGACATAACTTCATTCATAACTTCTAACAGTGGGATGCTCAATGATTCTTGAAATGTTTTGTAGAATTCTGCCGGAAGCCCATCTGGACCTGGTGCTTTCCCATTATTTTGTTTCTTAAGTGCTTCATTTAATTCCATCATTGTTATATTGCTTTCTAGCATTTCTTCAGCCTCTTTAGGTATCTTTGGTAAGTTAGCATTCTGCAGATACTGTTTGACTTTTTCCTCATCAATATTCTCTTGTTTATACAGTTGCCCATAAAAATCTCGAATAATTTCCTTTTTCTCCTTATTACCATAACAAACTTGGCCTTGATCATCTATTAGCTTCAATATTTTTCTTGATTCCTTCTCCTTTCTCAATTTATATGCTAGCCATCTACCTGGTTTATTTGCATCTTCAAAGTAATTCTGTTTAGAATTTCTAATTTTCTGTGCCAGTTCTTCTTTCTCTATTAATTCCATTTTATGTTTAATTACATCCAGCTTCAATTTAATATCTTTTTTCTGTGGCATTTTCTGCAGTTTTTTTTCAAGTCTTTTATACTCATCTTCCAAGACCTTAGAAGCTTGCCTTTTCCTAATATTCTTTTTTCTTGTATAATCTATTATCAAACCTCTAGCATATGCTTTCATTGTATCCCAAACATTCTGTGTTGAAGTATCTTCTTTTTTATTTTCTCTAAAGAAAAAAGCCAGTTCCTTCTCCATCCATTGTATAAAATCTTTTTCTTTTAAAATAGTATTATTTGATGTCCATTTTGATCTCTTTTTTTTTGTCCCTTCCATTTAATTGTCATTGGGCTATGATCTGCCCGAGTACTTGTTTCAATATTTGTTTCTTGAATATTGGATATTAATTCTGTTGAGATCTAAATCATATCTAATCTGGACCATGATAAATGTCTATTTGAATAAAAAGTATATTGTTTAGCTTTAACATTTCTTTCTCTCCAGATATCTTTTAAAGTTAGTTCGTCTGTCATTTTAAAAAAAGATTTAGGGAGAGTCTTTCTATTTTGCTTTGTTGTTGTTGCTATATGGTCCAGTTTATTGTCCACAATTCCATTAAAGTCTCCCATCATAATTATATTAACATAGTCCAGTCCAATTATTTTCATGTGTAGTTTTTTATAAAACTCTTCTTGTTTATCATTCGGAGCATAAATTGCAATCAAGAGTATTTTTATATTATTGTCCATTATTTCCCCATTAATACTCTTCCGTCTTCATCCGTGTAGATCAGTTTTGTGAGGATAGCCTCTTTAATGTATAGAACCACTCCTCTTTTCTTACATTGAGTCAAAGAAGTAAATATTTTCCCGTTTTGCCTGTACTAACAATTGTTCATGTTGTTTTTTAATATGAACTTCTTGTAGACAAATTATATAGAATTTTAATTTCTCTAATTTATGAAAAGTTTTCCTTCTTTTAACGGCTGAATTGAGTCCATTTATATTCTTTGTAATCAGTTTTTTTTTCTTCCATGATTATGCTTTATATTTAGGTCTAACAGCTCTCGTGGATCTCACTTCATGCTGTTCTTTACTATCCACCTGTCCACCTACTGCTCCTTTCTCTTTTTCAGTCTCCAGTTGTTCCTCTTGAAACTCAATTAATGAGACCTCTTTCTCTACCTCCTCTTCTCTTCTTCCAAAAAATTCTGCATGGAAAAGTTCTGCTTTCTCAATTGAATCAATTCTCTGTCTCTGCTCTTGCCACGTAAACATTAATCCTTCTGGAATCAGCCATCTATAATTCACTTCATTTTCCAGTAGCATTTTGGTCAGAAATCGATATTCTCTTCTCATCTCTCTCACTCTTCTGGGTATTTGTTTTAAAACCACAATCTCTTTGCCTTTGTATTTCAATGTTTTCTCTCTTACCACTTGTAGTATTTGTGTTTTAATGGATTTTTTGGTAAATCTAATATGGACTTCCTTTGGTAATTTATTTCTCATTGCATATCTTGTATAAACTCGATATACCTCATCTACTCCATCCATCATCTTTTCCTCTGTAATTTCCAAAGCATCTGCCAAAATTTCTATCATTATCGCAGCCAAATTTTCTCCTTTTTACTCTTCTATATTTTGAAATCTGAGATAAAATTCTGACCTTTCCATCTCCCACCTCAACATCCCACTTTTTTCTTGTTCAACCACTGTTAATCTACTGTCAATATTTCCAATCTTCTCCTCTCTTTGTTTTCCTTCTTCCTCAATTTTTTGGAATCTCTCCTCATACTTCACCATCATTTGTTTAATATTTTCCACTTTTTCATCAGTCTTCTCCATTCTTTGTTCAATGATGCCCTAGTCATTTTTTTTTATATGTTATGTTTTTAAATCTTTGCAGGAGAATCTGGTTATCCAGCTTATATCTTAAAAAGATAAAGAACTCTTGATTTCTCTTCAGATCATGCAAACCTTTCACATCCCTCCCATATTAGAGAAGTCTATAGCAATCTTCTCTTTGCTTTAAGAGATATTCAGAAAGAGGATCAAACAATCTATTATTATAATGGGGTACCAGGGTTCTGTAAACTAACAGCTTTCCCCCCAGTGAATCTGGTTAATAAGACTGTGAGGGTTTAATTTTTTTTATTGGGAGTGGTTGATAAGTAGATTGATAAATAGTGTAAATCTACAATGATAACAAAAGTGAGAAACTAGTAGGAAAGAAATGGTATAGGAACAAAAAGAGAGAGAGAAGGGACAAAGATTTAATTGCAAAGCAAATATAAAAAAAAAAAGAGTTGGGAAGAAGAGGAAGACCAAGAAAGCTGTTGGTGGATGAGATTCTCAGAAAGACAGAGATCAGAAGTTTAAAAATCAAATGGCAAGTTATGGACCAGTGGATATAGTAGAAACAAGGAGAATTTGCAAAGATAGGAAAATATAAAGAAGTTCACTGAATGGTCTGATGATAAATTAGCTTTCCTTTTCTCTTATCTCCTACTTACTTTGTTTTGTTCACTACTACTTCTTTTTCTCCCTATCGTGCAATAATGTTGCTTATTCCCAAAGATAACAATATGTGAACAATGCCTGTATCCAAAAGTTAGAGGACTAGACACCAAAAGAGAAATAAGAACGAATGAGAAAATCTTTGAACAAAGACTAGATAAAAAAGATGTTAGAGTAATAATGAACAAAATGAAAAGGAGAAGAAAGTTTTAGGGCAAAGATTTTCCTTGAAACTATAATATTTTTTAAAAAGAGGTAAAGTAAGTGAAAAATTGACAATATGTCACTCTAAACAAGTATTTCTCTGTCTCGGCAACTAGGCCTACACATCTGTAGGCTTTAACTCCCATACGGGTTGGAGAATTCTGGAAGTTGAAGTCTATCCATTTTAAAGTTGGCAAGATTGAAAAACATTGCTTTAGTTTAGAATACAGCTTGGCTCTAGAATGTTTGCCAGGCATAGCAATATTATTAAAAACCATGTTTCCACATAGCAAAAAGAACAGTAGAGAAAAATTTTCTTTTTGAGATCAGATATTATAGATGTCATCCTCTGGGTTGCTAAAGAGCTTCCAATATTTATGTCCTAACAATGTTTGGAAAGGATGCAGTGATGACTATTAAGGCGTTTATGTGAAAAGCAAAGGAATCTACCATTCTAATGCAGCGTCCAAAATGCCTTAGGTTAGCTTTCATTTTGGATGTGTTTCTCTTTCTTATATGTAGAGAAGAGATAACCCAAGTAATACCTTTAGATTACTTAGGGCTACCAAATCTCTCACTTACTGGGAGAGGTCAGCCTTTAAGGCTGCCAGGTCTGGATTGGAAATATGTAGCTATCCGCTAGAGGGCAGCAGAGATTCACAGAAAATTGTCCTGCCTGCCCTCTAGTGGTCATCCGGATGTTCAGATGTGGAAGCCTGAATGGCTGACCTATCTGAGGGAGTCACTCTGTAATGTATTTGTGCTTAGGAGAAAAAAAGGAAACAGAGAAACAAGAAAGATGTTTATCTGTATGTGTTTATTTTCTGTGTCTGTATTATATCCTGTAAAATGGCAAGTGATAAATTGGTGTCTCTGTGTTTGCATTTTTCACAGGGATGAGCTAGTTGTCTTTGGCTTCTGAGATAGCACATGGATGGGTTTCTGTTGGACATAAACTCTCTCTCCCTCCCTCCCTCCCTCTCTCTGTGCCCCCTCCCCAAATTAAAGTCATGTTTTGGGAGCAAAGCTTAGGACCTACTGCTCTCCATGGAGCTTTTCATAGCTTTAATTTACCCCCGACAGCAAATATATGAAAGTTCAGCACCTCCTACTACAGGGCTCTTTTTTCTTTCTTTCTTTTTCTTTAAAAATGCATGTCCAGACACACAACTTCATGCATGACTTGAGCACAGATCGGTTTAAATGCATTGATCAGTCAGCAGCACATCTAATTTGATGTCAATACATCTCAAGAAGATCTTAGCAATGCTGCAGGTATGAAGCCCTATACCTTTACAGCAGGCCTGGCATTAAGTCATTCCTACCAGGTTTAGGCAAGCCCTCCCCACTTGCCCAAGGGAAGCCTGGCAGAATGATATTCCGGTTTTCCTTGACCTAAGAATGACTCAAGTTTATAATAAATAAACCCTTTGCCTACCTTTCAGTATAGCTAGTCTGACATCCATTGCAAATACCTAAGGATAGAAGGATCAGATCAAGTTTAATCTGTTTGCAGAAGGTGTTACTACTTCCCCAGCTCACATAAACCTCTACCAGTCTCTTCTTCCACAACTAAGCAATCTGAATATTTACTATTGAGGAGTAAAGCATGTGAGGACAGGACTGTTTCCTTGGCTAGATAATGCAGCTTCTCTTATATGTTCACGATCATAATCTGATCTGAAGAGAAAGCTGGGTCGCAAGTGATGGCTGCTATAGATTTATTGCAAAATTGCTGTACAGATCAGATATGCTCTATGTGGCTTTTGTGTGTTGACTCCTGGTGACTACCAGGACAAATCCCTGCAGGGTTTTTTTGGGGGGGGGGGGGCGGGGGGGGCAAGTTTTTTCATAGGTAGTTTGTCCTTGCCTCCTTCCTAGGGTTGAGAGAGAGACAATGACTGAACCAAGATCACCCAAGTTGCCTTCATGGTTAAGGCAGGACTAGAACTCACAGTCTTGTTGTTTCTGGTCTGGTACCTTAACCACTAAACCAACCAGGCACCTTCTAAATCTATACTCCAAAAATAATCTGGTTTTAATCTGTTTTATTACCTTTGAGGGATCCCATAATCCTTTTTTGAGAACTCTCAGTCAAACATCCTGATTGCTTGTGATGGCCAAGAGCAAGTCATAACTTTGTTTAAGAGATTAAACCTTAATAGTTGCAGTCAATTATTGTGTTGTGTTGTTTCTCTGTGTCATATATGTGGGGTATTTGCATAATTTTGTAATTATTTATTTAGTCATGTTTATGTAGTGTATATTGGAGGTGGTGACCCTTTGAAAGCTATATGCAATATATATATAATCCAACATGTTGATTAGAGATTAAGGCCTACTGAAAACAGCATGTTAATTTGAACTATTGTGGATTTCCACATTTTGTTAGCATACACTGAACTGCAGAATAGTTACTTTTCCTCAATTATCACGTATCCAAGAGGATTGTCAGAACCACCTGCTGAATCTCACAATTTTCATTCCACAGTCAAATATGTAGGCTGGAGAGCTGACATAGGGGAAGCCAACCCCACTACGAAGTAGGAATGTGAGGGCATCAGTTCCATGCCAGAAAACCACCTTCTCCTTCTGTAGCATTGTCCTGTTGCCTTCTTCCTACTTCTGTTATCTTGCCTTTTACTATCCCTTTGTCTGAAGCATCTGGAAATAGGTTGGAAATTAACCTGAAAAAGAATGGATATCAAATAACCTAGTATTTCCTCCAACTATATCTTAGGAAGGAAACTAAGAGGATGCAGCTAAACAGAATAGCAATGCCACATCTGGAACCAGAGGTGCAAGGCTGAAGGAAAACTTACCACCTGCCTGCTCTATTCTTGGCTCTTTTCTAGCCACATTTCTATTATAGGAGGCACAGCCTTCCTTCTAACTAGCAAGCCAAGCATTTCCTGGAACCAGGCAAGGCAGCTTTGGCTTGATAGGTGGTCCTGGGGCTACAGTTTGGGTGGAGAGAGCTTTGGTCCGTCAGTATGTTTGTATTGGCGCTTGTCACAAAACCTTTTGCTTTTCTTCTGACAAATGGACGGAAGGAATTTCTATGCAGTAGGAAAATGTGCACATGTACACTTTTGTATAAAAATATAGCTTGGATCAATACATCAAACTGTTTTAGTTTCACCTGCTGGGCATTCTTCCCTTAATTTAATCAATCAGGAGCTGGTGCATTTTTATTGTTTTGTTCTAAAATAACAATAATACACTCACAAGACTCCCCAAAGTTTTCCCTATTATATTATTAAGACTGAAAAGCTTAACGTGGTTCTTTCTGACATCCATCCCTTCTCCAATAAATTTCCATGCATATTTGGAGATGTTACAGTTTCCTCAACTAAATAGACCCATTACCTTTGTTCTCTGAGGCCACAGTCCAGCTAATAGTTAGATGGTACAGGATTCTGGAATGCAGGTAGTTCTCGACTTACAACAGTTCATTTAGTGACCCTTTGTAGACTTTAGATTTGGAATAACTTTGTCATTTTGAATGTACACTAATCGGCATACTTTAAAATGAAATTTCGTTGCATACAACTCTCAAAGGGTCACCACCTCCACTATACGCTACATAAACATGACAAAATAAATGAATAAATGCAAAATTATGCATATATTCACATTTATCATATGACACGGAGAAACAACACAGTCTAGTCGGATCTTGAAAGTTTACCAGACAGATGGCATAGGGAACAAGTTACTGTAGTTATAATAGCACAGAAAACAGGAATTTATGACTATTTTTTACATTACCATTGCCGCATCCCCATGGTCATGTGATCAAAATTTAGACACCTGCCAACTGGCTCATATTTATGATGGTTGCAGTGTCCTGGGGTCATGTGACCACCTTCTCCAATCTTCTGGCAAGCAAAGTCAATAGGTAAGCCAGATTAACTTAACAACTGTTGCAAGAAAGATCATAAAATGAGGCAAAGTTCACTTAACAAATGTCTTGCTTAGTTACAGAAATTTTGGGCTCAATTGTGGTTGTAAACTGAGAATTACCTCTCGAGGGAAGCTATGTCTATGTCGTAATGTAAAGTTTGAGATGATTCATTAATGTGGGGCAATTTCTTTTTATCTGTAAGGACAAAAAAAAAGGAATGTTACTTTATTAGTTTATACATTCTAAGACTGTTCTGGTTGTAAGGAATTACTCTAATAGAGAACAGAGGGAAATATTATTAAAGGATTGTAATGTGGTTCTTCTCTTTAAAAAAAATCTGGCAGTTTTAAGAGCTGTGTATTATTACTTTGTTTGACATATTGAAAAGGCTGTAATAGATACCTAACTTCCCCTAATTGGCTTAATGGCCAATTGAGGGATAGGCATTGGTAGATCTCCAAGTAGATTCCAATCAATCAGCAAGGATTCTGACTGAAAGATTTAACACAGCTGACAAAAAGGTGCCCTAGACTGATGGCGAAATACCTGAAATAAATCCAACCGATCATGGCTCTCCCTCAAGTCTACACAATGCTGATAAGACCAACAAAGCATCCGTACTTCTCTGCAATTATTGTATCTGTAGACTTCGGCCTAGCAATTCTGTTTAGAGTTCTCTTTTGAGGGAGTTTCAGACTGTGGTCTTGGGGAGACCATGTGTCTGGGGTACTATAAATCTGAGTGGTCTCATTATGCTATTTGAGAAAGAATATTTAATGATTGAATGTCCAATCATTCCAGTCCAAGCCAGGGATACAATGGAAAACTTAAAGCAGTGTCTGAACTCTTATCTGTCTGATGGGGCAAAACAGATCACATTAAATTCATCCTGTACTAAAATGCTGAATGTTGTAAAACATTCAGGAATATCAACCCAACCCAAGTAAACTGCAAAGAGGTTCACACACATATTCGGAGGAGGAGTTGGTGATATGGAGGCCTTCCTGGACTCAGGGCTATTGTTTAAACTGTAATAAAGAGGCCATGGCCAGAGAAAGTTCAATGAGCTTCAGCAAGTATGTCAGCTGTAACCCTACTTGACCAGGATACTTTGACAACTTTGACAAAAAAGGGGACCCAATGGGTGAGTACCACACTGGAGGAGACTATTAGACTGATAGTAAACCCCACTTCCACCTTCACTCCCTGCTTCCTCACCTGGCTAACTTACACCACAGTGTTTTCACTGTGTATTTGTATTGTTCCATTACTTTGCTACTATATTTACACTTCATTTCTCTATTTGTATATTGTGTAAGTCACCTAGAATAGCACCATGGCAAGATAGGCAGCAAATAAATTTAACAAATAACTAAACTATAAGTCATGCCCGCATCACCATGCAGTTGAATTAGGAATCTACACAAAGCAGCCTTTGGAGATAATTCAGGGTTGAAAATGCAGTGGTAATATTCTTGGCAGGGCAGCCCCACCAATGAACTCATATTGGGAGATTAAGGCACATAAACCAGAAAGTACATCTTTCTGTGTACAGACATGGTCTGGAATCTCTTATAGTTGTTGCTCTTAGAATTTTGGAAGACCATTAAAACAACTTTCTCCTACGTGTGTTCAATATGAGCCAAAGTTTTGTGCCATGCATCTTGAGTGCCAGTTTTCTCTAATGGTTTTAAGTTTGTTGTTTTTTTCTTTTTCTAAATGCTTCAGTGTGTTTATCCTAACAATAATTAGAATTTTTAGTCAATAGCGACTCTATGGATTCAAAAGCTGAATATGGAACTATCAGAATAGAAGCCGTATCGATACATTTCAATTTCAGTATTGAAGATACCATGGGTAGACAAGAAAACAAATAGATTATAGGGCAAATCAAACTATAATGTTCATTCAAACCACTAATGACCAAAATCCAACTGTCATATTTGAGACATAATCAAGTGAAGGCTCGGTTCCTTTGAGAAGTCAATAATAATCAGAAAAATTGGAGAAAAACCAGGAAAATGGACACATTATTGAAAGGACTAAAGACCAAGTTGAAAATAGATCATGTTGGAAGGAATTCATGTGATTGCTAAGAGTCAACACAAACTTGATCACAATTAATCACTCAATCAAAGTTTGTATTATTATTATTAGACTTGTATGCTGCTCAGAATCTACGGTTTGGGGCATGGTACAAAAATTAAATAAATACAAAATGACAAATGGCCTTTTCCCAACTAAATTAGGCTGCAGCCATCAAGATAGCTTGGAATAAAAGAAGGGTAAATGTTAATGGAAGAACAACGACTTATGGCAAAATGAAGATAAACGTACTTTTATAGAGCTAGGAAAGTGTAGGGGGATACTGGATCTGAAAACTACTAGAAGACTGCAAAGAGACACAAGAAAGTTCTTGGCTGCCTTCTAGAGCTTGTCTGGCTTTTTTTCAGCCCTCAATTGGTTTGTATCTAAGGTATTTGTGAGAAGTCATTAGTTTAAAGACAGAAATTAAGAGAGAAAGGGGGATGAGAAGAAATGTACCAATGAGACTTTTGGTAGAAGGAAGAATTCATATACCTTTCCATCAGGAGAACAATATACATCCAACAGCTTGTAAGAATTGGGTGCACTCAAAGTGTCACCATTTTCCCCCTTGTTTTTCACCTAATTTATTGGTGTGTTTCCTTTAGTTGACTCTGTTAACCCAAAAGGTCTAATTTTGGGCAGCTGAGGTAGAGATGGGAATAAATAATTTGGGGCTTTGAGGTTTTCGGAACCAAGAGTTTGTGCATGACCAAAGGACAAACCAGAAAGAAAAAGAGCAAATTTGGGGTCTGATGACATAGGAATACCACTAAACTTTGAAGTACCTTGCAGTTTTGACAAAGGGTTAGTATGGACAGCAACCTCAGTTCTTCTCATCTAAAAGGAACCTATAACTTGTTGAATGGGCAGACTCAGTCCAAGGCCTGAAGGAATTTCTCTGTTTAGATAGTTGCTGAAACCAGCAGCTCAGTGGTTTACCACACAGTGCAGCTGGATGCAGATCTCAGGAGAATAGGGTCAAGTCCCAACAGGCCCTGACAGAACCAGGAGTCTGGTTTTAAACTTCTTTGAATTTAAATCAGAATCACCTCCTTAGATCATTGCAGTTGTGAATTGGTAATGATAGCCAATTCTGGCTAAGATTAAATTTAAACAATAATAGTGATACCTTAAACAAAGTGAGTATGTCAGTGTTTCTCAAACTTGGCAACTTGAAGTTGTATGGACTTCTACTCCCAGAATTTCCCAACCAGTGTGTGGATGGCTGGGGAATCCTGGGAGTTGAAGTCCACACAACATCAGATTGCCAAAGTTGAGAAACACTGGTATGCAACTGTTGTCTGTTATACCTTTACACTGGCTTTAATGCCAGTGCCCAGGATTTTATTTCATGGGTTCCCTGGTGAAACGTCTCTTCTTAACCCAAACAGTTTTATCCAAATTCTAAGCTGTCCTCTGAAAATTTAGAATTCTGGGAGGTCATTGTGCAGATTTATGTACAGGAGAGAAAGAAAAGGGAAGAGAAATAGCATTGTTCCTGTTAACAATTCCATATATGCAACATTGGGGCCTCCACATTCATTGCTTCAGTTTCCTGGGGACATGCAGAGGCTCAATGTGGCTGTTCATTCACTTGCTATTTAACTTTAAGATTATGTACAATACATCTTTGCTCAATGTTTATTGGAAATCTTGAGCCATTGGGGTGTTGAAGAACTCTCATCAAAAGCAGTTCTTTTTCTTTTCATTTTAGGGATCACTACTGAAGTTCCAACCCTACATAAATCTCATACTGGTATTAAACAGTTGGGATAGCAGCAACAACACTGGTGAAGAAGCACCTCAAACATTCTTCTCATTAGTTCTGCTGAATTAGGCTGATCTAACCCAGCCTTGTAACTCCCCCATCAAAGTCTAGCCATAACTTTTAAATTTAATATATACATTATTAATATGTATATGATTACAAGAATTAGTCTTTTGTCTGGTCATTGGAAGGCAACAGTTCCTTGAGTTGACAAAGAGAGTATACATAAGGAGGAATCTCAGGTAAGGAAGAGCAGCAATCCTATGGCTCACTGCCATTGGCAGGGCTGGGGCATGTTGAGCAATGTGGTATTGACAACAGCACGAAGTAACTCTGGAGATTAAAAATGCTAGTATGCATTTGTCAGGCTATTAGTGTTCATGATACCTGTGGTAGCACTGTGGAATTACTCCAATAAAGAGAACATCTGTAGCTCCAAGTGGAAATGTGGAGTTCTTGGTGCTCTCTAAACTTGGTTAATTACCCAACTATGGTAACATAATTACTGTGGTAACAGTCAGAGAACATTAAGAATTTCACACTGCAGTGTAGAATGCCATGGCAATTCCTTCCACTTTATTCAATAAACTGTCTATTGTTTAATTCTTCTTCTTCCTCTTCCTCTTCTTCTTCCTCTTCTTCCTTCCTTCCTTTTTCTTCCTCCTTCTCCTTGCCAAGTATCATTTTTATTTCTGAGGTCCTAAGATACTTAGATTCCTACCTTTCTTCATCAATTTATAGCTTTAAAAGAGCAATTTAAGTTTTAAATTGCTACACAATAAAGCTAGAATGAGTTAATTACAACAAATCACAAATTGGCATCACTATTATTGTATCATTTCAACTAATTATGTTAATACTGTGTCAATGAAGTAGATTGAAGATGGTCATCTGTCTCATAATGCATTTCTTACTTAGTTTTCTCATGAACAACTTGCCCTTCCTAACCTCCCTTTCTTATGATTCTTTAAAGAGTATTTAATGATATATCCTATCTTTCCTCCAATTGGCTTGCATTTTCTCAAGTGGATTTCCATCAGAAATCTCGCAGGGTCATAATAGCTTTGTTTCAGAAACAGATGATTCATGTTTTTATTTTATTCAGGCAATCCAAGCCATTGCACGTGAGTCAGTAGAAGTCTAGCCAGCTTCAAATAATCTTGCTTGTAGACTAAGTAATAACATATATTAGCTTTGCAATAATGTGCACTCAGCTACATTGTGCCCTTATTTACATTACACATAATTATTAGTAGATGAACACAACTAAGCATTTTTGATAGACACTTTCACTAAGTTTAATGTCACATTATAGTGCCAATGTTACTCAAAGCACCTTGCCTCCTTTGATGTCATCCATTTACATTAAAACCTGCTGGCTGAAGGACAATGAATGTTCTAATCTGATATAGTTGGAAGAGCCCAGCCAGAAGACTGTATTGCTTGCTTATTTGCTTGTGTATGTATGTATGTATGTATGTATGTATGTATGTATGTATGTATGTATGTATTTATTTTCTTTCTTTCATTCCTTCATTCCTTCATTTGACTTATTTGCCATCAATCTCAATTTAAAGTGACCATGGGAGCATTAAAAGCATTAAAATAAAAAAATGATAAATATTTCCAAAACCATAAAAGTAGAAATTACAATCAAAACTAGAATTATAGTTAAAATATGAGGAGAGAGGGAGCAGGATATATAGAGGGGGAGAGGAAGGATTCATGAACCACTTTCAGTGTGATGCGGCCGTATAGGGTAATCTTCAAATTACTGTAATCTTCAAATTACTGTAAAGTCTTTTTGTTAATATCAGTGAATATTTGCTTTACTTATAGCCTATAAGCTGCTAGACAGCCAATGGAGTTGTAATATACTTAAGAATAGAGAAATAATTATTTGGAGTGAAACGTTCCTAAGGAGGGGAGGGAGAAGGCATCCCTTGGCAATCTTTTTCCTGTCTTTTGAAAAGAACATAAATTTTGCTTCATGCAAATCTGGAGGGGATGGGGAAATACAGAGAAATCGATTCACAATTTAATTTAAGTATCTGTTTCAGCTCAGAAGGGATTTCAAAGGACAAGTAGTCCCATCCCTTCTCTCTCAATCCTGCCATGGGTCATGTTAATTAAACCCCACCCATTTCTTAAAGATCTTTATCAAGAGTACATTTTACAATCCTCCTGCTTTCTCCTAGTAATTAAGCATGGGAAGAACACTAGCACCCTGTTAAGTACTTGGACATGGGTCGGAGTAAATGGAGACAGCCTCTGAATAGTGACTTTCAGCTCTTTATTAGCATAGTGACTTCTCAAAAACAACAACAGTGAACCCTGCCTTATATAGGCAACCTTTGTGAGAATTGTCCAATAGCGAGCTATGAACGCAAGTACTTTAAACCAATAATAATCCTCTGTTAAGAGCCAATCGGATTCCTAAGAACTAGCCAATCCGATCTGGCCGCCTAACAGCCAATCAGAAGTGCAGGGCCAGAACCCTGCACTTAACCTCAAGCTCATACTTTATTAACTATGGTACATACATAACACCCCTTCCCCCTGGCTTCTTAATTATGGTGTAGTTATATCATCCTTTAAGTAGGATGGTTGTCTTTTAAGTCTTTCGGATTTTCGTTGGACTGGTTGATTGCAATCCTGTTGAGGTAGATTGTTGTTTGGCAGTGTCTCTGCTTCTTGCTCAGGTGCAATTTCTTGTGGTGCAAACAATTCTCCTTCCTGCTCCATTTCTTGAGTCTCACTTGATTCGTCGCTCCCTTCGAGCAGGTTCCCTGGAACGTCATCTTCTTCTTCCGTCCCTCCCCCCCCCCTCGGTTTGGTCATGGGGGAGTTGTTGACTGGCCATTATGAGTCGTGACCGTAATTGGTCGATATGCCGTTTCCACAGTCTATTGTCACAGCATTTCACTACGTAGGATTTGGGGCTGGTCACTCGTACTACCGTTTCCTCTGTCCATAACGGGTGCCTGATAAGTTTCGTGTGTAAACGTGGTCTCCTACCTGGAACGTGCGACAGCGGCCACTGGATCCTATTGGCTTTTCCGGTTCGTAAGCAGGGTGCAACCAGTCGAGGTGGGAACGGAGTCTTCGTCCCATCAGTAGTTCTGCGGGAGTTCTGCCGGTGACGCTATGTGGCATTATGTGTTGTAAAAAGAGAATTTGGTTGACTTTGTCATCGATATTGTCGTAATTCATTTTTTGCAAAGTCTTTTTAACAAATTGGACCATGCATTCCGCTTGGCCATTGGTCGCAGGGTGCGCAGGCGAGGTGAGCGCATGGCGGATGCCGCGGTCAGCGAGGTACTGCTCGAAGATCAATGCCGTGAACTGTGGCCCGTTATCGGACACCAGGACGTCAGGCAATCTATGGGTTGCAAAGAGTCTACTAAGGATCTTAATCACTGCCTCAGAAGTTGTGGCCGTCATATGATGAACTTCTAACCAATTGGAATATGCGTCGACTGTCAGCAGGAAGGTATATCCTTTGGTTGGCCCCGCGAAATCCAGGTGGATTCTGGACCAGGGTCCACGTGGCGTTTCCCATTCAGTAGGCATGGCTTTTGGTGGGGTGTTGCTGGCTTGTTGGCAACTGGTACACGCTTTGACCCACTGCTCGATTTGCCGGTCCATGCCCGGCCACCATGCGTAGCTTCGTACGAGTGCTTTCATCCGCACGATGCTGGGGTGGCCCTCGTGCAGGGTTTGTAGTAGTGTCTTCCGGAGTTGTTCTGGGACAACGACTCTATCGCCCCAGATGACACAGCCTTTTTGTGAAAAAAGTTCAGTCTGTCTTGCTTTAAATGGCGCGAAGTCATCTGGGACTTGGTCCAATGGCCATCCGCATTCTACCCAGCCTAGGACTCGGGCTAGGATGTAGTCTCATTTGGTTTCTCTCGCGATGTCTCGGGCGGTCATAGGCGGTGAGTTGAGTGTTTCGATCTGCAACGTGGTTGCCGTTGGTGCCGGATCGTCGAGAGTCTCTGGAAGCGGTGCTCAGCTTAATGCGTCGGCGTGGGGAATGGCTTTCCCCGGTCGATATTGAAGGTGATAATTATAAGCAGCGAGGAATTCTGACCATCGGGTCATTCTAGGGGATAATATGTAGGGGGTTGGCTTGTCCCCAGCTATTATCCCTAACAACGGTTTGTGGTCAGTTACAATGGTGAATGTCCTCCCATACACATATTCATGAAATTTCTTTACAGCGGCAACGATTGCGAGAGCTTCTTTATCAATTTGTCCATAGTTCCGCTCTGCATGTGAAAGAGTCTTTGAAAAGTATGCAACAGGGGCTTCGTTCCCATTAGGCAGTACATGACTCAAAATGGCGCCCACCCCGAAGGGCAAGGCATCGCAGGTTATAACTAGTGGTAAAGTCTCATTATACTGCATAAGTACAGAGTCAGATGTGAGCAATTTTTTAACATTCTGGAACGCTTGTTCTTCCCGGTAACCCCATACCCACAATGCTTTTTTATCTAATAACCGGTGTAACGGTTCAGCAACAGTCGCCTTATGCGGTAAAAATACATTATAAAAATTAATGAGGCCTAAGAATGCCTGGAGATCAGCCTTGTTACGTGGCCTGGGGGCATTTTTTATCGCCTTTAATTTACTTTCGGTAGGGTGGATGCCCTGGCTATCAATCCTATACCCTAGAAACTCAACACTGTCAGTATATAAGTGACATTTATTTTTTTTCACCTTAAGTCCTGCCTCTTGGAATTTTTTAAGAACACTTTTCAAACGATCCTGCAAGATTTTTTTGGTCGGGGCTGCAATTAATACGTCATCAAAATACGGAACCACGCCCTTGATTCCCTGTAATAACCTTTCCATGAGGCTTTGGAATATCCCCAGGGCTACACTAACCCCAAATTGCAATCGAGTACATTTCAAAGCACCTCTGTGCGTTACAATTGTTTGGGCCTGAGCCGTCTTTTCATCCACTGGTAGTTGTTGATAAGCTTGAGCTAAATCTAATTTAGCGAAAACCTTTCCGCCCCCAAGGAATGGAGGAGGTGCTGCACCACCGGAACTGGATACGCATTCTGCTGAAGGGCGTGGTTTAAAGTGGCCCGGTAGTCCCCACAAATTCGGATTGACCCATCTGGCTTAATGGGCGTTACAATAGGGGTTTCCAATGGAGAGTGATCGATGGGCTTCAACACCCCTTGAGCAATTAACTTATCGAGTTGTTCGTCGATCTTAGCTTTAAGAGCGAATGGAACTCGACGGGGCTTCAAACGAATTGGGGCTACTTTTGGACCTAAACTAAATGAGATTGGGGTCCCCTTATATTCGCCTAAACGGTCCGCGAAGACGTCGCTGAACTCAGAAACAAGGTCTTCCTCCCACTCACAACCACCGACTCGGTTCACGCCGGCCACATCGATGCCTAGTGGCGTGAACCATTCGAGGCCTAATAGACTAGGCCTATCTCTGACGATGATCATTAGAGGCTGTATGTTTTTTGAAGGAGACTCGGACTCAGCAGGACCCGACCACAGGAATTCGATTTCCTTAGTAGTCCTTGAGGATGAGGCGTTGAAATTGGAGGTCTTGGCGTTGGATTGTGGGGATAAGTTGCTTGAGTGTCTTCCAAGACACCATCGAGAGGGACGATCCCGAGTCGATCTCCATGTGGCAAGGGTGGTTCTCGATGGCTACCGTGACTCGAATTTTCTTAGTGTCCATGACTGAGGCGTGACCTATAGTGATAGTATGGTGAGCCTCTTCTTTTTGCAAAGCGCAATTTCTGTAGGAGTGGTTTACTGGTTCTCGCCTTACAGGACGGTTTCCTGTCGATTGGCGATAGTTGGCCCCTTTTGAGGCCTGGCTGGGTCCTGGTAAGCTGCGGCAGACCCGGCTGATGTAGCCTCGTTTCCCGCACTCATGGCAGAGTGCGTCGCGGAATTTGCATTCGGCCCTGGCATGGTTTGCTCCACAGCCAGCGCAAGGGCGTAAGCGCTTAGGGCAAGGATCCCGGTCGGACTGCATTCGATGGACCCCTTCTTCATCGCTGTCTGACGACGAAGAGAGGTCCTCATGGTGCGTCGTAACGAGCTGCCCTTCTGAGTTGGGTAAGATTTCGTCGGTCGGTTGTGTTGCCGAAGTGCGGTTTCGCCATAATTGTGCAGCCGACTTTTTGATCGCCTCCGCAGCCGTGGCTTCGGCGATGGCATCAGCAAGGCTGATGTCGCTTTTCGCCATCAGCTTGCTCTGCACGCCTAGCGCATCTAATCCCACAATTACTCGGTCTCGTAGTGCTTCTTCTAAATCGGCGAACCCGCAGAGGCCTCCTAAATTTCGGATGTCTGCCACGAAATCGGCCACACTCTCTCCTTTTCGCTGGTTCCTTTGATAAAACTCGTGGCGTCTCACGAGTGTAGGCACGGTTGGCACGTAATGATCTCTCAGGATGGGTTCGAGGTCGTCTCAGCTCATGGCTTTCACTTCTCGAGGTTTGGCGAGTGCTTTTGCCATTTTAAAAACAGCCGGGCCGCAGTGCGTCAGGAACAGTGCCCGCTTTTTTGCTGGTGTGGCGTCCTTCAAATTATTCGTCTCAAGAAACATTTGGAAGCGATCCATGTAGGATTCCCAATCCTCTTGGCTTGGATCGAACGGAGCGGGTGGTACGATGCTGCTGGACATGGTTCCGTTGTTGGCGTCGTCTTCCACGTGCTCGGTCTTGCTTCCTGACTTCTTAGGTTCAGACGTCTCCAAATCCCACCTTCGCCACCAGTGTTAAGTACTTGGACATGGGTCGGAGTAAATGGAGACAGCCTCTGAATAGTGACTTTCAGCTCTTTATTAGCATAGTGACTTCTCAAAAACAACAACAGTGAACCCTGCCTTATTTTGGCAACCTTTGTGAGAATTGTCCAGTAGCGAGCTATGAACGCAAGTACTTTAAACCAATAATAATCCTCTGTTAAGGGCCAATCGGATTCCTAAGAACTAGCCAATCCGATCTGGCCGCCTAACAGCCAATCAGAAGTGCAGGGCCAGAACCCTGCACTTAACCTCAAGCTCATACTTTATTAACTATGGTACATACATAACACACCCCTAGTCAGATCATATGGAAACAATCATTACAGTTTGATATGCGAACAGTTATAGATCTCAGCCTACTCTCTGAGGCCTCTATACAATCACTTTATACAGCAGACCCTTAAGCTGGTTTGAAAAATCAATTCAATCAGTGCAGAATTTAACTTTCAGTTGTTTCAGAAATAGAACAATAACCTCACAAAGTGAAATGATATGGAAGAGCACAATACAGACTTATGGTAGGAGAGTGTATTATTGACAATTCAGACCAATGAGAGGTACTGTAGTTGCATTCTCAGGAACAGGGAAAAAGTCAGTCAAATCAAAAAACAATACTATTTTTACAAATACAGATAATTCTCAAATTATTACCACAATTGAACCCAAAATTTCTGTTGCTAAGCAACATACTTAAGTGAGTTTTGCCCCATTTTACCATTTTTCTTGCTGCATTTGGTAAGTGACTGGTAAGTTGTTAGCTTACTAACACAGTGGTTAAGTGAATCTTGGCTTTTCCATGGACTTTACTTGTCAGAAGGTCACGAAAGGGGATCACATGACCTTGGGGCACTATAACTGTCATAAATATGAGTCAGTTGCCAAGTATCTGAATGTTGATCACGTCACCATGGGGATGCTGCAATGGTCATAAGTGTGAAAAAAGAGTCATAAGTCACTTTTTTCAGTGCTGTTGTATCTTCAAATCAATCTTTCCCCCGACAAGAATAGCAAGAATGTTCAAGAATAAATCTGAAAAATGCTGGAAATGTCATCAGATACCAGGCTCATATTACCATATGTGGTGGACTTGCGAGGACGCTAGAAAATATTGGACTAAAATTTGCATGTGGTTGGAAAAAATGACAAAGAAACACATAGATTTGAAACCAGAGATCTTTTTATTGGGAATTTTACCTGATACATATAATAAAGATTTGAAATACCTGATTGTAAATGTATTAACAGTGGCTAGGATTGTAGTTGCTAAAAACTGGAAAAATGAGAAAATACCATTGCAGGAAGAAATTATTAAGAAAATATTGGAATGTGCTGAAATGGGCGTTGCTTCTTATCTGACACGCCATTTCTCTTTGAGCTGCGAGGATCATCCAGAGAGTGGGTGGTGCTTCAGTGTCTGCTGTTGTAGGCTGAGCTAAATTTCTGAGGAACGCTCCTCCTTCCATCACATGATCCATTATAGCGTTACCCAGTTTATGCGAAGGCGAGAGGAAACAGAATTCGTGCTCTCATCTTACTATACTTAAGGTTCCTTGGCCGAAACAAGACCCCACCAGATGGTGAAAGAAAAGGGAGGGGCTGGATGAGCAGCTCCGCCTTCTCGTGGAATACCTTTTGAAGGACTATGGGCACCAGCGCCAGAGGAGGGAAGGCATAAAGGAGGCCCGGGGGCCACGGACACCGAAGGGCGTTGTGGTCCTCCACCCCTGGGGATGGGAATCTTGAAACGAACCTTGGAAGTTGGGTATTGAGTGGGGAGGCAAACAAGTCTTCTACTGGTAGACCAAATATGGATGTCGCCTCCCTGAATAGAGATGGGTGGAGACGCCACACCGACAGGTCTATGGTGGCCCTGCTCAACCAGTCTGCTCGGGGGTTGGAGATACCAGAGATGTGGTCCGCCCTGAGGGAAAAGAGGTGAGACTCCGCCCACCAACAGAGGCGCTCAGCCTCCCTCATTAGTCGTGAAGACTGAGTGCCCCCCTGCTTGTTGATGTGAGCTTTGGCCGTGATGTTGTCGGTGAGGATGAGAACGTGGCGGCCACGTATCTAGGGGAGGAAACTGCAGACAGCCAGATGGACGGCGCGAAGCTCCAACCAGTTTATGTTGCACAGTTTCTCTGTCACTGACCATCTGCCCTGTGCTGTAAGGGACTGTAGGTGAGCGCCCCATCTGGACAGACTGGCGTCTGTGGTAACAGTGAGTCTAGGGGGCTCCTTGAGGGGGCAGCCCTTGTTGATAGACACTCTGCTCCACCAAAGGAGGGAGGTGAGCACCCTTGGTGATACCTTGACCTTGCGCTTTGAGTTGCTTGATCCGGTTCTCTGGTACAGGAGCAGGAACCACTGGAGGGATCTTGAGTGGAAACGGGCCCAGGGAATAATGGAAATACAAGATATCATCTTACCTAGTAACTGGGTTAATTCTGGAAGGGAAGCCCTTTTAAGGTGTCTGATGTGTCTGACTGATGTTGGATGCTGAGGATTCTCTCTGGAGAGAGGAACACCCTCTCTTTCACAGAGTCTATTACCGTCCCCAGGTGGGTTATCCTGGTGGAGGGGTATAATTGGCTTTTCTTCCAATTGATGAGGAACCCATGTTCCTGGAGAGAGGTTAGGGTGATTTGAGTGTCCCTCACTGCTTGTTCCCTGGAAGGGGATAGGATGAGGATGTCATCCATGTAACAGTGTAGTCGCACTGGGAGGGATCTAAGGTGGGCAGCTAGAGCAGCCAGGACCTTGGTAAAGGTTCTGGGGGCAGAGGCCAACCCAAAAGGGAGCGCCACGTATTGAAAGTGGAGGTTATTGTAGCAGAAGCGCAGAAATTTGGAATGAGAGGGCCGGATTGTGATGTGTAGGTATGCCTCAGAGAGGTCAATGGATGACAACCAGTCTCCCTGTCTAACTCCCAGGAGGATGGATTGCAATGTGTTCATTTTGAATTTGCGGTATACGAGATAGCGATTAAGCCACTTTAAATCCAGAATCGCTCTCCATCCTCTGGAGTGTTTGGGAGCCACAAATAAGTGGGAGTAGAATCCCTGTCCTCTTTGAGATAGAGGAACGGGCTGGATGGCCTGTATGTCAAGTAGGTGCTGAATTGCTGAGTCCATGAGGCTGCGCTTGGAATGGTTCTTGGAGAGGGGACATGGCATGAAAAAATGGGGGGGGGGTAGTTTGGAATTCGAGGGCAAGGCCAAACCTGATGGTGTCCCTAACCCAGGCATCAGAAGTGGAGGAGTCCCACTGGTTGGCGAAGGCTTTAAGACGTCCGCCAATGGGAATTGAGTCTGGTGGCTTATCTGGAATGCCGGAAGGGTCTGTTGCCGGAGCCACAAAAGGGCCTCTTGAAATTACCTTCAAGAGCCTCTTCTGTGTCTATCAGAGGAGTCGGTCCTGTCCTGGGGCTGTCCCGAGCCGAAGGAAGGGGGCCTTTGGTACCTGGGAGAGAAGGGGGAATTGGAAAAAGGGATGAAAGGGAGCTCTCCGAAAGGGCTGCAGGGATCTGGGCTCTGACTTGCGGATGAGGGATGGAAGGAATTTCTTCTTATTCCTTCCTTCTATTAACAGGGGGTCCAGGGATGGTCCGAACAGTTTACTTCCCACGAGGGGAGCGGAGGCCAATTTCACTTTATTCTTGAGGTCTGCCTGCCAGAGCAGATGGCGGGCAGAGACGTGGGAGGAGATGGCACGGGTGGAAAATTTGACAGAGTGAAAGGTAGCGTCAGCTGATAACTCGGCCGCGGCCGTGATCTTGGCTATGTCCTGATGGGCTCAGACATTGGAGGCTGGGACATGTTGCTTAAGCTGGCAAAGCTAGCGAATGGATGACCTGATGAAGAAGGAGTTGGCTGTGGCCGATCTGACTGCCCATGCGTCTGACTAATGAGCTCGGCGTAAGGCCAGCTCCGATCATTTCTCCTCTGGCCTCAGGGCTTCTAGGGGGTTGCTGAGGGTGGAGGAAGAGGCCAGGCCCATGATAGATTCATCAACCTCTGGGGTGCCCAATAGGTTGGAAAGCTCTGGGTCTAAGTTGAAGAACTTTTTATCATGGGCCGAAGGGGCAGGGGGGGCCACCGAGGAGGCAAGCTGCTTGGACACCAGGTCGAGGAAGATGGGGGGTTGGTATGACCTCGGCCTCCACAACAGGCTGTTTAAAAATGGAATCCTCTGGACCTTCCGGAGCGAGAGGAGAGGGGTCAGAGGGGTTCTGACTTGTTAGACCCGAGATATTCCTGGCTTTAAACAGGAGGGATTTGAATAGTTGGGGCTTGAAGAGCCCTACAAAGGTGGGTTGGTCGGGGGGTGAGACCCTCGTCCTCTGACATCTCTGCCTCTGATGGTTCTATGTCAGAAGGGGGTTCATTATAGTGTAAGGACCCCAAGTCAAACTGCTCCTCCTCCCTGTACAAATCTAGATCCCCTTCCGCCTCCTTCTCGTCCTCCCTTACTGAGGGGGAGACCTCCCCCTGATGGGGTACCTGATCCTGGGGCGGTTCCAATCTTAGAGGGAATGATCTTATGGATTCGATGACCAGTGGATGTAGACCAGGGCCTGGCCGCCTGTTGGAGACCTTCCACAATTCCTTGGCGGATAGCCAACTCCATCCAGGATCTCAGTTGCTCCGGAACCTCCTGAATGAGAGGTTCTTCTTGGCATAGGCTGGCGGCTGTGGGCGTAAAGGTAGCCTCTGGTGTTCGTCTGGCCGGTGTTCCAGGAGTCTGGTGACCTTGAGAGGGTGAGCTGTGCCTGGATAGGGAGGAATGGACTAGAGGAGGAGGGGGTTGAAAAGAGGTGGAAGGAAGTAGAATGGGAGGCACTGTGCCTGCCTGCCTGGTGCGTCTATCAATTTCTTTTTCCAGGGCCTTGTGGCATCTTAAGGCGTCCCTCTGGGAGGCTTTGGAATCCTTAGCCTGCCTGTGCAGATGGTGGGTTTTTGATTTGGCCTTCAAGGAAGGGCCTGTGGAAGGATTGCCTTCTGCCATTTTTAGATAATTGAGGAAGATAAAGATCAAATAGGAGGCGGTTGGCACGCCTACGCAACAAGGCTGGGAGCCCTGGGAAATTCCTTTACGCCCCAAGTTAAACTGCTCCTGCTCCCTTTTACGCCCCCTCTTTTTTTATTGTTTTATTCTGTATGTATGTATGTATGTATGTATGTATGTATGTATATATGTATATATGTATATATGTATATATGTATATATGTATATATATTTCTCTCTCTTATTTCCCTCTGGTCTGTTGTTACTGTCTTCTCTTTTTTTATATATATATCAGAAAAGCCGATCCAAACGACCTAGGCACGCCAGAGACCTTAAGGCAAGAAGCCCCTAGGCCTAAACCCGACTGCCTTCCCAGGCAGAAATTGGGCAGAAGTGGGAGAGATAGACTGCGCCAGCTACGGTCGGCTGTGGGGGAAGCCAACAAGACAGAGGCAGGGAACAAGCCTCCAATGCAACAGTAAAGTTTTTCTGCTTTAATAAGCTCTGAGCAGGCCTATGGGTCCTGCTGCTTTAGTGCAGAACGCTGCAGATCAGAAAGATGAAGAATTCAAAATGGTGCCCGGCCACGAGGCGGTGCTTAAAATGGCGGCTGCCTGTGATGTGGACTTACAGGGCTCTTCAGCAGCGGCCAGAGAAACTGTCCAGAGGCAATCCGAGGTCCCCAAGAGGAACACAGGCAGGAAGGAGGCAAGGAAGGCTTCGAAACTAAGGAAAAGTGGCGTTCGGGGGGGGGGGAGCGGAGCGTCTATTAAAGCAATGGGGATCCAGAGCAAAAAAAAAAAAAAACAGCAGAAAGGCAATGGGGAAGGGGGGCTTGTAACGTTTACTAACCTTCCCCCTGGAGCCCCCTGGGGCCGGGAGAGCTCCCAGGGGAATCTAAAATTACAAATCACAAAACCAACTATGCAGGGCTAAGAGAGGAAATAAACAGATACAACCTGAGAAGAAATATAGAAGTCAAAGTAAGGCTTGCTTAGACGGCCAAGAGCACTTTGAAAACACTGCCTACTCTGCGAGAGGCTGAGCATAAACTGGGGAACACTGTAATGGAGTCACGTAATGGAAGGTGGAGCGTTCCTCAGAAATTTAGCTCAGCCTACAACAGCAGAGATGGAAGCACCACCCACTCTCTGGACGATCCGAGCAGCTCTAAGGAGAATGAGTAGATTGACATTTGAAATTAGAGAACAAAAGGATAAACAATTCTATAAAATTTGGGACCTTTTCTATCAATGGTTGGATGATGAAATACAATAATAGAATATTTATAATTTTAGATAATAATGAATATATAAAGAGATTTTTTTCTTTTTTATTTGATATTACATCTATAAAAAGCTTTCAGGATAGATTTGGTATGATTATATGATTTGTTATAAAATAAATTAAGTAAATTATAGTTATCTCACAAAGTATGAATGAATAAAATCATAGTCAAATGATTGTTTAATAGTGATATTAGGGTATATAATTTCTGATTGATAATATGAGTTATTATGTAATGTAACTTTAATTGAGACTACGAAATGAATGCACAAAAACTGGTAAACCAACCGACACACTGTTTGTATATCTATGAAAGAAAGCTGGATGTTTTTATGTTTTGTTTGTTTTGTTTGTCTTTAAAAATTAATAAAATTGTTTTTTTTTTTTAAAAATTCGAATCCCACCACTGCTTCTAATGATAATTTGTCTCATAACTGATCAGCTAACAGAAAGTTTTTTCAAAATAATCCATTTCTTCATTGATCATTTTATTAAAATCAGGTAATTTCTTTAATATACTCCTAAGTTTAAATGTGAACAGAATATTTACTGTAGTTTTGAGTTTTCTATATATTTTTTAATTTAGAAAGGGCAAATTATATATGTAACTTTATTAAAATGTTATATTTGTATTTAAAGTCCCAAGAAATATAATGTCTCAAAGTGAAAATACGAATTATGTTAAGACATGTCTGATATTTGCAAAGTGCTAGTTGTATTTCAGATTTGAACAAGTTGTTGATCTTCTGTTTTTTAATATAAAATTGATCAGGGGTGTAAATTGTTATTTAATTAATATGTAACTTATTTTATAACATCTGCCAGACAGCATATTGCTGACTAGTATAATTAATTTATAAAAGATTAATGGTATTAAGAATTATATTATGCAATTTTAAAAAATGGAGTTGCAGCAGCTGTATTTGGGCCTTATTCATCCATTGACAGAGCTACCATTTAATTTTCTGCATCCTTTCCCATCCATGTATCTGTAGAGTCACAGTCGAGAGGAAGGGATGAGAAGACTAAGATGAGACTAAAACTTATGAAGAATGATTGCAGGATTTGGGTTTGGTAAGTCTAGAGAAAAGAAGAACTAGGGGTGACATGCCAGCAGTATTCCAATATTTGAGGGGCTGCCATAAAGAAGAGGGGGTCAAATTATTCTCCAAAGCATCAGAGGGCAGGGCAAGAATCAATGGTTGGAAACTAATCAAAGAGGGATTGGCTGCTGCAAGTTCGCATGGATTTCGGTGACCCTCTAGCTAAGATACTGCATAGTTTGGCAAACCCGCAAACCCCACCCCTGGCTGGCCCCTCCCCAAAGTCCCCACATGGCCCGTTTGGATGCCAGGTAAGTACAGGGCCCACACGGAGACTCAGTAAGGGTGAAAAATGGGCCTCCCAGACATTCCAGAAGGCCGGAGGGCCTCTGGAGCCTGGGGGAGACCATTTTTTTCCTCCCGGAGGCTCAAGGAAATAATTCATGAAGGGTTTCCAGGCACCAGTAAATGTAGTTGTTGAGCTAATTCTGCCATGTCTGCTAGTTCTATCATCTTCATCAGCCATTCCTCTATTGTGGGTATTTCATATTTCTTCCATTTTTGACATATAATAGTTTTTCAGCAATAAACATATGTAAAATTAATCTTCCATGGCTATTTTTTAATTGACTGTCTACTGATCCCAGTAAGAAAAAGGGCTTGTTTCAATCAAATATTGATCTTTAAAATTCTTTGTATTGTTATATGTATTTGAACCTGGAAATTTCTGGCTTTTTACAAGTACTAATAGAAGACAATAAATGTAGATTAGGGTTGAACTCTTAAGTTTTTGGTGGTCCCTGTCTTATAGACAATAGCTTGCTCTGCTGGTGTTAGTGAGGGTGTGGTTTTCTCCTTGGAAATTCCTTGATTTTTTTTTTTATAGTCCACCAACCATGATAAAAAGAACCTTCATTTTATCTGCATTTCCAACATAAATTTGAAACACCTTTATATATTCTAAATAATTTTTCTAGAGTCATAAAGTATGGCCTTGTGTGCTTATGAAAGTAACTACTACTCAAGGAAAATCAATCATTATTTTCAAATACTATCTAAAAAGATACATAACATAAGTGAACAGGAAATGTACAATTACTAGTTAAAATGTTAATTTCAAAATTATCAAATATAAAGACAGAGAGGGCTAGAGAGGCATAATTAGAAAAATATTAGAATAGAAATGTTAAAAACATTTGCCATGTATGCAAAAGAAATATGTATTAGAGGAAAAAGAAAGTTGCTGATTTTATTTTACACTAATTATGTATATAACAAAACTACAAATGAGCAAGAGATTATTTGAAATGAAATATTTTAAAATATAAATAAATAAACAATAAATGAATAGTGCTGCAAAATATTATGGATTGATATAGAATGATTAGATTCTGAAGTGACACAATAAACATAACACTGAAAGAGGAATTGTTTAAAGATTTCTGAGACCTTGATCAGGAATGCTAAAAACTTGAAATATTAAGTAGCACACATTCTACATGTGTGTCAGGATCTAGCCCAACCTAAAAAAAAGGTTCATCTGAAGAAGACATTTGGAATTCTCCAGAAAAAGATATAAATGACACTTTTACGATAGGGCAAAGGGATATATTTGAATGTTTGGACAGATTTGCAAAGTCTTGTATTATAAACTATTAAGACAGGAAGACCACTAGTATAAACAATTTCAGAAACAACTAAGAAAAAGCAAAACAGAAAAAAACATAACACTGAAATAAATATAAAACAAAGATTATCTCTTTCTCTCCTTTTCATGTTATGGATATATAACATCTGGAATGAATAAATAACAAATTCAGCCTTTTTCAATTAACTTATTCTGAACAAAGTTAGAAGGAACTCTAACCCTATATTGCAGATTCGCAGAGGTATTAAACAATATATCCTGATAATTAACAAAAAATAAATGAAACTAAAATTAAATAACAATGGTATTCACAAATTAAGGCAAATATATGTGTCCCAGGATAATGTTGTGGGATCTAATCTGGTTCAGTCACGAGTCTTCCAAATTTTTGGACTTGTGTTGGAGAGCAACCTCAGCAAACTTCTCTCTCATAAAACTCTTGCAAGGGTTATGGAATAAACGAGGATGTAAAAAAATTCCAGAAGAAGGCAAAAGCATATCAATCCCATACTATTGCAAAGAAAATTAAATGGATGTGTCCATGTAGTTACCAAAAGTCGAGGTGAACTCAAGGGAACTCTCTTTCTCTCTCTGTATGAATTTTGGCACTAGATTTTTCTTATTCTCAAATAAAAGCCAAAATTATTATATTTCTATTTGCAGTGTTTTCAAACTTGTAGCTCAGGGGTGTCAAACTGGCGGCCTTCGGGCCGGGTGTGTCACATGAAGGCCACGCCCACCAAAGCTCCGCGAAGGGGAAAAAAATCACAATATATCACATGACGGCAATGTGATGCAGTGAGTTTGACACCCGTGTTGTAGCTAATATTCAATATTAACTACAAGCTTGAAAAAGTCTTAAATATAGGTGATAAAATTTAGGCTTCCTTGTAGTGTAACATTATATCCAGTGAACCCTGATGGTGCAGTGGTTAGAATATAGTATTTCAGGCTAATACTACCCACAGCCTAGAGTTTGAGCCTGACAGGGCTCAAAGTTGAATCAGCATTCCACCCTTCCAATGTCAGTAAAATGAGGATCCAGATGGTTGGGGGCAATATGCTGACATAATCCCCCCAGAGACTGATGTAAAACGTTGTGGGATAGTATATAAATCCATGTGTTACTGCTAGCGTAATATATGACAAGGAATGAGGAAAAAGTATTAAATGATATGAGTCCTTGTCTATGGAGATTTTTAATCATCCAGGTCATGGTTTTCCAAAGGTGCTTTTCAAAAGACAACTAGACTTTTTTTTCCCCTTGAAAATATTTCGTTTCTCATCCAGGAAGCTTTTTCAGTTCTTGGATGAGAAGCAAAAAATTTTCAAGGAGGAAAAAAACCAAGAAAGACCAGTGGGAGGACATGAGTCCTCCTTAATAAAAATATTACCGAATCTTTCTATCAGAATACACTTCCATCTGATTACCTTTGTAGAAAATCAGTCATTAAGACATATGGAAGAACATAAAGGGATAACATAGAAATATAGTATAGAAAAAATAATAACACATACAGAGATATATGTGTTTGTATATATGTATGTATGAATGTGTTTATTTGTATACATGTGCATGTATGTATGTATTTCAAAGAAAAAGATTATATCATGAAAAGGACACCAAATATAGGAAAAATGTTTCATTCCAAATATGGAAGTGAGAAATACAAGTTCTCTTTAACTTTCAAGTTGTATTTAGTGATGATGCTCCTGTTACAAGAGATAAAATGAATAAGAATTATTAGCATCAGATACAGTGTGGAGATTTCTAATGTGTTTGAAGAGACTGATAAAGGAACAAGCAACTTTCTGGGTTACAGAATTCCAAGTTCCTCTGAGTTTTCTTATTTATATAAAAATAGCTACTTTGAAGAACAGAAACAGTTAGTTGTTTATATTATTCCTGGCATAAAAACTAAAGATTGCAAACAGAGCTTAAAGAATAGACAAGCCACAGGATTTTACTAAAATAACAAATCAAGGCATCATGAACTACAGCCAGGGTGACATGAAGAGAACTTCACTCATGCAACGGGATCTCTCTGTGCTCTCCTCCTGGTGTAACTTAGGCCTCCAAATCTACTAGGCAACTTATCCTAATCTACTGAAACACATTTCAAGAGTGCTATGGATTGTATATGTGTGTACGTGTGTGTGTGTGCTGGCGATAATGATGCTCCATCATCATATAGATATAATCGGATACAATTATAAATTATATTTAGAAAAGAAAATGAATAAATCCAGACTTCCAGTTTGCAAGGTTTCGACGGTGGCAGGGATTCGCGATACTGCGTGATCCCTGCTGCGTTCGCCGCCAAGGTTCCCCCAATCTGTTTGGATCTGGGGGATATAGTTGCCCTGTAGGGGCAGCTGAAGACAGGGGGGATCCGGACAGGGGCTTGGAGGTGTCACAGACCCCCTCCCCAACTGGCAGAACCTCCTTTTCCCAAGGCGGAGGAGTGGCTGTCAGCAATGGCCGCCACGAAGAAATCTGCAGCCGGACAAGCAGGTGCAGGAGGGAGAAAGTTGGAAGAAATATGAAAGTTGCTTTCAACCGGGACAAGGCAAGAGAAAGTGCCCTGGAATCTTGAAGGCTGCTGAAGGATACATTGTTTCCAGTGAGTGTTACAAGCTGCGAATATTCTAAAAGGGAAAGTTTTTTTTTAATTGTTGTTTCACTCTCCTTCCTTGACAGCGGATGAAAAAAATCTTTTTGGCTGTGAATGGGAAGGGAGAGGGAAAAAAAATTGGAGCAAAATTTGAAAATAAGGAGAAGATTGCCTAGAATTTTAAAGAGTTGCTAAACATCAATAAGACCTTTAAAAGATATATTTTAAAGGGAACTTTGTGACTAAACTTTAACCCCAGAAAGAGAAAGTGAAGAAGGAGAAGGTATCTAAAAGAAACAGCTTGTTTGGATTGTTTGGTGATTTTGGAACTTCTGGGAACTATTTCTGATTAAAAGCACTTGGGTGGTTGTTTGGAAAAACCTTTTCTCTACACAATGGCATCACTTGTGGATGGATTGAAACTTGTATATCAAAAATATGAAAAAGAAAAGCAAGAAGGGAAGGATGTTTTTGGCACTCTTTTTCAATTTTTAGAAATGGCGGTTTGCACTTTTGTAAAGCTGAATGAGTAGCAGGATGACTGGGACAAAGAAGAAGCCATTTTTGATGAACAAGTGACTTTGTTCGGGGAAGGAAAGGAGGAAGAGAAAAAGGAAAAGAAGACTTTAAGATTTGGAAAAATAATCAAAAAAGGGAAGAATAAGGTGAAAAGGAGATATTATGTTAGAAAACAACAGAAAGGAGGAAAGCAGAATAAAAGGGAGGTGGAGAGACAAAGGGTTAAAGAGGATAAGAATAAGCAACGGAGAAAGGAAGGGATGAGAAATCTTAATAGTGGGGAGCAAGATGCAAAGAAACAAAAGCTTTTTAGAGATAATGGGTAAATTTTATTGAAAAAGGGATTCTAGAAAGGTACATAAGATTGTATTTTTACATTTGTACTTAGAAATAACTTTAGAAAATTGGAAATAATTTGCAATTTTAAATGTGATAAAATATTTAGTATAATTTAGTGAAATTTTTGTTAAGAAAAGGGGAGCAATCCAATGAAACAATGATTTAAGATATGTGATGTGGGGGGGGGAATAACTTTGGAAAACATAAATGTAAAGGCATGATATTTAATTGAAATGGGTAAAATGCTTAAGATATAAATGATTGTTAATATTAATGATTAGATTATGTTATCCTAGTGAAATTTTTCTGAAATGAGAGATTTGAAGTAGGAGAGTGGGAACATTTTAATGAAATAATGATTTACAATACGTGATGTGGGAGGGGGAAATAATTATGGAAAATAGGTGCTTCCATAAAAGTATGTGATTTAATTGAAAAGTAATGTGCTAAATGTTTAAGATATAGATGAATATTAATATTAATGAATAGATTTGTATTGGTATTGATAATATTGTATAATTTTAGAATGTACCAGACAGAATCCCAATGTAAGTTATGCATTCTATATTAAGTATTAAGTATTATAAATATAGGGGGAAGAGATAAAGGCATCATACTCCAATTAGTGTACAAGATAAGTTTTTTTTAAAAGAAGAAAGATAAATGGATAGCTGGAAATAGAACAAACAAAGAATAATAAATATTATGATTCGAATCGAGATGAGATAAATAAAATAAAATTAAGAAAATTTAAAAGAGAGGAGAAGCTATATAGAAAATTGAAAATGTTAATAAGATATGGAACGGTATGCAAAATGAATATGAATTTGAATTTGTGTCTGTACCAAGAGTTTTAATCCGGGACTAAGCAACTTTCAGAAAAGAGGTTTTTTATGTTTTTATGTTTTGTGTTTCTGTGTGTTTGTGTGTTGTATGTCTTTAAAAATTAATAAAGTTTGTTTAAAAAAGAAAAGAAAAGAAAATGAATAAATCCATTGAAAAGTGTTTATCTAAGTAAGCTTTTTTATATAAAACACTGAAAATATTGATAAAGAGTTATATAATTCTATAAAATAAAATTGAGATTATTAATATAAAGCATGTTTGTTTCAAACCACTACTAATGTATATCTGTCCATACCTATATTTATACATGAAACTACAGATGTAAATATAGTCAAATAAATGTTAACTGTCCTAGTGAAAATCTCCATTTAAAACTAAAATTTCGTAAACTATTCAAAATTAATTTTTTACAAACCAAAATTAAAATAAAAGCATAGAAAAACCAAAATCTACCAGAGCTTTATTATTAAACCAGAAGCTAGGATCTAAAAGACAGCCTATTAAAAGTCATTGCTTGGCATCAAAGCAATAGCAAGACATTCCCTGAAATGGGTTGCAATAAGCAGAAGATTCTGTTTTGGCTCTCCTTAGCTTAATGCCAAAAGAGAGCTGCTTAAGTTAAGAGCCTGAGCCTGTGAAAGAACAGTGCCTTCCATTTGTAGATGGTCTAGTTTGGACCTGGAACTCTATGACCGAATGTATCTCTATACTTCTAGGCCTATGAAGCTTTTTTAAGATAAATCAATTATGATCCCATTTGACCAATGGGCCTTTCCAAGCTATTTTCTACATATGTGAACCTAGTCCTTTTAAATGAAGATGCCAAGTTTTGGACTCAGGACTTTCTGCCTTCAATGTAAAGCTGGATTAAGAAGCTGGTTCTGATAAAGAAATAAATCATATGTTAAAGTGACCTACTCAAAAAGGTAAATATAAAAGGCAAAATTAATGCCTTGTCAAATGCAGGAAATCAGGAGTCAATGTGGTTCAAATGAATATAGGTTTATTGTATGCTAAAGCTTTCTACAAGAATCTGAACTACTAACAGTCAAAGCAAATTAGTGGCAGATAAGAGTCAATGGAATTCAAGATGGGCTAGTCTTTGATCACTTGTGGGTGCAAAGAGATTCCAGACTGATGACATACTTGACTCCTTCATTGGGCTCAGCTAGGTCATCACTTACAGTCTGTTGAAAATCATATGACAGTGCAACTGATCTGGATACCAACCCTGAAGTTGGCTGAACTGTGGCCATTTTCTCCTTCTGGTGCGAAGGAGCCAGCAAAGTGGGTGTAGAGAAAGATGGGCTGTAGCCAAAATAAAATTATTTCCCCTGGGAATCAAGGACGTTGCTGCAGGTGTTCAAAAGGTGGAGACTAAGATCACCTAAGCAACTGTACTACATGCGATTGGATCATGAGATTGGTGACTCCTGGGGGGAGTGATAAGTTTTACTTTTAATTGGGTGTAAAACTGGTGGGAACTTAGAGCCAGTTTTTCACCAAGAAAATGCCAACTTGATATCTCCCAATAAAATGTTATTTGAGGAATGTGCCTGCCTCCGAGTTCTTATTCAATGGGATGTATTACTTGGAACCTTGACATTGGAGATCACAAAAGGATTGGCTTCAAATATTATCCTAAGTCAAGCAGAATGCAATTTCCTCACTCCAATTCTTTTCATGCTGTTATGGGATATTTTTCAACATAACATATGCCTAATATAGAAACACAACCTCCAAGATTTGCATTATACTAGCCTGGCTATCTTATTTGGAAAGAAAATCCCACAAACACATCTCTCTGACATTGGAAATTGGTAATAATAAACTATCTAGTTAACTACTTATCCTTTCATGAGGTGGGTGTCTCACTGCCCCTTTTACAAGGTGCTGAACATCACACCAGTTAAGGAAACAATAGTTTCCTAAAATACTTTGCCGTGGCTAGGTCATCATGTCACATCACACTTTTACTCACGAACCGCAAGAGACTCCATTAATGAAATGAAGAAATTCCCAACAATTCAATGTAACCCTGAGTTCCACAATCTTTATAATGAAAAATGCTCAGTGCCCAAATCTGAAGTGCAAGTATTTAAGATGAAAATGAAGATCTCATCACAAACTATGCTCAGTTTTATCCACCCAGCTTAAATCCATTTTCCCAGTGAGAATGTAACAATGCTGTGGCATTCATAACCACCTCAACATAATTAAGCAGCATTCTTTAGAAGAATAGTAATGGCAATAAAACTTAACATTACCACAGCATTTTTGAATTGTAGGCATTTTGTCCCTAAGGGGTTCTTATAGTGACCTTTTAAAAGCATGTGGCATATATTATCTTGTAATCTGTACAATAATTCTATACAGTTCTTATCATCTTCATGAAGCAGGTTATGGTCCTGAAGTTAAATGCAAAGAGTGTGCTTCAAACAACCTAATGAGTTACTGACTGAGGCAGAATTCAAGCCAAGAATTGCCTGATTCATCACATAGTTTCTTTGTGGTTACATCACACCATCCTGAAGTGCTTCCATCCAGGTAGATATTCCCTAGTAGTATCATTTAAAAGACATTATGCAACCATTCTGTTTTTTTTCCCTCCTAAATAAATGCACTTTGAAAGGAAAGAAAGCAGAAAAATGACATAAAAATGGCACAGGGATGACATGTGTTTGATTTTTTTTTGCTTTTTCTCTTTTAATTAATGAAAGAGAGCAATACTTTTATAAAGGACTTACTGTATCTAGAAACCCTCAGCTCTGCAGCTTGTCCTACCATCATACCTTTGAGAGGATAGATGTTTTACAACTCCCTTGAAAAATGGAAAAATGAGGAGGAGAGGACCAGTTGATAGTATACACTTTCACAATCTCAACTCTGTAAATGCAGTGAAACCATCCTGCATTTAAATCATCCATACTTAGAAAACGTCCATTGAAATTAGTAGGGTGTTTTGGTCAAAACCAAAATAAACATGTATTAAAAACATCTGAAACCCAAAGATAACAGCTAAAGTTGTTGGCTTTAAATACTCACAAAGACAATTCAATACAATCTTGGACTGAGAAAAATGTAGTTAAAAATGTTTGAAAAAATAACCCACAAAAAAAAAAAAAACCCCGCATTGAGTGGGCTTGAGTCCATGTCAACTTAAAATATTGTTCCTGATCACCTCTCTTCTCCATTTTTCATTAATGGAGGAAAGATTTCATTTTCCTTAATTCTCTGAAAAGGAGACCTTCCCCACACCCTCATCTTAAATTCCTAGAGGAAAAGACAGTGGTAGAGAAGGAAGTGTGGGAAAACACTTTGCTTCTAATGGCCTTCTGTGGTCATTATTTTGTTTTGTTTTGGGTAATGATCTTCTAAGTTAAAGGGAGGGCAGGAATGCTGGTGAAGACAGTAACGTTTTGTTCCTAACTATACAGTGATAGACGGGGAAAAGCGTAAGGGGATTTAGTTAAAACACACACACACACACACACACACACGCCTGTCTTGTCAACAGATGGCTTCTGCGAAACAACACAGAGCTCCTGCCTCGAAAATATTATTACAGACCAATGTCTTTTCTGACCCAATACATACAACTACTCATTCTTTTAAATGCCATCTAACCAAAATACCCCCAAGGGGGAGGGGGGAAGTTTGGTGGCTATTATTTTCCTGTCTGCTATGCCCCTTTTCATTGTGCCATTTTCTATATCACTATGCTGCATGATCTAGCTTTTCTTTCCATATTGCTGTAACTTTTTATTTCTTTTACTGTTCAGTAGAACTTACCGTTCTAATCATTTATTCGACTGTGCCATTCCAAAGTCCGCCTAATAATGAAAACCAATAAAAGAAGCAATGTGAAGAAGCGAAGTGAGCAATGTTGTGTAATCCAAGATGAGAGTGTTAATTAAAGGTGTGGATGATGAAGTAAATACTGTATGTCCTTTCTTACCAAACATCAGTTTTGTTCGCCCTTCTTTCCATACATGGGAATACAACATTTTCTGACTCTGATGGGACATAACAAGCAATAAAATGCAACAGCGCAAGCCCACATTGGCAACAATGTTAGACACTCCAAAAGCTTCCATGATGCCAGGCTCACTAATGGCAGTTTCACTCTATCAGCATTTCTGTCTCCCAAGCCTTCTGAAAAACATCCAGAATTGGCTTTGCTATGTTCTTACCTACTTTGGGTGGGCCTAATGGATTCAGTTGTAAAGGAAGTAGGACAACTTGGCAGGATTAGCTGAGCCAAGGTGATAGGATGTAACTTGAGAAACATACTTGCCCCTTTCCCCATTTACCTTATCACTTCAGCAAGGGGGAGGGGGCAGGAACATTGTCAAAAAGAGGGAGAAATAATGCATACCCTGTTTTGACACAGTGTTTCCTGGTTGCTCCCAATATCTGGATGTCAACCACCTTAACCAACTAGAATCCAAGGCTGTCCTTTTCTCTTCCTATTCCTTGTTTCTAAATTGTGTATTTTAAATAGACTGTCAATAAGGTGTGAAAAACAGAAAACTGCTATGGATTCTCTTCCCATAGGGAATTGAAGGGGGTGAGCTAAGAAGCACATCATGGAACATATTTATTTATTTAATGATAGTCCTTATAAGTAGGATGTCCTCTCTTTATCTTGCAACCAAGAACACTCAGGGCAATTTTATTTTAGCGAGCCTTGGGATCGTAGTATGATAGTAAATCCCATTCACTTAAAAATAGGTTTGTTTGTTATTATGCTGAATATTGTTTGGGGTTTAAGTAATTATTGAGTTACTCGGTTGTTTATTTGTCCAGAGCTGTTCAGACTGGGTTGGTTTTATCAATATTATTAAATAAATAATTTCCTCCTAAATAAACAACAGTTGTTTGCAATGGCAAACCACCAATTAAAACATAATTTGATCAACAGGTGGCTTAGTCTACATTAAAAACTGGGTCAATGTCTTTATTTCCTCAACCTCTAATAGACAACCTTTCCTTGTGACATCCTCTTAATAGCCTTCTGGGAATGGAAAGACTTTAGGAACAGGCTAATGTCAATTTTAATTACAATTGTGGCTAATTACCAGTCATTCTTCTGATGAAGTAAATGAGGAAGATCAAAACCGATGTAGGAATTACCATTAGAAAAAGAGAAAGAATGGATGGAGTGTAAAGACTATCTATAAACATGAAAAATGATTTAAAGTAAAATGGGCTGCTTGCACATTAAACTCAATTTATTTATTTATTTACTTACTTATTTATTTACATAGCCTTGATCCCATGCTTCAGACTTTCTAATAAGTACAAAAATTCTCTTCCTCTTCTTTCCCTTCCTCTTTACAACAATCAAGAAAGTTATAATGAAAATCTACAATTGGACAAAGGTCATCCAGTACACTTCATGTCTGTGTGAAGATTTGGAGGGCCAAAGTCTACTCCCGTGCTTCTCAGACCTTTTCCTTTATTACCCAAAACCGCTTATGAGAAAGTCCTGTATACCGCTGAACAGAAAAACCTTATTTAAAAGCCTCTGTTGAGTTTGGATAATGGGTTCATGCGTCATTACCCAATACAAATTACCCAATATTTTACCCAAATTTGGGTAATTTCCTCAGGTTTGGGAAGCACTGGTCTACTCCATCCTACTGAAGCTTTTAACCCGGACTCTTTTCCAATGTTCCAGATTAGGGAGAAGAACGTAGCTTGTACATAGGAAAATAAAAGATTTCCATACCAGAATTTGCTGTGAATGACTCATCTTCAGAAGAACTGCCTGTGAGGCATTTCCCCTTTGATGCAAAGCCTCAGAAAAAGATTCTTTTAAGAAGTAACTTCTAAACAATAGCATGTAGCTTAAAGATTTAAACAGCATGGCTGCTTATTGGTGGTTTTTATACTCCAATATTATTTGGGTGTGGGAAAAAGCGTATGTACCAATATACATAATCATATAGGACAAGCACATGCATGCCTGTTTTATGTATAAGCAAGGTATAATACTGATGTCCCCTGAATGAGACAATAACCTTTTGAATTGGATGCATGGACTGGATGGAGATGGTTGGTATACAGTACAGGCATTGTGAAACTATTCCATTTATTTTATTTATCAAATTTAGGTGGCTGCCTATCTCATGAACATGACTCTGGGCGGCATACATAAAAAAACAGAACATTTAAAAATAAAACTTAAAGCACAAAACAAATAAAACACAAGCATAACTAAAACCACAGGGGAGTGCCTTCAAGATCTTTCCTGCAGTAGCCATTTCACACGTTCCCTACTTCCATAGGAATCTTGAACAAAAAAACTGTTTTACGGGATTTCCAGAGAAACAATCAAGTCGGAGCCAATCTATAAACATTGCTAGTAAATTCTATTTTTGTAAATCTATGATAGTGATTCATAGAAATCAAAAATTAAAACTCAATAGCAAGGCCTCCATACACACACACAGATAGTCCTTGACTTACGAGTCCAGAATTTATGTTGCTAAGTGAGAAATTTGTTAAGTGAGTTTTGGCCCATATTACAACTTTTCTTGCTATGTTTGTTAAGTGAATCAATGCAGTTGTCAAATTGGCAACACGGTTTTTAAGTGAATCTGACTTTGCTTGGCAGAAGGTCGCAAAAGATTATCACATGATTCGGGGGGGACGACACTGCAACTGTCATAAATATGACATTCAGATGTTAAGCATCTGAATCTAAATTATATGACCATGGGGAAACTGCAATGGTTCAAAGTGTGAAAAACAGTCGTAAGTTCCTTTTTTCAGTGCTGTTGTAACTTTGAATGGTCACTAAACAAACTGTTGTAAGTCAAGGACTACCTGTACATTATTTGGAACTTTGCAGTGGAATAGAATAAGCTGAAAGTGCAGAAAAGAAGGCAACCAGCAGCCCCCAGATTTTATCCTTAGCCTGCTACTCTGAGTCTTGGAAACTTTAACTGCAGACAACTTAAGCCATCCAACGAATTGAAGACTGAGTTGTGAACTGGAGTTAGTTTCATGTATGGACAACTTCAGATCTGCTTATTAATAGATCAGCGAGAAAAATGAATGATAACAAGAAACAAAAAGAATGCAATTACCATATAATAAATATAATCTTTATATCAGCTGCAATTCAACCATTTCTGAAGTTGTTGGATTCCAACCTGCATCATTTTGGCAAGCATAACCAACAGTTTGAGATAATAACAGTACAACTTCAACAGCATCTGATCAACCCATCCTGCACTGAGGAATCCTCCTCAGAAGACCCTCATGGAGTCCCCTTAGGAAAGTCTGAAAAGCAGACAGGATACATACTTTTAGTCACCATATTACTCTTTAAATTAGATTTGAAATCCTCCTACAGTAAAACAGTGCCCCGCTGTTCTTAAATGTATGAAAATGGTCTGAAGAAAAGGTAAATAAACAGGCTGGCAATACATGTAGCACATTGCAAGTTGCAAATCTGTTGGAAAATACAACTGTACCTCTCTTCTCAGAAGTAAGCCTTCTGAATTACGGTAAGTGGGATTTATTCCTACATATAGGTTTGCAGAACGATATCAAGGTTTGTTTTAAGGCCTTCTGTGTGGAAATATCCAAAACAGTAGCAAAAATTATATCTTGTTTCGGGCTATACTAGTCCATAACTTATATTCAGAATTAATTAAACTACAATATCCTTAATGCCACAATAAAGCATTAAGGAAGAATACTCTTAATTTGGAAGAAGAGGGGAAAAGGTCATTCTTTAAACTGGAATAAACTATTTTTTCTCATTTAAATGTGTTAATATATTCTGCTTTGAAATGGTTATGCGTTAACCATTGTTATACTGTATATTTAGGAGGATCAAAATGAGGCAAAAGACTTGGCTTCCTTTTCCAATGTCTTTACAACAATCAAGAAAGTTATAATGAAAATCTACAATTGGACAAAGGAGCAGAATAATCATTCCATCTTTACAATGCAATCTGTTATTTGCCTATTCAGAATCATCCCTTAAAATCCAATGGGATTAAACCAAAATAGGAGATAGTTAGTTAGCTTACTGGAATTCAACAGTTTACTTATTAAACTATTGTTTCAGCTTATATTTTTGCAACCGTAATGAAAGAGCCTTTTACAATAGAGATAGTCTTCAGCTTGCAACCATTCAGTTACAATGGCCCTGAAAAAAGTGACATGGTCATTTTTACATTTTATGACCATTGCAGCATTCCATGGCTGCACAATCAAAATTTGGGCTCTTGGCAGCTAGCATATATTATTTATGATAGTTGCACTCAGTCCTCAGTCATGTGATTACCATTTGTAAACTTCCCAGCTGGCTTCCAACAAGCTAAGTCAATGGGAAAAGCCAGATTTGTTTAACGACTGCATGATTCATTTAACAACTGCAGTGATTCACTCGTAGCAAAAAGGTTGTAAAATGAGGCCCTACTCACTTAATATCTGCCTTGTTTTTTAGCAACAGAAATTTTGGGCTAAATTGTGGTCATAAGCCGAGGATTACCTGCAGCTACAAACTTTGGATTCAAGAATGAGAAATTTAACACTTCCCATAATGACAGATTTCATCCACAAATCTCTATCGTTAGAATGTAGCCATTCATTGGGTTTTGCTCTTCTTTGAATGTCCTTGGCATTTTGCCTGAGATGTACAACTGCATTAATATCTATACATCTGCAGGGCTGTCTCTGCCCTTCTAATTGTTGCTAATAATAGAGCTTTTCATATGTTGTCTGTGGTCAGCGCAAATTGGAGAACCAGAGAACTATAGAATTGAGAGTGCAGGCATAAAAGTGTGTGGAAAAAAGGAAAAAAGTTTCCCTAAGTTTTATAGACTGGTGTTTTATAAAATTCCAAGGATGGGTGTTGGGTGATCTTTTCAGGCCTGAAATAATTTCTCCTGGCTTTCTCTTCCCTAGGAGTCTTTACTACACAGCTACACCTTCCAACTGGCAAACACCAGTAGAACCAAACTGGTCATGAAATAAACAAATAATATGGGAAACAAACCTTTCACTCAGAATTTATTTATTATGTATTTTAAGATTTGTTCATTATTTTATTCCCCACCTTTATTATTTTTATAAATAACTCAAGGTGGCAAATATATCCAATGCACCTTCCACCTATTTTCCACACATTGAGTTGGTTTATTTGTTTTTAATCCAATGTTTTTGCCTATGGAAAGAAAACTGAGTTCTAATAGGTTTAAATTGAGAGTAGATAATCATAACAATATATTTGTAAAAGTAGTATCAAGGTAGTTGGCATTAAATTCAATATATTTTAAAGGCTCATACATTTAATAAATAAATAGATGGTACACACAAGATAAGTGAAAATTGTGCATGCTTATTCTTTCTCCTGGAACTTAGCTTAGATTAGAGAGGCTTTGGTACACTACATTTACCATTGAAAGAAAAGCATGGGAATTAGAGCCCCATGTTGGTAAAATGGGGAAATAATATAGAACTGACCAAGGAGCAAAACAGGAGCAAAATAAGCAATTGGAAGAGAAGCACTTTCTATTCCCACTTCTCCTCTCAAGAGTAGAAAAGTTTCTTCTCCCTCTTCTATTTATGCACCATTTTGTGATGGAAATAAGCAGGCATCTCATAGCAAATTTATAGCTTGTGCATCTTTTCTTACCATTGCTAAATAATGTACAGAATATGGATCAGGATCATTTTTATCCTGATCCTTACAGTAAAATAACATCTACCAACTCTCTCTAAGATAAAGATAAGATGGGCACATCTACTTTGCATTTCTTTTTATGAAACTTTTCCCTTTCACTATTTTCTATGGACATAGTTTGGAGGAAAGTTTTGCAATTATTTTTCATCTATATAGGTTGATTTAACATATATTCATATAGAATCAACCCTAAACCTAACCCTCACCCATTCCTCCAATGGGTCAGGCAAAGAATAGAATAGAATTCTTTATTGGCCACATGTGATTGGACACACAAGGAATTTGACTTGGTGCAAATGCTCTCAATGTACATAAAAGAAAAGATACATTTGTCAAGAATCGTAAGGTACAATATTTAATAATAGTCAATAGGGTACAATAAGCAATCAAATCATACTAGGAAACAGTCCATATAAATTGTAAGGATACATGCAACAAAGTTACAGTCATACAGTCACAAGTGGGAGGGGATGGGTGATAAGGAGTGATGACAAGATTAACAGTAATAGTAGTGCAGACTTTGTAATAGTTGAACAGTGTTGAGGGAATTATTTGTTTAGCAGAGTGATGGCTTTCGGGGAAAAACTGTCCTTGTGTCTAGTTGTTCTGGTGTGCAGTGCTCTATAGCGTCGTTTTGAGGGTAGGAGTTGTAACAGCTTATGTCCAGGATGTGAGGGGTCTGTAGATATTTTTACAGCCTTCTTTATGACTTGTGTAGTATACAGGTCCTCGATGGAAGGCAGGTTGGTAGTAATTGTTTTTTACAGAAGTAGAGCATTTCTATGACATCACAGAGAGAGCCATCCAATTCTTACATGAAGTTTCATTCTTACATGACTGATCTCAGTGTTCTGGGTTTCAGAGTCTGGATGTACATAGCGGATCTTCCAATGAGATACCTAGGATGTGGGCAGCTGGAGACTGCTTTACATAGCTGTTCCAAGCGGTGAGTTATTCCTTGGGTACTTCCATAAGTAGCTGTGGCAAGGAGATAATATTGGGCTTACAGTGTGGGTAGAGACTAAAGATAGTCCCACGTGGACACCGTGGCCAAATAAAGCATCCTCGGGATCCCCTGCCTGTAAATCCACCCACAATGTATCACATAAGCCATGTTTTGTACCATACAATCATCTGGTTACAATTATTGGCACTGTTGAGGAGAGGGTAGTATCTTTCCTTTTAGTGGATTTTTTTTTTAATTGCCTGAGTTTTTTCATCCTGTGCATTGTAAAAGTATAGCCTCTGCAAGCTTGTCGCTTTCCTTTAAATGCTACCTACTAGCCATCTTAAAGTGGATCCGGAACATAAGTGAACTTTATCTGTTACTTAGGATTATTTCATTTGACTTTCACAGGAGTGTCCATGAGATACCTTCATTAAGGTGAGGATTTCACTACATGATCTTTTCCCATTTTTCTTCCTTTAGATTATTGTATTGGAAAGGTAGACTTCTAAAGACATGACTGCTGAAAATGAACAGGAAGAAAAAATTCAGAGTGGAGGAAGAATGGCTTTAGTTATTGGTGAAGAACTCTGTGAAAATGTACACTTCATTGTGAATCTCTTTTTTCCTACCTCCTCTAACTTCTTTTTACTAACATACACAGTTGCTCTTTTTAATCAGACCTTTATAAAATCATGTAAATATAAAGCCACTATAAATGATGCAATCTTTTTTCTATTTCTGCTCCATGCTATTTTAACATTAGTTTATCCACAATTCTTTGATGTTCACATTCGTTTTTTATATAGGTATTTAACCTGCCTAAAATTGTTCAGAGAAGTAATATGGTGAAAAGCCAAATTCCAAAATGCATGTCAATATAAGAATTCAAAGTTAGCTCAATTACAAAATAATTAAGGTACTTTCTGTAATTCAGTAATGATGGGGGAATACATGTTAGATGTTTAACAGCACACATCTTTTTGTTAATACTGTGATCCTTTTCAGTCTTGCATTTCTCTTTTGCCAAGTGCTTGACCAAATAATAAATAACATTTTAGCTGCAGTTGTTCAAAACAGCCAGGTTCCTATAGAAGTTATATAAAAATACAGCTTTAATAGAATACTTAGAGTGGTGTGTGGCTAGTTCAGCCATCACACTAAACCATAATGGAGTCTTTTCATTTTAACTTGCCATGTGGCATGAACCTAGCTGCTGTGAATTGTAAACCATGCGTTACTACTTGGCAAATTGTCCAAACTCAGCCAGTTGTGGTACATTCAATAATCTATAACCAGCTCCTAGTATGTATAAGTGTCTGTTTGAAGGAACCTGCTAGCACCAGTTTATTATCATTAATATAGTTGGTTCAGAATGTAGTGCAAAAGAGGTGGTTCAGAACAGGAAAAATAGAGCTTATTAGTATATTTAACAGGAATATAGATGAAAATAAGAAAGTTAATAGAAAAATAGTTAGGGATACATTGGGGTAGTAAGTGTTTGTATAAAAATAATAATGTAGTTTTCTATGAGAGTAATGCTGTGCATGTCTGCTTAGACTAAAAATCCCTGGAAGTTAGTGGGACTTATTTCCAAATATTGTATAATATAACGTGTCTTAAATATCCCTAATTAATCTGTGGAGAATGTATGAAAAATTAAATGTATTAAGTAGAAAACAACACAAAGGCCAGAGATTACTTCATTCATTGTAGACAGATAGTGTCATCCGGCAAAGATGGGGATAAAATCATAATTTTCATACTGCTTTATGCTTCTGAATTTTGCCACATCCTTATGGACTATTTTTTCATATATCTCACTTGAAAGTTAACTCCAAAAGGACGCTTAAGAGTCATGGGTTGGATAGTAGGAGTTCCTAGGTGGGGCGATTCCATAGCATCTACTGTATGTCCAACAGAATAATCAATTTACCCTGATTGTAAGAAGCCGCCGCAGGCCTGTGAAATGTTCAGCCCCACCCTAAAGGATGCTGCCTCCTCAGCACAGCTGAGGATGAAGATGGATGTTCCCAGATAACACCCAAAATAGCCATCACTATCTTACCACTTTCTCTGCAGTCCAGGGAGTGTTTAGGTGTGTCTACCCCCCAAGACGGGAAGCGCATGGTGTGGGTCCATCACATCTCCTTTTCAAAATGCTAATTCCAAGTGGATTGAGGCAACTGTTCAAAAGCAACATGACTAAGAAAGCTACAACAGAGCGAGCAAGGAAAGAGGGGAGGCTTGGGAAAGACAGCTAAAAAGAATCCATTTAGTGCTTGGAGATATCAAGGCCATAGTAGTTTTCAACTTGCAAACCACAATTGAGGCCAAATTTTGGTTGTTAAGCAAGACACTGGTTAAGTGAGCTTTGCCCCATTTTTATGACCTTTCTTGCCACAGTTGTGAAGTGAATCGCTGCAGTTGTTAAATCAGTAAGATGGCTGTTAAGTGAATCTGGCTCCCCCATTGACTTTCCTTGGCAGAAGGTTACAAAATTGATCCCAGGACATTTCAATGGTCATGAATATGAGTCAGAGGCCAAGCATCCAAACTTCGACCACGTGATGGAGGATGTTGCAATGGTCATAAGGGTGAAAAATGGTTGTGTCACTTTTTCCCATACCTTTGTAACTTCAAACGGTCACTAAATGAATTGTTGTAAGTCAGGGGCTACCTGTACTTAGGATACTCAGGAGTATTACTCCTATAGGAAACAAGCTATGTGCAGGCTCATACTTCTCCAAAACTGGCAGAAAAATACCAGAAATAACAAAAATAACAAAAATCTTATAATCTAAATTTCAGTTGCAGAAAACAACAAAGTGAATAAGAAGGATTATATTGGATGTAGAGCAATCTCATGGTTTAGAAAGTAGAAGATGAGACTGAAAATTAGAGGAATATGTTTTTACAAGTCTTGTGTGGCCTAGATCTAAATATCCACAGTAATGCTAGTTTCTACAGACTACAGAGTAACTACATTCCAAGCAGGGATTGGCTTCAGTATGTTTTTTTTTCCCAGCTTTGTATATAAGAATATGTAGCCACAACTAGAGATGATAGAATTATTTTTCTTGGTGCCCAACTTAAAGTCAACTAAGCTAATTTGCACCCCCAGGTTTTTACACAGATTGGAATAGTTATTTCTAAGTTTTTTTCCTTTCTTTAAATTCTGCCCAGCAGTCCTTGGCTCAAAAATGCAGTAAAATGTTTACATAATGTGCATAAAAATCAGCGTATTAGTAAATGTTTTGTACACAGACAAATGCACCTTTTCTTGCCTTTTAAAACTATTTCAGATTTGCCAAAAATTTACACAACCAACTTTTGAATAGATGCAAAACTGATATTACAACCTAGACCCTGACCCTAACAAAAGTCCTCTATTTTAGGCATCAGCAATAGTACTAATAGAGTCACATTATATTTCAATAATTAAGTTGCAGCCTTAATGCTATTGTAGACATATATCTGTTCTACCACTGAAATAACCATGGAATGTAGCTAGCAATGTCAAATGTAATAAAGATAATAGCCCAACCAAGTAACAAAGGAGAAAATATACAGTGACACAAAAATTAAGAAAGATTTTATCCGATTTTCAAAAGACCAGCCTATATTTCCTGATCGAAACTTCTATTGGTAAATAAGTGTGGGCAACTTTATAGTACACACAATTGGAAACATGGAAGACCTATCTCTATATCTCATTGACTTCAATGTGCTTTGAAAGATAAATTCAGCAGAAGTATAGGGTTTTTAATTGAGGCTTTTTAACAGAAAAAAAATAAATGTCTTAACTGTAACTGTCCATATTTTGCAATGCCAGATTAATCTATTTTTGCTTCTACAAAAGAAACACCTAAACACTAGAAAGGTTTTCTGGTTTAATTTTTTTTTCTTTTTCAATTATCTGCCATCAAATAATACCAAGCATTGCTTTTTTTTTTTTACTATTTATTACATTTATTGAAAACCTCCATCTTATACCAAACTGGGTGACTTCCAATCAAGAATTAAAACAATGTCAATAAAACAACTGTATTAAAACTATTAATACCATAAACATTAAAAACAAAAACCTGGCACCAAGTTAAGCTTCGGACATGCAGACACCTTATCCTATCCCAGAGCTTGGGGGGGGGGAGTATATCTTCAGTGTTTTTCGATAGGGTAGGAGGATAGAGCCCAATCAAACTTCAGGCCTATACGATGGACAACAACCTCTCTCAACAATATCCTAGGAATAAAACAACCTCGGCTGAGGACTATCAGATTCTCTTACACTCTGTTATTTTGAATATATAATTCAGTAGTCATCTCAGAGCTTATGACTTTTAGATTACAATAAGACATCAACTAGGGACTTATTCAAGAAGATGTAGAAGGTAATCAATAGGACTTTGTATTTCCAGAAGCAGCAAGGGACAGCATATGTCCAAAAGGTAGAAACTCTTACTCCTTTCCCATAGGACTTATAAGCAAAATATTTTACCAAGCAATTAAAATTTGGTAGAGCTCACATACAGCTGATTTGGACTATCCTGGATCTCTCAGGATGGCTCTCCATCACACTTACAGTCTTAGAAGCACAGATGCACTTTTAAAGCATGATTAGACCCTGGAAGCAGCAATAACTAAGTCACAAGTTGTCCTAAGACTTCAGCCAGATGTTCACCCAATATGTAATTTGCAAGCAACAAATTCACTCTAAGCTTTCTCTCCTTGGGTGTCCAAAACACTGAGACCAGCAAATTTCTTACAAAAACCCTGAGTGGACAGAGTGAGTTGTTTTTTTTCTCCAGCAGAACTTCCCACAAGATTTATTTCTTAGTGCTCCAAATTCCATCTCATCCTTTTCACTGCCCCCACCTCCTCAATCCATCACTCACAGCAGATTGTTGTTAATGTGAGCTGCAGTCAAGAGGCATCCCCAGCAACCATATCCCCTTTAGCAGTTCAACAAGTCCACACAGGTCACTCCAGCTGCCAATTCCAGTAGACAGGGGAAATGGATTCTTAATTATTTTTCCAAGCCTGTCATGGAGGGCTTTGTTTCTCTTTTCTCTGTTGTGTCACTAAATGTTGGAGATAAGTCACGCTAAGGGATTCCTTTTCTCTTTCTTTCTTTTTGCTAAATGAACAGAGTAGCTTTTAAAACTGGGGGGTACTAAAGCTCACCCAGCATTAAGAACATTTTCATAAGCTACATTAACATCTGTGCTTAAACAAATTTAGGTATCACATCTTATTCTAAAGCACCTCAGAAAGTCTAATTTTGTGAGGGCTTTGAAAAGCTCTTTGCAATCTGGAGCCTTTGCTACTAAAGTAATTTCCCTTAATCAGGACACCTGAGTGTTAAAAAATTGTAACCAGTTGCTGTGAAAACATACCTCATGAATCCCATTTATTCCTGAACAGACATATGTGAATGTATGTGGTCAGTAAAGTGAAAGACAATTATGAAGGAAAAAGGGTATTAATATTCAAATGATCAAACCCAAATTGTGGATTGATAAGGACTTTAAATGATATCTGGGCAGCTTGAAAAATAGATTTTTGGACTCTTGTTTATGTTCCAACAATTATGTCCTCACCCCCTTCACCCAATCAATTCCCAAAGATGTGGTCTAAAAACAAGTGTGAGAGGAGGCCAAAGTTAACAACTCTATAGAACTGTATATTTTAAGACCTGATTTACCCAGCTGAAATTTACCCTGATTCTAATAATTTAATTTCAACTACAGAATCCATCAGTTTCACCCCATACCAAGTTTTTGAAGTTTGACCTTTAACAAAAAAATTGTTAAAGAAAAATGCCATCCCTCTTTTTAAAGCAATAGACTTGAAGTTTCCCAAGTGCCCAGTCCTGCGGACTTCAGGCCAACCACTGAGATGTGAGCAAACCAAATTACAAAGAGGAAACCAGGTAAAAAGACTCTGTTTGGGACTATCTTGCTACCAACCTGTCATTTTGGCAAACCAATTGGTGATGAGTTTTGTTGCAAGCTTCAACCCCTTTCTTAATTGGATCTTAAATGCTTCCAAAATCAATCTTTTTTTTTTTTTTTTTTTTGCAGTTTAATTCAAATGACTGCTTTCTTCCACTCAAAACAGATGGAGAAACCTGACACATTTTGTTTTCACTTGATAAAGAAACATGAAGAATTCCCAATTTCAGGCACCCACCAGAGGAAACGTCCAAGCTAAAAAGCGTGTTACTCTAAGTGGAGGGCTGTTGAACAGAGAGCCCAACCACTGTCCGAGGCTCCTTTGACTTGTTTTCTAAAGTTCCTTGAGATGACTCCTTTCTCGCTCAAAAATAAAAATAAAAAAACCATTTTCCTTCCCCGCATTTTTTCCCTTGGAGTCATCAACTCTACAACCACTCGATCTTGCAGGTTGTCAAAGATGCCTCCAAGGCGAGACACTTTAAAAAAAAAAATACTTCAAAAGATTGCCATAATCAGTTGCGACTTAAACGCACACGCAAACTTACCTTTCCAAAGGAGGGTGAGGTGGAATGTTTGGACGGGCATTAGAGATTCTCGTATTCTTTATTGGGGTTCGGTGGCGATCCACTCCTAAGATCTGGCCCCGGTTCCGAAATTCCGAAATTCCCGTAAACTTTCTTCCCCAAAGAGCAACATCCAAAGGATGGAAGGGGGGGGGGAGAACCCAAAAACAAACCACGACTCTCCCAGCAGCTAAATCGAGAGCGCTCTAACCTTTCTCCAAATTCCCCAAACTTTCCACATCTTGGGCTTCCACTTCTTTCGCCTCTATAAAAAATAAAATCCAAAAACTGGAGTCCGTTGAAAGGCGTTAAAAAGGCGACCGGGGGGTGCCGCTTTCCATGCCTGCACACCCAGGCATAAGCAGCACGCGTTATAAATATTCGATTCTCCAGCCTGCAACCCGGGACCACCTTGAAGCAGGAAGTTTTGATTTTCTTTCAAAACTTTCCCGATGCTTTCTTGAGCTTTCGCACATGGAGCCAATCAGCCGCAGCCTCTGCGCTGCTGTCTTTTGAAGGAGGGCTCTGCTGGGACCGGGGAAACTCGCTGGCGGGAATGGGATGGGACGAGATGGGATGGAAATAAGGCAGTTTTGTTTTGTTTTGTTTTTTTCTTCGCGCCCCCTCCCAACCCCCCTCCCGCCCTTGCAACTTTCAAGCTGTTATAAGAAGAGGGTTTTTTGGGGGGGGGAGGGGGAGAGACAGTTTCTAAGTTGTTGGCTATCTTTTCCTTAAGGTGGGATCTCTAGCAGCGGGAGAAGAGTAAGCTGAGCCCTGTGTGAGGTTTTAGACGAAGGAGCCCCTCTCCGGCTTAGTTCTCACAGCATGCTGCCTCCGGTGCCAGAGCGCTGTGGAAAACCTGGTCTGGAGTTTTGGCCATTCATACAGTACACACGCCGACATAGGCATGTGTCATATGTGACATATGCGGATGCAAACGACTATGCATGTGTCTTAAAGGAGTCTTATCTCATTCTCCCCACTCCCACCCCAAGTCGTTCTCTAACGGAGGACCCTATTTAAAGACCATTAGAAAGGAACTGTTGACTTGGCCCAGGTCAAAAATTGTATTTCCTTTCATGAAATGTCCCTGAAACTTTTTCAGAAAATATTGAGACATCCCTTTGCCAAGTCTCATCTCAATGAAAGCTCATATCCATGCACATTTCCTCAGAAGGAGAAAGTTTGCATATAATCTTACATTCATTGGGGAGGTAAACCAGACCTCATTTCTGAAGAAACACCAGAAGGAAAAACAAAATGTATTTCAGTGTCTGGGGCAGGGCCTCTCTCATATAGTTGGTAAATATTTGGGCACTCAAAGCAAAATGGCTGCCCTCTTGTATATCCCATTTCCTGGAAGTCAAAATACAGTAAGATATTTGATGTTTTCAAGGTGACTTTTTTACAGCATCCAAAATGGAGGTTGTGAGATAAGCTCCCTCATTCAACATCTCACAGATAGTGCATGGGCCAATAAGTTACAGTTCAGTCCAATAAAATAGAAGTTTATTTATTATCCGTGACCAGAAAACATATAAAGCCATAATGCCTTTAGAGTTTTCAAAAGAACATCCCAAAATGCTTATTATTCACAGGTGCCTGTGAATATATTAATGATTGTTGTTATTTATTTATATGCTCCCCGACTCTTGGTGACTTGGGCAGTTTAAAGATTGTTTAAAACATTTGAAAACAACTCAAAAAGATGCCAAGAAAAATGGCAGAAAAAAGAATTTGGGGGGAAATGGAAAGGAAAAAAGGGACACCAGTCATCCTCACTAAAGGCCTGGATGCATCTTCAGGGCCCTTTGAAATAAGGGCCAGGGGAGGGGGTTGTTTCTATCTCAGAACCCCATTACAGAAATTTTAAAATAAAAAAAAGGTCTCCCTTGTTGCTATGGCAGCATAGAAGTTATTATTATATGTCATGGGTCTTTTGGTTCAAGGTTTCTTATTCTTTGTAATGTCACAATGAGTTGTAAATAATAATTCAATTGTTTTATTCTAGATCTGTATTGTACTTAGTTATAAATACAATACAGTTATAAATTATAATAAAAGTTATAAATACATAATAATAGTTCTACTGTGGTTCAGAATAATGCACATCATGTTGTGTGGTAACCTCCATGTTGCTCTATGCAGCATAGATATTACAACACTGAACTGCGGAAGGACTGAACAAAACTTTGCAGCTCTCCTTGAAGCCATCATTGATTTACCAAATAAAGGGAGAAGAAAACAATCTTCTGAATTCCCATGGCAGTTGATAAATAAAGAAACAATTAAGTCCCTGCACCAAAAACTATCAAAGGAGCTTTATTCAAGAGGCAACTAGACTTTCTGGTTTTTCTTTGAAGACATTTCACTTCTCATCCAAGAAGCTTTCTTCAGCTGCTGAAGAAGCTTCTTGGATGAGAAGCAAAACATCTTTCAAAGAAAAACTAGAAAGTCCAGTTGCCTCTTGAAAAAAGTACCTTTGGGACAACCATGACCTGGATGACTGAGAATCTCCATAGATATAAAAGGAGCAGATGAGGAAGACATGGACTCCGATTCTCCCAGTGGATGGGGTTAGAGCTGATCTTGATCAGTGAGAGCATTAAACCTCCCTTCTGTGATAAAATGGAAGCGCTATATTCGGTGGCAGTAGTTCATCTGTATACTGAAGGTGGGGATTGGTTTATTTGAGCAGGGTTGTATTCCCTCTCAAGAACTATATATGAAACTTTGATGTGCTGGCAAAACTGACCCTTCGCTGAAAGAGATAATTCAGTTCCTTCATTCATATTGGGGTAAATCCAGTCTATTGTGTGTATATGCTATTTTAAAGAACAATTCAGGAATGATAGCTAATACAAAATGAAAATGGCTAGATTACTAAATGAATCCTGGTTTATGATACACATCTCACCCCATTTTAAAACAAGCACTATCCACTGATTACATCTATATGCCACTTTTTGTCCAGCTGTGTGGACGGTTCTTTCTATGTCCATTTTGTCATCACAATAATTCTGAGGTAGACTAGGCTGCAAAGTAGCAGCTGAGCCAAAGCCATCCCAAATGAGCTTCACAGCTGACAGGAATCTCAATCTCCCCATGTTTACTTGAACCTAGAGGCATTCAACTTCTTCTATGCAGAGGACTGTATCTGCACTATGAGTTGTTGTAGCAGTCTAAGAGTTTTGTTCCACTGATAGAATTAAAGCTACCCTTTGATTTATATGTAATTAAAATGTGTGTATTTATGCATCTCATTTGGTTGTTATTTTCATATATATCTCACCTTTCTTATAAGATGCTGAAGATAATGCGCCCAGCGTGATTCTTCATTAAATCCTCATGGCAACAATGTTATGTGGTAAATAGTGAGAGAGAGAGAATCACTGGCTCATATGTATACAAGGGAGAGACATCACAGTGTCATGATTTAAAGATATCATTTACATTATGATATAATAATCCATTGTGCTGCCATTATGATATCATAGTAACTGGTTAGAGAAACTGCTGCCATTGAGGCCCACAGTTGAATGGAGATAGACATCCATACAGACATATAAATGGACACGCCCCTATAAACACCCACACCCACACCCACAGACACACGCTCACATTTTTATAGATCAAACACAAGAATGGGGATATAAACCTGAGCCTACCTGTTCTTAAGCTATAGCCACTGTGGGACACTGCTAACTATTTTACAACAGACCCATTTCAGTTGTCATTTGGGAACCAATGGCTTATTTGATGCCCAAAAGAAACCTTTTAAGTTAATCAGTATTCAATAAGGAGTGATAATATGTGCGCAAGTGGTGGTGGTGGGGTTCATGCACCTTTTTCTTTTTCTTGCGATTTTTTTTGTGTTAGGTTTGTTTGTTTTTTTGCCTTTGTTTGGATTTTTTGGGGGAGTTTTGCATTTTGTATTTGAACTTTGCCTTAAATAATATATATGTACTAGCTCTATACCCGTGCTTCGCTACGAAATGATGTAATTGGGCTTAGATTTTGGGGAGGAAAATAAGGGGAAAAATTGTGCCTCTGTCTACCAGCATCCATTGGTATTCAACTGCCTAGCATCTAGTCAGTGTGTGAGAGTTGAGGGCTGTTTGGAAACTGAAATAGTATTTGCTGTGTGAGCAAGAAGGAGACAGCAAGGAGCCTGGACGTGGCTTAGCTCAATTGTTCTGTACTAAAGCTGCTTGGTGCTCTGAAACTGAAACTCCTCTCTTTGTGTTTTGCATTTGGAACAGATTTTTTTTTCAGGTGGGGAAGGGGAGTAGAATTCCTTAGCATCAGAGCGTGATAATAATGATGATGATGATGATGATGATAATCAAAATACTAATGCTCTGATGGTCATTTCGAAAAATCCTTTCTTAGTGAGCACCTAGAGGCCAAGAGGAACATACGTGCCAAATTTCAAGTTTGTAGGCTTTACGGTTCTAGAGATTTTGTGATGATGCGTGAGTGGTATTTAACTTTTATAGATATAGATGTGTGTGTGTGTGTGCTTTTAAGTTTCAAAGCACCATTTCCAATCTATTTTAGTGTGTTTTTATTTGCTTTGCTTTTATTTTGATGCTTTATATGTAATGCTATATGTTAATCTTTCATGTTAATCAGCCTACTGAGATTTGAATTTTAAAGCGGGGTGGTTAGTGCAAGTAGTACACTGAAATGGTAGTCCACACTACATTGATTGATTTTGAGCTATATCAGGTACCTGATTTTTAATTGCTAGGGACTACATAGAAAACTTTTCTCGATGACAATGTATGCTTAGCCTGTTCTTTCAGGTGTTCCAGTTGGCCAGCCTGGAAATAGCAAAGGACCAGTCCGTGGTGCCTCTGGCAGCCAAACAGGGCCTGGACGGTCTCCTGCAGCACTCTGCCAGCCAAAATAGGGTGCAGGGGGCTGTGTGAGGCCCCCCATTTTTGTCCTGGACGACCTCATGCAGCTGCCCCCCCCCCATGCCCCATTTTGGATGGCACGGTGTTGCAGGAGGCATCTGTCCATCTTCCCCCTACCCAACCCCGGCCCAATACTGATCTGGCCCTTGAAAAAATCATGTTTCACACCCCTGTTCTATAACATCCACAGACAGAGGTAAGTTAGGCTGAAGAGCAATAACTAGCCACTCTGTAACTTTGATGGGGGGGGGGGGCTATACCTCTATGAGAAGGTGAATTTCTGCCAAAATGTGGTGGAATTTGGAACTCCATATCTCCTGAAGCTAAGTATGCTAGTGGAGAGGAATGAAGCCCCCTCCCCCCACAAAACTGGATAAAGCACTTCAAGATCATTCAATTTCATTTCTCATGATCTTCAGAGTATTTTCTACATTGTAGAAAAGGATATTTGGACTTCAGTTTCACTGAAACTGGAGTGCATCTTCATATATATAAAGGTGGGAGTCATATAAAGGTGGGAGACCCAGTGAAACCCCATTTTCTTTATAAAGAATAGCAATAGCACTTAGCTTCTCAGTGCTTTTTACAGCCCTCTCTAAGCAGTTTACAGAGTCAGCCTATTGCCCCCAACAATCTGTGTCCTCATTTTACCCACCTCGGAAGGATGGAAGGCTGAGTCAACCTTGAGCCTCAAGAAGCCCAATAAAAGGGATTTTTTATGACCATGTAAACATTGGTCAGGATATCTGGGCTGGGTAGGAATAACTAACAGCAATAGCTGAAGGACAAGAAGAATTAAAACCACTGTCCTTCCTAATAATGCTTGCCTTCAGAGTTGGGTATCTTCTCTTAGTATATAAAGATTATCCATCCGTGGTGTGCGTGTGTGTGTGTGTGTATAGAGAGAGAAAATATCTGGATCTATGCCGAGCAGGTCCCTGTGCAATCTGGGAGCCACACCCAGCACTGAGCTCAGTTCTGTCATCACATCTGCCATTGCCTGTGGGTGGTTTTCGCTGCTTGCAGTATCCTTTCTTTGAGTTGCATGTTCTGCCTCTTAACAGATGAGAAATTGGAGCTAGCAGGCTTTCCCAGAAACAACCGGGTTGTAGGCTGAGCGCTAGCAGATGCTTATTTTCTCCAATGACTCTCATGCTCTGCAGGTGACCAGCGATGTGCTGAGTCAGCATTCAGAATACCGTCAGTTCAGACAACAAGTGTATCTGCCATCTGTGCTGATATTGCTAGCCAAATAAATATGCCAGCAGAATCATAAGGTGGGAGAGAGATAGCCTCCATCCAACTCTACTTCCCTCCTTCCCTCTTATCAGATTTACAGTAGATAATTCCACAGCTCCAAAACAATTCTGTGTGACCTATCTGGATCTCTATTTATACTGATCATCTATTCCAAATTTAAGGAGAATCATGCACACTTCTTTTATTTAATTGCTGTGTGATCTGCAATCATTCACGGATGGAAATGTTCATCTTCGGGGGAAAAAGTTCATCTTTGGGGGGGGGGGAAATGACAAGCTAATTTTTGTAAATCAAATTTCTGTTCAGTGAAGACCCTTAGAGTAGCTAGCAACAGCTGGCATATCCCATGTACTATGGAATTTGTTGCCCTGAATTCCTAATCTTTAAAGGTAAACGTACACTGATGTTGACCACAGATTCCCTTAACGATTACTACAAAAGTTGTAAAATTGATTATGTGATGACCCACTTAACTTATAACCATAATTACAGGCTCAATAGGCGAGAACCATCTGTAAAGGCACATCAAATATATGTTGGAAATGTGAACTTGAAAGGACATTTTATTATGCTTAGTGGACATGTAAAAAAATTAACCCAAATAGACTTTGAAACAGAGGATTTTAAAAATGCATAGTCAATTGAAGCTGGAACTTTTCCTTTAGACTTTATTAGGATCTTAATATAAAGTCTAAAGGAAAAAATAGAAAAAAGTCATAGAAAATTTCAATATTTTATGACAGCAGCAAGATTACTATACTGTGTGCCCAGAAAGGGAAAGATTTGACATTGTCCTCTATGGATGAATTATTAAGTGAAATTGACAAATTTTGCAGAAATGGATAAATTGAATTCTTTGATAAGAGAAAAAGCATTATCTACATTTATTGCTAGCTAGAAACCTCATGTGGATCTTTTGCATAAAAATTTTAAAAAATGAAATTGTGATAGCATTGATGATTAGATAGGACCAATTATAGAAATAAAGGTAATATGTTGTAACTTTAGGGAGAGGAGTCAAAATATATTTGTACTTGTAACTGCTGCGAAGAATATCGGAAGCTATACTTTTTTGTTTTTTTCTATTTTCCTTTTCTAGCTCTTTCTTTCTTTCTTTCTTTTTCTTTCTTTCTTTTTCTATATATATAAGAAATATGGTGCCCTATTCATGTTAGTGTCCTAGATGACTGCCTAATTTACATATATGCCTATGCCATCCCTTCTGTTTCTGTTCCTACCATAATTTCTATAGATCTGGTTCATTTGTAACATTCCTTCTCCTGTCTCTGTCCTGAAGGCCATCTCTATTCTGAAAAACAGAAGTTTCTCTAATTTGAATGGGTTTAAGTTACACATATTTTTGCCAATCAGAAGTATGGTATATTATATAGTATGACAATATAATAATTACATATTGGGACATATTTCTTTTGCATTGTCCCATGTTACAATTGCTAGAATCAGTTCTTTAATGGAGAATGCAGTTTTCTGACTATCATGAGTTTTTGATCTACAAATCCTATCTACAGTATCAATTCCCTTTTAATCCTGGCTTCTCCTGTTTATATAGGGAAAAATCTCTAGTAAAAAAAAACCAGAATTCTGGGAGTATAATCCTTCTATTATATATATATAATATATATGTATAATAGAAGGAATGTTGTTACAACTTTAAAAGCACTATAATGACATGGGAAAATACTCGAACAAAGCTGAATACCATATATATATAAATATCAGTGAAAATTTAAGAATATATATACATACACACACACTCACACACACACACATATATATAACATGAGAAGAAGTCCTGGATTCCAGATGATGAATTGCCAATTATAGGGGATGATGGAAGCCATATGTTGGCAATATCTGAGGATCTATAGAGTTGCTGCTTCTCTCATAGAGATTTCTGTACAGACATTTGTTTCTATAGGTAGGACCTATTGAAACACTCTTGAGCTGAGTTAAACATACCTCAGATCATGTCTAACATTAGTTCTATGTGGGGGTTGTTCTTTAACTACTTTCTGCTTCAGTATGAAGAATAATTCATTAGTAGGCATTGAGTCATACTTGGCCCTCAGTAGCTGTTCCAACCTGACCTGAGTGATAATCCACAGCTCTTTCAAGAATATTCCGATGATCTCCTTAATCCAACCACATATTTATCCATCGGCTCCTATTCTTTTGCCTCTGTCAAACTTGCCAAGCGTAATTGCTTTTCTAATTCATCATTCCTTGCTTCCCATCACCAAAGTATGTAACTTTCTGTGTGGTGATGATCACCCCAAGAGAATAGTCAGTATTTCGTTAAGACAGATTAGTTGGTTCTTCCTGCAGTCCACAATATTCTCATAACCATCTCCAGATTCATAATTGGAAGATATCTATAGGAAGCCTCAACTTACGACCGGTCTCTTAGCAACTGTCCGAAGTCATGACATATTCCCAAAAGGCACTTACCATCTGGTTCCAAAGTTCTGGCAGCTGCCCGCTCCTGCAGTCATGCGACTGCATTTCAAACACACAGCAACCAGGCCATGTTTATGGCCATTTGCAACATCCCAAAATGATGTGCCTAAGATTTATGATATTTTTTGCTGAAAACTGGCATATATTTCCAGGTCTCAGCAAAAACACCCCATAGCAAAAAAAATGGGATTTGCTTAACGGCTGCAACACTTGCTTTATGACCATAGCATTTGCTTAACAACCATCAGACCAAAAAAGGTTGTAAAATTGCATTGGTCGCATGGATGACCTGCTTTACGATGATCCCAATTTATGATTATAACAGGCAGGCTCCATTAACAATCACAAGTGTATTTTCTTTCTCTTATTCTTTCTCATTGTTCTGCTTTGATAGCCATGTGTTGGAAGAAATATCCTTCTTGGTTCAGTTCCAAGTGGGAAAAAAGACACTGGATTCATGGAAGTTGCTTGGAAAGAAGGTTTAATAATGGACAGGACCACATGCCTTGGAGCTCCTGAGTGAAAAAGGGAAGAGATGCTGAGAGTCCCTTGGTTTTATACCCTTTGTTAGGCCCCACCTTAGTGTTTCCTGTTCCTGTGTAAGAAATATATCCCATTGGCTGTCAGACTCCTGGAGGCAGGGTCTTAGCTAACTTTGTAGGCTTTGTCTGGACCACATGGTTTCATCTGAGTGCTGACTGATGCAATCTTCCCAGGCCAGGTGGTGAGATGGATAGAGGCCTTTGTTATGTAGAATATCCTGGCCCAGGCCTTAATGGCCCTCCCATTAACAAGGGTGGGGGGTGAGCTTCTGCCTCTCTGAGTTTCTACTTCCCTTTTAGGGGAAATATTCTGTCTTTTTAATATTTCCTAGGATATTTCATTTTTCTAGGAGAGGGGTGGGTGCTAACTTTCTATACGTGTATTATCATTAGGGGGAAAAACACTGTTTTCTGAAGAGAAAAGTCAAGTTGGCAAAACTTTTCCAAGTATAAAGAAAAGACCAGAAGCTTCATCCTTTTAACAACTGCAAATTAAGCTGATGCAAATTGGTCTGCCTTTATAAAGTGTGGGGGAGGGGGGAATGGTCAATCATTTGATATTAAAGAGAAGAAGACTATCTTAATCTTTAATGATTGTGAGATTGAGATACTTTTGGCAAATACAGCAGACTTACAGCAGCATGACAATCTGTTACCAAAAATAATGCATCCATTCATTTTCTTGCTTGAATGCTTTGGGTGGTTTGGTCAACATCTGGAAGCCAGCACTGCAAGTCATGGCACCTGCTGCCCTCTAGAGGATACCATTAGCCTCAACACCCTAAGCAGCAGCCTCTATTTCACTGTTGTTTGCCTTTCCATCCGTGAATATTGCAAGGATCTGATCAGTAAAAGTCACATACTTTAATATAGAGCATGTGACACCCCCCTTGGTTCCCTGCAAGGAAACAGAAAATGTGATCTGACTCTGCAGCTAGAAGAAAGATGAAAGATGAGAAAATGACAAACCATCATTTTTGAAGAAGGAGGGTGCGTACTTTTTGCTGAACTTCTCACTGAGGCAAACCTTCAAGGTACAGTGTTCCATTTCTTAACAAAGGAATTGGACACCAAATGAACCCTTCCCCAATATGCTTTCCATTGCAAATGTAATTTGTAGAGAAGAAGATCTGAGAGAGAAACATTGTTTGGGCCTCTTCTAACCAAGAAGTTAAGAAGAGAGAGCAAAATCTCACTTTCTTAATCTGAATTAAGTGACCGCTAACTATTACAGAAGGAAATAGTCTTGGATTAAACAGTCCAATATCTAAGTGTCTAAGCCTGAATGATTGGTTAGTGTAGCTTAGTACGTTGTGCAAACACAACCAATGGGAGCAACTGGTTAATTCAGTAAACAATGCCTTGTTAGCCATGGGTTACCATGTTCTGTGAAAATTCAAACTCATCTTGTTCAGCTTTATAGTCTGATGCTGGAAAAATGGCTAAACTTCTGTTCCTTCTGGCTTTCTTAATGACTTTACATCGCACAAGAATCTCCCAATTTTAGCTACAGGAAAGAAGGTGCAAGACAGCTGAAACACTAACTATATATCCTTCTTCTCCTGGTTTTTCCAAGACTTTGGATGGGTTGCCAAAGTTGGTTCCAAGAAGATTGATATTGATCTACTAGGCGTAGTTGTGCAAACATGTTCCTCATTCGGTAGACATCAAGAAGTACCGCCAAACCCAAATCTGCTCTTTCTGCGGTAATATGACCTCTTTCAACAAAGGCTTCACTTCAGTCCTCAAGTCCAGTTTACTCCTTATTGCAGTGCATCTATCTTCTCTGTTTTCTCATAGCCAGATTATTATTGAGATAAGGCAATACATTATACTCAATTTATGACAGTTCATTTAGTGACTGTTCAAAGTTATAAAGGCACTGAAAAAAGTGACTCATGACCATTTTTCACATTCACAACCTTTGTAGCATCGCCATGATCCTATAGTCAAAATTCAGATGCTTGGCAACTGGTTCAAACTTATGATGATTGCTGTGTCCCAGGGTCACCTTTTGCAACCTTTTGATAAGCACAGTCAATGGGGAAGCCAGGTTCCCTTAACAACTGGGGCAAAAAAGGGCATAAAATGGGGCAAAACACATTTAACAAATGTCTCTCTTAACAGCAGAAATGTTGGGCTCAATTGTAGTCATAAGTAAAGGACTACCTGTACAGCATGCAATAGCCCTTAGACTTATATACAGTTTTATATTGCTTTACAGCCCTCTCCTAAGCGGTTTACAGAGCCAGCCTATTGCCCCCAACAATTTGGGTCCTTAGTTCACCTTGGAAGGATGGAAGGCTGAGTCAACCTTGAGCCTGGTGAGATTTGAACTGCCAAATTGCTGGCAGCTGGCAGTCAACAGAAGTTGCCTGCACTACTACACTCTAACCACTATGCCACCACGGCTCTTATTGTTTCCTGGAATTAAATGGAGGGGAGCAGTAGGGCTGATCATGAATGTCCTCTGAGTAGTTTCATGTTAAAGAGAACTTTGTAGGGTTTGTCACTAAGAACTCTTAGAATGCTGACGATTATATAAGTCTCATGTTAAATGAACTTAGGGAGCTAAGCTATTGTACTGTAGATGCATCATGCAGACTGACACATCTATGGGACAGATGACAGTCCTGGCTAAAAGAGAGGAAAGGAGAAGAAGACATCAATAGTACATGAGGTACATAGATAAAATATTTTTATTAAATATATTGAAATGCTGGAAGATTCAGGAATGCACTTTCAAGATTCCCATAATGCTACAAGAGATAGAACGGCTTGGAGACCATTCATTCCTAGCATCATCAAGAGTCAACTGTGAATTGACTTGGCAATTAAGGAGCAAAAAATGTTCAAGGGGAACTTTTTAAACATTCCCCTTTTTTAATCAGGTGTTCCAAAAAGTGCTTCCCATGTGAGCACACCAGTTCATTCCTGTCCCTCCCAGATACTGTTGCTCAAATGAAGTCCACTTCCTGCAGACATTTGTGCATTTAGAAGGAATAACTCCAGGAAAGGAGCCAACAATCCATAGCACAACATTCATGATAAAAGCATACATTCTGAAGAAGAATTTACCTTTTAAGCAACAGTGCTGATGGGTGGGGCATTACTGGAGGGCTTTGTTTTTTTAAAAGATTGAATAGGGCTTTTGTCATTGAGACTTCTGCTTCATTATGAAAGGAAAATGGGGATCTAAACCATTTATTATGCTTATGGTTTTCAATAACACTTCATCAAGTTTATTTAGAGAAACACGATGATTTTGCCAAGCAACTAAAACTTAAAAGAAAACCAGATGCATACATTCAGGGAATATTTTTTCCCTTTAAGCTTATTAATGTCAGTTTGACTTGCACCATTTTTCAACAGGAATGGGAGAAATGTAGAAGATAAACAAAGATAATGTTTAGTGTGTAAAGTACAATTCCAGGAATAAAAGGCTGACCAATTCAATCATTTTCAAGGAACAGATGAGGTTTCCAAAAAACCCGGGGTGGGATTCTACCAGTTCGCACCTATTCGCTAGAACCGGTTGTTAACATTCTAAGCAATTCGGAGAACCGGTTGTTAGAAGAAATTACTAGCCTAATCCTGCAAGGAAGGCAGGAAGGAAACATTCTGGTGTTGCTCACAGAAACTGCCTCTCTGTTAACCCTTATTACATTCTTGGCGGTACTAGATTTCCTGTCACAGGAACTTCTCTGAAGATTTCTTCCCCTCCTTTGCTGGTACTTTGCTTGTGTGGAGTGACCATTCAAAGTTACAATGGCACTGAAAAAAGTAACTTATGACCATTTTTCACACTTACGACTGTTGCAGCATCCTCATAGTCATGAGAGGCCAGGCGAGGAGATGTGTGCCTCGATGTGAGTGATATTGAGTTGGCCACACCCAGCCAATAATATGACCACCAAGCTATGTCCACCCAGTCACATGACCACCAAGCCACGCCCACAGACCTGGTTGTTAAAATTTTTGAATCGCACCCCTGCCAAACTCTATTTATACTTGGGTTGGTCACACAATCAGCCAGATATTTAGATGAATTTGGCATTTTAATCCATCTGATGAGTTCTCCTCAAGGATGTGAGATAGGCAGATGCTATTTGATGATGTTAAAGATATCATTGCAAGTTGTACGCTGTTCCACATAAAGTTGCCTTTTGCAGTTGACTAATGGTGATTTTAACAATGGTGTTCAAATATTGTGCCAGATGTTTTGAATTGTGCCCAAGGCACCCATTAGTATTGGTATTATCTTTGCTTTCTTTTGCCACAGTCACTCTACTGTTATTTGCAGGTCTTTGTATTTTGTGATTTTCTCCAGTTCTTCCTATTCTCTTTTACCATCTCCAGGTACGAGTGCAGGGGTCGGCAACCTTAAACACTCAAAGAGCCACAAAGGTCCTAACTGGAAGCCCCTCATTCAATTCTGGAGCTGACCAGAGTCTATGGTGGTCCCCTCACCATAGAGTCTCCTCCTAGCACGGCGTCCTTTTTCCTCTACCTGCCCTAACCAAAAGCCCTATCAATTGTGGAGACGACTGGCAACAGGGAGCTGCAGCAGAGGGATGAAAGAGTCACATGTGGCTCCAGAGCCACAGATTGCTGACCCCTGTGCTAGTAGAATGTGGTAGCTCACGAGGTTAGAACACTGGGCTGATGGTCACAGCCTTGCATTTGAGACCCGTTGTCCCGAAGTGGGGCAAGCTCCCATCATGCGCTCCAGCTCCTGTTGACCCAGCGGTTCAAAAGTGAGTGACCGCAAGTACATAAACAGGTACCACTTTGGGTGGGCAACTTCATGGGGATGCAAAAGGAGCCCCCAACTTGATGTCCTCCAGGCAACAGTGATGTCACCAGCACATCCTTTCACCGCAGAAACACTTCAGTATACCTCAAATTCAGGTAAAAGCCTGGAAGCTGATGATTATCTATTGACTAAAAATGCATTTCTTTCCAGAGGGACTGGCCTCATTAGTGTTGACTGATAAGTTCCCCTCCCCCTGGAAACAGGAGATAGACCACAACCTGGGCTCTTATGGGCTCTCCCCGGTATTCTTAAGATCCCTAGGCTTTGACCAAGCTAAGCAAGTAGTTATTAATAGAATAAAAGACATGGAGTTCCATTTAGAACTAAATGGAATGCCTCTCCACAGTAGAAACAGAATTAACCAGGGTGTGCGGGAACCAGCACAATAGTTAAAGGACCTGATCTTCCTGAAACATAGAATAGCATTCTTCAGAGCCATATTTAACATCCTCCCCTCAGCACTCCTCCAGGGCAGGTATAAGCAGACCCCAATAGTGGAATGAATATGTATATGTGGTAAAAGAGAAGTCAAAGATATCACAAGTTTTATTGTACTGTGAGTTATACAGAGTTTATAGGTCAATGTATATTCTCCCCTTATTAGAGAGATTACCAGGGAGGGTAGACAATTTTTATGTAGACTATCTCCTCTGGGATTCAAACCTGGCTGTCACGCATGTAGTGACAAAATTCTGTGCTGCTGCAATGACTACAAGGAGAAATTCAGTTACAGAACTATAGATGTCAACTTGCACCATTTTTTTGTAGATAACTCATACAATTTTTAGAGAAATTAAATTTACACACATACTTATCTGCTCTCCAATCATGTAAACAAGGGCATGATCTAAACTGTTTGAGACCAGGGATTTTATTACCATGGATGTTATTATCCACTATTATTATTAGTTGTAGTACTATATTTTAATACTATTGTAAATAGTGATGATTATATTCTATTGCTGGTCTATGACTGTAATAAAGTACTATTCTATTCTTCAATGCTTCCGACATGGAAGTATTAGTATTAGTTTTAGGTACTGCAAGTTCATTATCCATGCTTTTTGGTCTTTCTTATCAACAATTATTAAGACTGGGGTGTTATGTGGCAAGTGTTTCTTTGTTTGGATTCCAAAGTCACAGAGCACTTTAGCTTCTTCATATTCCATGACTTTATCTTTTTTGTGGTCTCACCAGCTCATTTCATATTCCGATGCACTATTGTTGCTACTTTGTCATGCCACTGTTCGTAATCAGTCTTGAAATAGTTAACTTGGTAGTCCACTGTTTCTCCAACTTTTTGCAGAAATGGCATTTGCTGTCTATAGCTGTCTTCTCAATCTTGGCTTTCTGTGCATCTGTTCTTAAGGCTTAGTCTTGCGCAGCCACCATTAGCTTTTTCCATTTTTCCATTTCTTAGCCATTGCTAAGTCTTGTTGTTATCTACTTTGTCTGATAGATTTTTTCCCCTATATCTGCCGTGTAATGACTTCAGCTTTCCATGTTTCTTTTCTTTTCTTCATTTGTTCTTTTTGTAACTCAGTTTGGTCTCTTCAGTATTCAATAAGCCTCTAAGGTGGACTAGCTTCAGTGTATCTTCTTTAATCTCCTTCAGATATTTTTTCAATGCCCTTTTTCCTTCTTTAAATGTCTGGTCTACTTGTAACATTCCATGCTCAGCAATGCTCCATGGTAAGTCAAATTTGTGAGGATGAAAGGCATGATTCATTGTCATTATTTTTCTGCTCTTCCTAGCCATGGCTTTTAGTTCTGCTTAAATCCAGTCCACTATTCCAGCGGTGTATATAAAGCCTGGAATAATCTTAATTGCACTGATGAGTTTAGCCTTTAAGATCTTCTTCACTTTCATGATGTATTCACTTCTAATTTCTTTGACTTCAGTGTATTTGGAATTGTCAGCTTGAAGAGTGCCTAGATATTTGTAGTGAACCTCTTCATCCAGAGGTTCTCCTGATGTTATTTCCATATTCCACCCTGGGTCAGGGGTGGGATTCAACTGGTGTAACAACCGTTTTGGTGAGTGCGCGCTTCACATTTGAAAACTGCCCATTTTCGACTCTAAAACTTACCTTCTGCTGCAGCCCCGGTGAATGAAACAGCTGAGGCGCGGCAATCTGCTGTGCCACATGAATCAGCTGGGCTGCAAAACACAGAAATAGGACAGACAAGGGCAGGAGTGGATGGGTAGGACCAACTAATCGCCAGACCTACTGGTTCATCTGAACCGGGTGAAACCCACCCTGCATAGGGCATCTTGATTCTTTCAGTTTTCATTACTTTATCATATTGATGGTAAGGGTGATTTATTTATCCAATCCAAACTTCCCTGCAATATCTTGGCTGTCTATACAGACAGTGTTGAGCAGCGATTCCATTTCAGGTGATATTTTTTCCAAATAGCGAAATTGTACATGTAAAGGAGGCGAGCTAACTTGCCATGTTTTGATGATTGGAAGCCATGGCTGTGTTGTTGACAGAGGAATCAATGCAATTGTAAACAGTAGTGATGATAATGAATTTCCATTACGGATTCCTCTATTGATGTTGTCAATTGCCATTGACCAGCTACTGTGTCTTCCAGTGTGCTATTGATTTTTGCAGAAAGCTTCTGGTATTTCTACTGACTTCTGTTATTTCTAGGCATTTGATTATGCAATCATATGGTAGGGAGTCAAATGCCTTCTTGTAATAAATCAAGCTATATTCAAGTTGGTCTTCCTTCTCTTGCAGTTTTTTTTTTTAAAGACACCTTGTCTATTAGGAGCTGATCTGTTTTCCCCCTTTCCTCTTTAGGCAGTTTCCTTTCTGCTCAGGTGGAAAGCACTTGCTTTCAGCTAGATGTTGTTGGACTGCATTATGAGCTATACCACCAATTAGCAATTTGAAAGTTGTTGATAAGCAGATATTGACCTGTAATTGCCTGGTATGGTCTCTTTTTTATTTAGAGTGCAGTACTGCAGGCTACTTCTGCTGACTGCTGGCTGACTGCAGTTTGGCAGTTCAAATCTCACCAGGTTCAAGGTTGACTCAGCCTTTCATCCTTCTGAGGTGAGTAAAATGAGGACCCAGATTGTTGAGGGCAATATGTTGACTCTGTAAACCACTTAGAGACCGTTGTAAAGCACTGTGAAGTGGTATATAAGTCTAAGTACTACTGCTATTGCTATCTTTCATTATCAGTAAGTTTTATCACATGTTAATGTCTTTTCAATTTCACTTCTCTGTGGTATATTATTAAACTACTTGGTAATGAGTAGTTGTAGACCAGTCAAATTTCAACCCCAAAACATGCAGTTCATCTTCACCCATTTCTGATCAATCCTGATCTTCCTTGCCTTTTTCTCCACCATTTCTGCTCTTGTTTCAAGTTCTTTCATTTCTGTTTATTTCTCCTCCTTCTGCACCTTCTTTATCCAAGCTTCATTCTTGTATTTCTTTGGATTATTCCATAGCTGTGTCCAGAGTTGCAATGGTTTTTTTTTTTTTTTGTTAGGTGTTGGCTGGTTCATTGCTGTCTTTCCATTGATGGATTGGTAGAAATGAGAGAGAGTGATTCGCCCAAAGTCACCCAACTGGCTTTAATGCCTAAGACGAGACTAGAACTCACTGTCTCCTGGTGCCTGGTGCTTAATCACTTTTCTTTATCTAGAGCAGGGGTGTCAAACTCACGTTGTCACAGCAACGTCACGTGATGTATTGGGATTTCCCCCCCCTCCCCTTTGTTAAACCAGGCATGGGCGTGGCCAGCACGTGATGCATCTGGCCCGCAGGCCGGGAGTTTGACAGCCCTGTTCGAGAGCTTCCTTTCATTATCCAGACCAGTAGAGCAGCCTTCTCTAACCTGCCACTTTCCAATATGCCACAATTGCAACTCCTGCTGCCTAGGGACTGCAGGACCACCAACAGGTTAGGAAAAGTTGCAGTGACTAGCCAGGTCTACCAAGCAAGACAAACTTGGCTTCTTATCCTTTCCTAGTTGTAAAAGGAAGAAAGAAATGGCTCAGGGAAAATACCCTCAGGCCAAAAGTAATGACACTCCAGCTGGTCTTTGGTCCAAAAATATAAATAATTTCTGCTAGAATGAGACTTGACACCTGCATACAAACCCCACTTTTATGTCATCTCCCAATCTGATATTCTTCATCTGTGCTGGACATTTATTTCTATTATTACCAACCAACATGGTCAAAGACTGTGGTAGCAAGACGATGATTGGAACTGAAGCACTGCACAACATGCTGTAGCACATCTGGACAGCAAAACTGCAGTAGTTTTGCAGGAAGAAGAGCAAAGAGGTGCAGAATGTGTAAAATCTGCTCCCCTGGGATTTTACAATCTCAGCATAGTAGCCCAGGTCTGGCATCAATCAGTCTGGTGAAGTCTGTCATGTAGATTCCAGTAAAAGATTTGTCGTTTCCTTCCCCTCCATACCCTCTCTCCCTCCCTCCCTCCCCCCCCTTTCTCTTTGCCCACTAGAAGGCAATAAAGAGCCATTGGCTAACAGGTTACATTGTGAAGCCCAAGATGCTTCATTGCCTTTCCTTGTCCCACAAGGAGAGGATTATCCTGTTCAGACAAAGGACCAACACTCTACCTTCCCGCTGAATATATGTGTGTAAAAGTATGAGATTTCCCACCTCATCTCTTTGGGCAAAGTAGGATTAAGGGCAAAGCAGTTTCCCTAAGATGGCACGGGAAGGGTAAGAGGAGGTAAACTTTGATGGAGCTGCTGGCTGTTCCTGTGTAGTCCTTTCGCCCATTCCAAAGCAAAGTCAAATGCCACGTTGTGTATATTTGTGTATAAAGGGTAAGCAAACACGCACTGTTGTGTTGCAGATACTGCAAAATAAAACCTGCTCTTGGGCAAGGCTGGAGATGGGTTGCGTGTCTTGTTCTCACTGTTTTCTTATGCAAGTAGGGGGCCAAACGCCCCCTGCTTCCCAGAAAGGCTGAAACTGTCCTTACGCTCTGTCCACCAGGACATCACACATTTCCCCACAACCATCTGTTCTTGCATGACAAGCATCAGGACAGAAGTCAATAAGCAAAATTTCCTTTGAGATTAAAACTTAATAGAAATGAGCTGAAACTTTACAGCAATGAGCTGTAGCAACATGAAACATTGTCATTATGGTAAATTAAAAAAATTACCATAGAGGTAATTAATTACCAAGAGGGGGCTGATGTGGAGATGCTGTTCCTCCATAGCAGATCTGGCCTTTGGAACAGCCTCCCACTTGAAATCAAACTTGGCCCTTTCTTCATCGTGCTGAAAATGAATAACAGAGTTGGAATGGACCTTGAAGGTCTTCTAGTCCAACCCCCTGCTTAGGCAGGAAACCTATACCATTTCAGACAAATGATTGTTTAATCTCTTCTTTAAAACTTCCAGTGTTGGAGCATTCATATCTTCTGGAGGCAAGTTGTTCCACTGGTTAATTGTTTTGTCAGGAAATTTCTCCTTAGTTTCCGTTGCTTCTCTCCTTGATTAGTTTCCACCCATTGCTTCTTATCCTGCCCTCAGGTGCTTTGGAGAATAGCTTGACTACCTCTTCTTTGTGGCAGCCCCTGAGATGTTAGAACACGGCTACCCTGCCACCCTTAGTCCTTCTTTTCATTAAACTAGACATACCCAATTCCTACAATCGTTCTTTGTATGTTTTAGCATTTACAAACTGGTAGATGTCATGTAGTTTGGCTATATTGTTGAGGTTTGCTTATTAGTGTCTGATTTAACATTTCAGTTTACCTATACTTTGGGCTTTAAAAAAATATTTATATTTAAATACTTAATATGATTGTTTTGTCTGCTACTGGGCATCCAATGAGGTTAAAAATAGAATAAATAAATATGTATAAACATTCCTGCATACAGAGATAACACACATTTTACTAGACATTGTTTTGCAATCCCTAGGCTGCCATCTTATGTACTAGTTTGCATAACTTGGCACTTTCTGGGGTCCCAACATTTTTTTTGTAATGTGGTCACCAGAACTAGACTTGGTATTCCAAGTGTGGCTTCACCAGTGCAGTGTAAAACAGTACTATCACTTCTCATTGTCAATGCTATCCTTCTGTCGGTATGTGGATGTATAGCGGTTGTCCACTAGGATAACCCAGCTTGTTCTGGTGGACAACCAATCAAGTATACTGGCTCATATTTAAATGGTTGTTCACTAGGACATCCAATCCCTTTCATAGTCGCTACTGTTGATCCAGGTACTATCTGCTCTATCCTATTCCCCCTGTGCCTTTAATTTTTCTTGCCTTTTCTCACCATTGAATTGCATTTTGTTGGATAGGGCCCAGTGTTCACGTCTGTCAAGATCCTTCTGAATCTTGATAGATTGACGAAACTCAAACTGACTGCATTTAACTCTCTGGAGAGAGAAGACAAAACATAACCAGGCTTTAGGATTCTTTAATGTAGCCTCTATTGAAAAATAGAATTTCAATCATTATGAAAAAGACTAAAAGGCTGAGACATGAAAACCTGGAGAGATGTTCCCACTAGAAAAAAAGCAGATATCAACCAAGTTGATACTTACTTAGGCTAAGAGATAGAGATAAATGATAACATTTTTATAAGGAATTATGACTCTCTGAAGCTATAGCTAGCATAGCCAGTCATGTGGACTATAAGAATATATAGTTTAGCAACATCTGGAGTATGTTTCTCATGCAGTTTAGAAAACAATAGACATCAAGGTTGTTGAGGTAATTCCCCGTTAGGAGAATGAGTGCACACAGGGAGACGTAGTGAGAGTGAAGAATAACACACAAACATTACACAGCTACACTGTATAGTAAAATGTAGGTTTTTACTTTCAGTAAAATGGTTAAGCAAAGTTCAACAAAGCAGTCCAAGTAATTCACAGTTAAAGCAGTCGGTTTTCAGTCCAGGGATAATCCAAATAACAAAGTCCAGCATCAAAAACAGTTCAGTAACAGACTTACATCAAACCCAAGAAGAACTGTGATCAGTAACAGTCAATAAAGAACAGCAACACTCTCAGTAACAGGACAGGAACAAGACTAAACAACCCAGGTTTCTGGCTCCATCTTATGGCCGTTTAAGGAACCACACCCAATTACAATTTTAGCATTCCCTCAAAGAGACCGTATTAAAATGTCTATCCTGGTTTATATATTTTCCAACCCAACTATTAGGTGACTTACATTCCTAACAAAGGTGAATACAAGAAAACCCTTTTTCTGTTTCATTGCTTTACTATCAAGCATGGAAGCGACGTTCCGGATGATTGCCAGGCTGGGTAACTTACATAGGCTATTTGTTTGGATCCAGAATAAATCACTTCTGCTTCAGCTTCCCACTCAATCAGATCTTCCTTGAGGCTGCCCTCCAAACTTGGAGGAGATAAGTGTGCATTTTCTTGCACACTTATCAGGTTAATTTGCCTACTCAGAATTTTTTTTTTTTTTAATGACACTACTTTGCCACACTACTGGCACTAAGCAACAGCATTGTACGGTCTAATTGATCTTCATGAGAAGAATTGGGAATCTGTGAACTGAGTGATTAATCTGAAAGAGGACATGCTCAGTGTAGTTTCAAGGATTTTCTCCTTTGGGGGCATTTGTGTAGTATTTTTTCTAAAAGAGAGGGGAACAAATCAATGCACAACTGCTGTTTAGATATCCTACTGGATTTTGTTAAATCGTGAATAAAGTCATATCTGGACTACTCTATACTGTGGTTACCACACTATAAAAAGAGGTTAAGACTCTAGAAAAAGTGCAGAGAAGAGCAACCAGGATGATTAGGGGACTGGAAGCTAAAACATATGATGAATGGTTACAGGAACTGGGCATGGCTAGTCTAGTCCAGGGGAGACATGATAGCAGTCTTCCAATATTTGAGGGGCTTCCACAGAGAGGAAGGGGTCAAGCTATTTTCTAAAGCGCCTGTAGGCCAGGCAAGGAATAATGGATGGAAACTGAACAAGGAGAGATTCAACCTGGAAATAAGGAGAAACTTTCTGACAGTGAGAACAATCAACCAATGGAACAGCTTGCCTTCGGAGGTTGTGGGAGCTTCATCATTGGAGGCTTTCAAGAAGAGATTAAACAGCTATTTGTCAGAAATGGTGTAGGGTCTCCTGCTTGGGCAGGGGGTTGGACTAGATGACCTACAAGGTCCCTTCCAACTCTGTTAATCTGTTAATATTTATTAGCTAACAACATTTAATTAACATTTAACATTTATAGTTAGTAAGTTTTATATTAATAAGTTAAGATATTTAAAGAAAGGTTATTTAGACAGTATCTGGTTCCTCCTTATGACTGAATTTGTGTTGCAAGTTGAAGTATTTTCATTTGTGTGCGTATGAACATTCCCAAATGCAGGTTTCAAACTGAGCAAGTGTTTGTTAGTAGATTTCTTAAGTGTAATAGAAAGACATTTATGTATAGAAAATTCATCCACAAAGGGTAGAACAAGCCTAACACTCAGCTAGATCCTACCTGGAGGAGATTTAAAGAGAACGTATTCTTTGTTGCTTTGGGCATGCCTGCTTGTGAAAAAGAGGAAAAGGGACCTGGCTTGAGAATAGCAATGTCTTAGCAAAAGAGTAGGCAGACTGATAGACAAAGTAGGGGGGCACGGAGGAAATACTGATTTCTCTTCCATTGTTCCCTGGTGAACAGGAAATCATGACATGCTGGATTTCAGCGCCATTAGATTTGGATCACTAACAGTTCGTTCGCCCCATAAGCAAGACCACAAGCTAGCCACCCACATTTCATTTTAATTCTATTTTGCAAATTCAGTCCACATGCTTAGTTTACGGCTGATTATGATATGTGAAACCTCGCAGTTGGATTAAGTAAATCATGCTTCAGTTATTTAGTGGAAGCATGTTGTGCAAACACAGCCTGTATGAATCCTGTATTGGAGGTTTGGCAGATTGGGTTGTTTTTTTGAAAAACTTATATCACAACCTGATGTGAGCTGAAACTTTAAAAAATTACTTCCTTGTCTCAATGCACATTGGATTACATCTTTTATTTTTCACCGTTTCCCTGCCTTGTGGTGCAATTAATGGGGGAAAAGGGAATACAGATAGTCCTTGACTTACAACCACAATTGAGACCCAAATTTATGTTGCTATGTGAGACAGTTGTTAAGTGAGTTTTGCCCCATTTTGCAACCTTTCTTGCTACAGTTGTGAAGTGGATCACTGCAATTGTTCATTTAGTAACCTGTTAAGTGAATCTGGGTTCTTCATTGGCTTTGCTTGTCCAAAGGTCACAAAAGGGAATCAATCACATTATCACAGTGTGCACTGCCAGTTGTCATAAATATGAACTGGTTGCCAAGCATTCTGAATTTTGACCACATGATCATGGGGATTCTGCAATGGTTGTAAGTGTGAAAAAATGGTCATCGGTCACTTTTTGTCAGTGCCGTTGTAACTTCAAACAGTCACTAAGCAAATGGTTGTAAATTGAGGACTATCTGTAGTTAGAAAACATGTGAGACATGAATCTCCAGAAACATTTACTCCTTGCATCATTCATTTTGTTGATCACCAGGGGGCATTAAGAGTAGATAACATATATGCTTACACATTAAAATGAAGAAAAAAGAAGAATCTTACTACTCAATTTGGCATAGATGGTACGAATGGCTAGAAAATAGAGATAAGGAATGAAAAGCGAGGATTACATAGAAGAAACCTTAAGAGAATGATATATAAAGATGTATATATAGAATAGACAAAGATAGAGATTAATAACAAACATAAGTAAAGATAATTATTGGTGATATAAATGAATAGATGATAGAAAATATATGATAAAAACTGTATGTCAATGCAAAATACTGTCAAAAATGTAAATACGATTTGTACTGGTGGAAAACAATAAAAAATATTATTAAAAAAAGAGTAGATAACGCAGTTCTCAGAGAATGGAAACTTTCTATTGGAATATGTAACTTTTTAACATAAACTGTACCCGTCCTTTCAGACCTTAAGCACCTGTCCCTGGGCTTCCTTTAATTAGCTTTGTTTGACTTGCACACAGATGCTTTTCTAAATATGTACTCAGTGGATGTACTAGGGTTATCTCAATATTTTCCCTCTAAGATACTAAGATCTTTTCTCTTCTTTCATTGACCGATTGCAAATTACACCTGTCCTTGCCTCTGAAACACCGAGGCCATTTTTCTACCACCATCTCAGTGAAAGTAAACTCAGGACAGGTTGACAGCAGAAGGGTTTCCAACCTCCATCCTTCAAATGCAATTTATCAATGGAACATTCCCAATCTGGCTTCCATTAAGTATTCTCTTCCCAAGCCCCAAACCTCAAGCTTATTCCCATGCATGAAAGTATTGATGGATCTGTGGCAGTGGTGGGATTCAAATTTTTTCACTACTGGTTCTGTGGGCATAGCTTGGTGGACTTGGCAGGGGAAGGATACTGTAAAATCTCCAGTCAGAAATGGTATTTGCCAGTTCTCTGAACTGCTCGAAATTTCCACTACTGGTTCTCCAAAACTGATCAAAACCTGCTGAATACCACCTCTGATCTGTGGCCATTCCCAGATTCTGCAACCAATTCTCAGCAGGCCAAACAGCCCTTTCAGACCAAAGTAATCAACTCAGTTCCCTTTTGGAAAAAGGGATGTGAGCAGGGGTGGGATTCAAAAATTTTAACAACCAGTTCTGTGAGCGTGGCTTAGGTGGTGGGCATGGCTTAGGTGGTGGGCATGGCTTGGTGGTCATGTGACTGGGTGGACATAGCTTGGTGGTTATATTATTGGCTGGGTGTGGCCAACTCAATATCACTCACATCGTGGCATGCATCTCCTCGCCTGGCCTTTCATGACTGTGGGGATGCTGCAATAGTCGTAAGTGTGAAAATGGCCATAAGTCACTTTTTTCAGTGCCATTGTAACTTTGAACGGTCACTCCACACAAAGTACCAGCAAAGGAGGGGAAAAAAACTCCAGAGAAGTTCCTAAGACAGGAAGTCCAGTTCTGCCAAGAAAGTTATAAGGGTTAATGGAGAGGCAGTTTCTGTAAGCAACACCAGAATGTTTCCTTGCTGCCTTCCTTACAGGATTAGGCCAGTAATTTCTTCTAACAACCAGTTCTCTGAACTGTTTAGAAAGTTAACAACCAGTTCTAGTGAATAGGTGAGAACTGGTTGAATCCCACCCCTGGGTGTGAGAAATGTCACCCCACAGAGTCTCTCCTCTCTGTGCTTTTCTCATCTGGTAAGACGATCAGGCCTGAGGTTTTAATCCAGTCAAAAACCTCATTTTCCTCACTGCCTATCTTCAGAACAGGGGTCCCCAAACTTGGCAACTTTAAGACTTGTGGACTTCAACTCCCAGAATAGCTGGCTGGAGAATTCTGGGAGTCTTAAATTTGCCAAGTTTGGAGACCTCTGCTTCAGAATTAAAAGCTCTGGATCTTTGCTCCCAACCTGTGTTCAGACACATACAAGGACATGAGGGGGCCCTGTGGGCACTTTATCCAAGACCCCTGTTTATTTTTACCTCTAAGGCCAAGCCCTCTTGCTCCAGCCTGCGGGTCCCTGCCCTCAGGTGTTGCCATGGCACTTGGATGCAGGGCAGAGGTCCTTCCCTGGCGGAAGGAACAGGCAGCTATTTCAGGCAGTATGGACCTTGCCCTCTCTCTGAGAGTGCCAGAATATGACATAATACATGGCAGTGAGATTCGACTTCTGAGATATTGAAGTCCATTGTCAGGTATCTCTAAGCTGTCTCAGCATTAACAGAAAGGGAGGGGGGATCCATCCGGTGAAGTCCTCAAGGTTGAGTGACAGCGATGGCTTCCTGCCGACAAAATCCTTGTGCAAAGATTCTTCTTAAATGCTGTGTGGGAAACATAATTGACCAACCTCTGGGCTTGGCCCAAACAGGGTTAGGATGCCAAGTGTTGCATTCAAGAAAATTATTAGTAGGGCAGGATGGAATTATTTGAAATTAATCCAGTCAGAAATGGTATGGCTCTGTCAATAATGAACTTTTCTTAAAGATGTGGATGTTGCTCCTGTTTCCTTGGCACTAATTTTCTCTAGGTGTTATGCTTTGGTGATACTTTGGGATTGTGTTTCTAAGGCTTTTAGTTTAATTCTGACACTACAGTGTCTGCTTTAGCGGTGGGATTCAAAAATTTTTACTACCAGTTCTGTGGGTGTGGCATGGCTTGGTGGGTGTGACTTGGTGGGCGTGGCAGGGGAAGGATACTGTAAAATCTCCATTCCCTCTCCACTCCTGGGGGAAGGTTACTGCAAAATCCGCATTCCCTCCCCACCCCACTATCCTGCTTTCCAGCTCTGTTCTCCTGTGCAGGGCAACAAAAGAAGACCCAGCCGATCAGCTGGGACTCCGGAGGCAGAGAACAGACAGGAGTGGGGACAGCCAGTGGTGGGATTTGCCAGTTCTCTGAACTATTCAAAATTTCCACTACCGGTTCTCCAGAACTGGTCAGAACCAGCTGAATCCCACCTCTGGTCTGCTCCCTATATTAGCTTTCCTTCACTGACTTAGTGGCCTACAAATACACTAAATGACAATTCCCAGAATTCATGGGCATTCAAAATCAGCCAATAGTGAGCCTCCTCCTCTCTCCTTCTTTTCTCCACCCCCCACCTCCTCCTCCCTTACTGTACTTCACAAGATATCTGTCTGCTGCAGCAGTAAACAGTCAGAATCTATCTCTATCAATCACCTCTCCCTCCCACTCCCTCCCTCCCTCCCCCCACCTCTCACACACTATCCATATGTGCATACATCTGTATATACATATATGTATGCATCCCATGGTTTAATTTGAAAGCTTTTTCCTCTAGCCTTTCCAATTTAATGGTTAATTGGATAGTTTCCCCAAGGATGCAGAAGGCAGCGAGGGTTTGTTAATGTAATGTTCCTTACTAATCTGGGAACTGTTAGCATTGGATTCATTCCTAATGCCATCTCCCTTTCCAATTTCTCTCTCTCCTCCTGCCACTTTCTGTCATGGGTGGCTGGGGACCATCGTGCTTCTATAGTTTCCTTTCTTTGTCAACTACAACTAATGAGACCTCCTCCTTTACAGACCTCCTCTTGACTCAGGATAGTAAGAAGAGTAGGATCTCCATCTCTTTGTGGGTTGAGGTTATTAAAGATTCCATTTTCTGTCCTTTTGCCCATCCGTCCTCCTGAAACTGGACTGCAAGGAGGAGGTTTCTGCCCAAATCATCTACTTTCCTGTCTGGGTTTTCCCCACTTTGGAACACTCGCCTCCCTCTCCCAGATATTTAGTTGGGACAGTCTTGATTTCTTTCTCATTGGTTGTACAATTGTCTTCCCCTCCACAAACAAGCTCTCCTCTTCTTCAAAGGTAGAAATACTGACAGTGCGTACCAGTGGGTGATTGTATGGCTGGACTCCCAGAAGTTTGGGGTGCATTTGGCAGCAGATGTACATCTTAACTGGCCTTAAGTGGCCTGAAATGTCAACATGTAAGCAGAGGCATGAGCTAAATGAGATCATCCATGCACAAAATGTGAGGCCATTGTTTAGTGGTAGCTTGCAAAGCAATGAAGATATTGCTCTAAAGTGGCACCTGCCCTCACCATTTCATAATGTGCAAACGACAGGCAAAGCTTTACATACAAGAGCTGAAACAGCTTTCCAAAGATGCCCATGAAGTGTAGGTTTCTGCCAGAAGTAAAAATTTGGTGAAGCCATTGTTCTGGAATGCTTGTTATATGAGCTAGCTTGGGGGTGGAGGGTAGACCACAAAATGGAATAAAGGAAACATCTTAATAAACAAACAGAATGGCATCTTTGAAATGTATTAGGTCACTCTTATAAAGTCCAAGGAATCTATCTTCCAATAACAAAATAATATGAAATAGATAATAGAAAGCCAGATAAAAATTGCTGGATTATCCACAAAACCAATGGGACATAAATAAGGCTTGCATGATCCACACGTCAGTATACTGTAAAACAGGGGTCCCGAACCACCGGGCCCCAGATCAGTACCGGTCCGTGGATCATTTTCTACCGGGCTGCCGGTTTGCTGGGCACCGCCATCTTGTTTTGACAGAAATTGCTTCCGGGTGAGCTTTTCCGGTTGGAAAGTGGCATTTGGGTCTTGAAGGAATCCTTGCACCTTAGTTTCATCGAAGGGCGGGGGGGGCAGCTTCAAACAAAGAGCCATCCTGATGGCGGAGGAGATCAAAAAAGCACAAAAAAGGTACAAAGGAGGAGTTGAAGGTGGTGGGGAGAAGTGGGGGACGGCTGGCTGGCCTTGCCTTGTCATGCATGCTGATGCTGGTACCTGGCCGTGGATCATTTTGTGATACCAGTACCGGGCCGTGGCACAAAAAAGGTTGGGGGCCACTGCTGTAAAATACAAATGATCCAGAGGTGGGTATTCAGTAGGTTCTGACCAGTTCTGGAGAACCGGTAGTGGAAATTTTGAGTCGTCTCAGGAACCAGCAAATCCCACCTCTGACTGGAGATTTTACAGTATCCCCTGCCACGCCCACCAAGCCACGCCCACAGAATCGGTAGTAAGAATTTTTTGAATCCCACCACTGAAGTGGTCATCAGGTTGTCATGGCAATTGGGGCAGGATTACCATTGCTCAGTGATGTGGTCGTAATGGCATGTGACCACAGACAACAATTTCACCATTCCCAGCGGCTGTTGTCAGTCAAAGACATGCAGATTGTTAAGCAGGGAATGGTGGGAATCTCAGGCAAGGAGAGTACAGCTATTTTAGGGGATGTGGAGGAGGCTGGGGAAGGGCTTGGGAGGTCCAGGGTAAGCCATGCATGAGTGCAAGAAGGCTGGCGGATGGACAGTGCAACGCAAGTGCCCTTGTAAAGAACTGAAGAAGCTTTTTGGATGAGAAGGAAAAAGAAAAAAGGAAAAACAAGAAGGTCCAAGAAAGCACCTTTGGGACAACCATGACCTGAATGATTGAGAATCTACACAGATATTTGAACATGGAGATTGCATCCCTGGACTTGGATCCAAAATTTTATGGAGAAACGATGGGTACATTTAATCACTGGAATAATATCATAATCTATACCTTCACCGATGGCATGATTTCACTTTGACCATCTCTTGACGGTGTATGCTGCTGAACATTCTGAACCATTCCATGGATTCTGGAACTCTTTCAGGAAGATGGGAAGCTTAGAAATGTGAAAAATAAATAAAGCCTTGATCTGAGCAAACTTTGGCCCTACGTTCATGGGCTAATTTGCAGTGCTCTGATTTCACTTTTTGCCACCGGATTGTACAGGGCTTATTAGGATTGTACAATGTTCTGGATTGGAAGGCAAACATGGTTTCAGACCGCAGTGGAGCAGGCATGAGGACTTGCCTACAGCTCCTTAAATCAAGCATGTTGCATCATGCTACAACTATGGTGGGCAGCCTCATACTGCAGGTATGAGATACTGTTGTTTTAAGACAGGGGTGTCAAACTTGGTTTTATTGAGGGCCACATCAGGGTTGTGTTTGATCTCAGGGGCCAGTGTGGTTGTGGCCAGTTTGACATCACTCGTGTTGGGAGTGCCTGTGGTGGCCCAAGCCCTCTGCCAGTGAAAACAGTCTCCCAAGCTCCGTTTCAGCTGTGACAACCTCCTGCAACCCTCTGTCAGAGAAAATGGAGCTCAGAAGGACTGGATCTGGCCTGCAGCCTTGAGTTCGACACCCTTGCTTTAAGGAGTTGCAGGCAGATGCTCTGTGAGTGCCTCACATGCTCCAAGTCACTTATTTAGTAATACATTTCTATTCTAATTTGTACAATTCAAAGCCTACACCTTTCCCCCCACATAAAGATAACTCTGTGAGATGGATTGAGCTGAGAGAGAGTGCCTGGCCCAAAATCACCGGATGACTGCCTAAAGGGGATTAGAACTCATAGATTCCTCATTTCTAGTCCAGCTCCTTAACCACTAGACCAACCTGGCATTTTGCCTTGAAACTAAAGCACTGCACAGTCCTACTGATTGTACCTCTTACTTTGCTGGTGAAAGTTTGGACAAAATGTACAGGAGGACTACCAATAGGAATTTTGGCAGGATCTCCTTTCAGAGGAACTTAAAGGCCTGGAGACTAAAACATATGAAGAACAGTTGCAGGATTTGGGTTTGGCTAGCCTACAGGAAAGAAGGACTAGGGGGAACAGGATAGCAGTGTTGAGGTAATTCCCTGTTAGGAGAATGAGCGCATACAGGGAGACGTATTTGAGAGGAGTGTTTGAATAATACACACACAGCACACAGATACACTGTACAGTAAATGTAGGTTTTTACTTCCAGAAACGTTTAAGCAAAGTTCAGACATAGTCCAAAGTCATTCACAGGTAAGGCAGTCAGTTTTCAGTCCAGGGATAATCCAAATATCAAAATCCAGTGTCAAAAAAGTTCAGTATCAGACTTACATCAAATCCATAAATATCAGTCAATTAGGGAAAATGGAGGAACAGCAATACTATCCAACAGAAGGAAAAAGAGACTCACTGTGACTAAGACTAAGACAATCCATGTTTCTGGCTCCATCTTATGGCCGTTTTAGAAACCACACCCAATTACAGTTTTGCATTTTCTTAAAGATACAGTATTAAAATGTCTATCCCATTTTATGTATTTCCAACCCAAATACCTGTTAGGTGACTTACATTTCTAACAAGCAGTATTCTAGTATTCGAGATGTTACCACAAAGAGGAGGGGTGGGTCAACTTATTTTCCAAAGCACCAGAGGGCAGGACAAGAAATAACGGATGGAAACTAATCCAGGAGAGAAGCAACCTGGAATTAAAGAGAAACTTTCTAACAGTGAGAACAATCAACCAGTGGAACAGCTCACCTTCAGAAGTTGTGGGTGCTTCATCACTCAAGGTTTTGATGAAGAGACTGGACAGTCACTTGTCTGAAATGGTATAGGGCCTCTTGCTTGAGCAGGGGTTTGGACTAGAAGGCCTCCAAGGTATTTTGGTTGATTGAAATTGCCCCAGGCCCTGCAATTAATCTGGAGTATTTCACTTGCAGTAAATGGTTTTGCCAACCAGCCAGAACAACTGATTGGCTGTAAGGCTGAAGTGATTTCCTATGATGAAGAAGAAGGGAAATTCAGTACGTGGCCTTACCAAACAGTAATCAGCACCAAGAAGTGCACCTCCATGCTGGGGAGAACCACCTCTCTGATACTGATATTGAAATGCTATTTGTAGAAATGGAGCAACATTTGGGAACCAAGAAATGGAACAGCAATGAAACTACAGTATTTAAATCAGATGGTGGTGTAGAAAAGGGAAGAAGAACAGCTGGATTCAGATTGCTGAGTTGGCCAAGTTCATTGTAATCTGCCCCTCTTTGATCATTTCTCCTGCCTACCAGAGCTGGTTCAGTGCTTTATAGGTTATCATATGTGGATATTCTATATTTGGTTACATTATCTTTTTAAAAATCGGTAGTTAGAGGTCGAGTGGCTCAGTTACAACTCAGGGAGAACGTGTTTTCCTTTAAAAGTGCAAATAAAGTGGCAAATAAATGGAGATTGCTGTCCTCTTTCTCCCAAATGCAATAAGTCAAAGGTGACATTCTAGTGCAGGTGAAACAGTTGTTTCCAAAGCTGATAAACACCAGTCTCTTCTGGGTAGGAGGTGCAGGTTCTCATAGGAAGCGGAGAAAGGCACTGACACAGGGACAACTCAAGGCAAAGTAAGATGGTGGAATGCAGGGACGGAAGAGGAAACCAGCTTTTTAAAAGTATACCAGCTTAACCTTAACCAGGGGAGGTATTCTACCAGTTTGGGTCGGTTCTGAGGATCAGCTGTGAGCCGGTTTACTCTGATGATCAGCTGTTGGGCCCACCTGCCTGCCCAGCTCTAGTCTGTGCTTTATATCCTGGTTGTCAAGCTCAGCTGATTCACGCGGCACAGCAGATTGACATGTGTCAGCTGCTTAACATGCAGAGATTGCTGGAGAAGGTCAGTAGCAAACATGAAATGCGGGTGCAAAGCTTGTGCTCACCGAACCAGTTGTTACACCGGTTGAATCGCACCCCTGACCTTAACCACAGATAACCCACTCTGATATAGTGAGCATGTTTCTATGAGAAGGCAAATTAAGCATTTTAGTTAATCAGTACAGGTGGTCCTTGACTTACAACTATTCATTTAGTGACTGTTCAAAGTTTAGTGACAGCTTCAAGTCCAGCCTTATCCACTCCACTCATTGTCTCCAGTCCTACCAGGCTCAATCATCCTTGACTGATTCTTAGTAATACAACTTCTTTTTAAAGTTATTACTAAGATCTTTCCTTTCCTTAGGTTTCATAATTGTGAGGATTATTTTTCAATTCAAAAATTGAGGATCTGTTCTCATTAGTGCACACAGAAATAGCAGGCTGGACTAGGACCAAAAACCTTTAACCCAGTATTTCATTCAACAGAAATGGCATTGCCTATTTTACATTTCAGAGAAACCTAACAGATATGGGTCTTGTGAAATTGTATGAACATGCCTGGAAACATTTACCAGATACCTTGACAAAGACCTTAAATTTTTAAAACACCTTATAACTTATGAAAAATCTACATTTTAAAAATGTAGTACAGACTACTCACCAAGCAGCTAGAACTAGTAATAAAGTAATTTCTTCATGATGAGGAATTAGTGGAAACTGAAAAGCTTGCATGCTACTTTAGAAACTTTTAATTGATCTAATTAAAGTTTTGGTGCGATCTGTATTTCTCACCTCATGATCAATACAGACTGTTTTTGCTTTTTCTATCATTTGGAAACACAACTTAAGCCAAAATGGAAGAAAACAACAACAGAATTGCAGAAAGTGGGAAACAATTTCTTATTTTTAACAAAAACCCAATTAAAAAGTAGGGATAGGCAAAACAGTATAAAAATAATTTTGTGTGCAAAATATGCAGCTGAATGTAATAAATATGTATGTTTGAATTGACAAAGTTGAGGGAGATGGGGAAAAATGCACTTTTAAAAAAAAAGAAATTCATTCACACAATATTTCATCCAATGAAAAGCAATTTTATTAAACTATGATTAAAAAGGAAATGTAAAAGAACAAAAGACACACACAGCTTCCAAACAAAAGCTGGCTGTTGTTCAAATCCATGGCCGTTGTTTTTAGTGTTGCAGAATTTTGCTATATAGATGAGGAAAACCTAAGAGGAGCAGATATGGCTTAAAGATGATTAACTTGTAAATAAATAGATGAATATCCTTTGTACAGCTAAAGGATAACACAAATTATTAAGAGGAAAATGCACATAAATATATATTTTCTAGAAGTGAAAAACTTTGCACTGAATTCTGTGGAATGGGTTGTAAATGAGAGCCAATTAAATAACAATAACAATAACAATAACAACAACAATAATAATAATAATAATGATAATAATAATAAATAATAATAATAATAGATACCTAAGAAGCTGGCAGCAACCCGTATCAATAATCAGAGCTGATACATGATATTTGTGATACATTTTTAAATGTTCAGTTGACTGAGTTTCATGTTTAATGAATAAAAGTTTATAATAATAATAATTTGAATGATTATGTGAACCAAGGTACAGAAAAACAATAGGACAGGGATGGTAGGCACAATTGGTGCGCTTATGCACGCCCCCTATGGATCTCTTAGGAAAGGGGTGAGGTCAATAGTAGACGTTTTTGGGGTTTGGGGAAGAAACCAGAGTCAGGTAGAGTATTCCAAACATTGACCACTCTGTTGCTGAAGTCGTATTTCCTGCAATCAAATTTGGTGCGGTTAACCTTGAGTTTGTATCTATTGTGTGCTCTTGTATTGTTATGATTAAAGCTGAAGTATTCATTTGCAGGTAGGACATTGCAATGTATGATTTTATATACTATATTTAGATCGGACCGGAGGCAGCGTTGTTCTAGGTTTTCTAGGTCTAGAGTTTCAAGTCTGGTGGCATAAGGTATTCTGCAATGAGTAGAAGAGCGGAGAACTCTTCTTGTGAAATATTTCTGGACTTTTTCAATTGTGTTAATATCAGATACATGATACATTGAATACATGAGCTGTATTCAAGTATAGGTCTAGCAAATGTTTTGTATGCTCTAGTTAGTAGTGTGATATTACCAGAGAAGAAACTATGTAGGATTAGATTAACAACTCTTAATGCCTTTTTGGCTATGTAGTTACAATGGGCTCTAGCACTTAGATCATTAGAGAGGAGTACTCCAAAGTCCTTGACAAAGTTTGGATCCTTAACAAGGTCTCGATTATTTAGCTTGTATTTTCTTTTCTGATTTTTTCTGCCAATATGTTAAGACAGAGCATTTATTTGTTGAGATTTGAAGTTGCCATTTGATTGACCATTCTGATACATAGTCAAGGTCTTTTTGGAGGGTAGTAGTATTGTCTGTGGTGTTGAATAGCTTTAGATCATCAGCGAAGAGAACGCAGTTGCTCTCAATATGATCACAGAGGTCATTTATGTAGAGTATGAAGAGAGTTGGTCCTAAAACACTGCCTTGGGGGACACTACTATTGTACAGAATTTGATAGGACGCTCCCAATTTTGACCATTTGTTGTCTGTTTGACAGGAATGCTTCTATCCAGTTATGTAGGTGTCCAGAGATACCATAAGATTTTAGTTTTAGTAGTAATTTGTTGTGTACCACTGAATCAAAGACTTTACGGAAGTCTATGTAGATTGTGTCTATTGCTTTGCCCTGATTAAGTTGTATAGTCCATATGTTTTTGCAGTGTAAGAGTTGCAGATTACAGGATAGTTTTTTTTTCTGAAACCAAATTGTTTGTTAGAGAGTAGGTTGTTTGTATCTGAGTGGAGGATAATGGATTGGTTAATAACTGATTCCATGACTTTACAGGTGACGCAGCATAAGGAGATTGGTCTGTAATTTTCAACTAGGCTGGGGTCTCCCTTTTTGAAAATAGGGATGACTGTGGCTTGTGACCATAGTTTTGGCAAGGAGCTGGTCCTGAAAGATTTTTCAAAGATTATACTATGGCAGTGAATAGCTTTTTTAAGAAGTAGGCACATATTCTGTCTGGTCCAATAGATAAGGATGGATTGCACAGTGCTTTTTCAACAATGTCTTCTGTAAAATCGATATGTATTAGATCATTGTAATTGTCTGTGGTTCGACTAGGAAGTACTGGGCATGATCCATTGCTGTTTACAAATATTGAGCCGAAGAATGTGTTAAAAATGTTTGCTTTGATGGTGTCATCGTTGCAGTCTTTGCCATTAGGTCCTTTCAGGGGTGGGATGGACCTTGAGTCTTTTAGTTTGTTGTTTACAAAATTGTAGAAAGCATGGGTGGAATTTGTGTGTAGAAGGTTTTCCTCTTGTTTAATGTGATAATTAGTGCATTCAGGTTTATCTGGTGGCATAGATTTTTGTATCGGCTTTTGAAGTTGGCAACGTGATCAGATTTGTTTTTTCGCCAAAGTGATCTCTTTTTGGATTGAAGCTTCCTTATTGTTATGGGTAATCTGTTTTTCCTGGTTTTGCGAGTTGTTATTGATACATATAGTTTGATGGCTCTTTTGATTTGTAGTAAGAATATGTTGTAATGGTCTTCAACAGTATTGCATCCAGTGAATAGAAATTGCCAATTAAGGGAAGAGAGATCGTTAATTATAAGATCATAGCTGCCTTTTTTGAAGTTATAATTGGGGATTTTGTCATAGTGATGATTTTTGTGTGGATGTATGTTGAGACAAAAGTCAATCATGTTGTGGTAACTGTTGGAAAAGGTTTCTTTAATTTGTATTCCATAAATTGAATTCAAACTATTGCAGAAAATGAGATCGAGGCAGTTGTTAAGCCTAGTATTGTTGGTTACTAGTTGTTCCAGTCCCAGCATTGTAGAAGGTTGCATGTATGGGTTCAGTTGTACATTCGTTTAGGGTCCAGTTAATATGAGGTAGATTGAAGTCACCAAGAAAGATAAAAGCATGTGGGCAGGATGTTGCCCATGTTAGTAGTGTATTTAGCTTGTTTACATATTCAATGTCATAATCTGTAACATAGTAAGAACTGAAATGTGATATTTAAGATCAGTTCACAGATAATGGTCTCAGAAGAGCAAGCTCTTGGGTAACTTGGATGTTTTTTAGATGTAAGGACTGTTTGTAGAAGATAGCAACATCACCTCCTCTACGGATTTCTCGATCGGATTGGTAAACATGATAGTCTCTTACTGAGGTAATGGACTCAGGGAGAGATGCATTGAGCCCTGTTTCACAGACAAATATGATGTCAAATTTAGCCATATTTAGTAAGAGGAGAAATTTGGGTATTTTATTTACAAGACTTCTTTCATTGAGTAGCTTGCATTTAAGGCCAGTTGTAGTTTGAATTGAGGTAGTTGGGGTTGTGCGTGCCTAGTCTTGGGTGATGGTAGATTGGTTGAAGAAGGTTTGGATGCTGAGTTGTGGGTTGTGTGACTTTCTTTTGATACAGTCTGCATGGTAATCAATGTACAGGTCCTTCTCTCCATTGTCTAGATGATTTTTGAGTTCTGTGCATAGTATATGGGAGCGGGCACGTTGCTGTAAGGTTAGGTCAGGACGAGATCGGAGGTTTTTATGGTTGGTGTTGTTTTTGGCGAGTGAATTTATAGTATAAATGAATTTATATTATTATTATATTATAAATGAATTCTTTTTAGTTTCATTCTTCGAGGTCACAGAAGATTCTCCAAGCTCTGAAATTCTACATTGCCTAAGTCTGGCAGATAAAGATTTTTTTTTTTTTTGTTCCAGATATCAACTAAGAAAACCTGAAGAAACTCCAGATGGATTTTACAAGATGGGTAAGACAATCCTCCTTCAAAATGAAAGCCACAGTTGCCTCCTTCACATGGCCTGTGGATTTATTCGTTGGGGGTCTCAACAGCTGCCAGTATAGCACACCAGTACATATATCTCACCAGCCTGTCTGCCTTAGTTTTTCCAACACTTTCCTTTTCCTCCCACCTCTACTGTCAAGCACTTTGTGGCTGTCAGAAATCAAAAACCACTTCAATGTCTGGAAGGATCTTTATTGCTAGCAGGGCAATGTAACAGTTTCTTGGTAGCAGTGGTGGGATTCAAATATTGTTGCCACTGGTTTTGTGGGCGTGGCTTGATGAGCGTGCTTTGCACGCGTGCACACACTTTGCGTGCACGCATGTGCCAAATGCACACTTTGCTGTTGTGGCTCCAGGTCTGGATTCAGCTCCTGTGGCTGATATGAGTTCAAGTGAGGAGGACATGGCAGAAAAATATGAGCCGGCATGGCTCAGTGATGGAAATAGTAACCAGGATGAGGAGATGGATGTGACAAAGGAAAACAGAACTGAAGTATTAGAATTGTCAGAACCTTTGACCTCCTCTGGTTCCTTATCTGATCAGCAGCTGGGAATGGCTGACAGGGAAGGCATGAGAGAGTCTTCTAGTGGAGATGAGAATTTAGAAAACTTGTAGTTAAACGTAAGGAACAGAAGAAGATTAAGGAGGCAAACTCAGTTTGAGAGAAGAAAGAGGGCGAGCCAATAATGGGGAAATTAGCACGTTGCCTCAATGAGTATAAAAGGCTGGTAGAATTTGCCAGGAACGAAGTGACTTATTGAGTGAAGACATTACAGCAGAAGCTCTGAGGCTTGAGAATTATTGCCAGGACTGGTTTGCCGAACAGAGTAAATATTTATGCTGTGGATTGGGATTTATGCCAGCCGTTATCTTGTGAGACTTTATTTTGCTCGAATTACTTCTGAAACGGCTGCTTTCTGTTTTGCTCGCTTGAATTTGAAGGGGAGTCATAACACTTTGCGCAGGCACAGATGCATTTGCACAGGCGCAGAGGTGTTCTAACTCACCTCCTGGAAGCCTGCATGATCACAGTCCCTTCAGCAGCTGCCGCACGGCACTCTTCTGTGCCACGCAAAGCAGCTGCGCTTCAAATTCAGCAGATAAAAGTGAGTATGGGAGCCCGGGTGGGCAGGTGGGCCCAACAGCAGCTACTGTCTCACCAGAACTGGGCCGAACTGGTCGAATACCACCACTGCTTGGTAGCCTTCCTAAGGAATTCTTCAGAACAACTTATAAGTAGTGTGATTAAGGCAGAATTATGCTGAACCTCTTCCTTATGTTTCCCTTTCTCTGGACCAGTGGTGGTATTCTCCCAGTTCAGCCCAGTTTGGCTGAACCAGTAGTTCTGAGGATCATCCGTGAGTGAACCAGTTCGCTCCGACGATCAGCTGCTGGGCCCTCCCATCCGGGCTCTATACTGACCTTTATTTCCTGGTTTTGAAGCTCAGTTGCTTCGCTTGGCACAGTGGGTTGCTGCACGTCAGCTGTTGAAGACATAGCGAGAGTGCAAGATTGCAGGAAAAGGTTAGTAGCAAACCCTCTGTTTGCACGCATGTGCATGCAAAGCATGCCCACCAAGCCATGTCCACAGAACCGGTGGTAAAAAATTTTGAAACTGCTCTGCACTAATTAAAATTTCCTGTAACTTGCCCCTTCCCTCCTCCCGTGGTCTGCTGAACCTCTTATCCCACTTGCCTCCCCTCAGCGACCATATGGCAAACGATGGGAAGGGGGTGAGCCTTTAGATGACACATGGGCCCTTCTCAACATCACAATGGCTGTGCAAAGAGGTATCCCTCTGTTTTTAATATTTCATAGCTTCTCACATCCTCGTTTGTATGATATGCATGTAGCATCAACAAGGAAACACCTCTTGGCTCCCCCTCCCCCATTGTTACCCTTCCATAAAACATGATATTTTGCCTGGAAAAAACACATTTCAATTTGTATCTAGAGAAAAATGATCTGGTTCTACTCTGTTTCTGGACAAAAACCACCCATTTTGGTTTTGACTAAGCCACTCAAGATATCTAATATTATTCACATGGCGACAACTTTGTGCTTAGATTAATGCTATTAAGTACTTGGACATGGGTCGGAGTAAATGGAGACAACCTCTGAATAGTGTCTTTCAGCTCTTCATTAGCATAGTGACTTCTCAAAACAACAACAGTGAACTCTGCCTTATATAGGCAACCCTTGTAAGAATTGTCCAATAGTGAGCTATGAACGCTAGCTCTTTTAACCAATAAGAATTCTCTTTTAAGGGCCAATCAGATTCTTCAGAACTAACCAATCCAATCTGGCCACCTAACAGCCAATCAGAAGTGCAGGGCCAGAACCCTGCACTTTACCTCAAGCTCATACTTTATTAACTATGGTACATACACAACAAATGCAATGTGTTATGTGAGTCAATGCTTGAATTTGATGCAGAAACTTCTCTGGCCATGTGGCCAGGTTGCTGAAGGGGTTCTCGGCTGTGGACATATTACTCCTCTGTCCTTGAAGAAGTTGCAGCGACTACCTGTTAAATACTAAGCCAGGTTATGCTTATAAAGTGTCAGGTTCTAATCAATGTGAACCAGATGTAGGAGAAGAGCAGACAGAGCTAGGGGGTGGAGTTAAGTGTATCATCAGCATAGAGTTGTTGCATTCCCATAAGCACTCCAAGTCCAATCCTTTCTGAATTCCATTGACCCTTATCTGGTGCCAATTTAGTGTTGAACTTTAGTTGACCAGATTCTTGTGTATAGGTTAAAATAAGTCTTCTATGCAGCAATCTTACAAATGGTCCTGATACTTCGTGTCTGACACCAGGATACCTAATGGATTACTTTCAACATTTATAGGCCTGAGTGATTATTTGAGATGATTTTATTGCTGATACCTAACAACCAAGAAGGCCAAAAATCTATGGCCTTTTTGGAATCTCTTCCTTAAAACCTATAAGGCACCTAATGTTATAACTTTCATTTGGATGTTGAAAACATGCAGACCTTCTCTGTATGATTATTAGCTGGATGGGTTTTCGCCCCTCTCCTGTTAATTTTATTACATAAAATTTTTATCTTATTTTTTGTGTGTAAATTGAAAATAACTTTGATGTGCTTTTGTACGGGGAATGGTATAAATGTGTTATATCACTATCGTTATTTTTGCAAGGTCTGTCTAATCTCCATCTATAAACTTTTGTCAAGAAGCTATGGGGACAGGGGTGATGAATCCGAGCAAAACAAATCCTGATGATTTCTTGTCCAAAACATTATGCTTAGTAAATGCAGTTCCATAAACAGAGAACTCTCCTCTTTAAGACAAACCTGAATTACCTCCAATGCAAATCTAATGGGCAAATGATACAGTAAAATGTCACGATCTGAGTGCAATTACTAATAAGCCATTTATTAGCAGTATGAACAATGATAAATATTCAGTTACAACAAGCTCTACAGTACCTACATTTTTCCTATGAGTTATATTAACCGCAAAGCTTTGTCCAAGCACAAGGAATTAAACTGGATTAAACATTATATTTGAAGAGGCCATTCTTAAGCATAAGCCATGGTGTAGAAACCCCACCAGTTGAATTTATGTAACCTACTTAGTCTATAGATTGAGTTGACTTGAGTTGACAGTGATCCAACCACTGTTAAGCATTTATTTTATGTATTAATTTTCTACAGCATCCAACTCCCAGCATTTCTAAATTGCGACAATACCAGTATGTATCTTATATTAAGACTCAAAAGTGTATATTAATACATTAAGGGAAGTATTTCATCTCAAATAGGATTCAGTCTTGCCCAGGAAAACACTTTCTTTGTATAAATAACTCTGTCAAATGTCACATCCTCATAGCAATAACAGCCAAAAATATTTATTTTTAAATGGGGAACTAGACATGTTCTCTCACCATAATATTTAGGCATTAGAGTATGCTCAATACAATGGCAGGGCATTCAGTAGTCCATTCCAATTTTTTCAGCATTCTACCAGATGTGTATGCTATTATTCATTAATAAGCATTATGCAACAGCAATAGTTTCAGTCGGACAGACTTTTAGTTATGGAATTTCCCACTTGTTTGGGGGGTTAGAATGTGTAACTCTTTGCTAAGCCTGAGTTGTCTTTTGAGTTTCTGAAATAAAAGCCACTGGGGATTCAAAGGACATGCACTTGGCAAGCAAAGGTAAGCCTCTGACAGAAGTATCAGGGTCTGTTGGATCCTTCCTGATCCAGGAATCACATCACAATGTGATCTGCTCATGCACAAAGTGATCAGATAAAGCAGTAGACTGTGCACAAAGAGTTCTGGCTGATGAAAGCTGCCCTTTGCTCTCTGCGCTGTACTTTTCCAAGCTACGATCCATGGCCATGAGAGAGGGGAACCAACTTGGCTTGATGATTGTGGACCTCTGAGCTGCCATGCAACACTGAACTTTGAGCAGCATTTCTTTCACAGAGTGATAGAACAAAATTGTGTTTATTATGCCCTTGCACAGTTCTTCTTTTGATTGAAAAGCAGAACAAACACATTCATTTCTTAGACAGCCCCACAACCATTCAGAAAGAGTACCTGTCAGGGAAGTCTCTAGATATTTATTTGTTTGGGTGGGAGGAAATGCTCATTGCTTATTGTGGACATCATGGAGACGTATTGAAAAAAAAGATTTCTTCTGAAATTTCCATATATTTCCCAGGAAGTTGATCTTGTTTATCGTTGTGTGGCTGCAGGTGGGGAGTAAAACTAGAATGGAGGGTTTAGGCAACTTGCAAGTTGCCCCAAGTGATCGGTCACCAATTTGTAGAGGTGGTGATGGTTTGTAAGGAGCCTTGATGCTTTTTTCCTGCTTCACTGGGCATCCCCCCTCCTCAGTGCCTGTGAGCTGTTGCTCTGGTTAAAAGGGAAAACAAACAGAACTCATGCCTATTTCCTCAAGCTCCCATATATCCAACGTGGTGGCAATGTTGAAGGAATTGGTTCTCAGCACCTGCAAATTGCCATTGTCAGTCATACTGGGTAGAACAGACCAGGAAGCCAGCTCCACAGTAAGGCTAAAAGTAGCTTTATTGAGATTAGCTATAATATCTGAATCTTGCAAGTGTGATGGTGCTTTGCCTTCTCTTTCTTATAATTCACCGAATTAGAGAGGCATCTGTGTGAGCTGCTTCTGAATGTTATCTGTAGTCTAGGCTTTAAAAATGCGCTAGCCCAGGGGCAGGGGTGGGATTCAATTTTTTAACAACTGGTCCTGTGGGCGTGGCTTAGTTGGTGGGTGTGGCTGGGTGGTAATGTGACTGGCTGGGTGTGGCCCACTCAACATCATTCACATCGAGGCACGCATCTCCTTGCCTGGCCTCTCGTGACTGTGGGGATGCTGCAACAGTGGTAAGTGTGAAAAATGGTCATAAGACACTTTTTTCAGTGCCATTGTAACTTTGAATGATCACTACATACAAGCCAAGTACCAGCAAAGGAGGGGAAAAAAATTCCAGAGATGTTCCTGAGACAGGATGTCTGGTCCTGCCAAGAATGTAATGAGGATTAATGGAGAGGCAGTTTCTGTAAGCAACACCAGAATGTTTCCTTCCTTCCTTCCTTACAGGATTAGGCCAGTAATTTCTTCTAACAACTGGTTCTCCAAATTGCTTAGAATGTTAACATTCAGTTCTAGCGAATAGGTACGAACCTGTAGAATCCCACCCCTACCCAGGGGTGTCAAACTGGATTTCTTTGTGGGCCAGATCAGCATTGTAGTTCTCCACCAAGGGTTGGCTGTGGGGGGTGTGGGGGAGAGAGGACAGATACGTCCTGTAGCACTCTGCCAGCTAAAACAGGGCATAGGGGAGTGCAAGAGCCCTCCAGAACTTTGTTTTTGGTCTGGACCAGGTCTGGGATTCTGCCGGTTCTGTCTGGCTCTGTAGAACTGGTTGCTCTGAAGAGCAGCAGACATAGAACCAGTTCTATGTCTGCTGCTGTTTTGGCCCACATGCCTGCCCGGGCTCTTACCACCTTTATTTCCTGCTTTTGCAACCTCAACTGCCACGCAAGGCACAGCTGCAGTTGAAAAAGCAGGAAAAAAGTGCTTTTTCAAATGCTGCTTCCCTGCATGCAGCGCTGCTCAGCTGTCCAGGCAGCTAGATGACGAAGATTTACACACGTGTGCAGGGAAGCACATCGTAAATCCCTGAACCAGTAGTTGACCTTGTTGGATCCCACCCCTGGCCTGGACAGTCTCTTGCATCACCCTGCCAGCCAAAATGGAGCACAGCCCCCCTGTGCCCTATTTTGGCTGGCAGAGTGCTGAAGGAGGCCATCCAGGCCAAAAACAGGGTGCTGGGAGGGGGCACACGTGGCCTCCCCATGCCCAGTTTTGGCTCCCAGAGGCATTGCGGGCCAGTCCTTTGCTATTTCCAGACCAGCCCCAAGGTCCCGCAGGCCTTGAGTTTGACACCCTTGCTCCAGCCTGTTTTGCCTAGGAATCAGCTTTTGCAGATGTTCATCAAGGTCATTTTCCTCACTTTTGACATTTATGAAATAGGCAAAGTGGTGCATGAGTGGGCAAAATGATGCCCCTCACTCAAGTATTGTTGCTTCAAACCTTGTGTTGGCTGAAGCAGCAGAAAGCTCATCTGGGCTGGAAGTTGCAAAACACAACTGGCAGAATATGGTTCTCATTCATGTTTTAAATCAATCTTTTCCATAACTAGGTCTGTTTTAATCCTGTTTTTTTTCATAAAAACATAGAAGCTAAGGGTAGGAAAGAATGTTAAGGATCATGTAGTCTAACTCCTGGCCCAGTTCAGGAATTCACTACTACCACAGCTAGAACAGCCATCTGTCCATCCATCCATCCAGACTGTTATTGTTGAACAGCTCTTACCATCAGGAGAATTTTCCCTGATGTCCTACTGAAATTAACTTTCTGATAACTTAAACACACTTTATCTTGCTTTGTCTTCTGAACACTTCTGGCCCATTTTCTACATAACTGTTCATACGACGATCATGTCTCATTCAATCTTGCCTCCTCCAGCTTTAGTCTATACTGTGTTACTCATAAGTTTTTCCTCCCAGTACCTTATCATTTTGCTGGCTTTCCTCTAGTTAGTTTGTCAGTGTGCTTCCTAAAATGGGAGGACAAGGTGCAGTGTGATGATTGCTGAATAGTATAATAACATTGTACTTGTTGATGTAGCTTAGAGTTTTCCTTCCTTCTTCCCTTCCTCCCCTCCCTTCCTTCCTCCCTTCCCTTCCTTCCTCCCTCCCTCCCTTCTTGGATCTTTCTAGCTCTCTGCACAGGCAATTGTGATTGTGCAATTTGTGTTAGCGCATAGGCCAATTTCCACCTCAATCACGGTTTTCATTATAGTGACAGTTCATGATGGAGTGACAAAAAAAGCTCAGAGTTTAGATTCAGGAATTTTGCTAAATGTACAGACAGTGGGAAACTGGCTTAGTGACAAAGTGTGGTGCAGCAGGAGGTGGGAGATGGATAGATTTGTGAGTCGCAAGGAGGAGGAAAGGGAACAAAAGTGGAGCTGTGGTTGAATTCTAAGGATGGATTCTTGTAAAAGAGAGTGTTTTTGAAGTCCATTTTTACTCAAGATACCCATTTATAGGCATGCCACACATTTCTCAGAATACACTGAATGGTTATTATTATTTTTTTATTGAAACTTGCTTTGCTACAAATGTCATTCCAAAAAATAAAATAATATAGATACATTAAGAGAAATACAATAAATCACACACACGGTACAAAAGGCAAAACCTGTTTAGAGTCCTTTGGCTATGAATTTGGGCAAGCTCTTCTTGGTCTCCTTTTTTTGCCCATCCAGTGAAGGAGTTCCCAAGTAAATCCAATCCATGAAAAGCAACTTCAGAGAGGAAGACAAATACAGTGTCCCAAGACTTGGCAGCCCTGCATAGCACTACATTACACTGTATACAATGGTTAGAAAACAGACTGGTTTACATCTTAGTGTAACTTGTTCTCTCTGAAAGAACAAAACTGTTGCTCTTTTGAAAAGAGTCCACATGATAATACCATCCCTTCAATTTGGCTCAGAGTTCTTTGACGTTCGTGGGAGTCCAAAGGGAAGTGGACATTCATTTCTTACTTTTTGTCCATTTGGTTTTTCTCCCTGCTTATCACCCCATCTTTAGCTGCAACCACAAGCATCAACAACCATATCGGGAATGTCTGTCTTGATGAGGTTGCTATTAGGGTCAAAGTAGAGCAGCGAAAGGGCCCTTCGCTGTGTGGGGACGCAGCAGGAATGGCCTGAAATGGGGATGTTGTTGGCTTTGACCAAATTGAAGACAGTCGTGTGGAAGGAAGCTGCCACCCCAGGCACACCTGCCAGGTGCATAGGGCATTCACCCATGCAATAGTTGATCTGATAGCCCTCTGGCTTGAAGATCCAGTCATTCCAACCAATGTCCCGAAAATTTACATAATAGTCTTTTCGACAGCACAGATCTGAGTTCTGGTCACAGCTCAGGCTGCGTTTGGTGACTCGATGGCCGGATTCTTTGATCTTCGCCTTCACCACCAAGAATGGCTGATGAGAGTTGCTACCGGTAGCCATCAAAGACATAATGTTGGGATGGCAGCTTTCGCAGTGCAACTCCAAGCGTAAGGTTTTGTCTTCGTGCTCGAAGAAGTTCTGCAGAGCTGGCATGAGGGAAAAAGTGTGCCAACCACTCCCCTGGCTTCCCAGATGCTGCTCTCCCAGGACCGGTGGTGACTGTCCTGCAACAGAGATCTTTATTGTGATGTTTTCATGCGCCTTAAGGTGCAGCCACAACTGGGCCTTCAGGACATGCATGGCTTGGCCTTTTGTATGGGTCAGCTGGAACTGAAGGAGGCCAGAAGGCTCTGTGGAGGAGAAAATGGTGACGGCGAAAATCAGTATCATGTCTAAGCTGCCAGCCCCAAACTAGAGACCAAGTTCTTTTCAAAGGGTGAATGGGTTTTGTTTTGTTTTTTGGTTTTTACTTATTCGCTACATTTGCATTTAGCCTCATATATTGTATATTAATCTGCCTTCAAAACCATGCTGGCCAAGAATCCCAACAAGTTTGAAAGGCACCAGGAGGGGATGACCAATGCAACTTGTTGGATTGAAACCATGGAATTGTCTAAGGAACATTCACTTTTTTTTTTTTTTAAGATCAGCTCCTTCTTAAGCTCTGAATTTGAAACTGAGCTACTCAGCGCAAGCAGCCCTAATAGCAATTGCAGTAGTAATAATCATAATCACAACAGCGCACTATTTCAGTGTTTAAAATTATGTGCATGTATGCAAATGAATGCAAAAAAGAAAGATAATTTCACTTGCTCTTGGAACAGCATTAAATATATACTTTTGTCTACTTTAGATATATCTTCGGTGTGACTAGTCTATACATCACAAAATATGGCTCCTAAATTGTAAACCTTATAATAATATGCTTAAAAGCTTAATAGTAAAGCTTGCCCAGGATGAGATGCCCATGTACATATTAAACCTGTTCTCCATATAGTCCCTCAGGCATTAATGTAAAAATCATCATAGAATGAAGTAATTGCATATACATGAATTAAGTCTGAGCACCCTTCAACACAGCAGTGTTGGGGTTGGATCTGTTCTTGCATTCTATGTGATGTGTAAGGAATTCCCCCCAAACCTTGAGTTTTGGGGTTTACTAGGCCAAACCCCAAATCAGAAGGATGAAATCAAAAATATGGATGACTAAATGAAGCACTAAACCAATAAGATTGTGCAGAATATTCCTGCAGCTACCTGTTTTCTATATGGATGAAGAGAGAATGACAGGCAAGCTTCTTCTAAATCTGTCTATTGGCTATAAGAGACATTGGTTTATATAAATTTTAAAAAAGCAACCCTTTGACTTTATCCTTTTTAACCAGCTACATCACATTATTTCATCTCAGGTTGCATTTTAAGCAAAGAAAAATGGACCAACAGCTGCAGGAAACAAACATTTTTTAAAAAGACAGTAAGTCAATTTGATGGAATCCTTGATGTGACAGAATTTATTCTTTTGTCCTCCTAGTGTTCTTGGTCATCTGGTGGTTTTTTTTTCTCACTATGACAAAACCTGCAATGATAATATAACATCCCCTAACCCAATGGCTGCACTGGAACAGGTAAATGGGAATTTCAACATGATGAGAGACCAAGGGGTGGGGGTGGGGGGAGAAATTCATTTGAATATAGCTTTTTTTAAAAAAAAAAATCACCAGAACCTTATCCCTTGATCAGGGATACTGGGATTTTATTTCATGTTTAAAAAATGAACAGGTTCCAGGACTTCAAAAAGTTTGAAAACTTCCAATCTTGAAGATCTTAAAGATTCAGCTGGTTGGATAAAGTTACGATAATGCCAAATATACATCTTTCTGACCACAGAAACAGGCAGTTCTTTGGGAGAGGAAGTGATCTCTATGTAGATCTGAGGTGCCACAGGAAGCTAGACCTGATGATAAAGGTGTAATTTGTCCCCATTGATCAGTAGATCCAAAAATACACATTACCTTTTCTCTTTTTGCAACTGATGCATTCCAGCACATAGTCAGGCTCTAACCTAAACCATGGGATAGACTTCAGGAGTTATTTGCAGCCTTTCCTCTCCAAGCACACTTTCATAGGTAGCAAATTATGGAGCAGAGGGACATAAACATAAAGGATCTATGCTTTCTGGTTTAACGTATTCGGTCCTTGGCTAACACATTTTGGAAGACCTGCAGGCACTCACCTGTCTCTGCAAAACTAATGATCTCGTACCCCTGCTCATCGGACTCTGTTTTTTCCCAGCTGGAGAAGTGTCCCATCCCATCTGTCCAGCCTTTGCCCATGTGTAGTCTCCGTAGGGCATTGGCCACTGCCACGCGTGGTACAGGGTGGGTGATGTTGGGCCTCTCGCTCAGGTTCAGTTTCTGGAGTATCTGTTGTTTGGCTACTTCGATCAGGAAGGCTTTCTCGGCACTGGGTTCCAGTGGGGGCATCCTGCAGGAAGGACAGCTTGGCTTTCCTTCAACCCAAGCCAAAGAAGTCCATAGTAAGGTCAGTGCGGCTAGAGGAGTCCAGCTTCCTTGGAGGCTGTAAGTGGAAGCCATGAAGCACTCAAGTAGCAAGATTCAGGGAAAAATGATGTTGTTAGGAAGTCTAGCGGCAGTGTCTGGAATTCATGAATTGTGCCTTTGCTGCATTCCAGGGTGCTTGGCAATCTGCCCAGAATCAGGAGAAGACAATCAGCTCCAGGACCTCTGAGACTTTCTGGTCACCAGGACCTGCTGCTGTTGCCAGAACAGGAGGACTCTCTCCCTTAAGAGATCTCAGCTCATCAACTGGCTCTTCCCAAGTGCCAGCCTCGACATTTGTCATTCTGGCAGCCTTGGTCCTGCCCTTTGTCCCTCTGTGATTGGCTGCCTGCCTTCTGGTGGCTCAGAGGGAGGTTTTATCCAGCTGGGGACAGAGCCAGCCTTTAGCAAAAAAGTGGGAATGGGTGCCTGGGGAGAGGATAGACTGAGCCTCAAACAGCGAGGAAGTGAAGGGAAATGTGAGTGCCCTTTGCTCCAGAAGGGGCTGCTGAAATGCCACTGTAGCATTAGGAGCAGGGATGGGAGAAACTTGACAGAAGAGGAATTCACAGGAAAAGGGGGTTGTGCACGAGCCCTTTGTTTTTGTTGTTTTTTTTAAATTTTCCATGGTGTACTTCATGGCAAACAGTACCTTTGGGAGCAAATAAGAGGACTGTTATAAAAGATGAATAACATCATGTGCAGTGCACAAAGAGTGCTTTGTATAGATTGCATGTAGTTATATTCCTACTTGACATGTTTTGATGTCTACAGAATGCATAGCAGGTGTATCCCTAAAAAATTGTGCTGAAAGATCACCGCTTTCCCCCCAGGTTTCAGGAACCACAAAGCTTTTATCAGCTGCTAATAAACTGCAGAGAACGTTAAAATTCCACCTCTGTATTTATATTATAGGCTTAACACCAAGTGTGGCTTCAAAGCACTCATTTTTATTGGGATGACGCTACCTTCCCTCCTGATCTTCCCCATAGTCTAACAACCACTGATCCTCTCCGAAGACTTTTGTCTTTTTCAAAACATGCTCTTTAAACAGGGCTTGTGTGGCTTTTTACTTAGGGTCTGAATTAGGTTTTTGGCTTGAAATCCAGCTTGGAGCAATGTTGCAAGAAGCAGAGGCAAAACTCTGTATTGATTCTAAAGTAGCTACCTTTTGGTGGAATCTTTTACTGCGCAGAGGGAGCAAAACAAACTGTTTGATCCCAAAGCATTAGTAGACCCAGTAGATCAATTCTACTAATCTACCACTTCCCAGAAGTGCTAGCAAACTTGAGTTTTCTTCAGCCGATAAGACTCGAATACAGAGAATACATTATATTTAGGGTGCTATAAATATTACACATTTAGCACACTAAAGATCATGCTAATGAACACTGATGCCCAAGACAGAATATTCAAAGGGAATGACTGCAGGTACAGGACAAAGAAAGATAATCTGGATTTACACATCATACTAACAACCTTTCCCCACTGCTAAATTAAAATGCAATTGAATCAACAGAAAACTGATTAGAAACTATGCAGTCTTCATTTCCAATCCCTATCTTACACATATCACCACTATTTTTCTAAAAGGTATGTGGGAATGAGATAACAGAATAACAGAGTTGGAAGCAGGGGTGGGATTCAAATTTTTTAACAACCAGTTCTGTGGGTGTGGCTTAGGTGGTGGGCATGGCTTGATGGTCATGTGACAGGGTGGACATGGCTTGGTAGTCATGTTATTCATGTTATATATCACTCACATTGAGGCACACATCTCCTCGCCTGGCCTTTCATGACTGTGGGGATGCTGCAACAGTCGTAAGTGTGAAAAATGGTCATAAGTCACTTTTTTCAGTGCCATTGTAACTTTAAATGGTCACTCCACACAAGCGAAGTACCGGCAAAGGAGGGGAAAAACACTCCAGAGAAGTTCCAGAGACAGGAAATCTAGTCCTGCCAAGAATGTAAAAAGGGTTAACAGAGAGGCAGTTTCTGTAAGCAACACCAGAATGTTTCCTTCCTTCCTTCTTTACAGGATTAGGCCAGTAATTTCTTTTAACAACCGGTTCTCCGAACTGCTTAGAATATTAACAACCAGTTCTAGCGAATAGGTGAGAACTGGTAGAATCCCACCCCTGGTTGGAAGGGACCATGGAGGTCTTCTAGTCCAATCCCCTGCTCAAGTTGGAGACTCTACCCAAGGGTGTCAAATTCATGGCCCATGGGTTGGATGCGTCCTGGCCCCGCCCCTGTCCTGTTTAGCAAAGGGGGGGAAAGTTCCAATACATCACATGACATCACCGTGACACTGTGAGTTTGACACTCCTGCCCTACACCATTCCAGAAAAATGTCTGTCCAGTCTCTTCTTAACAATTTCCAATGGTAGCAGCTTCTGGAGGCAAGCCATTCTACCAGCTAATTGTCCTGTTAGGAAGTTTCGCCTTAATTCTAGGTTGCTTCTCTCCTTGATTAGTTTCCATCCATTGTTTCTTGTCTTGCTGTCTTGTGCTTTGGAAAGTAGGTTGATCCCCTCTTCTCTGCAATAGTTTTGTTGGCTGGAAATGATGGAAGTTGTCATTCAATAGACTTGGGGTGTATCAAAGTACAGAAGGCTGCTTTAGTCAACTGTATTCATTATATCTGGATGAAGAACCTCAATTCTTGTGGTGTCCTAGAGAGCTGATCCATATTTCCAAAAGCCCACTGTAGGATGGTAATTGAGCCCACAATTTCGATCCTAAGTTGTGATGGTCTTAAAACAAGTCTCCATATAGCCATGTCTGATTTTATGATCTTTTCTGTGGGCAGTCATTAAACAAATGTGGCAACTGTAAAGTTTATTGGTTTATTAAGTGGTTTATTAAGTGAACACCATGGTCATTAGGCAAACCCATTGTTCGCTATGGGGTGTTTTTCACCAGAAACCAGAAATAAACACTGGTTTCCAGCAAACCCACCATAAATTGTAGTAATATGACTACAGGTTATTGCAAATGCCTGCAATATAGAGGTGGTATTCAGCAGATTCTGACCAGTTCTGGAGAACAGGTAGGGGAAATTTTGAGTAGTTCGGCGAACCAGCAAATACCGCCTCTGACTGGAGATTTTACACTATCCTTCCCCTGCCACGCCCACCAAGCCACGCCCACAGAACTGGTAGTAAAAAAAAATTGAATCCCATCACTGCTGCAATAGCAATAGCGCTTAGACTTATATACCGCTTCACAGTGCTTTACAGCCCACTCTAAGTGGTTTACAGTGTCAGCCTATGGCCCCCAACAATCTGGGTCTTCATTTTTCCAACCTTGGAAAGATGCAAGGCTGAGTCAATCTTGAGCTTGGTGAGATTTGAACTGCCAAATTGCAGTCTGCCGGCAGTCAGCATAAGTAGCCTTCAGGACAGCACTCTAATCACTGCGCCACCGCAGCTGTAAATATGAACCGGTTGCCAAGCACCCAAATGTGTTCATGTGACCGCGGAAGGAGAGAGGGATATCAGAACTTCAAATCCAGATCGTAAGTCCTATTCTTGAGGTCCACCGTAACTTCAAATCCAGATCGTAAGTCCTATTCTTGAGGTCCACCGTAACTTCAAACCGTTGCTAAGCAGTCCGTCATAAATTGAGCACTGTATGTGTTTTTATTCTTTTTTTTTAGTTGGGAAAGCGCATCAAAGAGATAGTAGAAGGCCCGCAAGCAGGCCTACTTAAACCATGGAAAAAGTGCAACAGCCTCAGACTGCTCCAAAAAACACACAAGGGGAAAAAAAAAAAAAGGGCAGAAAATGTCTCACCACATGGCAATTTGCATCATTGCGCTGCCTATTGCTGTGATTGCCCTTTAGATGGATATGCTATGCTTCCCTTGTGGCCAATGACAAAATGGCCAACCTTTGTACTACCCTTTATTAGCTAGCCAGAGAGAAATGGCCCCAACTTCGTCATTCACCCATGAGCTCATACAGCTGCCCCATTTTTCAGAAGCTCCGAAGCCCTTATCAGCTGCTAATAAACCCCGTGATAAACAAAGGGAAGGAAGGTGAATTGCAAGCACCCAAGGGTGTGTTGTTTTTTTTCTTTTTCTTTTTTGCATCTCTGTAGGGCAGGTGCAACGTCACTCTGCTGCTGCTCAGGGTTCTGCCACCTTGAGATATCAGCTTAGCTTTGCTCAGGTGTCAAGGTCCCTCGCTAGATGTTTCGATCATGACACATCGCAAGGTGTGTCCCTTCTCTAGTTCCAGAGGTGGAACACACGATGCAGATTAAGAAAACGTATTGCAAAGCTAACGTCAGAATCATAATTCTGGTTGCAAAATAAGCCTGGGTTTTCTCCTCTGGTTCTTTACACCTGGCAGCTTAGGTGCTTCGGGTCCATTTCTTATGTTATGGCCGTGATATTTGATGGAGGTCCAGACATTATTGTCTTCCCTTTCTAACCTTTTTATGTTCTTCTTGTTGTTTCCCCCCTTCTTTTTAGTAGGGAAAAAAAATCCCAACAATGAATGGAAATGGAACACCAGAAGAGAACCCCTCTCTATCCAGGGGACCAATTCAACCAGTGTAACAACTGGTTCAAGGAGCATATGCTTCGCGCACCCAGAGCATTTGCTACTGACCTTCTCCAGCAATTCCTGTGTGTTAAAACAGCTGGCATGCGGCAATCTGCTGTGAAACAGCTGAGTTTGAAAAACAGGATATAAAGCACAGCCTAGAGCCCAGGTGGGTGGGTGGGCCCAACAGCTGATTGTCAGAGCAAACTGAACCAGTTCACTCCCAGCTGTTCCCAGTTTGCCCGAACTGGACCGAACCAGTAGAATCCCACCCATCTGTATCCCATCTTTATTTATTTTTTTTACAAACAAGGCAGTGAACATATGCAACTCACCTTCCTTTTTCTCTCTCCACAACAACAATCCTGTAACGTGAGTTGGGCTGAGAGAGAATGACTGGCCCTAAAACACCCAACTGGATTTCATGTCTAAAGCGGGACTTGAACTCATAGACTTCTATTTTCTACCCTGGACCAAATATGGTGCTCTCTGAGTTTGGTTATTTGTTTGCAGACATTTCATTACCTAATTACTATAGAAATAAATAGGGAGCAAACTCCACACTCAGTAACCATGATGATGTTACCTAGCTTGGTAATGAAACATCTGCAAGCAAACAACCTGTTAAGTTTGAGCATGGGCGAGAAAGAATGGAGACAAGTCTCTGAACGGTGAACTTCAGCTCTTTATTTACATCGTGACTTGCTTAATTTAACAGCAGTAAAACCTGCCTTATATAGGCAACCTTGTAATGTTTACAAGCTAGGAACGCTAGCTTTTATAACCAATAAGAACTCTCTATTAAGGGCCAATCGGATTCCCCGGAACGGGCCAATCTGGTCCAGCCGCTTAACAGCCAATCAGAAGTGCAGGGCCAGAACCCTGCACTTACTCCAAGCTCACACTTTATTAATCATATTGCATACACAACACCCCTTCCCCCTGGCTTCTTAGTTCAGGGCGCAGTTACATAGTCCCTTAAATAGGACGGTTGTCTTTTTAGTCTCTTTGATTTTTGTTGTATCGGCTGGTTGCAATCCTGCTGAGGTAGATCGTTGTCTGGCAGTGGGGCTGCCTCTGGTTCAGAGTTCACTTCCACGTCGTTGCCCACATTTTCCGCAATTCCCTGAGGTGCAAACGTTTCTCCCTCCAGCTCCACTTCTTGAGTTTCTATTAAATCATCGTTTCCTTCGAACGGGTTTCCTAGGAATTCATCTTCTTCCGTACCTCCCCCCCCCCAGTTTGGTCATAGGGGAGTTGCGGACTGGCTGCTGCAAGCCGCGACCGTAATTGGTCGATATGCTGTTTCCAAAGTTTATCGTCAAGCCATTGCACAAGGTAGGATCTGGGGCCGGTTACACGTACTACTGTCGCTTCCACCCACAACGGGTCGCCCGATAGGTTTTTTGCATAAACCAGGTCTCCTACCTGGAAGGTGCGACAGCGGCCGCTGGATCCAAGTGGTTTCTCTGGTTCATATGCAGAGTGCAACCGGTCAAGGTGGGAGCGGAGCTTTCGTCCCATTAGCAGTTCAGCGGGAGTTTTGTTGATGACGCTATGTGGGGTGATGTGTTGCAAGAAGAGGATTTGGTTGACCTTGTCGTCAATGTTGTCGTAGTCTACCTTTTGCAAGGTTTTCTTCACAAATTGGACCATGCGTTCTGCTCGGCCATTGGTCGCAGGGTGCACAGGCGAGGTGAGCGCATGGCGGATGCCGCGGTTAGCGAGGTACTGCTCGAATGCTAGTGCAGTAAATTGTGGGCCGTTATCGGTTACCAGGATGTCTGGTAATCCGTGGGTTGCAAAGAGTCTGTTTAAAATCTTGATGACCGCCTCGGAGGACGTAGTCGTCATGCGATGAATTTCGAGCCAATTGGAGTAGGCATCGACGGTAAGCAGGAAGGTGTGGCCCTTGGTTGGCCCCGCAAAGTCCAGGTGAATTCGGGACCAGGGTCCACGTGGTGTCTCCCATTCAGTAGGCATGGCTTTTGGTGGGGCGTTGCTGACTTCTTGGCATTTGGGACAAGCTTTAACCCACTGTTCGATTTGCTTGTCAATGCCCGGCCACCATGCGTAGCTTTGTGCAAGGGCTTTCATTCGCACGATGCCGGGGTGGCCATCGTGCAAAGTTCTCAGCAGCGCTTTTCGGAGCCGTTCTGGGATAACGACTCTATCGCCCCAGATGACACAGCCTTTCTGGAAGAAGAGTTCGGTCTGTCAAGACTTGAATGGTGTGAAGTCATCTGGTAATTGGTCCACTGGCCATCCATGTTCTACCCAGCCTAGGACCCGTGCTAGGGGGTGGTCGCGTTTGGTTTCTCTCGCGATGTCTTGAGTGGTCAATGGCAGCGAGTTGAGTGCCTCGATTTGCAACGTGGTTACTGTTGGTGCCGGATCATCGAGAGTTTCTGGAATCGGTGCTCGGCTCAATGCGTCGGCGTGGGGAATGGCTTTCCCCGAGCGGTATTGCAGCCGATAGTTATAAGCAGCTAAGAATTCTGACCATCGGGTCATCCTAGGGGATAATATGTAGGGAGTCGGCTTATCTCCAGCTATTATCCCTAGCAACGGTTTGTGGTCAGTCACAATAGTAAAAACCCTGCCATACATGTATTCGTGAAATCTTTTCACAGCTGAAATGATTGCAAGGGCTTCTTTATCAATTTGTCCATAGTTCCGCTCCGTTTTTGAAAGAGTCTTTGAAAAATATGCAACAGGGGCTTTGTTCCCATTAGGCAGTACATGGCTCAAAATGGCGCCCACCCCGAAAGGCGATGCATCACAGGTTATAACTAACGGCAAAGTCTCGTTATGCTGCATGAGTCAGAAGTGAGCAGTTTTTTAACATTTTGGAACGCCTGTTCTTCACAGTAACCCCATAACCAAATTGCCCTTTTATCTAACAATCGGTGTTACGGTTCAGCGACAGTTGCTTTGTGCGGCAAAAATACATTATAGAAATTGATGAGGCCTAGGAATGCCTGGAGATTGGCCTTGTTTCGTGGCCTGGGAGCGTTTTTGATTGCTTTTAATTTACTTTCGGTAGGGTGAATGCCCTGGCTATCAATCAGGTACCCTAAAAACTCAACACTGTCAGTACACAATTTACATTTGTTTTTTTTAACCTTAAGACCGGCCTCTTGGAATTTTTTTAGGACTAATTTTAACCGGTCCTGTAAGATTTTTTTGGTAAGTGCTGCAATTAATACATCGTCAAAATAGGGGACCACGCCCTTAATTCCTTGCAATAACCTTTCCATAAGGCTCTGGAAGATCCCCGGGGCTACACTAACTCTAATTGCAGCCGGGTACATTTAAAGGCACCTCGGTGAGTGACAATAGTTTGGGCCTGTGCCGTTTTTTCATCTACTGGTAATTGCTGATATGCCTGAGCTAAATCCAATTTAGCAAAAACTTTCCTGCCCCCCAGGGAATGGAGGAGGTGCTGCACCACCAGAACTGGATACGCATTCTGCTGCAGGGCGTGGTTCAAGGTGGCCCGGTAGTCCCCACAAATTCGGATTGACCTGTCTGGCTTAATGGGTGTTACAATAGGGGTTTCCCATGGGGAGTGATCAATGGGCTCCAACACCCCCTGAGCTATCAGTTTGTCGAGTTGTTCATCGATTTTTGATTTTAAGGCAAACAGAATTTGACGGGGCTTCAAGCAAATGGGAGCTACTTTTGGATCTAGGCTGAATGAGATCGGGGTCCCCTTGTACTCGCCTAAGCTGTCCGCGAAGACGTCCCTGAACTCAGAGATAAGGTCTTCCTCCCAGTCACAGCCACCGACTCGGTTTACGCCGGCCACTTCAATGCCAAGTGGGGCAAACCATTGGAGGCCCAGTAGGCTAGGCCTATCTCTATCGATAACCATTAAAGGTAAGTACGCTGTGTGCTTCTTGAAGAAGACTCGGACTCGGCAGGACCCGACGACGGGGATTCGATTCCCCTGGTAGTCCTTGAGGATGAGGCGTTGGAAACAGAGATCTTGGCGTTGAATTGTGGGGATGAGTTGCTTGAGTGTCTTCCAAGACACCATCGAGAGGGACGATCCCGAGTCGACCTCCATGTGGCAAGGCTGGTTCTCGATGGCTACCGTGACTTGGATTTTCTTAGTGTCCAAGGCTGAGGCGTGACCGATAGTGATAGTATGGTGAGCCTCTTCTCTCTGCAAAGCTCGGTTTCTGTAGGAGTGGTTTACTGGCTCTTGCCTTACAGGACAGTTTCCTGTCGATTGGCAATAGCCCCTTTTGAGGTCTGGCTTGGTCCTGGCAAGCTGCGGCAGACCCGTCCGATGTGGCCTCGTTTCCCACACTCATGGCAGAGTGCGTCGTGGAATTTGCATTCGGACCTGGCATGGTTGGCTCCACAGCCAGCGCAAGGGCGTACGGGCTTCGGGTAGTGGTCCCGATCAGACCGCAGTCGATAGACCCCCTCTTCGTCGCTGTCTGGCGATGAAGAGAGGTCTTCGTGGTGCGTTGTCGCAAGCTGTCCTTCCAACTTGGATAAAATGTTGCTTGTCGGTGGAGGTACCGGAATGCGGTTTCGGCGTAGTTGTGCAGCCGACTTCTTGGTTGCTTCCGCTGCGGTAGCATCAGCAATGGCGTTGGTAAGGCTGATGTCGCCTTTCGCCATCAGCTTGCTTTGGACGCCGGGTGCATCCAGTCCCAGAACTATGTGATCTCTTAGTGCTTCTTCTAAATCGGTGAATCCGCAGAGGCCTCCCAAATTTCGGAGGTCTGCTATGAAGTCGGCCACGCTTTCTCCCTTTCGCTGGCTCCTCTGATAAAACTCGTGGCATCTCACGAGCGTAGGCACGGCCGGGGTGTAGTGGTCTCATAGGAGCGGTTCGAGGGCGTCCCAATCCATGGCCTTCACTTCTCGGGGTTTGGCTAGTGCTTTAGCCATCTTAAATACGGTTGGACCGCAATGCGTTAGGAACACCGCCCGCTTCTTCCTGGCTGTGGCGTCCTTTAAGTTGTTTGTCTCTAGGAACATTTGGAAGTGATCCATGTAGGACTCCCAGTCCTCTTGTGTTGGATCGAACGGAGCGGGTGGTACGATGCCGCCGGACATGGTTCCGTTGTGTAGCGTTGTCTGTCACGTGCTCAGTGCTCTTCGAAGTTTCGTTGGTTCAGACGTCTCCACATCCCATCCTCATCGCCAGTGTTAAGTTTGAGCATGGGCGAGAAAGAATGGAGACAAGCCTCTGAACGGTGAACTTCAGCTCTTTATTTACATCATGACTTGCTTAATTTAACAGCAGTAAAACCCGCCTTATATAGGCAACATTGTAACATTTAACCAATAACAAGCTAGGAACGCTAGCTTTTATAACCAATAAGAACTCTCTGTTAAGGGCCAATCGGATTCCCTGGAACGGGCCAATCCGGTCTGGCCGCTTAACAACCAATCAGAAGTGCAGGGCCAGAACCCTGCACTTACTCCAAGCTCACACTTTATTAATCATATTGCATACACAACACAACCAAACTTGGAGAGCACCAAGGATGCCACAGAAATGAAATATAACTAATCCTCAACTTATGACCACAAATGAGCCCAAAATCTATGTTGCTAAGTGAGAAATTTGTTAAATGAGTTTTGCCCCATTTTACGACTTTTCTTGCCACCTTTGTTAAGTGAATCACTGCAGTTGTTAAATTAGTAACACCGTTGTTAAGCGAAGCTGGCTTCCTTTGCTTGTCAAAAGGTAACAAAAGGTGATCACATGACCCTGGAACACTGCAACCGTCATAAATATGAGTCAGTTGTGAAGCCTGTGAATGTAAATCACATGAACATGTGGATTCTGCAATAGTCATAAATGTGAACAATGGTCGCAAGTCACTTTTTCCAGTGCCATTGTAACTTTGAATGGTCACTAAACAAACTGTTGTAAGTTGAGGGCTACCTGTAATTACATAGTAGCTTTGAATTAGTAGCACAAAGAATTGTATATTTTACAATGACCAAAGTGGAAAATTACTGTGATCCTTTCCACTTTAATAGAACCCAATTCTTATTAAGTTGGTAGTAAAGAACTGGAAGCATGATGATGTATTATCTTTTCTATCCTATGCTTTTTCCACCTGCCAGTATTTTTCAGTAGAAAAAAGACAACAATAAGGAGGCTTACACAAATATCAATGTAACAAGCATCAATGCTGCAAATAACAAACGAATAAAGCCTTCAAAAAGGAGTTCTTGAATGAATAGATGACTCCCATCACACTCCATGATAAAATAAAATTATTCTTGCAATAGAGTAATAGAGTTGTTTGATATGTAGACTGTTGGAGAGGATACTCCACTCGGACAAAAATACCAAACACTGGCCTCTCTTCCTCCCATTGTAATCCAGAAGAATCCACAATGTAATCCGGCTGGATTTAATCAGGTGCACGTCCAGGTTTTACAATTGGAACAAGTGAAGCATGCCCCAAACTCTTGTCATTTTACTAAATGGGAATGAAGTGTATGGAACATAGCTGATTTAGCTACATCCAATTATTATAAAATACCAAATAGATGAATAGGAATAATTACAAAGACCACGACGAATTGAGAGCCCAGGGTGCAGTGGTGGGATTCAATTTTTTTTACTACCGGTTCTGTGGGCGTGGCTTGGTGGGCGTGGCAGGGGAAGGATACTGTAAAATCTCCAGTCAGAGGTGGGATCTGCCGGTTCTCTGAATACTCAAAATTTCCACTACTGGTTCTCCAGAACTGGTCAGATTCTGCTGAATACCACCTCTGAGAAGGTGCATAAACTGTTGACTGAATTTGTATGTTTTTCTAAACCATTAAAACAAAATCCCTGCCAAAGGATTTCTTGTAAAATAGCCAGTCCCAAGGTCTGCAGGAAAGCACAATGCTACATTATCACTGGAGGTTTTAAAGGAATGACTTGTCTCATATTGTATAGTGTCTCCTGCTCGAGCAGGGGATTGGACTAGAAGACCTCCAAGGTCCCTTCCAGCTCTATTCTGATTACGTTACATTACATAAGCATATAGGATCAGCCATATTTTCCTCCTTTTATATCTATATAATTTTATCGTTGGGAGCAATCCCTCCACCAAATACAACCTCCAACATGAGGTTGGGAGCAATCACCAATTGCTCCAACTACTGGTAAGATAAAAAGATCCAAAGGAGACATCCCAAACAATTCCCAAGATTGGTCACCTCAAAAAGTTGTTAGAATGTTAGAAATGAATGTTATATCACCAAGACAGTAGCTCATGCAAACAAAAAACACAGCAATTTATTTCCGGATGGAGAAAGAAAGGTAGACTTTTGATTAGAAATGTTAACCATCTCTTACAACTAAGACAACAGAAGGAAAGCACATCTGCATCAGATCAGAGGGAAGAAGCCAGCTGTAATTGCAGAATCCACAGCCTTATGGCTTAGTTAATGGGGCAGATGTTAAACTGTGTTTGAGATTTTGTACAGGGATGTGTTGCTGATGATATTTTATGTGGCTCTGCCCACATCTTCATTAGAATATGCGGTGATTCCCTGACTCTCCAGATGGGAAAACCTATTCTTGGTTCATGTTGTCATGTGTTTTTAGTATTTTTTAAAGATCTGGTAATAAGAGGGCAACCTGGATGGTCACCCAAAGATTCTCCCTTAGCATAAATGCCATAGAACTCATGCATGCCTGTTGACTTTCCCAAATTGCTTGTGTTTTGCAACACTGAAAATGGACCCGTAAACAAACAGGATCTGCACCTTTCCACAGAAATATGGATCAAGAACCAGCTAGGTCCAAAGCCACTGAGATACGAAGTTTTGGTTTTGGTTTTGGTTCATCAACTCAGCATTCATGTGCCTAGTAAGAACGCTGACCTTGCTCACAGGGAGTTCCTTGGCAATTAATCACTAGGAAACATAGTGTAGGCAACGCCTGAATTTGTGTGATTGCAAACATCCCTGTAGCTCTGGGTTGCTCTTTGGGGTATGAATGTTCCATGATGTTATGAACTAATAAAGGTGTTTAATAAAGTTTTAACAACCTTAAGAAAAAGCAGGGTTCTAATCCTGCACTTCTGATTGGCCGATAATAGCGATATCAGATTGGTCCTTTCTGGGACATCTGATTGGCTGTTAACAGGCCAACTCTCATTGGTTTAAGGGTTTAACACTTCCATGTTTCTCATGGGCTAATAGGTCAGCAGCCTACCCTATAAAAGGGCTGCTGCTGCCCTAGGGTTTTGCTCCGTTCACTATGTTCAATAAAGAGTTGAAGTTCACTGTTCACTGCCTCGTCTCCGCTCCTTGCGCCCATGCGCAGAACTTAACACTGGTGATGAGGATGGGATGCGGAGACATCTGACCTGATTGAACACTCACAGAGCACCAAACAGAGCACGTGGCTGAAGGCGCATCAACAACGGAAACCATGTCCGGCGGCGCCATACCACCCACTCCATTTGACCCGGCACAAGAAGACTGGGACTCGTAAATAGACCAGTTCCAGATGTTTCTGGAGACCAGCAACTTGAAGGATGCCACTACGGGGAAAAAGCGAGCAGTGCTCCTGACCCATTGCGGGCCTGCCGTCTTTAAGATGGCCAAGGCACTAGCGAAACCGGCTGAGGTGAAATCCATGGACTGGGATGTCCTCGCACCCCTTCTACAGGCCCACTATGCACCCACCGTACCGCTTGTCCGAAGACATGAGTTTTACCAGAGGGACCAACAGAAAGGAGAGAGCATTGCAGATTTCATCCCAGATCTCCGGAACCTGGGAGGCCTCTGTGGGTTCGCAGGCCTCGAAGAAGCTCTCAGAGACCGAATAGTTCTGGGATTAGATGACCACACTGCGCAGAGCAAGATCATGGCCAAAGGGGACATCGATCTTGCCGATGTCATCAAGGACGCTACTGCAGCAGAAGCAACCAGGAAGTCAGCTGCCCGAATGCGCCGCACCAACGCACCGCTCCATCAACTTGCCAGCGATACCTCACCTCGCCTAGAGAGGCACACAACAGCGACCCACCATGAGGACCTCGAATCACCATCAGAAAGTGATGAGGAGGAGGTCAACCGGCTCCGGTCTGAACGTGACCAACGCCACCAGTGGAATCAAAGACTACCGCACCAATGCGCGGGTTGTGGGGCAAACAACCCGCGATCAGACTGCAAATTCCTCGACGCGCTCTGCCATTTCTGTGGGAAAAGAGGCCACATCGGGAAGGTCTGTAGAAGCAAGCAAGGATCCAGCCCAATTCAGAGGGGAAACAACTACTGCCAGACCACAGGGAATCGTCCTGTGAGTCAGGAACATTTGAACCACCAATGGAACAACCACTCCTACAGAAATAAAACACTGGCCACTTCAACAAGACGGGAAGAGGCACACCAAACCATTACAATCGGTCACGCTTCATCGTTAGATGCAAAGAAGATCCGAGTGAAAGTTGCCATCGAAAACCAGCCTTGCGTGATGGAAGTCGACTCAGGATCATCCCTCTCGATGGTTTCCTGGAAGACCCTTAAACAATTAATCCCTGCCATCCGGCGTCAAGAACTCAGAGCCCAAAGAATCATACTCAAAGATTATCAGGGGAACCGAATTCCGGTCGTTGGATCCAGCCAAGTCCAAGTATCATTCAAAAATCGTACTGCGTCTTTACCACTGACTGTCGTCGACTGCGACCGGCCTAGTTTGTTAGGCCTTCAATGGTTCACCCCACTCGGGATCGAGGTAGCCGGCATTCACCAAACCAGAAGCGACGACTGGGAGGAGGCCCTCGTCCAGGAATTCCAGGACATCTTTGCAGACAAACTAGGCAAGTACAAGGGGACCCCGATATCATTTAACCTTAAACCTGAAGTAGCCCCCATCCACCTTAAGCCTCGTCGGGTACCTTTTGCCCTTAAACCAAAGATTGATGAGCAGCTCGATAAATTAATAGCCCAGGGTGTTTTAGAACCAACTGACCACGCTCGTTGGGAAACCCCAATCATAACACCCATCAAACTGGATGGATCGTTAGGGATTTGTGGGGACTACCGGGCCACCCTTAATCATGCCCTTCAACAGAACGCTTACCCGGTGCCGGTGGTGCAACACCTTCTCCATTCCCTGGGGGGCGGAAAAGTCTTTGCTAAATTGGATTTAGCACAGGCGTACCAACAACTGCCTGTAGATAAAAAACCCGCAGAGGCACAGACGATCGTTACGCACTGAGGCACCTTTAAATGCAACCGACTCCAATTCGGAGTGAGCGTAGCCCCAGGGATTTTTCAAAGTCTCATGGAGAGACTCTTGCAAGGGATCAAGGGGGTCGTGCCATACTTTGATGACGTTTTAATTGCGGCTCCAAATAGAGAAGTACTAGAAAAGTCTTAAAATGGTTCTCCAGAAATTTAAAGACTCCGGCCTAAAGGTTAAAAAAAATAAATGTCAACTGTGTACAGATAGAGTTCCTGGGGTACCTAATCAATAAGCAAGGCATTCACCCTACTAATAGAAAACTAAAAGCAATCAAAAACGCCCCAAGACCCAGGAATAAGACTGACCTCCAAGCTTTCCTGGGGCTCATTAACTTTTACAACATCTTCTTGCCCCAGAAAGCGACAATAGCTGAGCCCCTACATAGACTTCTCGACAAAAAAGCAACCTGGGTCTGGGGACACCGAGAGGAGCACGCATTCTGACAAGTGAAAAACTTACTAACCTCAGATGCTGTTTTAATGCAGTATAACGAGACTTTGCCTTTAACAATTACATGTGATGCGTCACCGTTTGGAGTAGGAGACATTTTGAGTCATGTGTTACCAAATGGTAGTGAGGCCCCTATTGCCTATTTTTCAAGGACCCTATCGAGGGCTGAACGTAACTCTAGCCAAATTGACAAAGAGGCTCTTTGAATATGAATATGTGTATGGAAAAGTTTTTACTATTATTACCAATCACAAACCTTTGCTAGGGATTATAGCAGGAGACAAGCCAACCCCCTATATATTGTCACCTAGAATGACTCACTGGTTGGAGTTCTTAGCTGCGTACAACTATAAATTACAACACCGCCCGGGGAAAGCCATTCCCCATGCTGATGCATTGAGCCGTGCCCCACTTCCGGAAATCATCAATGACCCAGCTCCAACCCTTACGACACTTCAGATTGAAACACTACATTCACCGCCGCTAACAGCCAGAGATATCACTATCGAAACGAACGAGATCCTGTCCTGGCACGAGTTCTCAGCTGGGTCGAACGAGGATGGCCAGTAGAACAAACCCCTGACAACTTCACCCTTTTCAGAAACCGGCAAACAGAACTTTTCTTGCAAAAAGGCTGCATCCTATGGGGAGACAGAGTCGTCATCCCAGAGCAGTTACAATGAGCAGTATTGAAAACATTGCATGACGGTCACCCCGGCATCGTGCGTATGAAAGCGCTCGCATGAATCTACACATAGTGGCTGGGCATCGACAAGCAGATCGAGGGTTTGCCTCACCACAGAGGAATACCTCAACAGAGGCGAGCCCGCAGAGATCGGAGGACAACAACGATAGAATTAGCGGCACCGAGTCGTCCAGTGAGGATGCGGAACCACCTGTACCAGATATCTCAAAAAACGTCCCGCCGAAACCGGACTACAGACAGGAACCGGTGGGACAGCGCAAATCTAATAGACAGTTAAAACAACCTGTATATCTACAGGATTACGTCACCGCACCCCTCAAACGGAACCTAGGGGGAAGGGGTGTTATGAACTAATAAAGGCATTTAATAAAGTTTTAACAACCTTAAGAAAAAGCAGGGTTCTAATCCTGCACTTCTGATTGGCCGATAATAGCGGTATCGGATTGGTCCTTTCTGGGACATCTGATTGGCTGTTAACGGGCCAACTCTCATTGGTTCAAGGGTTTAACACTTCCATGTTTCTCATGGGCTAATAGGTCAGCAGCCTACCCTATAAAAGGGCTGCTGCTTCCCTAGGGTTTTGCTCTGTTCACTATGTTCAATAAAGAGTTGAAGTTCACTGTTCACTGCCTCGTCTCCACTCCTTGCGTCCATGCCCAGAACTTAACACATGACATCATCTTTAAATAGGGTATTTTCTATTGAATGTGGAACCGATCAGGAAATCCTATCTTTTTATTTTGAAAGGCAAAGAAAAAAGCTCTCTATGTCTCAGGGCTGAAAAGATAAAGAAAATTTTGGAAGCTTTAAAGCAATGGATTCCTTGGGGCTTCAATTATTTCCATTTGCTCTCTTATTAGAACAAACCAAATAAATTGGCTTGATTAAGTGGGTGTCTCCTTTTTTAAAAAAATACAGTGTATTTAAAAGCAGGAAATATGCACGCTTGGCCACAGCTTTAATCTTCATTGTATGATCCACTGATCATAGTCGATAACTGCTTGAACCAACTCTGGAAATAAAGCATTTTCCACTGCTTAATCAGAGGACTAACTCATCTATATTTTCTTTCTTCTTTTTCTGTAATGTACAGATGTACTTCCTAAAGTTTCATATTGCCCCAGGAGCTCCAAAACCTGCAATTGAACTGAAATTGTTATTGTGGTATAAGGGAGATATTATAACTGGAGGGTGGTTAGATTAATTATGTTTCATTTTAATCAAATGCAGATGTAAATTAAAGCAAATGTACTTTTGGTCCAGGATTCACCCATTTTTGGGAGGGAAGCCCCTGGCATGTCATTAAAGGACTGAGTGACCTTTAGCCTAGAAAAAAATGTAATCATCTCTGGAGTAGGAGTCTGAAGCGAAGATCTTAGATGTAGTATGCATCCCTTGAAAAGGTTCCACCACCAACTTTGGCAGAAAGATCTCCATCTGATATTTGTGGAGCTGGGTGTTATGGTAAAAAGGAGTCTCCATTGTTGCTGACTCTAGAGAAAACATGTTTTAGGTCATCTAGTCCAGCGGTCGCCAACCGGTGGGCTGCGAGAAAATTTTGGTGGGCCACAGAGAAATCTTACCCCCAGAGCACCCCTCCAAAGCAATTAATCCAGTCTGCACAGAAACACAAGGCTGTGCCGCCCACATGGCCCGAGGGAACTCTCCCGCCCACTCACTCCTTACCCGGCAAACTTGCCTGCTAAATTGCTATTTTTCCTTTTTCCAACCATCAGTTGTTCTGCTGTACCGGGAGATTTAGATTAGCTAGGAAGCAGGAAATGGTTGGATTTCTTGCTTTCTAGCTAGTCTTTAGATCTTCGACTCTGCTTTTAAGCACAGCCGAACCTCCCTTAGGACTGAAGATTCTATTATTCAGTGCAGACTCACGGCAAGCAAATTTCATGTGACAGTCTGAGCTAGCCAATGGCAGATAGATAGATCTCTGAATGATTTTGTGAGCAACTCAATCTGCCTGCCTGCTTGCTTTGCCTGATTTTGCGTAAAAGTTGCTCATTTTTAATAAAAAATCAATATTTATATAAATATTTATAATATTTACATACAAGCCATACCCAGCCAGTCACATGACCACCAAGCCACACTCACAAATTAGACCACACCCACAGAACCGGTTAGTGGTCCGTGGGATTTAAAATTATGAGTTTGGTGGTCCCTGAGGTCCAAAAGGTTGGCGACCCCTGATCTAGTCCAACTCCCTGCCCAAGCAGGAGACCCTACACCATTTCTGACAAATGGCAGTCCAATCTCTTCTTGAAGGTCTCAACTGATGGTGCTCCCACGACTTCCAAGGGAAAGGGCAAGCTGTTCCATTGGTTGATTGTTCTCACTGTCAGAAGGTTTCTCCTTATTTCAAAGTTAAATCTCTCTTTGTTCAGTTTCCATCCATTATTCCTTGTCTGGCCTTTAGGTGTTTTGGAAAATAGATTGAGCCCTTCCTCTCTGTGGCAGCCCCTCAAATATTGGAAGACTGCTATCATGTCTCCCCTGGTCCTTCTCTTCACTAGACTAGCCATGCTCAGTTCCTGTAACTGTTCTTCATATGTTTTAGTCTCCAGTCCCCTAATCATCCTGGTTGCTCTTCTCTGCACTTTTTCTAGAGTTTCTAGAGGGCAAGTGCTCATCTCCATTTCAAGGGCCATTGAGCCAGCACGGTCTGAACACTTTTCCACGGTCATGTCATGACAGTACAGAACACTATAACTTTTCACATTAAAGTGGTACCTATTTATCTACTCACATTTGCATGATTCCAAACTGCCAGGTTGGCAGGAGCTGGAGCAAAGACAGGCGCTCACCCCATCTCACAATAGCAATAGCACTTAAACTTATATACCACTTCACAGTGCTTTACAGCCCTCTCTAAGCAGTTTACAGAGTCAGTGTATTGCCCCCAACAATTTGGCTCCTCGTTTTACACACCTCAGAAGGATGGAAGGCTGAGTCAACCTTGAGCCTGGTGAGATTTGAACTGCCAAATTGCAGTCAGCAGAAGTAGCCTTCAGTACTGCACTCTAACCACTGCGCCACCATGGTTGGATCTTAAACCTGGGTTGTACGCTTTCCAGCCGACAAGCCCAGCATCTTAACCGCTGAACCATGGTGCTGCTGACTGTTGTGGAGGCTTATTTAATTGTGTCTGAGACAGAGACATAACAGGAGAGTTGGTTTTGGCTAAAGGTGGAGGCAATATGTAAACAGGATCGTCTGGGAAAAATTACCTCTGCAACATCATGCAACTGAAGAGCTAAGATCAAAGGTCATAGCACACTAAGACTGCTAGCAGCATAGCTCCAGGAATAGAAGCTATGAATGTAAATAGTTAGAAATGGCCTTGGCATGATGCCAGGGCATGTGCAACACGCCACTTCTACCTGCCTGGAGATGCCAGCCACAGTGAAAGGAAGCACTACAATGCTGTTTCTGGGGACATAAAGCTGGGGAACCAAAATGTAGTTTCACAACAGCATGGACTTCGCAGTTGTTCATAAAAAGACAGGCAAGTGATGACACTTCAGCTATCATATCCCAATGGAAAACAAACACGATGCACAATGGCGTAGAATTCTTATATGTCCTAACCTAGTGAATCGGTGAGGATTAAAAAAAATCCTGTCATTATCGAATTAATTTTTCGTGTTATGCTCCATGGTTCTTCTGATAGATGGAAGGGAGAACCATGCTAATTTCATACCTCTGGGAAACAGCAGACCTCAAAAATTCAAGCCTACTTCTACACCAGAATATTCCACCTAACTTGAACCATCAGACTTTCAAGATTAGAGAGTGTGACAATCAGACAAGCAAGACCTCAAAACTGGGATTTTCAAAAAGAGTTCGGTTCTGTCATCTTTTAAATTTTATCCTTCACCCTTGGAGATTGGGAAGCTGAAAAGAAATCATTTGGGGGGTTCAGAGACACAAAAGAGTGCTTTCAGTGACAGCATACCACACTCAAGGTTGCTTGGAATCGGTGCATCATAACCAGAGAGGAAATACATTTACCTTGATGGACAAGCAGGTAAATTTAAGCGGCATTGAATTTAAGGCCAGAGCATTTGAGTGCCGTTCTGGATTCTCAGAGCTCCAGCTTTTAATCCAAAGAGCATCTAAGGGAATCTAGGCCAGAGGTCAGTATGGTATTTTGAGATTTACTGTACATATTGCATAAGCCATTGATCAATAGAGCATTTCTCAGAAAGCAAGCCTCACACCCAACTCACGTGCTAATGAGAAACAGAGTGGCATGATTGAGTAGACATGAGCTTCAGCAGAGACAGCATTTAGGATGGACTTCTTAGGGATCCAATTAGCACACCCCACCATACAACAACTTCTTTAACCATGGTTTTGGAATAAATCACCATTGGGAGAATATCTATGGAGATTCTCAATCATCCTTGAAAAAGCATGTTTGGGATCACCATTGGATAGTACACTTTGTGCTAAGCCATAGTTTACACATCAGAGTGGCTGGGAGGTACGCACAATGCAATAGACCACAAACAAACAGCCCATATGGTAACTAAAGTTACAAAGTAATTTGGGTTTCCCACATTATGGTAAAACATGGTTTGTTTAACCATTGTTTATGTAATGAACAATTTCCCAGTATTTACATTACCACCAGCCCAATCCTGACAGGTTCCAGGTGAATAATAATACAATAATACAATACAATAAAGCATTTGATGTAAAAGAGAAATGTAAATAGAAGAATAAACTCAGTGCCTAAGAACAACTAAGGCTTGAAAGCATGTTCAAACATAACAGTGAAAAATATGCAAGGCTGGGGCCATCTTTAATTCCAGGGGGAGAATGCTCCAAAGAATTGGGGACCACCACTAGCTGGGTATGTGAAATACATTAAACCATAAACCATGATTTACAATCACAGTGGTTCACTTAGTGCAACATGCTAGCTGAAATTAATCAAACTAATTCATTCACTCATATATTTAACCGATCAATCAATCAATCGACCTATCACCATGGTAATCCTAAGTAAGATACAGCCATGTAATAATTACATTTAAGAATAAAAATAGAAGAAGAGCAACATACAGCCACATTCATTAGCAGTGGAAATTCTGGTCCTAATTGCTGTCAATAACTACCTATATTGAAGGATATTTTTGAATTAACTTAAAAGTTAATTTATAGAGTCTGCCTCTATAGATAGATTGTGTCTAAAAGATCCTTTGGGTGAGGAACAAGTTCTACATTACAAAACTGAGTTGAATGTGGACTTAAAAATGATAAACTCCAAGGCTGACAAACAATAGGAGAAAAGATGCTACACTGAATATACAAAAGAAGTAGATTGATTTTCAATAATTAAAAACAACAAGCCACGAGAGTTACCTGGATACTTTCCGACCTGGGATTTACAAGAACTGGTTAAAGTTTTGCAGAATGAAAAGAAAGCAAGATCTATGACATTAAGGTGCTAAGGGTTAAGATAGTTAGAAGTAAATGGAATATAATGTTGGTTTATTTGATCAAGGTTAAAATATATACATAAAGGGAACACTTAAACAACACAATGTAACTCCAAGTCAATCACACTTCTGTGAAATCAAACTGTCCACTTAGGGAGCAACACTGATTGACAATCAATTGCACATGCTGTTGTGCAAATGGAATAGACAACAGGTGGAAAGCAGAGGCAGTTAGCAAGACATCCCCAATAAAGGAGTGATTCTGCAGGTGGTGACCACAGACCACTTCTCAGTTCCTATGTTTTCTGGCTGATGGTTTGGTTACTTTTGAATGCTGGCGGTGCTTTCATTCTAGTGGTAGCATGAAACGGAGTCTACAACCCACACAAGTGGCTCAGGTAGTGCAGCTCATCCAAGATGGCATATCAATGTGAGCTGTGGCAAGAAGGTTTGCTGTGTCTGTCAGTGTAGTGTCCAGAGCATGGAGGCTATTGAGGTAATTCCCCGTTAGGAGAATGAGCACATACAGGGAGACGTATTTGAGAGGAGTGTTTGAATAATACACACAGAGCACACAGATACACTGTACAGTAAATATAGGTTTTTACTTCCAGAAAGGTTTAAGCAAAGTCCAAAATAGGCAGTCCAAAGTCATTCACAGGTTAAATTAGTCAGTTTTCAATCCAGGGATAATCCAAATATCAAAGTCCAGTGTGAAAAAACAGTTCAGTATCAGACTTACATTAAATCCAGTAATATCAGTCAATTAGAAGAAATGGAGCAACGGCAATACTTTCCAACAGAAGGAAACAGAGATACTCACTTAGACACACTCTCTTCTGAGACTAAGACTAAACAACCCAGGTTTCTGGCTCCATCTTATGGCCATTTGAGAAACCACACCTAATTACAGTTTTGCATTTTCTTAAAGATACAGTTTTAAAATGTTTATCCTGGTTTATATATTTCTAACCCAAATACCTGTTAGGTGACTTATATTCCTAACAGAGATGCTACCAGGAGACAGGGCAGTACATCAGGAGATGTGGAAGAGGCCCTAGGAGGGCAACAACCCAGCATCAGGACCGCTACCTCCGCCTTTGTGCAAGAAGGGACAGGAGGAGCACTGCCAGAGCCCTGCAAAATGACCTCCAGTGGGCCACAAATGTGCATGTGACTACTCAAACGGTCAGAAACAGACTCCATGAGGGTGGTATGAGGGCCTGACGTCCACAGGTGGGGGTTGTGCTTACAGCCCAACACCGTGCAGGATGTTTGGCATTTGCTAGAGAACACCAAGATTGGCAAATTCGCCACTGGTGCCCTGTGCTCTTCCCAGATGAAAGCAGGTTCACACTGAGCACATGTGACAGACGTGACAGAGTCTGGAGATGTCGTGGAGAACATTCTGCTGCCTGCAACATCCTCCAGCATGACCGGTTTGGCAGTGGGTCAGTAATGGTATGGGGTGGCATTTCTTTAGGGGGCTACATAGCCCTCCACGTGCTCGCCAGAGGTAGCCTGAGTGCCATTAGGTACCGAGATGAGATCCTCAGACCCCTTGTGAGACCATATGCTGGTGTGGTTGGCCCTGGGTTCCTCCTCATGCAAGACAATGCTAGACCTCATGTGACTGGAGTGTGTCAGCAGTTCCTGCAAGATGAAGGCATTGATGCTATGGACTGGCCTGCCTGTTCCCCAGACCTGAATCCAATTGAGCACATCTGGGACATCATGTCTCGCTCCATCCACCAATGCCACATTGCACCACAGACTGTCCAGGAGTTGGGGGATGCTTTAGTCCAGGTGTGGGAAGAGATCCCTCAGGAGACCATCTGCCACCTCATCAGGAGCATGCCCAGGCATTGTAGGGAGGTCATATAGGCACATGGAGGCCACACACACTACTGAGCCTCGTTTTGACTTGTTTTAAGGACATTACATTAAAGTTGGATCCGCCTGTAGTGTTTTTTTCCATTTTCATTTTGAGTGTAACTCCAAATCCAGACCTCCACAGGTTTCTAAATTTGATTTCCATTGATAATTTTTGTGTGATTTTGTGGTCAGCACATTCAACTATGTAATGAACAAAGTATTTAATAAGAATATTTCATTCATTCAGATCTAGGATGTCTTCTTTATTTTTTTGAGCAGTGTATGTTGTTACATCCGATAACCATTAATGGACTTTTGCTGACATAAGGTCTGTTGTAGTTTAAGAAAAGGTGATAAGTTCCTAATTTTTTTTATTTTTGTTGCAATGAAGGTGGGAAGTCACTTGTTTTTTCTTCCTTTTCTATTTCTCCTTCTATTTTTCCATTTTTCTTTCTTTTCTGCTCTTTTTCTTTTTAGTTTCTATTTTTTCCAATTTGTATTACTTTTTGTAATTTTGCAATTATAATCTTTAATAAAATTACTATAACAAAGGGAAATTATCACCATAAATACAAACTCGAAAAGAACAGAAAGGACAAAATCTAGCATACAGGTGATAACATTAACATTATGCAAAAATGACACAGACATAGATTAATATGGGAAATTGCAAAAAATGGTCTTCGGAATTACCTAGATACACTCAAACTCAAACCTATTTTTTTTTCTTGAAAATTAAAGATTTCCTTTCTTTTAAAATAAAGCAAAACACAAGAAAGCCAGACATTTATAAAAAAAAAAAAAAACAGATTAATGAAAAAGACAAAATGTCTACTGTGTTAAATGTATTAATAAAATGTATATTTGGGTAAGCAAAAACAAGAACTGGAATGGACGAGCTCAAGTGAGAGAATATTCTGGTAAACAAGCGATCTCAAATTTTAGTTTTGCAAAAGATATCAAAATACTTCCTTGGTTGTCGCTCTGATACAATCCCATTTGTATTCCATGGCCAAATTTGAGTTTTTTAAATAAGTTGAAAAACTGCTTACATTTGCTACCTTTTTTCTAGTTTGCTCCTCCAATTCTCAGAATACTGTTCTGATTTCTGCACACAGGTCTGATATTCCCCAGATAAACACAAATAATCTTTTCACGTTAAGCAACTGTATTATTCTGTCATAGGGAAAACAAAAATCTTTATAGGACGGATTTAAAGTATATATGATATTGACAGCAATATTTTATTAAAAGAAATCAACATTTTTGTACAAGAAATTAAATAGTTTTAGAGGTAATCCTCAACTTACAACCACGACTGAGTCCAAAATTTACGTTAAATGAGACATTTGTTGTGAGTTTTGTCCCATTTTATAACCTTTCTTGCCACAGTTGTTAAGTGAATCACTGCAGTTGTTAAGTTTGTAACCCAGTTGTTAAGTGAATCTGTCTTCCCCATTGACTTTGCTTGTCAGAAGATGGCGAAAAGTGATCATATGACCCCAGGACATGGCAACTGTCATAAACACGAGTCAATTGTCAAGCGTCTGAATTTTGTTCATGTGACTGTGGGGATGCTGCAACCGTCCAAATGCTCATAAGTCAATCTTTTCAGTACTGTTGTAACTGTGAACATTCACTAAATGAACTGTTGTAAGTCAAGGACTACTTGTATTGTGGAACAGCAAATCTTTTCTCCCTTTATAAATGTATTCCCCCCTAAAATGCCTGAACGTTGAATTTTGCCTCACAAAGGATTTGTGATAGCCCTCTTGATTACTTAGCTTTTACCTTTTTCAGTTTTTCAAAGTTCTTGTGGGGTTTTGGGCTGAAAAATATAATTAGATCTGGATTTTTATTATTATTTTTGCTTCTAGCTATGTTGCTGTAACAGGAGATTTCAAGATTACTTACAGATCCAAATTATGCTATTTAATGCAACACTCTTGCCACCCTGTGGCTGCAGTTTGAATAATGAGCCACGCTAAGACTAGTAAGAATTTAGGGAAATGTGATTTTTGCTTGGCCTGCAGTAATGGAGGAAATAGCTCATATCTGTACCATTCTTTGTGTATCACGATCCAGATGGTAGTTGACAGTTCCTTTCTGCAGCAGGAAATAGTATTTCAAAGTGGGAAACAAATTAAATCCTCACATTTAATATTTCATCTAATTTAACAGTTAGAGACTCAGAACACCATGTCTTTAAAAAATCACCGTATAAATAGTATACATTGTCATATATTTTTTCCAGTATATTTTGAAAATCGTTCTTATAAAATTAACACAATAGGTAGTACAATCCCTGCCTGAATCTGCTCTTTTCCCCAATTTAAATAGGAGGTATTGAACTCACAAGTGCACCGTGACACTTTCCTTGATGTCACTGGAAACAATGGAGTTGCTATCTGTGCATCTTTCCCTCAACCTATTTTTCCCCCAACAGCCGTGCTCTTTGATGAGTGTTGTGATGGCCTAGAGATGGAGCTCTTGCCTCACAATCAGGAGGCTGTGAGTTCAGTCCTAGGTAACGGCAGTTATTTCTCTCCTTGAGTGCCTTTGCTGCAAACTCTGGGTGAGCATCAGGAAGGGCATCCAGGTAACAAATGCTCATTCGTTCATCAATTCAGTCACCCTTACTCCACCTCAATGCATACAACATACAAACATACAACAGCACTGAAAAAGTGACTTCTGACTAGTTTTTCACACTTACAGCCACTGAAGCATTCCGATGGTCATATGATCAAAATTTGGATGCTTGGCAACTGACATGTATTTATGACTGTTGTAGGGTCTTAGGGTCATGTCATCACTTTTTGTGACCTTCTGACAAGCAAAGTCAATGGGAAGCCAGATTCACTTAACAAACATGTTATTAACTTAACAATTGCAGTGATTTGCTTAATAATTGTGGCCAAGAAAGGTCATAAATGGGGCAAAACACTTCACAATTGTCTTGCTTAGCAACATAAATTTTGGATTATGGTCATAAATTGAGGATTATGTATGTAACCTGCAAAAACATTTTTACAATCCTAAACTGTTGCTGAATCACTATGCAAGTCTGAGAATTAAACTTCCTATCTCTACCTTTAAGTGCATGATCAATTAGGGTGACTCTTCTTAATGCTTCTTTCTCTGACCATTAAGCCACTAGGGGTTCTTGCATCTCTTTGTCTGTTTCTTAAGTAGCATCTTTTCCCTTTGTTCCCAAGGTCATCCATAAATTTAATTACTCTGGTAAATGTGTATAAACAGAAAAAGACCATTGCCAAAAGTGTAGGCAAAGAGAGCAATCATGGTTAAGATCAAAAGAGGCAGAGAAAAGGGGGAGAAATTTTGATGACAAAAAATAGTTTGGGAACGAATGAAAAAGACGAAAACAAGGAGTCTCTAGAAGAGCAAAAGTAATTAAAAATACAAGTGATGCAATGATTTGGGATGGAACTTAAGGGAGAGAATGTTGAATGATTTACATTCAGAAATATTTATTACAAACATATTTATATAATGGGATATGTCAAAAGTGAATTGAAATCACTGCTATAAATGTTAGTACCCATGGGGGGAAAAGGATAAAAAGCAAGTCATAAATAGCAATAGTAATAGCATTGATATACCACCCCAGAGTGCTTTACGACACTCTCTGGGCAGTTCCTAATGTTAGTATATCACCCCCAACAATCTGTGTTCTCTTTTTACCTACCTCAGAAGGATGGAAAGCTGAGTCAAGCTTCAGCCAGTCAGGATCCAACTGCCAAATTGCAGGCATCTGACAGGGAGCAGAAGTAGCCTGCAGTACTGCAGTCTAACCACTGCACCACCAGTGCTATAAGAATGTTTAAAACTGATAAGACTGCTGAGGGTGGTGATGGTAATGTAGCTGTAGAACTATTCAATTTTCCGTGTGCTTGGCTTGCGGAAAATTATGTGATTTATCAGACATGTTTGTGGAGACTGCATCTATGCCCAACAAATGAAAGAATACTATCATTGAGGCATATGAGGACAAAAATATAGCCTGAGTGAATGAAAAACCTTCAAGGAACTGGTTTGTTAAGTTGCTTGGAATGGTATCTGTCAGAATTCTAGCTGAAAGAACATAAAAGGATGACAACGAACAAATGACAGTGAGGAATGATTGTGATGACATGACATTAGAAATGTATTTGTTGGGGATAAGAATACATGTGTACTTTAAAGGCTTACTGCATAGTAGCAGAGACATTGAGAGTTGAATGGCATTCAAGTTTAATATATTATTGCTGTTGTTGACAGAGAATCTGAAGGATTTGCAACAAAGGTTAACTAGCTTGTATGATGCAATCAGAAGTGTGGATCTGGAAATACATGTATCAAAAGAGTTAGTTGTATTTGACAAGGAAAATGAGTAGTTATTTATACATAAATGATGAAGAACTATAGCAAGTACATGGATTTGTTTTTGTTTTTTTTTCTAAATATGGGAAAATAGATAAAGAAATGTTATATGTGTAGATGGTAGAAAAATGTTCAATAGAAGAAATGGAACTAGGAATGAAAGGGGGATAAATGAATGTGAACTGAAAAACAAAAATGGGTGATCAATATCGAAGGAGTACTTTGAAGTGGCATGGCCATACAGAAGGAATAAACAATCATTGAACTGTAAAATAATGAAATTGAAGTACAGTGACTGGGTTGAGAGAGAGGGGTAGATTGAGATACTGAAAAAGAGGGAGATGAGAAGTTTAAAGGACAATAGGCAATGGATGACTGGGGTAGAAGCAAGGATGGCTTGCAAGGTGGAAAACATGAAAAGGTACTATGAATGATTTGGTGTAAATTAATTTTAATCACATTTCCTTTGTTATCTCGTGACTTTAATTTACAGTTACATAATTTACAGCTGTAATTTACAGCTTCCTGTTGTCCCACAGATGCTTTTTCAAAAGGCAACTAGATTTTATTTGTTTTTGCTTGGAGATATTCTGACTGAATGGTGCAGAACAGAAGGATTTATATTCCTTGTAATCATCTGGTTGTTTGCATTCTTTTATAGAGTTGTTGAGGCCACTTGGAGGTTTGTCTGTGTCCCCAGGATCACCTGAATAGTGCAAATGGGTGGAACTGCTGAAAGGACTGTGTTGTAGATTGGAGATAGATGATCTTGTACCCCTTCCCCTCTGTTGAGAGGTGGCTGTTCAGTCTTAATGTAGGTGGCCTCTTTGACCACTGTTTCAAACTAACAATCCTCTCTGTCCAGAATGTGGATGACAAGTGAAGCATCTTCAAGTAAAAACAAAGAAAGTCATTGCCTTTTGAAAAAAAAAACATTTTTGGCACCACCATGACTGATGACTGAGAATCTCCAGACATTTGGGCTTCCTATTTCTTATTCCTTTTCTGGGCTCTGCATCATGTAATTTACCCTGAAAGAGAATGGAATGTTGGGCATGTATATACTGTATCTATGTTGAATAGCCAGATATGCAACACATAATTTGATGTAATAAACCCAGAAAATAATGGTGTATGTATTGATTGTATTAGGACACCTGGATGTATTTCTTCTTCAGTTTATTACCAGAAGATACTGCTGTTATGGTTTCTACATTGAGATTAATACTTGTTTTATAAAAGGGGATTTCACAATGGTGGCTTTTATTTATGTTTCAGATTCCTTTTCTGTTTCATATTTTTAGTGTAGTTTCTTCTTCCTTTTGAATCATTTTCAAACATCTTCTCTTTCTTGTACTAATGTTCAGGTATCTGTGGCTCTCAAATCATATGGAACAACAGGTCCTATTTTTCCTGATTATTTGCCATCCTACCTGGCACCAGTTGGGGCAGAAATCCTACTATTTTCTAGCCCTGGTTTTCATTTTTTGGAACATATAATGGATCACATCAATCAACTGGTCATGAAATGGATCACATCTATCAGCAGGAAAATACTTCATATTCAATCCGATCATCATTTTAACTCAAAGCCTATTTTCACACTTCATGCCAACTTCTTGTATTGATTTAACTACAGTTTGCTGAACAAGTCCTTGAGGATTGATTTAGATATAATGCTAAGCCCTAAATCATGGCTCATTGGCTAAATAGCATAACACTTAGACTTATATACCGCTTCACCATGCTTTCAAGCCCCCTCTAAGCAGTTTATAAAATCAGTGTATTGCCTTCAACACCCTGGGTCCTCACTTTGCCAACCTCAGAAGGATGGCAGGCTGAGTCAGCCTTGAGCCGGTGAGAATCAAACTCCTGGCAGTTGGCAGAATTAGCCTGCAATACTGCATTCTAATCGCTGTGCCACCATGGTTCCTAAAATCCATAGATTGTGCTAAGCTGTATTATTGTTTACTTGGTTGTGGCCAACGAGTGTAGTCCACTCAAAATAGAAGCACCTTTCTAAGGCCTTGGATGCGGAAGAGTCTATCTCAGCTTTGTTGTCAGGCATTTGAGCATCTGGTTCTCTTCTAAGGGGGCAGTTTTCCTTCCTGCAGAGTTTTTTCTTTCTGGAAAAATCAGAGGTCAGATAGCTACATGAGATTGCCAATGACAGAGAAACATAACATTCTTGACAGAGGAATTAAAAATTAGCCCTTCATGTGATGAACACCGGATGTTTGATAGATCTGGCCTTGGTCAAAATAGTCCCCTAGACCTTTGTTATTTGTAGATATTGATATTGGCAAAAGAGCTTTCAGAAGTAACAGACACCACTTTGTTATTGGGATAGGAGAGATTTGGCACTGATTGCAGTGTTTAGATGTCTCTGGTTGCTATTTCCCTATTCCAGTGAGGTGCCTATTTTTTTAAAAGGTTTTGTAGCATGGAAAGAATGTAACCGATACACTGGTGGACCTGCCAATCCACCAACTGCTTTGCTCTCTTTTGTGCAACTGGACTAGAATCCTGTTTGCTACTGCAGAAACTAGATCTAAAGATATTAATGTAGAAGTTGGAGGGTGCCCAGCGGTTTCGCAGCTTGGCTTTCAAATAAGCCACCAACCTCCCTCCCATTCAGCTTAGCTCTCAAAAACCACCCCAACATTGTGCAGCTGCTCAGGTTTGGAGCTGATTTTAAACAAGCATTAGCCTCGTTGTGATTGTATCTCACCTGGAAGTCACTTAGTTGTCATGAGCAACGGAAATATACAGGAAATACGACTTCAGCAACAGAGTGGTCAGTGTCTGGAATACTCTACCTGACTCTGTGGTTTCTTTCCCAGACCCCAAAAACTTTAACCTTAGACTGTCTACTGTTGACCTCACTCCTTTCCTAAGAGGTCTGTAGGGGGCATACATAAACGCACCAACATGTCTACCATCCCTGTCCTATTGCTTCTTTTATTTTTCTTATATGTACCCATTTCATGTATTCATAACTATGTTTATACTTATACCTGTTATCTTATAATCGCTTGACAAATAAAATAAATAAAAATACAAATAAATAAAACAGATATAGAAATTGTCCTCTCAATTTTCACTCAACTCTACCAAATGTTTTCAGGATCATATAGAGTTTGTTTTTCAACTTGCCTGCTATTGTCACTTCTTCAGACCAGGAAATCAAAATCAAGAATCCAAATACTATCTTTATTGTAAGGTAACAGTAGCAGAATCTTGCAAGACAGAAAGCACTTGCCTATTCCTCTAGCTTTTATATTCCAAGAAATGAGGAAGAGTCTTTTATATATATTTTTTTCTATTCCCACTCCTGCTCTGGGCTAAGAAAAGCTGCAGCTCTTCCTCCTGTCTCCCACATTTATTCTCACATCCCACTACAGCTGCATTCTGGTAACAGGGTCAGAAAAATATACATGCTAGAATTACTGTGATAGCTTTATTTTTAATGCAGGATTCACTGGCAAAACCTTAACCTGTGCAGACTGAGGGCTATGGAAGAACTGATTTATGATGTCTGAACCTCACTACTAAATGAAAATTCTGATAGGATAAATGGTGGCCAATGAAAATCTTTTCATGAAACAGAATGGATGACCTGGTTGGTTCTTGTGAAATAGTCCATAAGATCCCTGAAAAAAATAGGCTGCATAAACATCCATCAACATCCTAACTAACTCTGCCTGGGGTTAATTCAGTCACCTCAGACTTAAACAACTGGCATCTGACAAAAGGCCATTTTATACTGTGTGGCAAAAGGATCGGGAATGTATTTATTGAGTGGTTGAAGATGAAGGATGAGTTCCCAAGAAAGGTTATGGTAAATGTAGCTACCATTTCCAATTATTATCTGGCAACAAATATGAATATTTTGTGACCTAGGAAATTGATTTGGAAGAAGCAAATACCTGTTGGGAGTCATCAATTATTCATTCTTTGTGTAAACCCTATACAAGTTGAAATATCTTTCATGTAACAGAAAAAAGGGTGTTCCCTTCTAAACTTTCAAGAAATGGTTTAGTTCTTTTTAAATTAGTGTTAAAGATTTTATGCATTACACACAGTATAGCCAGAATTTTGGACATGCAGTTATTGTACTCAAAATGATTGCTCTCTCTCTCTCTGTGTGTGTGTCTGTCTGTCTGTCTTTGAGCAAGTGTTGACATTAGCAACTGCTTAATAAAGGCCCTGCAGTTGGCAAGATTTCAGAAGTGATTTGCCCTTGCCTGCTGCTTCCTAGGGCTGAGAGAGATGGACTGACTCAAGGTTACCCAGCTGGCTTTATGTCTAGGGTGAAACTAGAACTCACCATCTCCCAGTGTCTTGCCTGGCGCCTTAACCACTACATTGCTCAGGTTTGACTGCCTGGCTGCCAGAATGATCTGAAGGATGCAGTGCATATCTAAATGTTTCCAATTTGTAAGCTTTGCAAAAATATAGGTGAAATATTGGTGCTAACCAGGCAGCCCTGGATTCTTAATGGCCCAACATCCCATTAGCCCAGAAAGATGAAGATGGGATGTAGGAGATTAATTTATAGTGCTTTGTTCACACTTACGTCAAAGCTTGTTTAAAAATACAGCCCTTTGGTTCTTAGTCATTTTTCATGTGAGGCTCATTACAGTTATAAATACCGCAGCCATATGCCTTGCCAGTCTGTGGCTTGAACATGGTTTGTTTCCTCCCAAAATCTTCTGCTTGCGGGAAAAGGGATCCATGCCCCACTACCAGCCTTTTTCATTCAATCCTGAATGCTCAGGGCAACCCAATGTTTGTGTAATAAAACCCACTCCTTGATCATATTTTGCAGAAAATGAAACAGGTTTATTTCCCTTCAAGTGAAATAGCCTAGCACCACAAAGCATATTCAATGTGCATGGCTTGCTTGCATGTGTGTGTTTTTAACACTCATAAATATATTTATTCAGTTTCTATACTGTGGAATGATACGCCTTGTCAGAATGGTAAAATAGAAACATATATAATAATTCAGCAGAACTGTGATCACCCATAAAACCCCAACTTCAGTAGAATGCTGCATTATACTTAAATATACCAACTAAATATGCCAGCTAAATACAATATACCAAACATACCAACTAAATATACCTGGGAGTTGTCAACTTTAAGCAGCCTTACCTTAAGTTGCAAAACACCTGAAGAATAGTTCTGTTTTTATTGATTGGATGAATGAGGTTAAGGCTAATCTATCCACACTGGGGGAAGGCAACTATTTAAGGAAGTAGGGGTCACACTCTCCTTGATTCCCCACTGATCTCATATGTTAGGCATAAGAGGGGGTCAAGAGGAAATGTAATTAATAGAAAATCCATAAAATTTATTTTAGAAAAACAACTTTGCTCCCAGACATCACCTCTGACTTTCTAGTCCCTAACAAGTGGTCTGCAGGTCTTCAGCTTTTCAATATTCCTCTTTCATCTACTGACCTACACCAGTTGCCACCACTAACACCATGACTTTATCATATAATTTTGTATCTTTTCCTCAGCATCCGATTCACCTGTCTGCTTACCTGCCTGCCTGCTTCACTCACACATATACAAACAGGTCAAGCCTGCCTTATTCCCCACCCCCCACCAAAAGCCCTAAAGGGATTCATGCAACAGCCTGGTATTGCGGATTAAGTTTTGTATAAAAACAAAGCAAGAAATAGCATGACAAAATAGTGAGAACTGACTGGGGCTGGAGCAGTGTTTGCCATTGTGGGAACAATCTTCCCTTAACCAAGGACAATGCTGTGGATTAAGTGTCTGATTTTTGTGTATCCATATACTTCTTACTTTACTCTTTCTGTGGCTGGAAATATTCTGCCTATCAGTTTACTGAAGCAATTATTCACAAGAAATGGCACATTGTGCTACCATAAAAAACCTAAAAAGTAGCAGAATAGCTCTACGTATAGTAACTTGTCTCTTTGTGTAGATTGGATCAAGAGGTAATTAGCACCTGCTGAGGATTTTAAATTCTCTTAACTTTTGCATTTCTATGCTGGATAGTACCAGAATACCTCTCAAAAAAGCCAAAGCACATATTTCTTTACTGGAAGGTTTCATTACATCCTTTTACTCCCTGAAGTATATGAGGAATTGCATGCAATTTTACAATACTTTTTTTCTTAAAAGACTTCTGTTTGGATAATGGATATTGTGAAAATAATATACTGCTTTGGATTTTTTAAAAAAAGCACCCATTATTTGAGTATGTGATTTTAAACATATAAAATAATGTTTTGCACTACAAAAGAGCATGATTTTTAAAGGCAAGCCTTTAAAAAAATAAAACCTCATTCTTTGAATAAGCACTTAAGCAGGGTTTTTCTCTCTCCTAGATTAGCAAGCCCCTTAACTGCAGGAGTTAAGCAGTTCTGGAAAATACATAAGGAAAGATAAGAAAAATCCCACACCACTCAAATCACCCACTGCCTTATATTGTCTTGCGTCTAACCATATGCAGGTATCTGGTAAGAGAAGTATGTGCAGTCAGCTGGAATGTTCTCTCAAGCAAACAATCTTCTCTGCTCCCAAGACCATGTGTCAGTTTCAATATTCCACTTCCAAGCCAGGATTTCCTGGGGCCAGTTTTTCTGGCTGGATAATTCCTATCAACTGTACTTGTTTGAGGCAATCTGGGACAGTTGTGGCATTACTCAAGAATAACTATACTCCCCACCTGGATTGGGACCATCAGAAATGAAAAGGAGTGATCAATATAATATGTATATAGAGAGTATATTGATGCCCCAGAGTGGTTCTTCACAAATCTAAAGCAGCTCCTACTATCTTTCAATCACACTTCTTTAGCCAGCTTTATATGTGAATGTTATCATATGTGCTTTATATATTTTGCCTTTATTTTTTATACATATATTTGGCATTTTCAATAAAGGCACTGCTATTAGTTATCTTGTGTGTTCAGCTGAAGGTGGGATATAAGCAGAGCAAATGAATCAATAGAGGCCATCACATTGTGTCCCCTGGTTCACAGAGTAAACGTGGCTCATTCTATTATTAGTATTTTACAACTTATAGCATCACCCTAGCCATTGTGGTAGTGATATACCATTAATTAAGGGTCTTGATATGGCTCTCATAATAGCAGGGTGATGCTTTAAGATAGAAACACATTTCTAGTGTGGAAATCACCTTGGCCATATTTTTAGCCATGGATGACTGAATAAGTTGCATTTGACTGGTTGATATTGAGCCTTTCCTTGTTCCTCGAGGACTTCAAATGCTAGTTTCCAGGCCGATCTCTGGAAGCTTGTTCATATACACCCATTAATGTTCAGATAAGTGCATTTTGGAAAAAATAGTATTATGTTTCATTAGCTTAGGATGCATTAGAGGCATGAAGGGAATGGTTCTGGACTTTCAGCCCACATATGGCTATTTCTAAGGAGCACCTTATAAGTTCGTTCATTTTCCAAGATCTGCATTCATACTGAAAGTGCTATCAGATTGAAAATTCCAGAACATTCTCTCCTATATTCAGGTACTTGGCTACAGGCTCATTTTTATGGCAGCAGATAGCTACTATTTAATATTTTCAGCAATGTCCCCGATATAATGCACACTATGGGAAATTTTAAATCACAGTTCAAAGATTCAGCCACTGAAAGTAAGGAGTAATTTTCCAGTCCTCTATGAAAATTTATTTTTATTTTTTTAACACTAAGTTCATGTATATTGATTTTTTCTTATTAATCTGGAAGGAACAAGCTGAGATGGGTCTTCAGCAAAAGTCTTATATCACTCAAAAGATGAAAGTCAGTTGCAATTCACATGCACCTTAGGCTGAAAAAGCAGGCAAGTTGCGGCCACATCTGCTGAAAGAATATTATGGAATAGGAGGTGTTTGCTTTTGATTGACCAGATTAAAAAAGTAACAAAAACATTTTATTCAGATTCAGCCTTTCTTATGGTCACAGATCAGCACAAAACGGTTGTTTTTTCATGTTTACAGTGATTATAAGACACAAAATCTGTTGTGAACAACATAACAAATGGAGAAATATTACACTTCTGATCTTTTCTCCACTGAATTTTGTTAATACAATTTGGGGGAGGGGAGGCACATACCAGTTCCTGGTTCATAAGATATTGTGTAAATTCATTCATTGTAACGTGTCCAATTTAGCATTTCATAAAGTGCAAAAACTCTTCAGTGAAAATTCTTGACTAATGTTAATACCAAAAGAAATGGCAATTCCTTCCTATTAACTTCTGTTTCAGCTTTTCTCTAGATTCTCCTCTCAGAAACAGCCTTGAGGTAGAGATCAAGGAAGGGAAAGAATTCAAATTAGTTTCCTTCTGGGTTTCCTGTTACTTTCCTGCACCTTTGATGCAGCTATTCTTGTACACTTGGTGTGTGTGTAGATATAGAGCATCTACACACACTGTATACTCTGGATCAGTAGATACAGAGCAGGATCAAGGGGTAGCACTATCAAAAACCCTCCATTTTCTCTCTCTTTTTTTGTTAGAGCTGTATTCAAGATCATAGCTGTGCTTTTAAAAGCATCATATTCTCTTGACACTCTCTCAAATGCTCAAATGTGAAGTTCAGACCTAATCCTCGAGTTTCACTTATCCTATCTCTAATGTAGCTTTATTAGGCTGTAGGGAAAATACATATAATTTCATAATAGGACAGGACACTTTGTAGGCAGTGGACAAATTTGTATATCTGTGGTGCTGAACTTAAAATACACTTAATAAGAAAAAGGCTGACCTCTACATCAGAAGTAAATTTAAACAATCCTTAACATGAGCTTAGCTTGAGAATTATATTGTATACAAAACTGGATTCCATTCCTTAACAGTCTTCAGAATGGAGGACAATTTTTTTTACCCAAGCCCCAGTTTGTTGCAATCTTTCTTACTAGACTGCTGGACATGCAAGTCTGTTGTTAATGGCTGTTGATGTGTGATAAAGGAATTGCCTATAATGAGGTATTGGATTATACAGATAATCCTTGATTTACAATCATTCATTAGTGACTGTTCCAAGTTACAGCAGCACTGAAAAAACTGACATTACAATTGCTTACATTGATGACCACTGTAGTATTCCTATGGTCAATTTGGATGCTTGGCAACTGAGATTGTATTGTCCCAGGGACATGTGATTGCCATTTGTAACTTTCCCAGCCACCTTCCAACAAACAAACTCAATGGGGAAGTCAGATTCACTTAATGCTGCATGATTCACTTAACAACTGTGATAAAAAGGTTGTAAAATGGGATAAAACTCTCATTTAACAATTGCCTTACTTAGCAACATAAATTTTAGGCTCAATCATGATAAGTCAAGGACTACTTGTAATATGTTATAATTGGAGACGTTTGACTTCACAATATCAAATTCTTTGTCCAGGCATTTACAATCATAATATAATTATGTTTTATTTCATTCAGGATGCCTAAAACTGAGTTCATCCCTGATTAACTCCATGCTAGCATTTTTGTACAAGAGGATAATAACATTTTTGAATGCATTTTTGAATGTTCAGTTGACTGAGTTTCATGTTTAATGAATAAAGTCTATAATAATAACCCCCTCTATAATGGATACCCCGTGATAGATGAAGGGTTTGTGATGCTCTGATGAAGCTGAGAGCTATGCTGGCAGTAGTGTATTCTACCAGAGGGGTTAGCCATGCCAGGCAGGTCTCAGCCGAACAGCCACACTAAGTGTTAATATCAACCCATTTAGTATGGTGAGAAAATAGAAAAAGAACATCGTACTGGATTGGTTGTTGCCTGGGTCAACAAGGATCATGCCACTTGTTGGAACTCCTGGGCATCTGTTGGCAGAGGGACTCAGGAGCTATGGTTGGCAACCAGGGCTTGGCCCTGAAGGATTACTGGAAGAAACAACCACAAAGGAGATAAAAGTGTGCTTGAAAATCAAGCCATTATGGCCCTCTACTGTAAATTGGAACCAATGAAGCGGGGTTATCTAAAGTTAATGTTTGAACCTTGGGGGGGAAATCCAGATTCAAATATAATGAGCAAAGATTAACAGATCAAAGGAGATTCATTACTAGAAATAAAATACTTAGGGATGCACAATTGGAAGAGATTTGGAAAAATTATGAAAATGGAAGACCAAATAGCAATGGTAGAGTAGTAGAAGAAACTCAATTGGAAATATAGAAACAGCTGTTAGAAACTGTAGAAATGATAACTTAGAATAACAAGCAAATCAGTACAGATGCACTAATGATGTTACCTAGCCAGATAATAAAATTACTGCAAGCAAACAACCAAGTTCCAAATTCAGAGACCACAAAGAACTCCAAGATAGGAGGCAGAGTCAATTTTTGCCTAATGTTCACTTTTTATACAACAAACATCTCAAGAGATACTGTATAAGAACTTGTTGGAGTTCTTATCCAATTAAGGATGGCTTCAACTATACATATTTCAGTGTCAGCCTAATTATCCCCCCGCCCCCCCAGGCATTTGCCATGTTTGGGTGAAGAGGGTATATATTATTTATGAATCAGAATTAAATCATTGACTAATTTGCCCTTGGTACGTAGTTTTGCCATTAAAAACCATACAGTTTAAGCAGTTCAATTTTTTTTCAAGCCAAGTGCCTAGAGAAGCTTGCCAGGACTACAGTCCCACAATTGGACAAAAAATTGGGGAAATCTTTTTAATTCAAGTATTTTATAAATTTTCTACAATAAATATTAAAATGGGCAGCAATTGTTGGAAATGCTCTGAAAGTCACACTTAAGGCTTAGAAAACCAAGCTGATTTTGAAACCCCAGACTGTTCACCCCTGATCTATAGCTATACTATATCATCTTTAAAAGTGGTATTTGTGATGATTTTACTGTGACACCCACCCCTTCAACATTTGGCACAATAAATGGTAGTCAGACTGCAAACGGTAGAATGAAACATCAATTCTACTTCAACAGTAAAAATAAATGATTTCAGCATAATAAACCCTATTTCCTTATTAGATGCATCACGTAATGTTACCGGTAGCTTTTCTCAAGAAGAAAACCCTGCTTGGTCAGCAGAATAGAACTGACATGTAAAGGTTAGTTTCTCTTCCTCAGAAAGTAGGGGCAATTCAGAAACTTTACTCCCTGCTCTTCGATCTTTGGCTCTGCATTCAGAACTCTAGGGTTTTCCTATTGTTCCAAACTGTCCAGAAAACTATTTGAAAGAGACAACTACTACTAAACTGGATATACTTTCCCCCCCTTAAATAACATAGTTTTCTATCAAAGTCAATACAATTCAACCATTTTTGAAGATAAAGGAGAAACCATTGCCCAGCAGCACGCTTCTGATTTTGTTTCTATTTGCATATCCCCAAACTGATCAAGCAAGCCCTATTCTGGATGCCAAAATCCTACCATAAGCCAGAGCTGACAGGGGTATTTCTAATGGAGCGATATCTACCCGGCACAAGTAATTCTACTGTGATAGACCATAGCAAACATTGCTTTGCTTGTAGGCAAATGGTAACACCTGAATCCTTTTCTTCAGGGTCCTATCAAGCAGATTCTTCTAAGTAAGAGTAGGAGTTGGCTATGTATGGATAGCTTGTGCAAAAATTAGTCTCACTACAGTTAGGTAGTTATAGATGGGGCTTCTTTCAAGCTGGAAGGGGATTGAGAAGGATATCAAAGCTTCTATGACTTCTTTGCATTATTATTTTTTGTTGTCCATGAAGGTAGGTCCTTAGTCTGTACTTAGCTTTGGATAACAAGTAGCATTGTATTAACATTCTATTCTTTCCCAATATAAAATCAAAATGGTCTTTATTGCAAAATGAACTAGGGACTTTTGGAAGAAAATAAATTATTACTCTGCCAAAGTCTACAGATTATCTGTTAAAGGCACAGATGGGGGACAAGGCTAGGATACCTCTATTGTTAATGCTGAATTTAATTTTTTTTTTACATATTCTAATATTTTGTGTATGAGTATCTTGAGTAGATTTCAGACTTTCAGCTTACATGCTCTTACTAAGTAGATAAAAACAAAGGGGATTAGGTAATATGGGGATGTTAATGCAAGTATTAAGTTCCTCATTGGATTTAATCTAAAAGGCTTGTGGTCCTGTAACTCCTTTATGGTACAGACATTTGGGGATTAAAGTCCATGAAAACTTTATGCCACAGTAAAGTGGTTGCTCCATAAGATGCATATGTCTGAGCTTTTCCTGCTACACATTGAGGCTGCACTCTTATTCTTGTGGAGTGGTTCCAGTTTTCCAGTGGGACAGCCATATTAACAACTTGGAAATCCTTTCAGTCTGAGAGGATAATGGAAAAAGCAGCATCCACATGCTTTTCTAGAAGTTGGGCTTCTGTCTTGTCTGTGCTGTACTCTAATTATAGGAGCTGTACGTATATATGCTAGATGAGGCAGGGGTGTCAAACGCCCATCATCATGTGATGTATTTTCCCCCTCTGCTAAACTGGGAATGGGCATGGCCATGACGCATCCAGCCTGCATGCTGCGAGTTTGATAGCCCTGCTATAAGATCTCCTTCTGGCAACCCTGATCCAAATCACTGTTTTCTTCAATGCATTACAATTGTTAAGGACAAATACATTTAATTGTCCTAAGCAATGTATTCTACCCAGAAGCTAATTAAATTGGCTGGCATGGAAAAGTAGATAGGGCTCCATAGACCACAAACACAAATATACCTAATATAAACCTGTTTTTACAAATTTTAAGAAATACAGTATATATTCTTCCAGTTCCATCCTGTGTCTCCCAATCATTTTTTTAAAACAAATTTTATTGATTTTTAAAGACATACAAGGCATAAAGCATAAGAACATAAAACCTCTTTTCTAAAAGTTATTTGTAAATTTTAACAAAACAAATAAAACATTTTATACACCGTTGACACCTCTCCTTATAGACACATACATATCCTTTCAAGTTTCTCATTATTTCTCCCTTTACTTTTATTCAATTATATTTGTTTTCTTATATTTATCTATTTTATATGTTTTTATTCAGTATACTTATTTTTCCTTCTGACTTACTTTATTCTCTTCTATCTTTTATTCTCAATTGTCCTCTTCTAACATTTCTCCAAGGTTTTATTAACTCAATCAAACATAAAACACACAAAAACACAAAACATAGAAACATAAAAAACATCTTTTCTGAAAGTTGCTTAGTCCCGGGTTACAACTCTTGGTACAGACACAAATTCAGATTCAGATTCATTTTGTATACAATTCCATATCCTATTACCATTTTCAATTTTCTATACAGCTTCTCATCTCTTTTAATTTTTCTTAGCTTTATTTTATTTATCTCATCTCAATTCAAATCATAATATTTATTATTCTTTGTCTGTTCTATTTCCAGCTATCCATTTATCTTTCTTCTTTAAACAAAACTTCTCCTGTACACTAATTGGAGTGTGACGCCTTTATCTCTTTCCCCTACATTTATAATAATATAAAATACATAACTTACATTGGGATTCTGTTTGGTACATTCTAAAATTATACAATATTATCAATGCCAATACAAATCTATTCATTAATATTAATATTCATTTATATCTTAAACACTTAATACATTGCTTTTCAGTTAAATATCATACTTTTATGGGGACACCTATTTTCCATAGTTATTTCCCCCCCACATCACATATTTTAAATCATTATTTCATTAGAATGTTCTCCCTTCTCCTACTTCAAATCTCTCATCTATTTCATTGCCTTCTTTTTCTTCGCAAAAAATTTCACTGGAATAACACAATCTAATCATTAATATTAATATTCATTTATATCTTAAACATTTTACCCATTTCAATTAAATATCATGCCTTTACGGGAACACTTATTCTTTCCATAGTTATTTCCCCCCCCATCACACATTTTCAATCATTATTTCGTTGAAATGTTCCCCCTTCTCCTACTCCAATTCTCCCATTTATTTCATTGCTTTCTGTTTCTTAACAAAAATTTCACTAAATTACACTAAATATTTTATCACATTTTAAATTACATATTTCCAATTTTCTAAGATTATTTCTAAGTACAAATATAAAAATACAATCTTGTGTACCTTTCCAGAATCCCTTTTTCAATAAAGTTTACCCATTATCTCTAAAAGACTTTTGTTTCTTTGCATCTAGCTCCCCACCACTGAGGCTTCTCATCCCTTCCTTTCTCCCTTGCTTCTTCTTCTCCTTGTCCTCTTTACCCCCTTGTCTCTCCACCTCCCTTTTATTCTGCTTTCCTCCTTTTTGTTGTTTTCTAACATAGTATCCACTTTTCACCTTATTCTCCTCTTTTTTGGTTGTTTTTCCAAGTCTTAAAGTCCCCTTTTCCTTTTTCTCTTTCTCCTTTCCTTCCCCAACTAAAGTCACTTGTTCATCAAAAATGGCTTCTTCTTTATCCCAGTCATCCTGTTGCGCAGTCAGCTTTTCATAAGTACAAACTGCCATTTCTAAAAATTGAAAAAGAGTGCCAAGAGAATCCTTCCCTTCCCTTCCTGTTCTTTTTTTCTTTTTTATATTTTTGGTATTCAAGTTTCAATCCATCTACAAGTGATGCCATTATAGAGAGAAAAAGTTTTTCCCAACAACCACCCAAGTGCTTTTAATCAGATAGTTCTCAGAAGTTCCAAAATCACTAAGCAATCCAAATGAGCTGTTTCTTTTAAGTACTTTCTCCTTCTTCACTTTCTCTTTCTGGGGTTAGTATTTAATCACCAGGTTCCATTTAAAATATATCTTTTAGAAGTCTTATTAATGTTTAATAACTCTTTAAAGTTCTAGGCAATCTTCTCCTTGTTTTCAAATTCTGCTCATTTTTTTTTCCTCTCCCTTCCCACTCACAGCAAAAAAGATTTTTTTTTTTTTAAATGTTCAGAAATCCTTATCCCTTCAGCATTTAGTTACCTCCAATGCAGGTTTTCCGATTTCTCTTGCAGTTCCATCCGCTGTCACGTTAGGAAGGACAGTGAAAAGAAAAGAAAAAAAACCTTTCCCTTTTAGGATTCCATTCGCTGCTTGTAACTCTCTCTGGAAACAATTTATCTTGGCAACTTTCAAATTCCAGGGTACTTTCTCTTACTTTATCCCGGTCAAAAACCACTTTCACAACTCTTCCGACTTTCTTCCTCCTGCACAATCTTGTCCAGCTGCAGGTTTCTTTGTGGCGGCCATTACTGACCACCGCTCCTCCGCCTTGGGAAAAGGGGGTTTTGCCGGCTGGAGAGGGGGTCTGCGACACCCCCAAGCCCCTATCCGGATCCCTCTCTCTACGGGGCAGCTGTATCCCCCAAATCCAAACGGATCGGGGGCACCTTGGCAGCGAGCGCAGCAGGGATCGTGCGGTATCGCGAATCCCTGCCACTGCCTTGCAAACCGGAAGTGTCCTGTGTCTCCCAATCATTTTCAAGGCTGCTAAAGTGTTTTTTCAAAGCTATCTATAAAGCAACTCAAAGATTGTAATTTGGGCTTTTCCTTTAAGTGAAATTGGAAAGGATATTCTGCTCAATTAAGGCAAAACTTCTGCTTCTCTGGGTGATTTGCCATCTCCAGGTATGTTACAATTTTCAACAGCATTAAAACCAGGAGAGCTGCCTCTTGAACATAGGCTATTCTTCTCTAATCACTTCACAGAGTAATTTTGAACAGATTATACAGGGCAGTTTCAAAATGAATTCTGACAACATATAACATCAAGTAAGAATCACTTCCAAGCAGAGTTCCTTAGTAACCCATAAAGAATTTTTTTCTTTATTCCCGTAAATAGTGGTTAATTTGAGCTCAGATAACATTTCCTCAGGCTGATGACTGGAAGTTAAAGCAGAAAAAATACCACTGGTTTCTTTGGAAAATTGTGCTGTGTTTAGATAATCTCAGGGAGAATATGATTTCTTAAGAATGGAAAATTATAATTCATAATCCTCAGGGCAAAAGGAACACCAATGACATTGCTGACTGTTCTGCCTTATTCTTCAGCTTTGTGCCCAGACCAAATGATTTTAAATTTGGTTAAAGGTGATCTTGTTGCAAATCTTATTTTTAACAAACACAAAACATAAACAATTTGCTTTTTTCCTATGGGAAGAAAACATTGGAAAGTATATGGTAAGCACAGGATATACTTAAAATATTCCTTCCCTAATACCATCGAACACATGCATTAAGATCAGGTGACGAGTATGATCAAAGTAGTGACAGCATAGATTATAAATGATGGCCAGGACTAGGACCATACAACTATGGAACTATTTTCTTCAGAACAATTGTTTTGAAATTTTGTTCTCCCAAGACATTTTAGGATATCAAGTCCAGTAAGACCGGGCTGTCTTTCAAATTTTCTATTTATCAAAATGAGGTTTTTAAAAAGTTTATATTTTTCAAACAGGTGTTTAATTCTGATTGTATTTAATTTTTTTCTCATAGTTCTGCATTTATCGAGGAAGAATTGTATAGAAATTAGTGATATGCTTCAAAAATATAGTAGGGTATACAGTTCTAGTTCCAACATTTTTAGCCAGGACAGACTATATATCAGTAATAAATTATGAAGGAATACTGTTAATTATGAAGTTAGGATAGTGATCTAACATGACTAAAGATACTCTGATATGTTCCTAGCCTTTGCTTCCATGAGGGAGCTGTCTGTGAAATGGGGTGTGCACTGTACATTACTGCATATTTGGCATTTCTTCTGGGACAATTCTGAAACAAGATATACATAGAAAAATATAGTTAGGTCCACACGTGGTCAGTTACAAATGCCAAATTTAGTTAACCAGGTTATATGAACTCAACCAGTATTTTCTTTCCATTTCAGAGTTATTTCTGTGTAAGCTTGGTCTGTCTCTTGTAATGACACCACTTAAGTCCTGTGAGATGAATATACTTTCATCTTCTAAATTAAGTTCTAATGAAAAGGGATGAGGCAAACTTTGAAAGTGCTGAATTTCCAGGAAATGTGGGAAAGCATCAATCCAAGTCACCCAAGGTCATCCCATAGTTCTTACATATATCTTGAATCTAAAATTTGCCTTTTACAAAAAAAGCATCTGGGGAAGGGGGGGGGCAATAAAATACTCTGTACAAAAAAAATACGTAGGTGATCCAGCGCAACTCTCATTACAGTTCAGCCTCTTAAGCATAAATGCTTATTTAACCTCTGATTCGGAAGGGTTTATTTCCAGCTAAGACCACGAAGGTTAGTCCTAAGTGCCCAAGAGTACCGTAATAGCCTAAATCTGAAAGAAGCCGCGTGGTGTCACCTTCCTTTCCCTCCGGCAGAGAGATGAACTGCAGGCTTTGCAATAATACGCCACACAAAGCTGGGTTTGAGGTAAGAAAATGCCCCTTCAGATCAGCCACTTCCAATGCGGCCCCAGACCTCGATTCAAGATTGACCGTCAGCTTCGCTTTCTCAGAAATATCTTTTTTAAAAAAATGTCTTCCTCAGCCCGGGATCCTTCAAATCTTGGACTACGGTTTTCCATGCTCCTCAAGCCATCACGGCAGGGAATTGGCAGGCCAACACATCCAGCGGGACCCCAGATGACGGAAACCTGTTTCAGGGACGTTTGGTTTACCCGCCTCCATTTATGCCTTTACATAGGACAGGCCGGGCCTTCGTCGGCGGCGTCGCCTTGCGACGTTGTCCCGGGCAACGCCGAGCAGGGCGACGAGTGACGCGCGTCAAGGGTTACGTCGCCGCGTCGTGTCGGGCGGGAGGGACGCAAGGCGCGCGCGCAGGCAGGGGGCGGGGCCGGCAGCTTCTTTCCCCTTTTTTATGTTTCTTTTTTCCCCCTTTTTCTTTTCTCCCCCTTCTTCCTCCTCCCCCCCCTTTAAAAAATAATCTCCGTCCCCCCTCCCTTTCTTTTCTTTCGGCCTTCCTGCCTCCCTCTCTCTACCTCCACCCCCCCGGCCTCGGCGGCTCCACCTGACCGGCCGCAAGCCATCCATCCATCCGCCCGGACGGACCCAGGCCCCGACCTGACCCTCCGCCTCCCAGCCCCCTCTTCCCCCCAGCTTAGCTCCCCGGCCCGTGGGACTCTCTAGGAGCTCCAGCCTCGCTGACTCGGCGGGTTAAACGCCCCCCCCTTCAACCTTCCACCCGGCCCGTCGCTCCGCCCCGAGTTGGTCGGTCTGCTTCCTCGCCGGGCGCTTCAGCCCCTCTGCAGTTGCCCTCACTTGTTGCTGCCCAGAACTTCCTCCTCCTCCGGCGGCTTCTACCTACGCTCTACCGCTCACGTCAGAGGAAGCGGTGAGGGGGGACAGCAAGGTTCCCTCGGCCGGCGGCGGCACCTCTCCTCCTCCCCGCCGAAGAGGGAGGGAGCAGGAAGAAGAAGAGGAGGAGGAGGAGGAAAGCGGCGGGCACGAAGACACGCCAGCGACGGAAAGGCGAGGCGGGGGGGGACGACGACCGGGGTCCCTGCTCTCCCCCCCTCCTCCTTCCTTCCTTCCTCCCTCCCTCCCTCCTCCCTCCCACCCTCCGGAGGTAAGTAGCGCCCTCTCGCCTCTTCGCGTTGCAAAGTTCGGTCCCCTTCCCAATTAAGATAACCGGGAAGAGACCCTTTCGGGTGGGAAGGAGCGGGAGGACGTCTTCAGCCTCTTCTGTGTTTTTTCCTTGATGGGGGCGTGGGGGGAGAGAGAGGAAGAGGGGGATTTGTCTCCTTTGGGAGTGAGGGAGAAAAAGAGCGAAGGTGCAACAGGTCCGGAGCCAAGAAGTGTGTGTGTGTGTGGGGGGAGGAATCGTGGTGCCTGCAACCTACTCTTGAAGGTGGGAATGGCAGGAAGCGGTGTTTTTTTTTTTTTTTTTTTTGCTGCCCTTAAGAAACGGGCTCCCGGCCCCCAATGTTGGGTGGAGAAAAGAAGTGCCGTTCAACCTGGTCTAAAGGAGGGTCGGCAAGCCCCCCCCCCGCCCCCCGTGGTGCCATTCAGCGTTTGGCTTGAGAGTCTTGTAAGTTTGGGGCCAAATGGAACTGTTGAGGCCATGTATGTGCGTTGTTAGTACCGGAGTATATTAGGGATTCATAGTTGCTGGGTGCATTCATGGCCTTCCTTATTTTGCAGAGGGGTTTACAATCTTGGTTGGTTTGTAGGCTTGATGCCTGTGTAAAAAGGAATATTTCCTCCCTAGACTCGTCCCCGTAATTTTTCCCCAATCGTGGTGGTCAAGAAGTGGGAAAGTGCTTTCGCTTGGTGCCATGTTTACAGAGATGAATATTGCAGCTTCTGAGTGGTAACCAAGGTCCTTATTAAAATGATGATGCTTATGCTTGTATCGGGGTAAAGGGCATGAACATTCCCGTACCTGGAATTCTGTCTCAAGAGTAATAAAAAATTTCTCCGAATTTAAGCCTGTCTGCATTTAGGCAGCGGGCTTATTATCTATTTTTTTTAACCTGGCCTTTAGAGTTCAGAGTTTAGTTATAAAAAAAAAAAAGTGGGGAGATTTAATTTATAGGTTGTCTTAATCTGTTTTGTGTGTGGACTTTTACGGAATGTGTGCGGGTGCTTGTGTTTTTGCAAGTCTTTGGGATGAGATGTGCATATTTAAATAAGGAAGCTGCTTTTTTAGGATTGATGAAACCAATGCAAAAAAAAAACAAAAAAAACAAACCTTCAGCAACCACAAAAGATGGAGTGATGAGTGACTGTTATAAATGAAAAACAGTCATTTCCATGCTGTCTTTTGTTTCAAGGCCTGCTAAAAACCTTTGAGATCAACAGACCTTAAAATGTATGCTAGTTTGGAGTCAGTAAATTGGGCTTAGTTCCTGATGACAGCATGGAGAAATGTTTGCCATTTTGACTTGTCTCTAGTAATAACTAGTAGCTTCTCTGGAGACAGTTTTGTAAACTCCATTCATTTACCTTGTGAATTTCTGCTTGCTGATCTTACCTTTCAAGTAGCAGTCTTTATTTGGTCAAAGACTATTGGTTCTCTCTGCAATCCATGGTACTCTTAATAACAATAATTCAAAGGTGTGTATATTCTTTCTCTCATCCTTTCTCAGAGTTGTCTAGTGTTGCCATGCCTTGTCATTTTTATGGTTCTGATTTTTGTTGTAATAGGAATATACTTAGTTTCATGATCTTGTCTAAACTTGTTATTGCTTTCTTCCCTATTCTGTTTCTCTAACATGCTCATCATCTTTCATCTTGAGCTAAAGATAACAAACTATACAGCATCTTCAATTTTTCAGAATTGGTGGTGAACTCACTAAATATATCAGTTGATATTACAAGTTTTAAATATTTAACAATAAGTTACATTTTTACTTTCCAGTTACTTTCATAATTAGCTACTCTTCCAACTAACAGAGCTATAGTCTGCATATCACAAATAGGTATTGTCACAGCTACATCTGTTTGATTCTAGTTTTCTGTCATATATTCAAATCTTAGTATTTTTATATGTTCATATAAGTTAAACATATGGGGACAATATATTTTGTGTATTTGTGTATATGTGTGTGTATGGCTTACTTTTAATCTGATTTTGCAGATTTATTTTTTTACAATAGTTTCATTTTTGTTGTAAAAAAATTCCTCAGAAAAATAATCAGATGTTCTGGCATACTCATTTCATTAACCTTAATATATTCAGTTCTGGTATGAACTATGAATAAAAAGTCTTGTTATATTCAATAGAGCAAAGATAAGTATCATATCCTTTGGTTTATCCATTATCAGGTCAACTATTGATTTTGCCAGTTGCAAAACCTGCCTATTTATTTGACATTTTTTCTGTATGTTTAACTATTGTTCTTTGTAAAACCTTAAACTACTGCTTTCAATTTATTGTAATAATTTGCACATTCTTTTGCATGTCTCTGCTTTGGTGTCACACCAATCTTTTGCAGTTTCTTAAGATGTAGCCTTGTTCCTTATTTATTGATAATAAATCTGTTAGCACTTTAATGCCCTTCTTCTGTAGCTTTAAAGAATTCATTGGATATTTCATCTGCTTCTGATGCCTTTCTGTTTGACAAATGTGTCGATGCATGTAGCACCTCACCTATTACTTGTCCTTTTTTTCTGCAAATGTTTCATCTATAATCCTATTTGTAAAGAAAGTCAATTCTGCATAGCTTTTCTATTTTCCTTCGCACCCATATTACATCTCTTTTACAATGAAACAACCTCTCCCCAGGTTCAAAAGCCCCCTACTCCATTTGGCCTTCTGGAAGGCCTTGATGATCTGGCTCTTCCCTCAGGTACTAGGTCAGGATATAAGTTGAGTCCAGCATATGCTGCAAAGGGCTGTGACATATGAGCCTAGGTAAAATATGTTAGTCTTTAATCTGGTAGACGAGTTGTTGGTTTTTTTAAAAAAAAATATGGGTTTGATTGTTCTTAGTTTCCCAAGATTACATTATTATCATCTAAATCTTAAGTAAAAATAGTACCAGTAGTCATAGGCACCTTGGGTGCAATCTCAAAACATCTGAAGCATTACTTCAACATCATCAGCATTAACAAAATCATAGTCAATTGCAAAAGGCAGCTTTACTTGGAACAGCTTACATCCTGCAACAATACCTTAACACCATCCTAGTAACGTCTGCCTATCGCAGGTTATCAGTACACTAGGTGCCATACCAAAGCAGTTTGAATGGCTCTTAGAAAATCTGCTCATTGACAAAATTTACATCAATTACAAAAGACCACGCTGCTTGGATCTGCACATGTTATCCCTATACACTACTACATCCTAAGTTCTTGGGAAAATGATATATATGAAGACCAACACTAGCTAAATAACTGGCAGCTGTGATTCTACATTGTCAAGAGATAATGACAACAATCCTTGAGTATTAAGTGTAGATTTTCATATGATTTCTCTGATCTTAGTAGTACATCTTTTTTTTTCTTTCTTCTACGTCCCTTCTTAAAAGTGGAAGTTTGTGTTCTATCATTCTATGCTTTTCTTATCCAAGACTTATCGTCTGGTGTTCTTTGTTTGTCATGATAGTTTGCTTTGAAAGTGTTATATCTTTTCATAAGTAAATTTTTCCACTTTGGTTTTTACAACATCTTTTTTCTCTTCCCATAGTTTCCAGGTTTTCCTTAGCATAAATTAAGTATTTATATTGCTCTTACATTTTGTCCATAATTCTTCCAGGTATAATCTTGTTGACCTGCTTTCTAACTTTCTAAATTTAACCCATATATTGAATGTCATTAATCTATGATCTGCTCCATAATTTGAACCTCAAAATGTTTTCATTGACTGAATTGACTGGATTGTACTGTGTAGTCAATTTGATGTTAACATTGTACATCCAAAGATGTCAATGTTTTGAGGCCATGTTTAAATAGCTTAATGCAAATATTGGTAATAAACAATAAATTCTCTATAAAACACCACTGATCTGTCGCCTTCACTATTCAATTTACCCACCCCAAATCTTCTGGTAATTGGAGGTGTTTCAAATTCCTGCTGCTTTCATTTTGCAATTATACATTAATAATTTTGTTTCCTTCCTTGATATTGCATTTAGCTCTTCTTAAGTATGCCATAAAATTTTTAAGTGACTTCTCCCCTTGTATCCGTAATAGGTGCATATACTAGATATCCACCAATCCTAGTAGATATGATCAATTTTTTAATTAGGTTATAACAAAGCATTTATTTAGCAATGTCATTTTGGAGAGGCATTTGTCACAATTACCACATGAAGACTAGTTAATTAGACTGAAGGCAGCAAAACTAAAGCTTTTCATGCATTGATACTAAAATGTTTAATGAATCAAAAATGAAGAGTATTGTTGCACGCCATTACATCTGCATTTATTAAATATCCAAATATCCAAAAGCAGTCACAACTTTTTATCATCAATCAGAGTGGCAAATCAGCTATTTCACTTTGGACATTAGCTGCCAATATGTTTTAACAATCAGAATGCTAGTATTTGATTATATTACTGACTATATAGCAATATTTTGTGGAGGAGGGGATCACATTCAGAATAATATAGTCTCATAAGAGTTGTGCATGTTCTGTTCTCAGCTCAAATTACACTCCTCTATTTACTAGGGGAAGCTATTAAACGTTCACAAGTTGATCTAGAGCTAATAATATGATCAGACCAAAGCCATAAGGTAATGGAGCAAGTATGTTAAGAAGTTCCTAATTTTACAGTGATACATAAAATTGGACATAGCAATGTAACAACAATCATTGAAATTGCTGAAGTACAAATGAATTATTTTAGAATAAAGTGAACTTAGGTGCAACAGAATGGGTCACTTTAAATCAGATCCACATGATGAACTGTTCAGAACATGACGCCTTATTAAAGAAAACAGGGGCAACGATACTCTGTAATAGAAGTTTCAAACTCACAGCCCACTGGCCATGTGGTGTTTTCAAATAATTTATGTGATCTGCATAATACACTGTTCACACTGATTATGCTACCCAGCAAGGATGGAGACTAAGCACAGATTAGATCTGTAGGATATGCCAAAGAACACCTCCAGACAAGGAGTACTCTAGCAGTGGTAGGAACCTGGTAGCTCACTTCAGTGACTCTTCCAGCAACCTCAGAGCAAGTACTACTTCTAAGCCACCCAGAGTCTCCCTGAGGCAAGATGGGCAACAAACAAACATTATGCTAAATTTTCCAGACTGAAGCAGCCAAGAGGCAACATTTTGCCTGGAAAGACTAATTGAGAGGCTGGAACAGCCCAAGTGAGGGAAGGAAGAGGTAGCTGAAGAGGAAAACTAGGTATGACCAACTAACCACAAAAGTCTCCCAGTAAGGAATGGAAAAAACTGCAAACAAACCATTTCTCTCTTGAAGAGAAGGAGGAACTATAGGCATGGAGAAAGAATAGAAAGAATCGGAAAAAGATCTGTGCTCAACAAATGACATGATCTATCATCCAAATGCATCTTAATATTTTACCCAATTCTGTACTTTTACAGCAGAACTTGCCCAATTTTGATTTTGGAGATTTCTTCACAGTGGTTGGCTTTTCTCACACATGCAGCATCTGACTTGTTCTCACCCCAGCTGTAGTTTGCCTTTAGCTTCACTTTCCTTTGGACATTATTGTGAAGAGTGGCCTTTTCAACTCAGGTTCCTGCCTCGATCATACTCCGAAGCACTGAAGCTATAGATCCCCCACATGGCAGCAACATGGTGGTAATTTGCTTGGGCAAAATATATGGGTCACCCTCAAAAAGTATCCTTAAAGGCAGATCATGATTTTTTAGATATGTGCCTCAGCTTGAAAAAACAGTAATTTTACGTGTTCTTTTATGTTGCTATGTTGGATGGTGCCCAGGGTTCTTTTTAATTGGTAATTTTTGTTTCAAGGTGTTGTAGGGACTTTCAAGTAGCAACATACACATGTTTGGAAGCTCATACATCTTTCCTATCTTTCATTCTTTTGTTTTTTGAGTCACCACTTTAAAGGAAGTTCCCTATTTAAGGGCTCTTGGAGCAAACGTTCCTTCTTTTTTGACAAACTATTTCAGAGTTGTGATCTTGTCAGATTACAGACCACAGCTCCTTTTCTTCATCTTGAATGATCTTTTCTTGAACATCATCATATTCAAAAAATGACTTCTATTGTGAAAAATCAAAAGATTTTAGCCTTATTAATTTGATAATCCAGTCAAAAGGGACATCAGTCTTATCATAACAAAGCACAGAACCAAGAACATATATTTCTTAGTTATTTGGTAATCTTTCTATAGACTACCTGAATGGATGTTATGGAGCACCAGTACTTCTTGGGTCAAGTTTTGAAAATCTCAAATTGAGTGCATCTGACATATGGCTGCTGCTTATATGCAGCAGATTCTGGTATATGTACAGTATATATCTGCTGAGGTCTAAATATTCTAGAAAACTGTTCCCTAGATTAATTTACATTTGAAAATTATTCTAGTGCTCGGGTTGTGTTGGACTGAGAAAGATACATCTTCTTACCTTTACTTCCAGGGTTATCACACATGTATAGGTAATATTTTAATGGAGGCATGGGAAAGTGTTTCTCTAAGTGTAGTGGGAATAGGTGGAGGAAGAGAGGTGATTGGTGCTGTCAATTTTTCTCAGTCACCTTTAGGAAATTGAGATGTTCTGATTTTTCCCAATGTTTTGTCATCTTAGTGTTGTTATTGAACTGGAAGAACATTTTAAAGCCTAGTACAATGATCAAGCTTCCATGGTATGTTGTATTGATAAGTTCAGATTTCTATCATATTGGGTCTCTCTTTCTCTCTCCCTCTCTCCCTCTCTCCCTCTATGTGTGTCCTGCGTGTTTGTTCATTATTTTTCTCCTTTTGAAATTTAGAACTAAGCAACCAAAATATTGTGTTACAGATAATTTCATTGTTCTTATGCTCCGTGTTCTATTACTTACACTTGTACAGAGCATTTGCTCTTGGGGAATTTTTCTTAACTGAACTACTCTGAATTCTTGGCTGCAGACTTAACATATTATTTGGCACCATTAATCACTTTGTGGAAATGTAAAAGGCAGCCTATAATTGCTCTGATGTTTGCTTCAGAAACGTGCTATGAATGAATTGGACTTTTCCTTTTCGATATTGTTGTCCTTGGTAGAGCCTTCATATAAGATAGGCCTGACTAACTTTGAATTGCCAATCTGAATATAGACACAAGCAATATATCTTTTTCTTGTTGAGGATCCCTGGAAAGAGTCAAACGTCTTGTTTTCATGCCTGCATAATGTTGTTCTATGTTTGAATTTGTAGCTTATGTGTTGTGGAAGCCTATGTTTTAATCCCAGGATAAATGAACAAGGACAGTAAATTCTTTGCTTTGGATAGGAAGCAGTTGCTGTTGCTGGTTGACATGACTTCATTAGAATAGCCAATAGAAAGTGTCAGGCACAATAACCAGGAACATTGTTTTGTTCAAAGCACAGTAGAGTTTATTATTGCTACCTGTAGTACAAGAATCTAGTCAACTAATAGTCAAAGCTAAATTGGATCAACAGAATTTATGGAGGGCTGGACTTGGGTCTCTTGTGACAACACAATGACTCCAAACTGATGGCACTTTTAACACCACCTTCCAGTTCAGCCTCTTCTTCTACAGAAAGCAGGAACATTAAGAAACTTGAAGACATTTATGTTACTAACTTGCACCTTGGAAGCACAAGGGAAGATGGTAAACAGATGGCGCATTCTTTTAATTCAGAAGAAGCTACTTTGCATGAAACATTGTATTATGGTATTTGCTGGGGCTTGCCCATGATAAGGAAGAATTGAATAAGTATTTGCTAGCGATTGGTGAGGTTAGAAATCTGAAATCCTTCAATCAAAATTTGGGGGCAGTTGATTAATATTGGCACTGAATATTGGAATTTTCTAACACAATGATGCACTAATTATCTGCTGAGATTTTCTTCCGAAAGCTATTAGAAGCAGAATAAGAAAAGTGTCAGAAAAGAGAAAAGCCACTCAGAATATATGCCCTCTCCATTATGGCAAAGATGGATAGCAGACAGTTGAACCATGCAGTTTCAGCAGACAGTTCATTGAGTTGTTTTTGGTAACAGCTGCATATTGGAAATATTGCATTTCCTTGGTGAAAGGAAAAAAATTATATATAGACTGTCTGATTTGATTGTAAACCTAAAAGTATTGCTTGGAAAACAAATGCTATTGTAATCAATAATGCTTTCAAGTAAATACATGCAATTGGGCAATTCTGAAAATACTTCAGGGAAATCATTGGAAGTTACTAAATTAATATACGTATATAAGATTGTGTAGCATTTGAAAATATGGGCTGTCAGATTGTCACATAGAAATTTTTTTTTCCTACCTCACAGGATAATTCTGGGGATGAATATGTTAAAAACTTCGTGTACTAGGATATAAATGTATTGGGGCCATGTAAGCATCTAAAAATAGAAAATGTGAGCTCTTAGGGGAGGGAACTGAACAAAATCTGTAGGAGTGAAAATACATACAGTGACCTCTCTTAAGAATTTGTGATGACTCTGAGTTCTATTTCCGTCCTTGTCATCTTATTATGGGAGAGGAGATGGAGAATTTATTGAAGATCTATTTTCAAGTCCTATTGTGGCACTATACTTATTAATTAACCTTCCTATCCCACAAAATATAAGGACGTGGTGGCTCAGTGGCTAAGGCGCTGAGCTTGTCAATCAGAAAGGTTGGCAGTTCAAGGTTGGAATCCCTAGCACCGCATAACAGTGTGTAATTAAAGCCGGAAATGACTAGCACCTATGTGCGAGGGGAACCTTTACTTTTTACATTTTATCCCACACAATAAGGTAAATTCAAAGAACAGTTCTTTGATGTTAAGGATAAAATCCTGTGCCTCCAGTTGCATTATAGCTGCTGAAAATAGCAAGTGATTGTGCAAATGCATATAGGTGGAGGCATCCTGGACTGACCAGGCTTTGAAATGGCTATGTGCACTTTGTAAAGGATGTGGCTGCTTTAATAGTTCAGAGGGAGTTGTTTTAATTATGGCTATGTAGTTTGCAAAGTAATATATTTTTTTTTTTTTAAAGAATTTTTATTAATTTTCTACAAACAAACAAAACAAACAAAACATAAAAACATCAAATCTTATATATACATCCAGTGTGTCAGTTGGTTCATCATTTTTGTGCATTCATTCTGTAGTCTCAATTGCAATTATGTTACAAAACAACTCATATTGTCAATCCAAACTTATATATCCTAATATCACTAAAAAAAAAGAAATTTTTGACCATATTTTTAATCATTTATGCTTAATGAGCTAACAATACTTTAAACCAGCTTACTCTATAACAAATCATCTAGTCATATCAAATCAATCCTAAAAAATCCTTTATAAATATAATATCAAATAACAAAATAATGACAAAATAAAGATATTCCTTACTATCTAACATTCTAAATATTCTATTATCGTATTTTATCATCTAGCCATTTATAAAAAAGATCCCAAATTTCGTAAAATTGTTTATCCTCTTGCTCTCTGATTTCAAATGTCAATCTGCTCATCTCAGCACATTCCAATATTTTCTTAATAATTTCTTCCTGTAATGGTATTTTCTCATTCTTCCAATTTTTAGCAAATACAATCCTGGCCGCTGTTAATACATTTACAATCAGGTATTTCAAATCTTTACTATATATATCAGGTAAAATTCCCAATAAGAAGATCTCTGGTTTCAAATCTATATGTTTCTTTGTCATTTTTTCCAACCACATGCGAATTATAGTCCAATATTTTCTAGCATCCTCACAAGTCCACCACATATGGTAATACGAGCCGGGTATCTGATGACATTTCCAGCATTTTTCAGATTTGTTCTTAAACATTCTTGCTATTCTTGTCGGAGGAAAGTGCCACCTGTAAAACATCTTATACAAGTTTTCTTTATACGCTGTTGACATTGTCATTTTATAATTTTGAGACCACAATTTCTGCCATTTCTCCAAATCAATCCCATATCCAAAATTCTTCCCCCAAACAATCATAGTTTCTTTGACTTGTTCTTCCTCTAATTTCATTCCCAGTAAATAACCATATAATTTTTTAATCACCTTCTCATCAGTACCCATCAAGATCTTATCTAAATCAGTCTGTTTATCATAAAATCCCTCCGTTTTAGAATCTTCATCATACCTTGAGTGTATTTGTGCATATGAAAACCAATTCATCCTTATACCTTGTTCTTCTAAGTTTTGGATCGATTTAAGTTCACCCTTTTCATCCAAAAGTTCCCCATATCTAACTGTTTGTTCCTTCTTGTAAATTATAGGATAGGAAAATGCTTCAATGGTCGATAACCAAACTGGGATTTTCAAATAACATTGTCTTTTTATCTTCTCCCAATTTAACCACAAAGACTCCCGTACATAATGTCTTCTAAAATAACCCTGTGTTTTAGTTCCCTTATACCATAAAAAAGCATGCCAGCCCAACAGCAAATCATGCCCTTCTAATGTCAACAACCTATGTTTCCTTAATGTTATCCATTCTTTGACCCACATCAAACTTGCAGCTTGATAATACAATTCCCAATTAGGCAGACCAAAACCTCCTCTAATTCTAGCATCTTGCAAAAGCTTTAGCTTTATTCTCGCTTTTTTACCTTGCCATATAAACTTCAACATAATTTTATTTAAATCTTCAAAATAGTCTTTTCCAAGCCTTATTGGTATTGTTTGAAACAAAAATAAAATTCTAGGTAAGATATTCATCTTAATTGTTGAAATTCTCCCTATTAATGACAATTGCAAGTTTTCCCACTTCTTCAAATCTGTAGTTATCTGTTGTTTAAGTTTAATATAATTATTCTCCTTTAATGTGCTACATCTTGTTGTCAAATATATCCCCAAATACTTAACCTTATTTGTAACTTGAATTTTCAAAAGATCTGCCAATTCTTCTCTCTGTCTCAATAACATATTCTTTGTCAAAATCTTTGTTTTATCTTTATTTATTTTCAAACCAGCCACCTCTCCATATGACTCTATCCTTTCCAGTAACTTTGGAGCTGTTTCAATCGGATCTTCCAAAATAAAAGCTAAATCATCAGCAAAAGCTTGTAGCTTAAATTCTTCCTTCTTAATTTTCATTCCTTTTATGCTTTTATCATCCCTAATATTTCTATTCAAGACTTCCAAGGTCAACACAAATAACAAAGGAGATAGGGGGCATCCTTGTCTTGTGCCTTTTCTTATATTAATAAAATCTGTAAGTTCCCCCTCCATCATTACCCTTGCTGTCTGTTTATTGTATATAGCTTCTATTGCTTGAATAAATTTTTTAGCAAAACCCATCTGCTCCAATAATAATAACATAAATCTCCAGTTCACGTTGTCAAATGCTTTTTGAGCATCTAGGAATATCAAAGCCATTTGCTTTTCAGGATGAGCCTCATAATATTCCAAAGTGTCCAAGATTACTCTCATATTGTCTCTAATTTGTCTCTTTGGCAGAAATCCATTTTGATCTGAGTGAATAAAATTATTTAAATATTTTTTAAGTCTTTCTGCTAAGATTGAAGCAAAGATTTTATAGTCTGCATTCAATAAAGAAATAGGTCTATAATTCTTAATTTGCAATGGGTCAGTCTCTTCCTTTGGTATAAGTGTAATATAAGCCTCTGACCATGGTCAGAGGCAAAGTAATATTTTTAAATGCCTTTCACAATCCTAGCATGTATTCTACTGAAGTGGAATTTCAGCAGCACCTGCAACCAAATAAATGGGATCTAGAAGAAGAGAATATTTCATATTTGGGAAAGAAGAGCTGGAATACAAGTAAAAAAGCTCTGCTTTTCAACATGTGCGGTGAGAGCTCTTTGATATTTGGCTTAGAACTTATTATTCACCAAATGGTGCTTGTTCTAAAACCTGTATGTGGTAGATTAAAAACATGTCTACTAAAAATCCCCCCAATCTAAAGCATTAATTTATTAGAAGGGTAACAAATTATAGAGTATTTTTTCCAGAAAATTTCAAACCCTACTCCATCAGATTTTCAAATCAACATATTTGATTGTGTGGAGGACGTTTTCCTCATAGCAACATTCTTGTTTGATGATTGTCCAAAGTCCTGGTCGTTTGTCAGAGTTATCATATGGCAAGATGGGTGGCTAATAAATTTGACAAATAAAATAAGTAGAATTAAGGAATGGCAATAGAGGAGCGAGATAAGATGCTGAAGGACAAAATTGTGTGTGCTTTGTGGTCTCATGGATCTCCTAATCCAGATATTACATTCAGGTGTGATAGAAGATTTATGTGTATTTATATTTCATATTTCTAAATTACTGATTTCCCTCAGAGATGTTCCTAGCACTAAAGAAGATTTGGGTGCTGTTCCAGCTGACTTCTATTTCTGAAATAGGAAAATTGCTTTTTTGTTTTAAAGGAACTGTCTACATTGGTGCAAGTGACCTTTTATCATCTTGATTGTACCCCACATTATTATTTCAACTCTCTGTATATTTGCAGTTAGAACACATGACTACCAGAGATGGTCTATAGATTGCTTGGGGGGGCAGAGGAGGGAGGGAGGAGAAAGAACAGAAGTTGGACAACATGGCCAAAGACAGGGAATGTGGATTATTTCTTTTAATGGAAATTAATGAGAATTCTCATCTTTGTGACTAAAAGAAGAAATACCTTGATGTATTGCATGGTTGATTAGGAGTTTATGGTGTTGTTTGCTTGCTTGTCTGTTGTTTCTGCTGACTCTTAGCTGTAGAAAAATGTGTCACCTCATTTCACCACAGATCTGTGGCTACCCTGTTTTCGCAAATGGAAGAGAGGAACTCACATGCACGACTGCAAAACAAAACACAGCTGGCAGCGGAGCTAATTTTAGGTTATTTGCTTGGTCTACATTAACTGTTGTGGAACGGAATTCCAGTAATGGAGAATCTTGAAGGAATCTTTTGACTTTTGAAAATCATTTCATTGGAATTCTTCACTGGAAATTCAGGCATCATTTAAAAATCATGAACATTTCCCCCCCCCCCCTCGGCCAACTCTTCCTAGCAGCCTTGCCTATTATTGACTGACTATTGGTCCCCTCCCCTCCCCACTGTTGTGTTGATGGGGACTTCATCTGTTGACTGAAGGCTTCTACTGATTCTTCCCTTAACAAAACGTACAATTATCTGTTATTAGAATGTAAGCATTTTCTTAATTCCATAGCCGTCTCTGTATATTTAACATAGTTAAAAGAGAATACATTTCCTTTGCTACTTCTTTGAATTCAGTAATGCTTTTCAGACTTTTTTTCTTTTTAATAACTCATTACAGAACCGAAGAGCAAGAAAAGATGGAAATTTATCAAGCCTGAGGGTTAAAGTAATTTAGCTGCTATTTATATATTTATTTGACTTAATTTATATATGGCATTTTACTTTGCAAAATACTCAAGATATAATATCGGTTGTTCATGTGGAAGTAGAAGAGAGACTGCAAATGTTCGATGAAGCGTGGCACAAGTATGTGAATTTCAAAAGGATCTGCATTTATGCTAATTAACTTATTATCTTTGATAGTGAACATGACAAATTAAAAGTATATCTGAAAGAAATAGGCATTCCAGAACATTTGATTCGGATGATAAAATCATTGTTCAATAACCAAGAAGCTCTTGTTAGAACAACTTAGAGACACACAAACTGGTTCAAGATTGGAAAAAGTGTACAGTAGTGCTGTATTTTATCCTCATTTTAATTCAAACACAATGGCAGTTTTGAGGAAGTTTAACTTAGATGATTTGGAAATTGACAACAGAAGCACTAAAGAACTTAACATACACTGACATCACTCTACTGTCAAAAAATTAAAAAGATATAAAACAATGAATCTTAGAAAATAAAGACATATAGTGAAAAAGCTGGATTGTAGATAAACATGAAGACCAAAGTAATGACAAAAGTTATAGAGTGACATAGAAATAAAAATTAGCAACAAAGAAATAGATTCAGAGCTTTATTTTGCATGGTTTCAAAATTGACTGAACAGAACATACTGAACCCAAAATGAAATGCAGAATACCATTTGGGTACACTACAATGACCACTGTGGATAAACGAGGACATCAATCTTAATACCAGGTGCAAAGTAATAAATGTTTCCCATCCATAGTTATAAAAATTGATCAATAAAAAGAAAGATAGAATATTAGATTACTTCATGGACAACAAAATAAAATTTTGGATTGTATCAAGCTAGAAATATCGCTGGAAGATAACATGACCAAATAAAGGCTGTTTTATTTTGGTCATGTCATTCTTTTAAATTCCTTTAAAATAAGTTATATTAGAAACCAGATAACCAGTGTCCTGTTGGGTCATAGTTTCAGAGATATTTCCTTCCAGCTTATGCCATTCTTTTAATTCCTTAAAAATAAGTTATATTAGAAACTAGGTAACTGATATCCTTTTGGGTCATAGTTTCAGAGATATTTCCTTACCATATTCCTTAATGCCTTCAATAATGATAGAGCTTCTAATGTACTGCCCTTACTGGAAAAGTTGGGATTAAGAGATGCCTCTGTCTTGAAATTTGCCCATGTTGAACTATAGACCACAATCAGACATCAGCACAGGAAATATTTTATGTAATAAACTTGTATTATGTAATAAATTAAGTATTGTTTAATAAACTGCTTTATGATGAATTTTATGACACAAAATGTTTTATAAAATTTGTGAAATAATTCCATGGGAATCATGGGTTCTGGAGTTTGGATGCATTCTGCAAATCGGCCATTTGAGCTACCTTGGTTCAAAAACTTTTGCTTTACAGTGCATTGTTTTGTTCAGCTAAAGGTTACAGAAATCAGAGGTTTAGTAGTATATAGATTATTGAGGATGATAGAAAATAATGCCATCAGATAACATGCTGGATAAATACTGTCAAGCAAGACAGGCCTAAACCTAGAAATATTAAAGCTGTAAAAACATCAGCAAGAATGGCGATAGGGTAATGTGGCCTTTTGCAATTTTCCTTGCCTTTTTTTTCTCTTTCCCTCTCTCAAATCTGCTTCATTTTTGCCATTTTCAGGGTGCATTAATGTATATTGATTTCCGACTGGAGAGTTGCAAAGTATTAACAGTTGGGAGGCAGCCAAATGGTCATGTACTTATTTTTTCATGGTTGTCTTTTCCTGGTTGATAACTAGAGTGTTCACAACCAGGAATTGAAGCCAGTCTTAATTTGTATGTCATAGGTAAGCAATCTGAAGTAGCTGCACTAGTCTGTGCTGGTTATCAAGATGCTGATTCATTTAATAAACCTGAAATATTTTTTGAATTATACAAATCTGTTTGCTAAAACAGTATGATGCTTATTTTTCAGGAAGTCACAAGGTTCCCCTCCCAAAAAAATTACTGCTCAACTTTCTTCTCTGACTTCAGTGGTGGCAGTCAGTTGTTTTCTTGCTATCTGGTAATTGCAGTGTAGGCTGTATTTTGATGAATAGTCACTAGCAAAGTGTGATATAAAAAATGCACTATAAGCACAATTGTGATGGTGGAGGAACTTTGAAATATTGCAGCCCGTATGTCCTGGCAGAGCAATGCTATACTTTGGAACAAAAATCCCTGACCAATTTTATGGAAAGGTCAAAACTGGCATGCAGAAGAAAGGAAGAATAAGGATAATTAATGAGAAACCGTCTTCCGGTGATGAGCCTTAAGATATGCAATTGAACCTGGTAGAAGAGGTCTTGCTAACCTTACCAATTCTCTCGTTGAGTGCTGTCTCTCACTGCTACCCTCCACTCTCTTTTATACAGATGCTTTTAGCTCCTGTCGAATGGCACCATCAGTTGTGCTGCTATATTTAGAGTTGTGTCAGTATTTCCATGATAAAGACCCTGTTTTTCAAAGCACGAGCCACAATTCATCTTGAAAGCCCGCTTTTCTGCTTGAGCACAAATATCTTTGTGATTTCAAAACATTAAATGCGTTTCTTTTATCAAACATTGAGATTGTTGTCGAAAATTGCATCAAAGGTGTCAGAATATTGCACATAATTAGTATAAGGATGGAACAATTACTAGTATAAGTACGGGCAGTCCTCAACAATTCATTTAGTGACCAAGATACAACGGCATTGAAAAAAGTGACCTATGACCATTTTCAGAGTTACAACCATTATCCCCAAGATCACGTGATCAAAATTCAGATGATGGGCAACCAGTTCATATTTATGACCATTGCTGTGTCCCAGGGTCATGTGACACTTTTTGCGACCTTTTGACAAGCAAAGTTAATGGAGAAGCTGTCAGGAGGTCGCAGATGGTGACCTCTTTGCTTGTGATTCACTTAACTCCAACACTTGTACTGCAGGAATTATCTCTCACTGTCGTTTACATCACTTAACAACAGCAACTCTGGCCTCAATTGACTTCATAAGCTGAGGGCTATTTGTACTTTATTTCCAAACATGACTTTTGCATCCCAATAATTTTTACCTGCTTTTTTTTGGTGGGGGGGGAGAGAGAATAGTCATTCTGGAATAATATCAGTGGGAATCTTAATAGAATGAGGACTGAACTGCATTCCATGGATGAAACACATTTTCTCCTGAGTCTAGGCACATCTGTATTTCCAAGGGTGCAGTTTATCACAGAGTGTCAGGATTGAAGTAGAGTAGTTTATAATCTGAGAAGTTACTTGGAGCTTAAGTGTGCCTGGAAAAAGCAATGAAAAAAAGTCATTGAAACACCTGTGTGTTAGCATTAAAAAAGGGAAAGAAAATCAGTTGCTTTATATGTTATGAACACTGATACATGGGAAGACCTTTATATGCATGTCTTTATATGCATGTATGAGAGACATCTAGTCTTTCTTATACTCTTATATTTCCCTAAACAAAATTTAGCAGTTGGTTCTTGAGAACAAAATATTAATGCTCCTGTCACTTAGATGGCTGCATACAATCCATGTAAATTTGAGCCTTTCGCCCTAGAGCAGGGGTAGGGAAACTTGGCTTTTTTTTTATCACTTATGGACTTCAACTCCCAGAATTCCTGAGTGAGCCATAAAAAGTTCCCCATTCCTGGCCTACTGGTTTTTCAGTTGTGGGGGAAATCAATTTTTAACTTGAATGGGACAGTTTAATATACAAATGCAGGACTTATATATATGTCCTACATTTGTATATTAAACAGTCCCATTCAAGCCAAAAATTGATTCCCCTCAACTGAAAAACCAGTAGGCCAGGGATGGGGAACTTTTTATGGCTCACTCAGGAATTCTGGGAGTTGAAGTCCATAAGTGATAAACGAGCCAAGTTTCCCTATCCCTGCCCTAGAGCAGCAGTCACCAACTGGTGGTCCATGAGAAAGTTTTGGTGGGTTGCAGAAAGATTATTTGCATTTTTTATATTGCTCCAAATCAAGGGTCCTCAAACTAAGGCCCCTGGGCTGGATATATGCAATGAATGTTTGTGTTGCTGCAGAGAGTCTCCTTTGGGGTCTTTGTGTGGGTCAGAGGGGGGGAAGAACTTGCAATTTGGGATCTGCTTCAGCCTCCTGCTGTGGGGCTTTGGGCAAAGGCTGGAGGGACGTGCTGCTGGTGGCAAAGAGCCAGAGGACCTTGTTCTAGTGGGACTGCATCATAGTCTGGAACTGGCTAACAGTCTCGGCCCGCTGAGCCTCCAGGCGTACCTGGCCTTGCACTCCTGCAGGTCTTCCCTCTGTTTGGAAAGCCTATGCTCGTAGTCCTCAGTGAGGTGCTTCTGCTTAGCCTCCTTGGTCAGATCCAATTTGAGCCAGCTGTTTTACCAACTCTTTCTCGTAGTGGCTGCTTAGTTCTAACAACTGCTTCCTGTTGGGGCCCTAAGGAGCCCGGCCGGGCAGGTGAGGAGTGGCTGGGAGGGGAGGGGTGAGTAGAGGCTGGCAAGGTGCCCCTCAACATGAGTGACGCCGAATTGGCCACACCCACCCAGTCACATGACTACCTAGCCATACCCACCCAGCCAGTCATTAGGAAGATTATATTTGGTCCGTGGGATTTAAAATTATGAATTTAGTGGTTCCTGGGGTCTGAAAGGTTGGTGACCCCTGCCCTAGAGCAGGGGTTCCCAATCTGCTCTAGTACCAGTCCATGGCCTGTTAGGAATCAGACCACAGATCTGGAGGTGAATGGCAGGCGAGTGAGCGGAGCTTCATCTGTATTTGCAGCCGCTCCCCAGTGTTAGCAACAATACCTCAGCTCCATCTCAGATTATCAGGCATTAGATTCTCATAGGAACATGAAGCCATTGGCAAACTGTGCATTCGAGGGATCTAAGTTGTGTGCTCCTTCCCCCTCCCTGTTTATGGAAAAAATGTTTTCTACAAAACAGGTCCCTGATGCCAAAAAGCTTGGGGGCCATTGCCCTAGAAGCTGAAGGATAGCTTTTTAAATATATGTAATTGAGAAGAGAAAGTTGAAGATGAGATGGATGAAGTGGAATGTGTAGACATTACACCAATGGTTCTCAGCCTTTTCTTCACCACAGAGGTGGGGGAATATACTTTTTTTAATGAAAAACAACAACAACCAGAGCTGTCATCACAAAATACTTCTAATGTAACACACTTGCTTTAGCTGATACAGTAGCTAGGCTATACATAGCTACTGTATAGGTATAGTTTTGTGTCAAAAATTAAAAAACTCAACTTCCTTATAGCAGATTCAATATGAACTACAGGGTATGTAGCTTCTGAAGAAGCTTGGTTATGCTTGAGTAGAAAGCATTATTTGCTTTCATTGATTTGGGATATATAGCAGATCATTTTGGGGGCTTACTGTAGTCCAGAGTTGGTAATTAGTAACTCTCTGGAAATTACTGATTTCAACAACTCTTCTCAGTTCCAGTCAGAGTGATCAAAGGAAAGGGATGTTAAAGAGTTTGGAGATCAGTAGTCTCACAAATGTTCTGGGATGAAACCAAGGTTCAGTTTGTGTGTCAAACTTTGAATGGGAAAAATGGTGCTCATGGAATTATTTAACTTTGAGACAGCATAAAATTCTGATTTAGTATGGTATAGATATAAATATAGAATTTAAATATAGAATATAGAATTTAGTATGGTTTTAGTTTTAAACAGGTTAGAATTAAGGCAGGCATTCAAAATAAGCTTGATTTAATGTTTCTGGTATCAAGTGTTTTATTCATCTGCTTGTTGCAATTGATGATTGGGGTCCAAGGTGCTCTTTTGACTCTTTAGAAACACATCCTTGAGCCACATCACTTTTCCAGCTTTCCTCAGCTTCAGATATTAGGAAATCACATCGAATGTGAAATCACCTTTTTAGAGCTCAGTCTTTGCTCCAATTTTTGGAATCTAGCTTGTGGTTTAGTTAAAGACAATGTTAAAAATTATTTTACATTGCTCACAATGAAAAGAATAAAGTATTGTGCCTTAAAGGCTAATGAAATAATTATGGGATAAAAGTTTCAGGGATAGTTATCTTTGATAATACAAAAGTATTTCTGAGAGAAAGATGAATGCATGATCTTCCCCCGCTCCTTCCCTCTCTTCCCCCCCCCTCTCTCACACACACATAATTGGGGTTGTGGTGGAGGAATAATAAACAGTGTGAATGTAATAGACAGTGATGATTACCTTCTTGACAAATATATTTCATAAAACAGTTGTTAAATTTGAGACACAGGCACCCTTGCATTAATGTAGTGATGAATACTTAGTATGATAAGAAACATATCTCTGTTTAAATCTGGCAGTAGATAATTATTTTTGGCTGAGGAGGGTGGGCCTATGACAATTGACAACGTAACATGGGTGTTCTTGTAAAAGTTTATCAGTGGACAGACTTATCTTCATATTAACTCTGGTTTCAGGATAGTCTATTGTTGTAGGATATACCATAACAAAATTTTGAATACCTGTTAGAATTTCTCTCTGCTCCATCTTTCCCAAAACTGAGATGTCATCTACTGTCTCTTTTATAAGCACATCACTCATGCGTTTTTTTTGCTAAGATTATTCCTCTATATCATCACAGAAATTTGGAAATGAAGGTGAAATCTAAATGTAAAACTTTTCACTAAGGTGGTTTGTTCAGATTATTCTTATTTATTATTTATTCATTAAGTTTATAACCTACCCTTCCTCCAGAATTTTGAGGAAGTATTCTCATTTTTTAAAAATCTGTAACAATAACTCTCAAAATAGACTGGACTGAGAAATATTAAGGTCACTCGGTTTCTGTGGCTGGGGATGTATTTGAATCTGGGTGTCTCCAGCTCTAGCCAGGCATCTAAACAATTAATCCATACTGTATCTTTCTTTTTACATAGTGCACTTACTTGGAAGTTAGCTACCAGCTTTAAACCAGGCCACTGAATCTGCCTGGAAGCTTTTATGATAAAGCTGTTATATATTCAGCTAACAATAGCCAAGCAAACTGGACTGGCAAGAAGACATAGTTTAAGGGAAAATCATGAAACTAACAATAGCAAGATAATAAATAAGGTTGGCCCTGACTTGTTTCACTAGGCATATTGAAATTAAGTGAGAGATCTATCAATAGAAGTCCCCCCTTAATTGTAGGGGTTCATTCCAGTGTAAAATCACTGAAATCACCAACTGCTTCTTGAACCTGCAGACAGGCTAAAAATAATCTGGCCAAACATCTGAAGCAAACATTCTCCCTCGAGCCGCGAGGAGCATCCAGAGAGTGGGATGTGCTTCCGAGTCCTCTTCTTGCAGGCTGAGCTTTAGCTGAGGAAACGCTCCACCCCCTCATGTGACTCCACGTAGCGTTCCCCCAATCTTTTGCTCAGCCTCGAAGAGGGAGGCTGTTATTGAAAGGAGCTCCTTGGCTGATTCAAACTGCGTGCATTAGTCTGGCTATTTCTTCAATTTCAGGTCGCATATTTCCTTTCCTTCCTCCTGTGCAAAGGGTTGGGCTTAGGGGAAGTCTCCCCTTGCCCCTAGGGGCCAAGCGGGCGGGTTCGCAGCGCTTCACGCGACCCCCCCCCATTATTAGATCGCGTCGCTGCCTCTGCGTTCCATTGTGGTGTGAAACTCGCTGGATTCCCCCCCACCCTAAACGCCGACCGGGAAGGGCTAGTCGCTCCTAAAGAGCACCAGGCACGCTGAGCTAACCAGACAAGCCCTCCTTGCCGTCCCGAAGGTGCCCGACATAGCTCAGCTTGCGGCCGCCATCTTGGGGCCACATTGTGGTCGGGAGCCATTTTATTTCTGATTTTGGCTGCTGCGGTGGAAGTACAGTCCAAGACCCCTTGGGTCAGAGTTAGTGGCTTTTAGCGTCCCTCCGGGCTCGCTTGCATTGTTTTCTGTTGGCCTCCCGCAGCCTCTATCGGGGCAAAGTTAGCAGCACCCCCCGCCTCCGGCTTGTTGTCTGGAGGCCTGCTGCCAGAGGCCTCTCTCCTTCTAGGCCTCAGGCGTTTATTTGGTAAATCCGGCCTGTACTGTGGTACCCCCTTGGTTCTTTTCCTACTATTGTTTATAAATATTAAAATATATATATATAAGAAAAGAAAAGAAAGAGAAAACAATTTACAGATGAAATTATACGTTTTTTATACGTATACGCATAGATAACCTTTGCATGCAAATAGCATTAAAAATAATAATAACAATAATAATTAAATCTCCACACATCATATATATATATATATTTAGACTTTACTACCGGTTACCACTGTACATATTAAATTCCAAAAGGGGGAGCGGGCCAGCTCAAACCTCACCAGGCCCTACTCAGGCCAACTCCAGGCGAGCCAACCGCCCTTTACGATTAACACTGTTATTATTACAGTTATTATAATTATCAAAATGGCAGATGACAATCTCTCTAAACGACCTTCCTTGAAGGCTAAGGCAAAGTCCCACTACTTGCGCAGGCAGTACAAGGAACCCTTCAAGGCCTCCCAACGAGACGCCTTAAGGCGCCATAAGGCATTGGGAGAGAGTTTGATAGGCGTTCAAGGGAGTCCCGCTCGGGGCCTACAGCCCTTCCTTCCCCCACCCCCACCCCCTCTACCCAACCTCTTCCCCCTCCAGACTCATCTTCCCTATCTCGGCGCAGCCCACTTCAGGGTCACTTGACCCCGGGACCACCAACCAGACTGACCTCTGAAGCTACCTTTACGCCTATGGCCACTGGTTTGCGTCAGCAAGAACCCTCTACATCTGAGATTCCAGCTCACATCAAGGCTTGCGTGGAATCGGCTATCCGCCAGGGCATTGCAGAGGGCCTGCAGCACATGTCCAGATCAGGCTTCTCTCCACGGGCTCCCGACCACGACTCCTTATCAGATCCCTTCCACAGCCGGATCCTCCGGTTGGTCAGGTACTCTCTCAGAGGGACAGCCCTCCTCCAGTAGGGGCCCAGGAGGAGGAGGAGGTAGGGGACTTTGGTGACTTCAGGGAAGAGGAAGAGGACTCCCGGATGGGATCCTCCCATTATAGTGAGCCCCTCTTAGAGGCGGACCTCATGGAGGGGGAGATGTCGGAGGACGAGGGGGCTTCTCCTGACCAACCCATATTCGGGGGGCTGTTCAAGCCACACTTGTTTAAATCCCTCCTCTTTAAAGCCAAGAATGTCTCTGGTCTTCTTCCCCAGTCTCCCTCTGACTCAGTCTCCCCCGCCTCAGAGGGACCAGAGGACTCCATCTTCACAAAACCAGTGGTGGAAGCTGAGATCATTCCAACCCCACCAATCTTCATAGACCTAGTGACGAAGCAACTTGCTTCCACGGGAGCCCCCCCTACACTCTCTAACCTAGACAAGAGATTCTTCAATCTCGATTCGGCAATGTCTACCCTGCTAAACATCCCGGAAGTCGACGATCCCATTGTGGACCTTACTTCCTCCTCTACCCCCAGTGAGGCCCTAGAGGCCTTGAAACCCGAGGACAAGCGGATGGAACTGGCGTTGCGCCGAGCTCATCTATCCGACGCTTGGGCCATTAAATCGGCTACGGCCGCTTCATTTTTTATGAGGTCCTCTATCCGCTGGCTCCGGCAGCTGAGAGAACATGTCTCCACGTCCAATGTGAGGGCGCACCAAGACATAGCAAAATTAGTGGCCGCAGCCAAGTTTTCAGCTGATGCCACTTACCAATCGGTAAAGTTCTCTTCCAGAGCGATAACATCCCATGTCACAGCTCGCCGCCTACTGTGGCTCAAGCACTGGCAGGCGGATATTAAAAACAAGGTCAAGCTGGCCACTGCTCCTGTCAAGGGAGACAAACTGTTCGGCCCGGCCTTGGAACCCCTGCTGGTTGAGGGCCGCAGCAAGAGGAAGTACCTGTCCTCCCTTTTTCGGAGGCCAGACACAAGAGGCCCTCAGCCCTTTCGGAGGGGCTTCCCCCGCCCCTCCTACCAACTCCCCTTCCTGCCCAGATACCCGAGACCCCCTTCCTTCCGGTCGCAGGAGCGCTCGGACTCAGGCGACAGAAACAGACGGGGCGGCAACTATAAGAAACCCTTTAGGGGATCAGGGGGGAGGCCCTACCACCGACACAGATAGATTTTCTTCCTCCCTCCCCATCGGCGGCCGCCTTACACTTCGCCGCTCAATGGGACAAATCCACATCCGATGCATGGGTCAGGGACACCGTCAGGTTCGGTCTCGCCCTTGAGTTCTAGTCCGCCCCCGCTGATTTCTTTATGACATCCCCCACCTCAAGAGATTCCGCCAAACGGGCACTAATGGATGCAGCCATCCAACACCTGCTTGACATTCAGGCCATTCAACCCATTCCACTGGCCCAGAAAGGACGAGGATTCTACTCCCACCTCTTTGTGGTGCCCAAGCATTCTGGGGGATGCAGGGCTATATTAGATTTAAAACGGCTAAACCACCACCTTATCCAGCGCAAATTCAAAATGCACACCCTGCAATCGATTCTCTTGGGTACCAGGCGGAGTGACTGGTTATCCTCCGTAGATCTCTCGGAGGCATACCTACATATTCCAATTCGGCCCTCTCACCACAAATTCCTTAGGTTCTGTTATAATAACCTTCACTATCAATACGTGGCCCTCCCCTTTGGTCTGGCCTCGGCCCCCAGGACCTTCACCAAGGTCCTCGTGGCCCTGGCTGCTCACCTCAGGAGCGTGCTCGTCCGCCTTCACTGCTATTTGGACGATATCCTGATTCTCTCCCTGTCCAAGACTCAGGCAGTCAGGGACACCAGAGCCACCCTCTCCGCTCTCCTGGCACACGGGTTCCTTATTAATTGGAATAAGAGTCAACTGACCCCATCCACCCGAATCACCCACTTGGGAGCCATAATTGATTCGGTTACAGAAAGGGGCTTCATCTCTTCGGAGAGGTTTCTCAGCATTCAAGCTCTGGTCAAACAGATTAGGCGATCAAGGAAGGTGGCGTTACTTGACCTTTCTAAATTATTGGGTAAGATGGTTTCATGCATCTCAATTATTCCCTGGGCCCGTTTACACAGCAGATCCCTCCAGTGGTTCCAGCTCCCATTCCAATGATCCGGAAGAAGCAACTCGAGGTCCAGAGTCAAGGTGCCTCCGAGGGTCCTCACGTCTCTCCTCTGGTGGACCAACCCCGCCATCAACAGGGGCCACCTCTTCTCAGAACCTCAGCGGCTAACCCTCACCACGGATGCCAGCCTATCCGGTTGGGGCGCTCACGTCAATTCGCTCTCGGCACAGGGCAAGTGGTTGCTGATCGAGCAAAGATGCAGCATCAACTGACTGGAGCTTCACGCCGTCCACCTGTCCCTGCGCAGATTCTTCCCCTTGGTGCGCGGGCGTCACGTCCTTATTCTCATGGACAACGTCACGGCCAAAGCCCATATCAACAGGCAAGGAGGCCCCCAGTCTATTCAGTTGATGAGGGAGGCCGAGTGCCTCTGCCGTTGGGCAGAATCCAACCTCCTCTCACTCAAAGCCGAGCACATCTCCGGAATCTCCAACATCCAGGCGGATTGGCTGAGCAGGGCCACGGTGGACCAAGCAGAATGGCGCCTTCATCCATCCCTATTCAAGGAGGCATCCAGAATATTCGGCCTCCCGAGGGTGGATCTCTTCGCCTCCCCATCCAACGCACCGCTCCCACGGTTTGTCTCCAGGTACCCGTCTCACGGGTCGGAGAACCACAACGCGCTACGATGTCCATGGCCCCCAGGGCTCTTATATGCCTTCCCCCACTGATTCCCAGAGTCATAAAGAAACTCATTCACGAGAGGGCAGACCTGCTCCTGGTGGCTCCTTATTGGCCCAGGAGACCGTGGTTCGCGGACCTCCGCAATCTTTCGGTAGCGCCGCCATGGAGGATCCCCCCAGACAGGATCTCCCTCTCTCAGGGACCCCTTCTGCATCCGGAGCCCCAATGGCTCCAGCTAGCCGTCTGGAGGTTGAACGGATCCGTTTGACAAGAGAAAAATTCTCCAGTCAAGTAATTGACACTATTTTGGCTGCCATGTGGCCCTCCACCACACGAATTTACGATGCCACTTGGAAGGGCTTTTCCAAGTGGTGTAGCGGGTTCCAAGTTGACCCCCTTTCTCCCTCTATTGCGCAGGTCTTGGAATTCCTTCAAGAAGGCCTAGGTAAAGGGCTTGCCCCCAACACCCTCAGACGGCAGGTCGCTGCTCTCTCAACCGTTGTTTCTTGTGATAACTTCTGTTCTCTCTCTCATCACCCCCAGATTAGAGCTTTCTTTAGGGGCGCCACCAACTTGTGCCCTCCGACTGTTCACAGGTTCCCCACATGGGACCTCAACAAGGTCCTCGTTTTGCTTACAAAGCACCCGTTTGAACCCCTGAGGGAGTCCTCCTTTCAATTTCTAACGTTTAAAGTAGTCTTTCTAGTGGCCATTACTTCTGCTCGTAGGGTCTTGGAAATAGCAGCGTTGTCAATCAGAAATGATTTATGCGTGTTCCACGCTGATCGGGTGGTCCTTCGGCCCAACCCCACCTTCTTACCTAAGGTTAACTCACCCTTCCACAGGTCTCAGGAACTGGTCCTCCCAAACTTTTGCCCCAGACCCTCGAGGGATAGGGAAACCCTTTGGCACACCCTGGATGTTAGAAGGGCCTTGCGCATATACATTAAGCGCACTCAACCCCTGAGAAGATCAGAATCCCTCTTCCTCTCTTTTCAGCCCAGGACATTGGGGCTCAAAGTCTCGCCCTCAACCATCAGTCGCTGGATTAGAGCGACTATCGCCAGGTGCTATCTATCACAATCTCTGCCCGCTCCTGGGGGAATAACGCTCATTCCACCAGGAGTGCAGCTACTTCGGCGGCTTGGGCCACGCAAGCCCCAATTGCCGACATATGTTGGGCAGCCACTTGGGCCTCTCCGTCCCCATTCATTAGACATTACAAAATAGACTTATACGCCTCAGCAGAGGCCTTTTGGCCGACGAGTCCTACAGAGGGTCATCAGTGACCTGGAAGGGCTTCTGGCCTAGACGGAGTCCCACCCGTAGGACAGCCAAGCTTTGGTATGTCCCACTCTCTGGATGCTCCGAGCGGCTCGAGGGAGAATGGGCGTTGGTTCTTACCTGATACGCCCCTTCGCGGCGAGCCACAAGGAGCATCCAGCCCCACCCTAACTCCTCCATCTGGCGGGTACTCTAGTTTCGGCCAAGGAGCCAATAGTTGATTAGAAGGATTTCTTAACCTTTCTTCTCGTTATCGTAAAAAACTGGGGGAACGCTACGTGAAGTCACGTGAGGGGGCGCAGCGTTTCCTCAGCTAAAGCTCAGCCTGCAAGAAGAGGACTCGGAAGCACATCCCACTCTCTGGATGCTCCTTGCGGCTCGCCGAGAAGGGGCGTATCAGGTAAGAACCAACGCCCATTTGCTCCATGCACAGAGGAAAATAACTTTTCAACAGCAACACAAGTTCATCCTTTTCCAGATGTGAGAATGTTGATTTCATTCTTTAAAATCCTCAACATTTTATTTTTGTCTGTACCTACTCATCTCAGTTTGAACCTGCCCAGTTATTAAGGCCTATGGGGCAATTTTTTTCTTAATGACACTGTCGTATAGAGAATTCTTCCTGTGCTGCTTACCAATTTTAGAACCCTTGCGCCAACCTTCTTTGCTTTTAAAAAAAAGATAAGATGCATCTTTAAATTCATACAATGCAAATTATTATATTTTTGTTTGTTTCCTCATATGGTTGATCTCTTTCCCAAAATGAACTTTGCAGCCAATGACAGGATCCTCCAGAACCTAGTCCAGCCACGGCTAGGAAGGCTTTTGCAAAGCTTTTTGTGCATCAGTTGTGCCTATACTTGGAATAGGAGGCCCTGCTCACAATCACTGCCTTGTTGTCCCCTGTGTGAACTACTGGAATGTTCTCTATAGAAGGCTGCTTTTGAAGAATATTCAAAAGCTTCAAGTAGTGCAGAATGCAGTGGCACAGGTAATTAATTTTTCCAGTTATACGATGTACGTATCAACACTACTTTTGTGAGATGCCTTGATTACAGATGTGCTTTGAGATGCAACTCAAGATGCTGATTGTTACCTTTAAAGCCATTTGTTGCTTGGGGTTGGATTACTTAAGGGACTTTCTCTTCCTGGTTGTCTTATTTGTTCCATCCGGTCCTGCAGGATGGCAATGCTGTGAGTCCTGCTGACTAAGGAAGACCCAGAGGAAGAGCCATTTCTCTCATAGCACACACCCACTGGAACCAGAGATTAGGTTAACCTCAACCCTGCTGGCCTTTCATAAGACCCTAAAGACCTGGCTCTGTGCTCAGGCTTGGTGCTCTGAGTGTGTCAAGGGACCCATCTCCTGGCTACGTGGATGATGGTGTCGGCTTTGGAAGCCATATTAGCTTCTTTTGGCTGCTGTCTGTTTATCTATTTGTTTTATTTTTATCGTCCACTACTCCGAATCATTGTTACAATGGTTGCTGTGTAAATTATTGAAAATAAGCTAACAAAAGATAGATAATTTTTCAGTTTGAAAACAAGTTCCATTGCTGAGCAGTATGAATGCATTGCAGGGCTGGGTATTTTAATAATGATTATGTATTTCCCTTGCTGGAAAAAAAAGCCATTGGGCCACTGCTTTTAGGAAGCCGTGGTTTAATGAACCCGCTGTATACTGATGGTTGACTAATAGTGTTAGTGAGGACTGGAACGTGAGTGTCTATATTGAAGAAATAGAACATGATGCAGTGGCAGCACTGTTTGAAAGCAAGAGAGTCTGCAGAATACTTTCCATCACTGTCTGTGGGAGAGGTTGGGGTGAATTTTCAGCATCAGGGATATCAGTCAAGATCTGTCTTAAAGGAAAATCTTCAGTTGGCTTGAAAACATTCACAGATTAATAAGGTTATTCATGTAATTTTCATGAGGCACAGCCAATTAGAAGCTGCAGTTGTTAGTGGAAGTGGGTATGTTACTCTTACCTTTTCTTATTGAAATGACTTCACCAAAATGAAAAGGAAGGCATTTTCCTCTTCTGAAAGAAACGGCGAAACCAGCAACAAGCCTGGGATTTGTTGAGATAACCAACATGCTTGGGGCCATGTGTGGTTTGTATTACTTATAAAGAGCTTGCTGTTCTAAGAACTATTTAGCCTCTTCAACAAAATAGGATAGGAAAGGAATTTAGCAGCCATCTAGAAAATGTATTGGTTGCCCTAAAGTATTAACAGAAGCCTTCCCCAAATTGGTGGCAATCAGATGTCCTAAACTGTAACTCCTAGGATCTTTTTTTTTTTTGGGGGGGGGGGGCAGTATAGGTAATTTTGAAGCCCCAGGCTCAGCAGTGGGACCAAATCTTTAAGACCTTACAGAAAGCCAGTAGCAAGTCTAATCTCTAGGGGAATCATGTTGCAGAGTTGGGGTGGGGAACTATGACTCATTTATGACTCGTGGACTTCAACTCCCAGAATTCCTGAGCTAGCCATGCTGGCTCAGGAATTCTGGGAGTTGAAGTCCACGAGTCTTAAAAGGGGCCATGATTCCCCAGCTTTGGTGCAGAGGGTGGGCACCACAAAAGAAAAATCCTCTGGGGACCTGCTAGATGATACTTCCTAATGGGCGGGATCCAAAGCATGCCTGTCCCACTGGATCTCACAGGATAGGTAATGTATAATTGGAGAGAATTACTCCCCCAAGTAATCCAGTCCCTCACCATGAAAGACTTTATGGACACCTTGAATTGAACGGAGAGGCCTACATGCAGCCAGTGCAGTTTGTGGAGCAGAGGCTGTCACATGCACCAGATGAAAGGTATCTGTGACTAACCACATTCCTTCATTGCAAGTTCTTTTTTCTTTATCATTCTACTGTCAACTAATTGATTTTTTTCCCCCCCTTTAAATCCTTGAAAATATGGGTTGACCATTTGAGGTAACCATGAAAAAGAGACCTGAGGGTTTTTACATTTCTTGCTGCCAACTAGTAATCATCTGCATTTGTATACCAAGATAAGGAGCGTTGAAGAACTGGAGTTTGAGAAAGCAGTTAGTTGTGTGGATTACCAGGAGAGCTGTGAATTATCCTAAGAACATACAGGTAGTCCTTGACTTATGACCACCATTGAGCCCAACGTTTCTGTCATTAACCAAGACAGTTGTTAAGCAGTGGTGGGATTCGAATTGGTTTACCACCGGGTCAATGGGCGTGGCTTAGTGGGCGTGCTTTCTATCCTTCTCCTGCACTCTCCCTGTCTCTTCAACAGCTGACGCGCGGCAGTCTATGCCGCATGATGCAGCTCAGCGTCAAAAGCAGGAAATAAAGGTCAGTATGGAGCCAGAGCTGGCAGGTGGGCCCAGCAGCTGATTGTTGGAGCGAATTGATTCTCTCCCAGATGATCTTCAGAGCTACCTGTTTGGCCAAACCAGGCCGAACCGATAGAATCCCACCCCTGTTAAGTGAGTTTTCCCTCATTTTGCAGCGTTTCTTTCCACAATTGTTAAGTGGATCACTGCAGCTGTTATGGTAGTAACAGGGTTGTTAAATGAATCTGGCTTCCCCATTGACTTTTCTTGTCAAAAGGTTGCAAAAGGTGAACACCTGACTGGGACACTGCAACTGTCATAAATATAAACCACCTGCCAAGGACCCGAATTCTGATTATGTGACCATGGGGATGCTGCAGTGCTTGTAAGTATGAAAAACAGTCTTAAGTCACTTTTGTCAGTGGCACTGTAACTTTGGTCACTAAATGAATGGCTGTAAGTTGAGGATTACCTGTAACGTGAAGAGAGAAAATAAGGAAATTTTGGCGGGAGCAGAATCCAGTGGAAAGGGAATTCTTTGCTAGGCAGTCCAAAATGTACAAGGGTGGAGTTCTTTTAGTTACATATATTCAAGCAGGTCAGATTCAAGGCTTCACACATTCTAGGCCAATCAATCCATTTAAAAACAAACTAAAAAAGTGTGTGCAGAAGCAGGAATTCTGGTTTTCCTTGCAGCCTAAGAATGATCAAGGAGCAGGAGAAAAAGTTGGGGGCTTGAAGGGCTTATCCCTCCAGTTCACATTAGTGTGGCTTACAGTTTTATTCTTTTATTAATTGAACGCAACAAAAAAATACTCAAAAATTAAAGCTAAAAAAAAATCTCTGCCAACCTCCTCTCACTAAAAGCCGAGCACATCTCCAACATCCAGGCAGATTGGCTGAGCAGGGCCACGGTGGACCAAGCAGAATGGCGCCTCCATCCATCCCTATTCAAGGAGGCGTCCAGAATATTCGGCCTCCCGAGGGTGGATCTCTTCGCTTCCCCGTCCAACGCACAGCTTCCACAGTTTTTCTCCAGGTACCCGTCTCACGGGTCGGAGAACCACAACGCGCTACGCTGCCCATGGCCCACTGGCTCCTATATGTCTTCCCTCCGCTGCCGCTAGTCCCAGAGTCATACAAAAACTCATTCACGAGAAGGCAGACCTGCTCCTGGTGGCTCCTTATTGGCCCAGGCGACTGTGGTTCACGGACCTCTGCAATCTTTCGGTAGCGCCCCCATGGAGGATCCTCCTGGACAGGGTCTCCCTCTCTCAGGGGCCCCTTCTGCATCTGGCTTTTGCAAGTGGTGTAGCGGGTCCCAAGTAGACCCCCTCTCTTCCTCTATTGCGGAGGTCCTGGAATTCCTTCAAGAAGGCCTACGTAAAGGGCTTGCCCCTAACACCCTGAGGCGGCAGGTTGCTGCCCTCTCAACCATTGTCTCCTCTGATAACTTTGTTTCCCTTTCTCATCACCCCCGGGTTAGGGCTTTCCTCAGGGGCGCCACCAACTTGTGCCCTCCGACTGTTCACAGGTTTCCCACATGGGACCTCAACAAGGTCCTCATTTCGCTTACAAGACACCCGTTTGAACTCCTGAGGGAGTCCTCCCTTCAATTTCTAATGTTTAAGGTAGTTTTTCTAGTGGCCATCACTTCTGCTCGATGATTCTCGGAAATAGCAGCATTGTCAATCAGAAATGATTTATGCATGTTCCACACTGATCGGGTGGTCCTTCGCCCCGACCCCGCCTTCTTACCCAAGGTTAACTCACCCTTCCACAGGTCACAGGAACTGGTCCTCCCAAACTTGCCCCAGACTCTCGAGGGACAAGGAAATCCTTTGGCACACCCTGGATGTTAGAAGGGCCTTGCGCATATACATTAAGCGCACACAACCCCTGAGAAGATCGGAATCCCTCTTCCTCTCCTTTCAGCCCAGGACACTGGGGCTCAAAGTCTCTCCCTCAACCATCAGTCACTGGATCAGGGCAACTATCACCAGGTGCTACCTATCACAATCTCTGCCCGCACCTGGTGGAATAACCGCTCATTCCACCAGGAGTGCAGCTACTTTGGCGGCTTGGGCCACGCAAGCCCCAATTGCCGACATATGTTGGGCAGCCACTTGGGCCTCTCCATTCATCAGGCATTACAAAATAGTTGTATACACCTCAGCGGAAGCCTCTTTTGGCCGACGAGTCCTACAGAGGGTCATCAATGACCCGGAGGGGCTTCCGGCCCAGACTGAGTCCCACCCGTAGGACAGCCAAGCTTTGGTATGTCCCACTCTCTGGATGCTCCGAGCGGCTCGAGGGAGAATGGGCGTTGGTTCTTACCTGATACGCCCCTTCTCGGCGAGCCGCGAGGAGCATCCAGCCCCACCCTAACTCTTCCGTCTGGTGGGGACTATTGTTTCAGCCAAGCAGCCAATAGTTGATTAGAAGGACTTAATAACCTTTCTTCTCGTTATCGCAAAAAATTGGGGGAACGCTACGTGGAGTCACGTGAGGGGGCGGAGCATTTCCTCAGCTAAAGCTTAGCCTGCAAGAAGAGGACTCAGAAGCACATCCTACTCTCTGGATGCTCCTTGCGGCTCGCCGAGAAGGGGCGTATCAGGTAAGAACCAACGCCCATTCTGCTCCCATCTCGGGAGGCAAAGTTTTGGTCTGCCCCAGAACCATTGTTCATGGAGTGCCTAAGTAAAAAGAAATTTCTCCCATCTCCTTTTCATAGACAGGAGTCCAGAGTGTCCCAACCCTTTCGAAGGGGATCCTTTCGTATCTCCTATCAGGCTCCCTTCTTCCCCATATTTCAGAGAACCCCGCTCTTTCGGCCGGCCTTTCAGGACCGGAGCGACACGGGTGTCAGGAACAGGAGGGGGGTCAACTATGGGAGACCTTGCCGGGACGCAGGAAGTAGATCGTCCCGGCGCCCTAGATAAGGCTTACAGCCTCCTACCCGGTCAACTCACATAGTTTGCCGACCAATGGGGATCATCCACTTCTTATATTTGGGTTAGTGACACTGTTAAACTTGGCCTCTCCCTTGAGTTTCAGTCCCCCCCCTCCGAAGCGTTTCATGGTTTCCCCTCCTTCCAGAGGCCGCACCAAGCGTGTTCTCATAGAAGCCACTACCAACACTTCACCGAAATCAAAGCCCTACAGCCAGTACCATCCTCGCACCGAGGAAGGGAGTTCTACTCCCACCTTTGTCTAGCTCCTAAGCACTCCGGAGGCTGGAGGCCCACCCTAGTTTGATGAGGCTTAATGTGGCCCTTCATAAGTTCAAGATGCTTACACTTCAGTCCATCCTGCAGGGCACCAAGAGGGGAGACTGGCTCACCTCCTTTGGCCTCTCAGAAGCATATCTTCACATTCCCATTCATCCCTCATTTTTCAAATTTCTGAGACTTGGCTACACTGGTCAACCTTTTCAGTACGTGGACCTTCCACGTACTTTGGTCTAGCCTCGGCCTCGAGGATCTTTACCAAGGTTCTGGCAGTCCTATCAGCTCACCTCAGAGACTTCCCCATCCGCAATCTCTGTTATCTGGATGATATCCTCATCCTCTCTCCTACCAAATGCCATGCCAAAGGGGACACTAGATCCATCCTCTCGGTTCTTCAGGCACATGATCTTCTGGTACATTGGGAGTAGAGTCAACTTACCACTCCCACTCGAATAGCTCACTTAGGGGCAGTGATTGACTCAGTTGAAGGGACGGTCTTCCTTTCCCCTGAAGGATTTCTCAGTATCCAACAATCGGTCAGGAACATTAGGCGAACAAGAAAGACGCCATTACTGTTCTTATCAAAATTACTTGGCAAATTGGTCTCATGCATATCCATTGTTCCCTGGGACTGGCTCCATTCCAGATCTATACAGTGGTTCCTGTTACCTTATCATCGCTCCGGAAGGAGCAATTCAGGAGCCAGGGCGAAGGTTCCCTCAAGGGTTCTAGCATCCCTTTTTTGGTGGACCAGACCCACGAGCAACAAGGGCATCTCCTCAGGAGCCCCCAAGGGGCTACCCTCATGTCAGATGCCAGCCTACACGGATGGGGGACCCATATCCACTCGCTCTCAGCTGGGGCACCTGGTCAGCAACCGAGCAAAGGTGCAGTATAAACTGGCGGAGGTTTCACACAGTATACCCGGCCCTACGCACTTTCCTTAAGTATGCAGGCGCCTAGTACTGGTCCTGACAGACAACATTACGACCAAGGCGCATATCAACCGACAAGGGGGGCAGTCATGACATCCGTTTCATGAAGGAGGCCGAGCGTCTCTGTCGCTGGGCGGAGACCAACCTATTGTCCGTCAGGGCAGATCACATATCGGGAGTCTCAACGTTCGGGCAAACTAGTTGAGCAGGGCCACCTTAGACTAGGCAGGATGGAGCCTTCATCCCTCCCTGTTCAAAATAATAATGCAGAGGAGGCCTTGGCGATGTTAGACCTCCCCCTAGTGGATCTATTCGCGTTTCCGCTCAACGCCCAGGTACCGAGATTCTTCTCCAGGTACCCCCCAAGGGGCAGAGAATCACAACGACCTACGTTGGCCCTGGCCCACCGGGCTCTTATACGCTTTTCCCCCACTACCATTGATCCCCAAAGTGATCCTAAAGCTGATCCACGAGAGGGCAGAACTCCTCCTTGTTACCCCGTACTGGCCCAGGAGACCGTGGTTTTGCAGACCTTCATAACCTTTCAGTGGCTCCTCCCTGAAGGATCCCACCGGGCAGGATCTCGCTATCCCAGGGACCTCTTCAGCATCCAAATCCTCAGTGGCTTCAGTTAGCCGTCTGGAGGTCAAGCAGGACCAGCTAAAAAGGGAGGGTTTTTTTCCAATCAGGTCATTGAGACCATCTCGGCAGCGAGACGGTCTCAGCTACCCAGACATATAACGTTACTCGGATCATTGTTTGTAAATGGTGCCACAAATCACACATTAATCTGCTACCCACAGCGGCTGCTCAAATTTTGACCTTCTGGCAAGAAGGACTGGACAAGGGCCTCTCCCTCAATACCTTGCGAAGGCAGATGGCAGACTGATCAATGGTCATTTCTGGTGATCCTATGAACCATTTTCACACCACTCTCGTATCCGGGCATCCCGTAGAGGAGCCACCAATTTGCATCCTCCAGTGATACACAGATATCCAACCAGGGATTTTATCAGGGTTCTCATGGCACTGTCTAAACCGCCTTTCGAACCCTTAAGAGAGGCATCACTTCAATTCTCTACGTTCAAGGTAGTGCCTCTCATACCAGTTTCATCTGCACGACGGATATCTGAAATAGCAACTCTGTCCGTTAGAAAGAATCTGTGTTTTTCCATACTGATCGGGTGGTCCTGCGACCAGACCCTTTCTCCTGCCCAAGGTTAACTCAGCCTTTCGCAAATCACAGGAATTTATTCTTCCTAACCTTTGCCCCAGGCCTTCTCCAGACGGGGTAAGGCAGTGGCATTCCATCGATGTCAAACGTGCGTTACTTATTTATATCAATCACACTCGGCCTCTCAGGAAGTCAGAAGCATTGTTCCTGTCATTCCAACCAAAGACGCTGGGTTTCAAAGTATCCCCATCTACTGTAAGCACTTGGATCAGAGCGACAATCTCCAAGGCCTATCTAACCCAGGTGCTTCCTGTTCCTAGTGGAATAATCGCACATTCTACAGGGAGTGCAAATACCTCGGCAGTCTGGGCTACCCAGGCTTCGATACATGATATCCGCCGAGCAACCACCTGAGCGTCTCCGTCACCCTTTATTCGTCATTGTTAAATCAATGTGTTTTGTTGCTTCAGCAGAAGCATCCTTTGGCAAGCGAGTCCTTTAGCAAGTGGCAAGAGAGCCAGAGGATATTCCAACCCAGACGGAGTCCCTCCTGTAGGACAGGCCATGCTTTGGTATGTCCCACTCTGGATGCTCGCAGCAGCTCTATGGAGAATGGGCGTTGGTACTTACCTGATACGCCCTTTCTTGTCGAGCTGCGTAGAGCATCCAGCCCCACCCTAAATTGTCCGTTTGGTGGGGAATCCTGTTTCGGGCAATGATTCAATCAGTTGAGTAGTTGTGTGCTGCTACAATAGTTTAGAGGAGATAATAGTATTGTCTTCTCGTCTTTGTAAAACTGGGGAACGCTACGGAGGTGTCACGTGGAGGAGGAGGAGGAGCGTTCCTCAATTATAGCTCAGCCTGTAAGAGCGGAGACTGGAGCACCTCCCACTCTGGATGCTCTACGCAGCTCGACGAGAAAGGGCGTATCAGGTAAGTACCAACGCCCATTCCAAATGAAGCCAGTATCTTAAGTTGAATAATTAATAATGCTATTCTATAAGCAACAATATATCCCTGTCACAGTAACCTTTTTCTTTTTCTAGTTGAGTAATTTAAAATCACTCAGAAATTAGCTGCCTGGCAACATACAAGTGCAGATATTAAAATGACTTCCATGCCTTCCGACTGTTTCCATTACCTTGCTAAATTTAGATTAAGTAAAGCTTAGGAGCTGAGATCCTGTGGCATTTTAACAGAAATCAAGAAAGATAATATTATATGTTGTCTACATAATCACTGGAGAGTAAAGTATCCATTACTAGTTTCTTCTCAGTTATGCAATAATTCATTAAGTTCTCAATGCAACATTCATATTGTACTGATTTGATATACAGTATATCACCTTCATAAAGAAATCTTGTGTGTCTTCTGGATTTTGCTGTTTAGTTCCTGCCTCCCACATTGGCTGGGAATTTTAGTTCAACATCATTTAAAGGACTGCAGAATTGATAACATAGAAATACCTCTTAAGTACATAAATCAAACGAGGGACTATTCATTTTAATAACATTACAGTTGCCTCACAAATTTAAAAAGGAATTTTTAACCATCTATTAACATCTAGTTAAGGCCTTTCTAAAAGTTGTGGCATATTTATTTGCATATATTTAAAATATTTTGGGGTTTATAAAGCCCTAGATATTTAATATAATCAATAGAAATCATGAAATCCATCTCTTTATATAACTGATATATTACAGTCTATAATTTATACACTGGTAATGCAATATCCTTAATATCTAAAGATCAGTGCAAAACTTCAAAGCATCAGTTTAGCTTTCATTGCTTAGGTACCAAAACCTTGCTTTGAGGGTTCTCGAACTTTGATTCTTATTGGAAGACTTTTTACCTAAAACATTTAGAATGTTACTCAAGGTATTGAATTATTAAGAAGTAGCATCTGTTTTACAGAACATTTGCAGTGATGGTTCAGAAATTTACTCCTGATGCTTTTGCCATTTGAAGTAGGAAGGTTGTTAGATTAATTCTTGATCTGCTAAGCAATGGATGAAATGGCTGGAGCGAAAACGTTAGGCACATTTTAATAATTCTTTGTTGATATGTAATGCTTTCTTTTGAATGATCAAAATACTAATGGGTAAGCAGGTTGGTAATCTCCAGAACAGCCTGAAATGGAGAATCAGTTTGAAGCTAAGAAATTCTATCTTGGGGAAAAGGATGGTAAGATTTAAGCAGGAAAATTCATAGCTACATTGTTGAATGTTCGTGAGTTTTGTAAATAGATGCTGGTTGTTAAGCAGGCACCACCACCAGACAAAAAATTCTGATTTTACAACCTTTTTCCAATGGTCATTATTTACTTTTTACTTATTTACTTGTTATTTATTTAATTTCCATAGCTCAACTCAAACAAGTGATTTTGGGTTGCTGTAGAAATGGAATAAAATAGAAATTGAATAAACCAAGTGAACCACTGTGGTCGTTAAGCAAACGCCATGGTCCTTAAGTGACTATGGCAATTGTTGAGTGAATCCATTGTCTGCAGTGGTTTTTCTTTTTTCTGGAAACTGGAAGTAAATGCCGGTTTCCAGCAAAAAACAACAACAAAAAAACTCCCTGTACATTGTGATTATATGACTGCAGGATGCTGCAAATAGCCATAAATGAGAGTCAGTTGTTGAATGCTGAAAATGCAATCACAAAACTATGGCAGCTGGTAAGGGGGCATCAGAATGTCAAATCTGGGTCATGTAGCCTGGGAGATCTGTTATAACTTCGAAAAGTTGCTAAGTGACCAGCCATAAGTCAAGGTCTAGCTGTATTCTTCATCATGTATTGCTGTGATCTGTAATATATTTATCTTATTTATCTATACTGTAAAGTGGTTCTGGTTAAACAAACAGTACCTAAATAGGAACACATAGATTGTCTTTATCAAACTATTTGAACAACTAGTCATTTCTTCGTAAGGAAAGTCTTGAGTTTTAGAGATTATAAACGGTGGCAGTAATTATTTTAATCAGGCGTTCCCTGAACCTGTTGATCATTCATGCATATTGAATGGAAATTTGGTACTTCCCTTTTAGGAAGTTGCTTCAGCTCATTATTAGTTTTGAGCCATCTAGCTTGCTGCTTGCTTCAAGTCAGTCAGGGCCTTGAGTCGCCATTCTATAGCCTGAAATTATTTTTTTTACCCATTTTGTCATAGATTTACTTGTGTGTTGAGGATCATCATCATACCGCATGACTCACATTCATTTCAGCTTCAGATTACAGATGGGCACCCTGACGTTCTCCTGTAGGATTTGTTGGTGCAATTCAAAATCTGTTGTTCCCTCAGTGATGCTGAGAGCTGACTCATCTCAGAACAGCTCCGAATCATGATATACTTAATGGCTTAATGAAGTCATTTTTTAATGGAATGCATTATTTAATTTTCTCCAAATATAGCATGTCTCATTAATAGCAAAACATTCCATCTTTGAACTTTCCACAGGGCATTATTCCAATCACCTACTGGATCCTTTAGGTTGTCTTTCCAACCTTGAGACATATGGTAACATACTTTTTGGCGAGCAGAGATTTTCCCTTTGCTTTCTCCCCTCATGTGCACATCTATCTTATTCTGTGTTTTCCTCATGGGAAATTCATGAACACCACGATTCCAGGCAACATAAGAGTGGCCTACAGTCCTTTAGAAACCTCTGGTTTTTGTTGGAAGGCTACTTTTGGGAAAAGTAACAATAGCATTCATTTTCCTCCATTTGGGCACCATCAATCTGACCATAAATTGATAAAAAGGCAAAGCCTTTCCAGCTTCATCAGCATTAAAAACTCTTTTTCTGAAGTTCACAGAGATGTTTTTTAATCAGGGCATGATTCATTTAAATTTGTATTGGGAACAACAGGCTGTGATGGCAATAACTAGAGTGAGTGTGTGTGTATCTGTGTGTGTTTTAAGGATGAAGGGCCTCTCAAATTTACACCTGATTATGGTCCCATTGATTCGAGTATCTCAATATTATGACTCAATGTATTTCCATAAGAGAGCTAACTTTCTTTCTTTCTTTCTTTCTTTCTTTCTTTCTTTCTTTCTTTCTTTCTTTCTTTCTTTCTTTCTTTCTTTCTTTCTCTCTCTCTCTCTCTCTCTCTCTCTCTCTCTCTCTCTCTCTCTCTCTCTCTCTCTCTCTCTCCTCCCCCCCTTTCATGTGCTCAGTGAAGACATAGCATAGAGAGTTGGATAAATCTTGTATATTGTAGATCATGAAGCTACTGTATATTTTTGATAGTTTTAAAGGGTTCCCAAACTTTTCTCTTAAACTTTTATCTTGAAGAAGCTCTGTTTTTACTTTTTTTAAAAACTGGTTTTTTAAAACTTTTTTTTTTTTTTTTTTACTGTTAATCATGTTAATGCAGTCACTCCTGTGGCTAGAGGGATACAGTGTTCTCAGGTTGAAGCTTAATTTTTTTTTTCTGTAATATGAATCCTTCTGAATGCTTGTCTGCTAATCAGTTGAAGTATTTGCTGTCATAGAGTAAGATAGATGGATTTTCTAAAAAATTTTTTCTCAGCATTGAAGCAAGCAGCCTGATGTTCTGTTTTTCTACATTACTTCTTAGGACTACTTTGGTACAAAGTAATTCCAGGTTGGTGCTAGGGCTTATGTAAGTACAGTACAGACTCTTTCAATATCACTTAATTTGAATTAATATGAATTCTGAATTCTTGTGAAAGGAGTATTTTGGACAGCGATAAATTGCTCTGGGATTTTTCAGAGATTTCTGCAATCAGAAGCCATCTTTTTAAAACGACTTTGGAATTTGCATTTGCAACTTATCTTCTTTTGGCTTTTCCACTGGCTGTCCAGAGAAGAGGGGTGGAGAAATCTATCCTTTTAAAACTTGTTTGCAGTTGGTATATTTGCTGCCTTTAAAATCACCCCTTGAGCTCTCTTTGTGACATGCCTTGGTTGTTTCTTAAACCATATCGTGGATGGAATAGGGTCACTTTAGGTTGTCTCCCTGAGTTTGTAAACAAAATGGTGGTGAGGGCAGTAGCCCTTCCAGTCTTATTTTTCACTTTGAGGTTTCGAGATGCATCAGATAAATAAGTGTGCCTGTTACTTCATAGGCTGCCTCTGTCAGAATACTGGGATTTCCTTCTATGCCTTTTTTAGTGTGGCTCTGGTTGATGTATCTCTTCAGATATTGCCCAGCTTTCATTTTGCATTGTGAGTGTGTTTTGTGTGCACAGCGCAGCCTATGACTCATTTATGACTCCCATTTATTTCCTTTCCAGTCACTGTGGGCACAAGCAGCCCACTTGCTTTGTCAGCCTTTGGAAAAAAAAAAAAAAAAGTTAAAGTTTTTATGTTGGTTTGACATGCTCTTTTGAAAAGGCTGTTTTTTTCTGATATTACTTTCCTCAGAAATTATTTAATTGGAGGCATCGTCTTCTCTTTTTTTACCTCTCACATTTTTATTTCACTAACTGTAGTCTTTGAAATGGGAGGCGGGGGGGGGGGGGGAGAGGAATAAAAGCCTGTTGTGCAGCAGAAAACTAAAATATACCTCTGCAATTCAATACCTTGCAATTGAAATATATCCATGGACCTCTGCTAAGGTCTTTGAACCATTGTCAGTAGCACATATTTTTCTATGTATTTTTCAGGTCCTAAGGCCAAAGACATGAACAAGGTTTTATGTCCTATTTAGCAAGATTCTTAATTTTATCTGGCAGTTTTTTACATCAGTCTTGGAATTATTCTTCAGTTGTCATAGAGATGGTGTGTGTATGTATATAACTATTTTTAATGCATTTATTCTTCCCGCATCACTGCAAGGTGGAACATTTATTTCTTTCATCAACATGCTCCAGAAGCAGCATGAGAGGATAAATTGAGATGTTCTGACTTCCCAGTACATAAATAAAACAGCCAGAAACATTAATCCTATTTTTTTATACCCATATATAATGAGACGATAGGCTTGAATGGCAAAGATTGTTTGACAGTTATATGACAAAGGAATTAGTTTCATATTCAGGATATTTATTTGAGAAGGTTAGATGTGGAATATTCAAATCTGGCAGGAAATGGTGATGATTGTCTCAGGATGATTCTAGGAATAGGATGTCTCATGAACTTTGCTTACTTCTAGAAAATGGAATCAGGAGGGCAAAAGTATTTTTACAGCACTCTTGAGTTTCATTAAGAGGGATATTACTTGGCTTCAGAACAGGAATAATTCTGCATCAAGAATTTTTCTGCACTGTTAGTGGTGAAAAAAGAAGCATGCATATTATATAGCAAACACACCAAATTTGCCTACTTACCGTATATACTCGAGTGTAAGTCGACCCGAATATAAGCCGAGGCACCTAATTTAACCACAAAAAACTGGGAAAACTTATTGACTTGAGTATAAGCCGAGGGTGGGAAATGCAGCAGCTACTGGTAAATTTCAAAAATAAAAATAGATACTAATAAAATTACATTAATTGAGGCATCAGTAGATTAAATGTTTTTGAATATTTATTTCAAAGAAAAACAGATTAATCAATTTGGGAAATGATCTCACTATCATGAAAGGTTTAATTGATTCACTAACCCAAAAGAAGATGATGATGACAGTGGGAGGCAGGAGTCACTCTCTCCCTTGCAAGAAAAAAGCAAGAGCCGTTCTTATGATCTCTCTCTCTCTCTCTCTCCCCGTAATACAGTCAAGCCCTTTCCAGCACGCGCGATCTGCCGCCGCTGCTTTGCACCCTGCAAATGCAAAATCCCGGGGTTTTTGCATTTGCAAGGTGCAAAGCGGCGGGGGCGGATCCCGCGTGCTGGAAAGGGCTTGACTGTATTACGGGAAGAGAGAGAGAGATCATAAGAACGGCTCTTGCTTTTTTCTTGCAAGGGAGAGAGTGACTCCTGCCTCCCACTGTCATCGACATCTTCTTTTGGGTTAGTGAATCAATTAATTTGGGAAATGATCTCACTATTATGAAAGTCAGTGTTCTCTGCCAGTGGGGCATTTGGAAGAAAATGCCCCATGGCATATCCACGCGCGTGTAAGGGGAATCAGAAATCCCCACGTTCAATGCCTAGCACAGCAGAAGAGAAAACGCAGCTGTGAGCAAATACTAGGAAAACCTGATTGATCAGAAGGAAGGAGGCAAAAGAGGGAGGGGTGGTGGTGGACAGAAGTCCCACTGGTATTTGTGAAACACTTGGTCGGCAGCGCTTAAACTCAATGTCCTTGCTCCCACCAACCCAAAGCCACGAAGTCCCCCAATTGCGCAGCCCAGAATCGCCCTCCCCTCGGGGCAGCAACGACGCCCGGTATTTCCCGAGATGAAGCTCCACCGTGCAATGAAAGCGCCCTGGCTCTAGGCTCGCGGGTTCAGAAAACAACGCGAGGCGAGGTCACTTCGTTTGCTAGCTGCTTTCAGTTCGCTCGGGAGGAGGGGGAGGAGGTGGTGGCGGCAGCTTGCGTTGTTTTCTGAGCTGTAGGCCACCACCTCCTCCACCTCCTCCTGAGTGGACTGAAAGCAGCTAGGAAACGAAGCTGAGCGGAGCCGAAGCGACCTCGCCTCGCATTGTTTTCTGAGCTCTAGGTTCTACTCAGCTTTGTTTCCTAGCTGCTTTCAGTCCGCTCGGGAGGAGGGGGAGGATGTGGTGGCGGCAGCTTGCGTTGTTTTCTGAGCTCTAGGCCACCACCTCCTCCCCCTCCTCCCGAGCAGACTGAAAGCAGCTAGGAAACAAAGCTGAGCGGAGCCTAGAGCTCAGAAAACAACGTGAGGCGAGGTCGCTTCGACTCCGCTCAGCTTCGTTTCCTAGCTGCTTTCAGTCCGCTCGGGAGGAGGCCATTACCTCCTCCCCCTCCTCCCGAATGGACTGAAAGCAGCTAGGAAACGAAGCTGAGCGGAGCCGAAGCGACCTTGCCTCGCGTTGTTTTCTGAATCCGCGAGCCTAGAGCTCAGAAAACAACGCAAGCTGCCGCCACCACCTCCTCCCTCTCCTCCCGAACGGACTGAAAGCAGCTAGGAAACAAAGCTGAGCCGAGCCGAAGCGACCTCGCCTCGCATTGTTTTCTGAACCCGCGAGCCTAGAGCTCAGAAAACAACGCAAGCTGCCGCCACCACCTCCTCCCCCTCCTCCCGAACGGACTGAAAGCAGCTAGGAAACGAAGCTGAGCGGAGCCGAAGCGACCTCGCCTCGCGTTGTTTTCTGAGCCTAGAGCCAGGGCGCTTTCATTGCACGGTGGAGCTTCTTGTCTTGGGAAACACCGGGCGTCGTTGCTGACCCCTGAGGGGAGGGCAATTCTGGGCTGCGTGATTGGGGGACTTCGTCGCTTTGGGTGGATGGGAGCGAGGATGGACGGAGTCCATGAAGTGGGGCTTGCCTGCAGGAAAGCGGCTGCCCAGCTCCGGAGCTCCACACCATTTTTTTTTCAGAGGGGAATCTGACTCGAGTATAAGCCGAGGGCGGTTTTTTCAGCACAAAAAATGGGCTGAAAAACTCGGCTTATACTCGTGTATATACGGTATTTCAAAGCAAATGCTTGAAGTTTTTCAACATTTGTAAAACACTATCTAAATGATACATGATACATTAGAGACAAAATGATATAATCAGTAAGATAAAAGAAATATTTTGCAGCAACCTTGTCTTATTGAGTGTCCTTCAGGTGTAATATAATATAATGATTTAGGTTATTTTAAATAACTTTTTAAAACAAGTCATAATTATAAGGACAAGATATAAGTTTTTAAAATGATTCATGAAACCATCTGTCACTGTCTCCCCCCTTTTTTTCATATAGAACATTTTCATATAATTTTGGAAGCAGTATTACTGATTTGGGACATAGATAAGGCAGTTGTTGAACCCTGTGTATATTAAAATTTCATATATGGATCAGTCATGGAAGAATATTAACATATTGAATAGCAAATTCATATGCAACTTCGGTTTATTCATGATTTGATATCTTTACCCTTACCAATACATGCTTAGTGAGCAATACAGTTCCTATAATACATGCCGATTAATTATGGCATATTGTCTTATGATTGGCTGGAATAGGAATATTATCTATTCTTAGAATAGCTCATAGTTAAACTCTAGTTTAGTCATTTGAGGGTTGTTGTTTTTCAGCTCAGCCTTAGGTTTCCAAGATACACTTATATTGTTTTGTTGACTGAATTGTAATAAGTTGTCACATCTAGAGAGAGAGAGAAAAAAAACACCTTAAACATATGTAATGTTATAATCAGTTTTTCACACTAGGACGTTGGGAATCTTCGTTTCCTTTCTTATTCAGTAAAACACTGACAATTTTTCTAATACCTGAAATATAATTTTATCACTTACAGTCTGTACTGCAAATAATCTATCGAACCCTCCACAGTTTTGTACTATTGCTAGGATATATTTTATATGCTTGACAGTGTTTTCCCCCCAAGAGACCAGAAGAATGTAACAGACTTTGCATACAAATATAAGTTCAAATTCTGTACATCTATTTATATGGACAACTGTCTTTGGGGAAAAAAAAAAGCTTTTTCCAAAACAACCACAATTATGCATCTTGGTAGATATAGAAACTGCAACAACAATTTGCTTGCTATTGCCATTTCTTTTTGTGTATGATAATCTTTGTACTGTTACAGGGACTTGAATTGCACCATTTAATATCCAGGAATGTTATATGCTTACAAAATTATCAATACAGTATCCCATTAACACATTAGGAATAAAAGCATATTTTTAATTATGTACATGTACTGATCCATACAATTTTAATCCTGGATTTCAGTTTCCATGAAATCAAACTAAAATCTTTTTAAACATGTCTTTTGCTACCCATCTTTTCCTGATATGCATGCTTACCTTGACTTACGACAACAATTGAGCCCAACGTTTATATTGCTAAGCGAGACAATTGTTAAGTGAGTTTTGTCCCATTTTACCACCTTTCTTGCCACAGTTGTTAACTGCACCACTGCAGGTTGTGGGTTAGTAACATGGTTGTTAAATGAATCTGGCTTTCCCCATTGACTTCATCAGAAGGTCACAGTAGGTGATCACATGATCCCAGGACACTGCAGCTGTCATAAATATGAGCCAGTTGCCAAGCACCCGGATTTTGATCACTTGACCATGGAGATGCTGCAATAGTCGTCAGTGTGAAAAATGATCATACGTCACTTTTTCAGTGTTGTAACTTTGAACTGTCACTAAACAGATGGTTGTAAGTCAAGGACTATATTTTTTTGGTTGCAATTTGTAAATAGCACTGCTTCCTCAAGAAATCTTTAAAAATGCTTTAAAAGCACCAATTAAATATCCCTCCAGATAAAATAATTAATTTGAATAATGTATTAGTATAATTTTTCATAAGATTGAACATTGATTTCCTTGCCCTCAAGTGCTATAATTTAAATGCACGTGAATAACTGAGGACATGGATGAATTGTCCTGACTGGCCAGCCTATTAGTCAAGCTTCCTGGTGGTTAGGCTTTTTTAAAAAGCATATATTGTATTTTTTGGTTATTCTGTGGCTGCTGCAAGAATTTGCCAGATGACACTGCTATATGAGTCCCTAAAAATCTAAAATGAATTCTCTACCACTATTCTTTAATAAGCAGAGCAGACAAATGGGAACAGAGGAGGCTTTAGCCAGAGAGTTTAGGAGGAGGGAAACGCAGTTGACCTCAGATCCTGCTAAAAGACTGGATGTTCATGGAATAGCTGTGGTGACTTGTTAGGTATATGATATACTTGTCTTCTTCCCAGAAGGGTTTGCTAATTGGACTTACTGCAAATACAAGCTTGTTTCCTTGCTGGAGAAAAAAAAATTAAATGACCAGAGGCTAGCTTTTCTTAAGATTCATCAGGGATTGTGATGACCACATTCTTTTCACACAGAAAGTTGTCTAGGAAGGCCAGCAAATGAAATCTCTAAGGAGGACAGAGTGCAATAATTTATCCGAGTGCAAATGATAGGACACGCTATTAGAAGGGAGGAGTACTTGGGGGATCTGTAACCCCTCACCAAAAAAATAAAAATATCCCACCCAGGAAGACATTTGAAATAGATTTGAAGCTCTTAACATGGAAGAGGTGCTGCTCCAGTCATTTGAGATACCATCCTTTCCAGAACAGTGGAAAAGACTTTCAACTATGCAGAGATCAATAAAGCAGACCCTCTCCACTAAGAAGAGTGGTGGTAATAGAAAGTGGCAGAGAGGCAAGTATAGTTCTGTGTGAATTAGATAAGCCATATATTATGAGAAGTTTCTTTCCTGTCTTACACCAGCATCGTACATCATCCAATCCATTCCCCCACAGGTCTTAGAATCTCTGCATTTTTCATATCACAGAAGAAATAGATAAAGCATTATTCTCAACCTGAGAAACCATTTCCCTTCCCAGTGCCCTGACAGATGTAGTGGAATGATCATCAAACGGATTAGTTGCAATCCATTCCTACTTACCCCTGTGGGGCAAATAATATTGCTGGAAGATAATAACCACTTTACATGATTATTAGCAATTGCAGATAGTCTTCGAGTTATGACCATAACGGAACTTGCCCATTAGGGTTGCAAATTGCAATGGTTTTTAAGCAAGGTGCCCATATGATCACCTTTCTTAACCCCCCCTGGTTCTCCTGATGTGGTTGTTAAATGAAGCATGTGGGGATCTCCCAAGTTCTCCCCTACTCCCTAAGACACCCTGTGTTCTGATTCCTTGGGGTCATTGCAGGCCTTCGCTTATTTTCCCACATCACCACAGCCTTGGGCTGCCTTTCCACACAGATGTAAATTATCTTCCATCTCGTTCTAAGCAGCACCAAGGACCTCGGATGTATGAGAACCTCAGGAATGATCCCAAGTTCCTTTTCAAGTCAACAGGGACCATCATGTGCCTTGAGTGGACCAATCAAATATGTTCTTCCTCCTCGCAGCAAGAGTTAGTAGCAGAGAACTCGGGTTAACAGGGAGCGTTCCAACTTTCATTTTCCAGTTCATCCCTTCCTTCCAACTTTGGTTCAGTTCTGTTTTTGAAGAGTTATCATGCTGATGAGCAGATAGATAATTTTGATTCTCTTTACTTAATTTCTTTCCAACATTTGATTGGGTAGGAAGAAATGCAAATTGGATATAAATCCTGCTGGAAAAATGAAATTGCTATGTTCATTGTCCCCTGAGTATCATTTCCAAGAATGAAATTATAGTCTCTTCCCCGTCATTACCTGTGGATAGCTTTGTAAGTTGGAAAGTGTCCTGGGAATTTGTTTACTGCTGTAGGCAAATCAAAGTCTTCAAACGAGAAAGAAGGAAAAAAAGAGAAGGATGGCTTAATTTAGAAAGCAGGCTGTTTCCCCCCTTGTTAACAAGAGTGATATTACTACATGGTTGTAAACAAACTACCTTTAATGGTTGTGTGATAGAAAAAGTTAGCTTTTACTAAACTACTAAAGCTGCTTATCAGAGAATAAATGGTTCTTGAATGAAGTGTATAGTTTGTTTTGGAGATTGAAAGATGAATCGGGAAGGGAAGAAGTGAAGTCCAACTTTTCTAGGTGAAAGGTAGGGCTTAAAATTTCTTTTTGTCATGTGGAGGAAACTCTGTCACTTTCAGTCTCATGGAATTACTTCAGTTGTGTGTTGTTAAAGTTCTTTATTGAATAATTCACATTAGCTACAGCAAAGAATCAGAAAAAATAGAAAAACATTGTACCTCAGTAAAGTAGTTAATGGTTTGACTTTTAACTGTCCTATTCATTTAAGATGGGAATGTTAGGTTCATCCTTTGGTGACTAGAAATATACTTTGGGGTAAATTCATCTACAATTCTTCGAAACCCACAAAAATGACCTACTTCGGCAATATTCCCAGGAAAAGTTGGTGGAAATTAAAGAAGTTTCTATGAAACTGTATACCTGAAGGCCATGTTTGCAGAGGCAGGCTTGTTTATTTTTTTACTTGTATCCTGCCTTTATTAATTTTATAAATAACTTAAGGCAGCAAACATATTCAGCACACCTTCTTCATCCTATTTTTTCCCCAAAAATCATGTGAAGTGGGTTGGGCTGGGACAGAATTGTTGTGTTGAAAGTACCAAGGTGCTTGCTGGTTGAAAAGGATTAGCCAGTGACATCACCGTTTGAGAGAGAGTGGCTCGCTTTCTGACTTTCATGGCCTTAATGAGCATAGTTGGTTCTGCCTAGATTCCTTCTTTATTAAAACTGTTGATGTAGCCACCCTCTATTAAAATTGTTTCTTCTTGGCTGAGCCTGCTACAGTAATGCTTTTTCTTTTTCCTATTTTATAAGAGGCCAATAGGTTATTGTCCTTCCATTATTTTGGAGTATGCTTGAAGTTCTGTTCTTAGAGTCCTGCACACATCTAACTTGTGTAAATTCATTCTCTGTGATGCAAAAATCCTGGTCAGAAACTAGGGGAGGAGGAGAAATGCAGTTAGGGGCATTGCGGTCTCTATACATGTAGCTGCATTTAATTGTTTTTATCTCCATGTCTATCTTTTTTTTTTTAATCCACTCATTTCTTATTTTTTTATGTTATAATATCCTTCATTTCTTAAGCATGATAGGTACCACATATTATCTCAGATCAGGAGCCTTCTTTCAATATTGGGAGTAAAAGAAGTTCATTTCCTATCTGAAGTATCACTGAGCTGGGAGAACTACAACCATATCAATATGAGAAGTCATACATGATTAACATAACAAATACATATCTAACTACCGACAACAGGCATGAATATTATATTACACAATCTTATCCTTGCAAGAATACAAATCCTAGTGCCAGCTTTTTCAATATCATTAAGAGTAACAACAGTGATGTTATTGGAGCTCTTGGCTCTCGGGTTACCCTTGCAAAATGGAATTGATGACTGCAAAATATATTTAAAAATATCTACAGAGGAGATTTAAAATGGTTAGACAGAATATAATTTTTGAAAATTCAAATGATGCATACTTTAGCAAAAGCGCCAGGCTATGGCTTCAATATAGTAGCTGCCAGTTTGTCCTTGATTTACAGGTGATGACAATGGCTTTCTACATACTTGAACTCAGTAAAGATTGGGAACATCTGGTAAATAAAGGATTGTCTTTAAGATAATTTGGAAATTTCAGCTGGTGTAGATTGTGGCCATTTGAAAATTCATATTATCAATTCATGTGATATCTACATTCTGCCAGCTGGACTGATTTTAAATTAAGTTATTTGCAGAATGTCTGCCATTCACCTTATATATGATTTTTGTTGTCCATTTTTGAGAAAGGTTAGGGGAGTCTTTTCACCAGTGGTTTTATGAATGAGTTTTCTGTTGTTAATGAATCTCACCATTAAAATTTGTTAGGAATAGCCTGACTGTATACTCATAGTCAGCTTTTAATGAAACTGTGTATTAGGTTTTAGTATTAGCTAAGTACTAAACTTGGATGTTGTTTGTCGTTACTGGTGGTTTTTTTAAAAAATAATCTTATTTTGTTATTGCATGAGCTTTTATTTTGGAAATTGCCTCAAAGGTCCCTTTACCCTCAGAGAAATCCTAAGATGCTTTTAATAATAATTAAATACGTTAACTTTTAAACATCAAATATAGTGTTGGTTTAGCTTAGTGCATTGACTTTTAAGCTAAGTTTGAAATACATTTTAAATCTTTCTCAGCATTAATGCTGGAATATTGTATGTTATTCCTACTTGCTGTTGTTCAGCTTGGAGCAATGTATTATTGAAGTCTCTGCGCAGTGTGAAAACTCTATAAACTTTGCTGTATTTGATTCCTCTTTAAAGAGCAATTCTTAGGGATTGTACAAAACATTCTTTGCAAAAAATGTTCCATACATAGAATAGCTGCTTTTGAGTTGTCCATGCTTAGAATGAAATGAGGCTGCTTTGTTCCTAGCAGAGATGGCTTGGAAGGAGGGGGGAAAAACCCAAGAATATTGGCAGCTGGGAGGCAGTAGACTGGTAGAAGATATCACACTGTGACAGGAGAAAGTGTGACCAGCTTTTGCATTTGCATTGCATTTAGACATATATCTCTTCACAGTCTTCTCTAAGAGGTTTAAGGAGTCAGCATACACCCCCAACTCAATAACCTGGGTCCTCAGTTTATCAACCTTGAAGGATGGAAGGCTGAGTCTTGAGTGGGTCAGGATTGAACTCCTGGCAGTGGAATGCAGAGTTAGCTAGTGGAATGCAGAGTATACTGAATTCTAACCATTGCGCTACCATACGTCTACTACTCTCTATTCCCTACTCACCTTGTCCGGATTTTATTTTATCTGAAAATTTGAACAAGCAAAGCATTCTAAATTTTAGTTCTGTTGAACTGTCACTGACCTAAACTGTTTGGCACATCCCTAGACAGTTGTTCAAATGTAATATACTTGGTAAGAATATTAAATAAATGATTATTTAGGTTAATTAAAACATAGTGTTAAATCTCTTACCATGTACTTAAAGGAAAGTTTTTCTTGAAGTAGTTGAAAAGAAAATTAAATGATTTCAATTGCTGGTTAAGATACAGGGTATGAGAAGTAAGAGATATTTCTTAACATCATTGCTTTCAGAATTGGCAAGCTAGTGGATTCTAGGCAAAAGAATATAAAATTGTGTGTGTGTATTGTTTCTTTTTTTTAAATAAAGTTTTATTTGGGTTTTCACACATACAAAATACAGATAAAACATCTTTTTTGAAAATAGCATGGTCCCGGGTTGAACTTCTTTATACAGACACAAAACTCAATTTCATGCTCCTTTTTGTGTTCTATTCCATATACTATTCTACATTCTCCGTAGAGCTGCTGCGAGCATCCAGAGTGGGAGGTGCTCCAGTCTTCACTCTAACAAGCTGAGCTATAATTGAGGAATGCTCCTCCTCCTCCACGTGACTCCTCCACGCGTTCCCCAGTTTTAGCTCAGCCTCGCTAGAGACAGGCAGCTTGAATTGTTACTCCTTGGCCGATCCAGGTTTTCTCTTCTCTCACAAATTCAGGTTTGATCTCTCCTTTCTCCTTGTTCCCTGCGCTTTTCGTTTCATCCCAAATTTAGTGAGGGAGCGTTTTTTCGCCCCTCAAGGGGGGAGATAGGGGGAATTGGAGCCTTTCGCTTCCCCCACCCCCACCCCCACCCCCTGTTCCCCTGCCGCCTTGCAAGCCTGGCTGCATCCAAGCAGCAGCTTTGACTCGCGCTTTAGATAGCGCTACATTGCGCCTTCCCCCCATGAACACGTTAGAAGAAGGAGAACTTCTTCTCACAGCCCTCATGTTTTTTTCCTGTTTTCCGGCTTGCCGTTGTTTTTTTTTTTTTTTAGGACTTGTGCGTCTCTGAGATATCACGCCAGGGCTGGTGGCCATTTTGAGTGCGCCTCGTGGCTGGCTGCCATTTTGAATTTTTCTCATGTTGCTCCGATCGGGCTGCGAAGTCAGTAAAGGCTCATAGCGGGACCGGCAGGCTGTGTGGAGCCTAAATTTTAAGGGTAGTGTGGTTCTGTGCCCTGTTGCCCTTCCTTTCAAGTAATTGTTGGTGGCTTTGTTCCGCAGCTCACTCAGAGGCGCAGGCACTTACTTCCCATTTTTGTTGGGAGGCTGCCTCAGGAGGCCTTTTTTCTTGTTGGTTATTTTTTGTACATATTTTTTTCCTGGCCTCTGCGTTCATTTGGATGTTCATTATTGGATGTTTAGGGTTTAATTCTAAATTTCTTCTTTTTATTATTGGTGAAGTATAAATCAACAATAAGTTAAAAACAAATTAGCATTAATTCTTTTGTTTGGTCGATTGGCACCTTTTGGGCTCCGCCCATGAAAAAAATAATAATAAATAGATACGTACAGAATAAAAAATTTTCATCCAAAAGGGGGACGTGGCCCAACTTTAGGAAAACCAGCCTATGTTGTAGGTCGAACTCCCAGGTGTGCCAACTGTCCTTCTTTTCTTGTCTATTATCTTTTTGAATATCATGGCAGAAGGCAATCCCAGCGGCCCTTCTTTGAAGACGAAGTCAAAGACGCACTATTTGCGCAAAAGGGACAAGGACTCCTCCAAGGCCTCTCAAATGGATGCATTAAGGTGCCATAAGGCCTTGGAGAAGGAGTTTGACAAACAGTCTAAAGACTCGCGTTCTGTAACTCCTGCCCCACCCTCTACCTCTACTCAACCCCCTTTCCTGCCAGGACAACCTTCTCCTTCCAGGTGCTCACCCACCCGAAGTCACCAGGCCTCTCGCATGCCTGAAGCGACCTTCACATCAACTACTGTGGGCCTATGTCCAGCAGACCCATCCACAACCATCATTCCGGACAGCATCAGAGAGTGGATGCAACTGGCCATCCATCAAGGAATAGCAGAGGGTATCCAACAGCTATCCAGACCCGGTTCCCAAATGATGGCGCCCGAGGTCGAATCTATATCCGGAAGATCCCTCTCCAGACCAGCATCACAACACGGTGAGGTACCTTCCCAAGTGGAAGCTCCTTTCCCAGAAGGGGAGGAGGCCCAGGAAGAGGAAGAAATGGTTTTTGAACCCTTCAGAGAAGAAGAAGGTTCAGATAGGGGGTCTCTACACTATTCTGAACCCTTTTTCGAGGTAGATCCCATGGAGGGGGAGATGTCAGAGGACGAGGGCATTTCCCCTGACCAACCAGTATTTGTAGGCCTGTTTAAGCCTCATTTGTTTAAGTCCTTGCTATTCAAGGAAAAGAATGTCTCGGGTCTGACTTCTCAGTCTCCCTCTGAACCATCTCCAGCGACCCCAGGGGGCCTGGAAGATTCGATATTCAGACAGCCGGTCGTCGAGACCAAGGTTATTCCTACCCCCCCAATCTTTTCCGACTTGGTCGCGAGGCAATTGGCCTCTGCGGGTCCCCCTCCTGCTCCTTCTAGCCAGGACAAGAGATTGTTTAATCTCGACCCGGAATTTTCTACCTTGCTAAACACCCCGGAGGTGGACGACCCTATAGTGAGACTAGCATCATCTTCCAATCCCACTGACGCTCTGGAAGTGCTGAAGCCAGAGGATAAGCGGGCAGAGATGGCACTGCGGCGAGTGCACCAGTCGGATGCCTGGGCCATCCGGTTGGCCACAGCTGCATCATTTTTCACTCGATCTTCCATCAGGTGGCTCAGGCAGTTGAAACAGCATGTCCCTCTGTCAAACACCAGGGCCCATCAGGATATTGCCAAACTCACGGCCGCAGCGGAGTTTGCGGCCGATGCCACTTTTCATTCTGTGAAATTTTCATCTAGGGCCATCTCCTCCCACGTTACTGCCCGAAGGTTACTGTGGCTTAGGCACTGGAAGACCGACGTTAAGAATAAAACTAAGTTGGCCTCAGCTCCCATATCGGGGGGGAAAATTGTTTGGCCCAGCATTAGAGCCATTGCTGATGGAGAGCTGGAATAAGAAGAAGTTCATCCCATCACTTTTTTGCAGGCAAGAGTCCAGAGGGTCCCAGCCCTTTTGGAGGGGCTCATTTCGCACCTCCTTCCAACCATCCTTCACCCTTAGGTATCAGAGTTCCCCGATGTTCCGGTCGGCCTATCAGGACCGGAACGACTCGGGAGACAGAAACAGAAGGGGAGGCAGCTACAGGAGGCCCTTCTGGGGTGCAGGGAATAAGGTGCCCCGCCGTCCTAGGTAGTCTTTCAGCCTCTCATCCCATTGGCGGTCGCCTTAAGCATTTTGCCGACCAGTGGGACTCATCCACTTCGGATGCCTGGGTTAGGGACACTGTAAGGTTTGGCCTCTCTCTTCAGTTTCAGTTTGTTCCTCCGGAGCACTTCATGGTTTCTCCCCTTTCCAGAGACCCGTCTAAACGGGCTCTCATGGCAGCCGCTATTAGTCATCTTTCTGATATTAAGGCCATCCAGCCCGTGCCGCCTTCTCAGCGAGGAGGGGGGTTCTATTCCCTCCTCTTCTTGATCCCTAAGCATTTCGGGGGTTGGAGGCCTATTTTAGATCTGAAGAGGCTCAATCGCTATATCGTCCGTCACAAGTTCAAAATGCATACACTTCAGTCAATCTTACAGGGTACCACGCAGGGAGACTGGCTTACATCCATTGACCTCTCCAAGGCATATCTCCATATACCCATTCGCCCCTCATGTTCCAAATATTTGAGATTTTACTACAACAATCAGCATTTCCAATATGTGGCCCTTCCCTTTGGTCTCGTCTCGGCCCCGAGGACCTTCACCAAGGTGTTGGCAGCTCTGGTGGCTCACCTCAGACACTTCCCTATCCGCATTCACTGCTACCTTGATGACATTCTTATTTTATCCCCTACCCGACATCAGGCCGAGAGTGACACTAAGACCATCTTCTTGGTGCTTCAGGCTCATGGCTTCCTCATTAACTGGGAGAAGAGTCAGCTTAACCCTTCCACTCTCATTGCTCACTTAGGG